>JABTTQ020001086.1:0-658344 GCA_016081115.2 Rehmannia glutinosa
TTTAAATTGTTTTGTCTAATGTCCACTTGACCTTAGTGACATTTTAAACTTAAGGAAAATGATAATTTTAATAAATTTGGGGCTAATGTGCGAATTTTATAAAAACTCGACCTCAAAACTTTAAAAACCTGAATCTCCGAACAATTTAGAAAATTTAGGAACCGACCTCAAAATGTTTCAAGGTCGAGACATTTATTTATTCAATATTTAACCCCAAAAGAATTGGTTTTTACAAAACGGGGCTAATTGTAAATTTTTTTTTTACAAGGACCTAAATCGAATTATTTTTTATTTTAAAGAAATAGCCCTGGACCCTCTAACTTTAATTATTGATTAAAATATTTTATTTTCTAAAAAATCCGACTTATCGGATCGTCTTGACCGATTAATACGTGATCGTGGGCGACTTCCTCGTCTTGCGATTTGAATCTATAACGGGACTTATGTTCCACCTAATCTTTGAAGATATCGAAGATTGCTTATCCTCCCGATAATCATCTTCATCCAAACAACTCCACCAACGCCATTATCGCTTGCATAAATTTTCAAAAACTTTCCTAAAATGCTTCCACTGAATCAATAATACTCATGCGCTGGTTGACTACGAACGTGTACTTACTTTCCCCGCCCGAGTCAACTTGGTGTGTCGAGCTCACAATCGGAATGGATACGTCGGGGATGGGAAGGCGACTGATCGCTATTCCACTCTCTAGCCCCCATCGTCTAATCCCGCAACCGGGATGGAGTTTGTCGAGGGAAGCGAGTCGTAGTACTTGAGGTATAATCATGATTATGACAAACCGAGCCTTGCTAGCTCCACTTTGTGATTTTGTCTTTGCCTATGGAGCGATAAGGTTTAGTCTTGGACCATCTTGCTCGGGGAGTTACAAGGAAAAACGAAGGAATCGGGCTGTCCGATCTACACGATTCGAGTTAATCGGACCCGTTTGGTTGACGCTACAAACCGCACGCAACCGCTACTTGTATTGCACGCTACTTGTCTTTCATAGGATTGACGCGTTTACAACTGCACGCAATCCTCTTGTCTTGCTTGAATCATTGTGCTTGTGTGACCACTTCTAACTATTTCTTAAATGTATAAATATATTACTTAATATATATTAATCACGATGTTTGTGGGCTATGTGTGAAATCATACATCATACCTCACGCGTTTTTATACAACCGTTTTCTCGCATTAACTATATATATCGCCACACTTGCACACGATCACCCCACCCACTAAGATTTTTGTCTCACTCCCTCTTGTTTTCTAACCTTTAGATGAAAAGTACGTTGAAGACGCTCTAACCTACCACGATTGAATCCCTACCATTGACGTGGAGAGACATTCCTTTTACTTTTATTGTTGATTGGACTTCTTCATTTTATTTCTGTTTGGACCGTAAGTTAAATTCAGATAATCTATTGGGTTGTATTTGGATACCATCGGACCTTAAGATGTAATTTGTATTTGTGTTTATTTTAATTCCGCTGCATTAGACTCTTTTCACTTGAAATTTCGTATCATGGGTTTAGACTGTTGAATTATTTCTGTTTAAGTGATTGATCGTCGTCGCGTCGCGTTTGGAGCGTGACAACAAATCCGTACGCAATCTTTACTCGTTTGCATAGGATTGGTGTTACATCCAGTACGCAATCATACCTGTATTGCCTGAATCATAGTGCTTGTGTGACCACGAACTATTTCTTAAACTGTATAAGTATATTACTTAATATATATTTATCACGACGTTTGTGGACTATGTGTGAAAACATGCATCATACCTCACGCGTTTTCATACAACCATTTTCTCGCATTAACTATATACATCACCACACTCTCACACGATCACCCCATCCACTGAGATTTATGTCTCATCCCCTCCTGTTTTCTAACCTTTAGATGAGGAGTACGTTGAAGACGTCGAACCTACCACGGACTGAATCCTGCGCTCCGCCTGTCGTACTAGTTCCTATAATCTTTGATGTCGAGCGATATTTTCTTTTGCTTTTGTTATTGTTGAACTCCTTTATTCTGTTTTAGTTTAGACTGTAAGTTTAAATTCGAATATTTTGATGGATTGTATTCGGATATATTCAGACCTTGAGATGTAACTCGTACTTGTGTGTATTTTATTCCGATGCATTAGACTCTATTTCACTTGAAGTTTTGTATCATTGGTTTAGACTTTTGAATTATTTTTGTTTAAGTAATTGATCGTCGTCGCGTCGCGTTTGGGCCGTGACAATATATATACGAAATTAAATAATTCTTTTATTTAAATGCGAGGCTCCACTTGAATAATACATGCTTTGCTAAACTTGGGCACTATTTTTTTGGTAGACAGTGAAATCAGATTTATATTGCAATTATATTTATTTTATTAGTTGGTCATAGTTGGAGTTGATCATGGATGAAATCAACTTGCCTCAAAATCGAAACTAAAGGGACATGGTAGTACTGTTTTTGTATTTTTAGCCAAAATATTAATATGTAGCAAAAAAAAAGATCGGATGTTGATAGTTGATAATATGATTTGTAAATTTATTGTTTATTTAATTGATGAATTAATATGGAAGAATCTTTTTATGGTGCATATGTCTTAATCATATTTGTATATGCTTTAATCAAACATTTTTTTTTTGTTATATGAACGATTAAATGAAAATATAAATAAAATGAATAGACTAATTAAATAATACATTCATTTCTAACATCAAATTTCTTATTATTGTTCAAACAATTATTATTATAAAGATAATCATTAAACACAGTTGAATTGACTAAATATAATACCATTATTGCTAAACAAACTTCCTCGATTGGCCGGCTGTCTTAATTAACAGCTTGTGTACATTTCCTATGCTAATGTATTTACTACCCAGAAAAAAAAACAGAAACTATGCAAAAATAGAAAGAGCGTTTTGGCGGGAACTTACTAAAATTGTCACTATTCAACTTTTATATAGATATAGATTTTAGGTTTTTTTACTAATTTGGGAATAGTGGTTGGAGGACATGGATATATTTCAAAGATATCGAAAGATATTTGAACTTGGTCAATACCACTTGAGCTACATTAGTTAGATCGCTTGAAATGAAAATAAAAATCATTCAAAAATTAATTATATTCAAATAAAAAGGAGGGTGGGGGTGGGGGTGGGGGTGGAAGCAAAACAAATTTACCAAGAAAAAGAAAAAGATGTGGGAGACGAAATTATTAATTTATAAATGAGTAGGTATCTTGTAGGATCATCTTACGGATTCTATTCCGTACCCGCCTGACCCAACCCCCGCCTTAACACACTGTTATTTAAAAAAAATAAAAAAATCCGTCAAAGACTCCACAGTATCGAACCCACACCTATAGAGATGCAAAGTGGTATTCTACCACTACACCACTAGTCTTGTTATGCAATTTTAATATAACCATGTATATAAACTCATTCATAAATACGTCCGGTAAATTAAAGAAAAAATAAAAACGCCACTAAATGCGAGAGGCTAAGAATCGAACTTAAGTCCATTAAAAATATGATATATTATCTCAATAAATGGATACTTATAAAAGTGTTACTTTAACTACGTCATGTTTATTTTTTATTTTTCCTCTTTTTGTTCCTAGTTTGTAAATCGTATTAAGAAATCGATACTTTATCTCAACAAACGGATACTTTTACTTATAAAAGTGTTACTTTAACTATATCATATTTATTTTTATTTTTCCTTCTTTCCTTCAATTCTAATTTGTGACTATATTAAAAACATGATACTTTATCTCAAAAAATAGATACTTTAACGTATAAAAGTGTTACTTTAACTCTGTTATATATATACATATATATATATATATTTATTTATCGTAATATATTCATAATTTGTGACTATATTAAAAAATATGTTATTTTATCTCAAATTATAAAAGTAGCACTTTAACTCTATCATATTTATTATTCATCTTTGTTTGTGTTTATTATTAAAAAATATAATACTTTATTTAAAAAACAGATATTTTTAGTCTTAAAACATAATATTCTGTCTCAAAAAATATATATTTTTGCTCATAAAGGTGTTACTTTAACTCTGATATATTTATTTTTCCTTCAATGTAATGTAATAATAATTTGTGGCTATATTAGAAAATATGATACGTTATCTAAAATAACGGGTATTTTTTCTCATAAAACTATTACTTTAACTGAGGAACTAGGAAGCACGGACACTTCTCTGAGAATGTCGTACCCGTACCCGATACGTATCCGATACGATACTTTATACGATACTTCATGGATACTCTATAAATATATCTACATATGAAAATAGATAGAATTTATTCTATTGCTCATTTTTTCAGCATTTTTTTTGTGTTTCTATGTGAGTTATCACATTTCAGATTTGAGTACTTGTGAAATTTTGGTTTTTTATACTTGAAACATTGTTTTCTCAATTATACTTAGTACGTCTATATTTTCAATAATATAAAAATATATAATTTTATATGTGTATATATACCGTACACGTATCCTTAAAATTTTAAAATATGTCGTATTTCTGTACCATATCATATCGTATCCGTGTATCATATATGTATCAGTGCTTCATAACTGAGGAAGAAAAACATAAGAAAATAGAAAAAAAGGCAGCAGGAACAAGCTCGAGTGTGGCTCGTTTAGTTTTTGGATTGGCTCGAGTTTGACTCGAGTTCGATTCGAGCTTTCCTAATTGAAATCGAGCTCGGCTCGTTTAAAAATTATGTAGTTCGCGAACAATTCGAGCTCGCCTCATAAAAACTCGTTTAACATATTCGACGAGCTTAGCTCGACAACTTAACTCGAGTTCGGCTAGTAAAGGGCTCGTTTAAGCTTAAACGAGCTTAGCTCGAGCTCGGTTCGTTAAAGGTTCATTTAGCTTAAACAAGCTCGGCTCGTTAAAAGCTCGCTTAAGCTTAAACGAGCTCGACTCGTTTAAATTTTAACGAGCTTAGTTCGAGCTCGGCTAGTAAAAGGCTCGTTATATGCTTAAGCTCAATTCGAGCTCGTCAAAAGCAAACTCGACCTCATTAAAGATCGACTTCGAGTTCGTTAAAGCTTAAATTATATGTTAAATTGTCCTTATTTTTTAATCAAATGTCATATTAAGACTAAAATCGCTTGTTGTAGCATTAAAAAGTAAAAATCAAATGCATAAGAGTTAGTAAAAATCTTACATATAATTAAAAAGTAAACCATAAATAAAATTACCATGAGTTTTTAGAAACATAATTAACTAATAAATTTTAGTTTTGAATAATTATTAATAACATTAAGATTTTAAAATTTATATGTGATGTTTTAAACATTTGTAATATGATTATGACTTCATGATAAAATAATACTAGCTAATGATTATATTAATTATTAAGTCAAAATTTATAATTAATAATAGGTAACTCTCATATGATACACGAGTTTTGTAGGTTTTTTTAGACTAAATACTTTTTAGTTCTCACCAAACTATTCAATTTTTTAAAATAATTTAGTTTTAAACAAAATCAAATAATTTAAAAATATCCAAAACCAATAATTTTTAAAATATGCCTCAATTAGAGTAACACCCGTGTGTTGCATGAGATTTGTTCACAAATAAAATTTCAAAAGATAATGTAGATAAAATCATTGATTTTAAAATATTTGTTATATTTTTAAATTATTATCTTTTAAATTCAAAAATATATTATTAATTCCAATGAGAGAATATATTCAATAAATAATATATATTTTAAACTAATAAAATCTTTTTTTTCCTTTCTCGTTTTCTATATATTTATAATATAATTTTAAAATAGTATAGAAAGAATCATTGATTTTTTGATTATTTGTCTTTTAAATTTGTTGTCATCTAAATTCAAAATATATTGTCAATTATTTTTCTTTCTTGTTTGTTTTTGCAGTGTATTTAATATGGTAAATATTAATTAAATTTCAAAGATGAATCCTGGTTTAATTTTGGATTATTTATTATCTTTTAAATTTGTTCATAGAATGCTGCATGGATAAATGTAAAGCAGCTATGTGAGATCAAGAGAATGAGAAGTTAACACATATCCAAGATTAATAAGGTGATGGCATGTTTTCACTTTATTTTTATTTTAATATATAGGGTTTATATTATATTAGTGCTTATATATACTATATTATTATATATTATATTTTTAGTTTGATTTGGTTTATTAGATAGTTATATGTATAAAATCATTTTCTTTTTTTCTTACAAGTTTTCTACATTTTTATACATATATTATAATATTTAAGCTTGAAAAAATAACTAATTTAAAAATAGTGTAGATAGAATCCTTGATTTTTAGGTTATTTTTCTTTTAAATTTGTTATCTTCTAAATTCAAAAATATATTATTAATTCAAATGAGATAATATCTTCTACAAAAAAAATATGCAAAGGAGTTTAATGGATCGATCTTGACTTTTTCCAAACTATTTGTCACTATGTACAATTAAGAGTTGATATTATGTTTCCTTTATATTATTGGATATTAATAAAACCAAATAATTTTAAAATATCAAAAACCAACACTTTTATAAGTACACCTCATTATTATATATGTGCTTCTATATAGACTATATTATATTATATTATACTATTGAATTCGTTCGATTTTGATTTTGTAAGTTGGATTAATATTTTGTCTAGTCTTAATCCTTAGATATATAGTTTGTTACAAGGAATAATATTATTTTACAAACGAAGTTTGAACATAGACTCACGAGCCTATATATCACGAGCCTATAAAATGAACATGTTCGCGAGCTTAATTATCGAATCGAGCTCGAACACAAGCTAACGAGCCTCGTAAACGAACACGTTCACGAGCTCAATTAACGAACCAAACTTGAGCCTAGGCTCCCAAGCCTCGTAAACGAACCGAACTCGAGTTTAAGTCATGAGCCTATAAGCGAACATGTTCGCGAACTTTCGAGTCGAATACCTGTAAGCTCGAGTTTGGCTCGTTTAAAAGTTCGAGCTCGAATTGTAGGCTCGAGTTCGGCTCGCTAAGCTTGACGAATGATCTCGAACGAATATTTTATCGAACCGAGACCCGAATAGCTCTCGAGCGGCTTGGTTCACTTGCAGCCCTAATCTTACGGATTGAGACCCGTAAAACGGTCCTACATGAGTTTTGCCTTTATAAATTGCATATATATATATATATCCTGATATGCTAGGCATCCTTTGTAAGAATTAAGAATGTGAATATTTTTATGTATTTTTCCACAAAAGTTAATAAGAGTTTGTAATGTCAAAGTTATTATTTTATTGAATTGATAATTTATGAGAAAAAATAATTTTTAGTTTGAAACAAGCCAAAAAGCAGGAAAAAGAAAAACAAAGAAAGAGGAAATAGTACATATATACAAGAAATGTGGATTTTTGCGACGAAAGAATTAGTGACGACTGTCGTCGCTAAAACACGATTTTGTGTGATCCGTCGCAAATAACTCCATTGATAACTGACAAAAGAAATTGTTGCTAAAACAAT
This sequence comes from Rehmannia glutinosa, assembly GCA_016081115.2. Lineage (NCBI taxonomy): Eukaryota > Viridiplantae > Streptophyta > Magnoliopsida > Lamiales > Orobanchaceae > Rehmannia > Rehmannia glutinosa. The sequence continues at coordinate 7,538 of JABTTQ020001086.1, forward strand.
AGGAACGAGTTATGGAAATTGTTGCCGCAAATAATCAGTTAATTGTTGTGTTGTCACTAAATAATTTTATCCTTAAAGTAGTTTTTTTTTTTTGAAAAGTTATCCTTAAAGTAGTTGATAAAGCTTCTGTAACAACATAATGCTAATACTTCACTATTAGCAACGACAACTTTATTGTCACTAAATTTTAAGCATGACGAATTATTTGTGACGACATTTTCTTGTCACTAATAGTCTCTTAATTTCCTTTCCATCCCTCTCACCTTTCCGCGCCTACACCCTAATTCTTTTGCCCATGATTTTTTGATTTTTTCGCTCACTTTTTCCCTTCCTCCTCCTCTTCCGCCGGTCGCAACCACCACCACACACTTTATCTCTCCCTCTCCGCCAGTTTTATATTTAATTGGCATCGTTGCACCTGCTCCTGTTACGGGCAGAGCCAGACCCATAATTTGGGCGGCTAAATCAATAAAAAATAAATATGTAGTACTAAATATTAATATTTTAAAATAAAATATACATATAAATAATTAAGTTTTCAATTTTTTGGGGGGTTAAAGCCCCCCATAGCTAGGTAAGGAAATGCCTCTGCCCGCTGTCCGTCTGCCAACTTTATATTTAACTTGGTCAGTTTCTTGATTGAAACTTATTAGAGAAGTTGTGTTTAGTGAAATTGTATATGCTATTTGATTGGGTTTAACTAAGGGTTTGATTTTAATTGGGGAGGGAATTTGGCTTTGGAATTTTGCAATTTTTGTGCATCGGCAACTTTTGATTGAAGGACTGAACTCGAAGATCCAACCTTGTGCCTCAAATATGATGTTCTCAATTTGTTCCTTGCCTTTCTTTGATGTTGAAACAGCACAATTGATAGGGACGTTTGGAGCTTTGAAACGCATAGGCATGTACAATTCACGAACATAAAAAATAGGGAGGTTTGAAGCTGGATAAGAAGAATATGCACTTCTTCGAATGGACTCTGTGTTGGATGATTTGAATAAAATATGGATTGTGGGGTGATTTGAATAAAATTATTAATTTTGTCCTTTTAAATAGTAAAGACCAATTTGATCTTATCAATAGTAAAAAGCAAAATTTTACCGATAAATATGGGTTATTTTTCCATTTGAAAAACACAACAAATTAACAAGAATTTATATCTCTCTCCTAAAGCTCTTGTAATTTAATTTTTGGTGATAATTTTCAGGCATAAATTTCAGTTTGTCGAAATAGGTAATTCGGTTTTTCTCGTCTTATTCGGGAAACAGGACGTCAGGAATATGCGATTTAATTTTTAGGATGTGTGTTGAACAACTACTTTTAGAAAAGGACATAAATAGTGTGTATTTTACAATTGATCGACCATTTTAGAAAAGTAAAGTTGAACTTTCATCGGAAATTTGGGCACAAGATTTTCTATCCCATACTATACATTATTTCGTATTCCAAATATCATTCCTACACACCATTTGTATTGAAGATGTTATTAATTTACACTTAGCGTGTATTTAAAATACCTGAAATATGTCACTCAAAAAAAAATACTTGAAATATGAAATGAAACACACTTTGGAATAGAGGATTCAGGAAATGTAGAGGATTCCTAGGAAATTTGTTAAGCCCTTATGTTTCTACTTTCTAACTTAATAACTCGCCTATTGCGTATGTGTATTTCTTTTTTCTTCTTTTGTTCTAGATTCATTTAATTTAACTAGTCAAAACGTGTGTTCTAGGGATCCATCAGCTGCTATTTCGGCAATCCGGCCATGTGCCAAACTATTCAACGTAGAATATTGAGCACGATTCATGGGATAGAGATTTGATCAAATTTATTATATAGTTTAAAGAGGTAATTTTAATTTGCCCCTAAATTATGTGAGTTTTTCTAATTTGTCCACTCAACTTTGAATTATTCTATTTTAACTCTTTAATTTTGCAAATTGTTGCACTTAATCTGTAATTTTCAAAATTATCCCTTAATCTTTATAGTTTTTGTATTTTGGGATCTATGAAAATGGTATCATAATCGAGGTTTATTGATGAAAATTACTATTAGTTAATATTATTTATATATTGTCTAAAGATGAGAATATTTTGAGAGAAACTTGATCTGGATAAATGTTCGAGATGTAATAGCTACATACAATCCACTGACAGTGAGGAGTAAATTTTGGAAATTATAGGCTAAATGCAACAATTTGCAAAGTTCATGGCGTAGAGTAAAACAAGTCAAAGTTAAGTGAACAAAGTCAAAAAAAATACACATAGTTTGGGGGTAAATTAAAATTACATCTAGCCTAAATAAAAAAGAATTAAATGGAAGGAGAAAAAAGTTAATGATGTCATTTTTCCAATGAAATGGCCTATCGCTAGTATGAGCGTAATTTGTAACAAACACGATAACCTAACACGAACCTAATATGAAGTTAGTAGGTATAGGTCGAATTCTTCATGTGGTCGGGTCAAAATCAATTTGGGTTTGACACGGTTAACACATGAAAAAATAGGTCATACTAGGTCAGGTCAACCCGTATCAACACAATTAATCTATTTAACTCATTTAGTTGTATAGTGGACATATTATTTTCATATTTTGTGATGATTTAGTTGGGTATATGATGTTAGCTTTTTCTCTTTTTTTTTTCAACTTTGAATTATATATGTATTTCATGTCATGTCGGGTTATCCGAATGGTTGTACCATAAACAGGTCGTATTCGTGTCGTATATCTTGACACGAATATAATAATTACGTGTGTCACGATTCGGGTCCCGTAAAACGTGTAATACTCGTGTTATAACACAACCTACGACACAAAACATGAATTAATTTACACCGCTAATTGCTGGGTTGGAAAATGAATCCAAGTTCTTCGGAATTCAAATAGAAACACATTATTAAAAGTTTGTTGGAGCTTGAATTGTTGATATGACAAATAAGTTTTAACATATGACCTAAAGTTCGGCTCGAGTTCAATTTGATTAGTTAAAAAATTATAAAATATGTATATAAAGATCAAGCTACTAGACTTCGTATAACATACCATATTCAAATTTAATGCTGCCACCCAAGTACTCATCCTAAACGAACTTTTACTTATCAAAACGAACTCAATTTTCATTAATGCAACTATAACTTCTGAGCCAGTCAAACGTTTAAAAAATAGTGTGAGCAATTTTCCAATGATCTCTTAGTTAATTTATAGTCATAGAGTTAAATAAAATCGAGAGTTCTACCAAATCGTGATTTTTGTAAAACTATTTTTGCTACATCCGATAGTTATAAGACTGAAATTGAAATTTAGCCTCTTATCTATATCGAGTGTTTTTAAACCAAACGTAAGTCGTGACTGTAATAATTGTACGAATGTGAAATGTTCGTTGCGTTTGGTTTACGGTATAAGGTTCTGCATATATATTCTATCAATTTGTTCTTGACCCTGCCATAATTTCCACATTTTTTAACCTGGGCCGATTATTCTTAGTTGAATTTTCACAAAATTAAATCATTAATAATTATAATTTGCATTGGTGGACTATATGGAGCCGGCTAGGTCACAACCTTCATATCAAATTTTCTCTTTGAAAAGTTGTCCCATAGAATTCCACACGGAAAAATCTCTGCGAAATGACATCTATTATTTTCACAGAAGGGCCCACTTCCTTAGGAATCGCATGTCAATTCAATTCCCTTATGGGCATGCATAATTTTCTATGATGAATGAAAAGTTTGCCACGTCGGAACGGATAACGTGAGATGCTACCTATATAATTTGACCCCATTCAAGTTAGGGGTGATTATAAATTTTAAAAAATCACCCTAATCGCCCGAACCCCACTAATCTGCATCGTTTATAATAATTTATGACTAATATTCGATTTAAAATATTAAGTTGAACCTCCAAAATATTGGTGCAGTTATAGTTGTAGCTTTTAAAAAAACCTCCAAAATCGCACATCATCTCACCTCAATAATTTAGGGTAAATTAAAAATATTATTCTTTATGATATTAAGATCTAGTTTTGTGCATAATATATTTTGATTAATTTGCACTTTATATATTAAACATAATGCATTTTACATTTTTTCAATGTTTCTGAAATGCATAGTTTTTTGCATCAAAATAAAAAAACATCAATGCATTATATTTTGAATGTAAGTGAAATAATAGCGAATGCAGTATGTATTTTATTTGCAAAATACATCTTGTTTAAAGAAAAAGGCATTTTTCAATGTTAAATTTATCTTGGCTTTTTTTAAAAACATCATAACAAAATTATATTATTTTTATTAATTATATATTATTTTTGTTTATTAAAACTGTCAAACCACCTGCCATCGCTTAAAATAGTTCCTTTGGTTTTAATTCGCAAAAACATGAATGCAAAATAATATTTAATAAAACCGTATATAACAATTTGCACGAAATTAAGTCAAAACCGCAAAATCCCACCGTCGTGATCATCACTAACTAAATCTAAGTATGATTTTAATATGTAGTAAAGTTTTTCTGTTGGCTGATTTTACATTCAAATGAGTTTTTTTATCTGGCATGAAATGATTTTGTAAATATTTTGAAACAAATTAATATAGATGGTGCGCACATACACACACATATATGATAATCATTACATAAAAATATAGTTTTATATTTAAAACAACTTATGATAAAAATATTTAAATAATAAAAAAAATATTAGAAAATATTAAAAATGCTTACTTAAATTCAAGCTTTAAATTAATTTTATAAAATAATATATATGATTATTGATTTGAAAGAAAGAGCTAATGTAAATTTAATATATTTTCTTAACATCATATATTAAAATAAATGTAAATATTGATAATTCCATGTTTAAAACAATTATACTTATAATTCAATTATAAAATAAAATAAAATAACTTAATAATATAGTAAGACAATTTTAATTTAGTATTTTGTTTTCTATTTTTAAAGTATTTAGAAAACTTTGGTCATATTTTCTAGTTCTCTTTTCTCCAAATCAACTTTATTTTTATTTTTCCCATTTTAAATATTATGTTTCTAAATTTGTTAACTCACATGACTAAAAATATAATTTTTCAGGCAAAGAAATATGATGTATGCATACATATGGATATTCTCGTTTATTTTTTTTTTTATTTTTTTTGGAGAATCACATTACAAATCATACGATAACAATAAACAAATAACAATCAAAATAAAACCCAAGCTGCACTGCTATATTAGAAATCAAATCACACATGAAGGTGGAAAATACCCATGCATGCCATTTAGTCCGGATCAAACCTTAGAGTACATATTGTTGTGCAGAATTTGAAAAGTCAATCACAAGAGAGAAACATAATTCCTTAGACGATGTATTACGAAATGAGCCTAAATTTTCCAACGAAAAGTCCTTTCGCTTAATATTATGAAAACGTGTGAAGACTGTTAACTTTAGTTGGATATTGATCTCATCCTATAAATAGGGTTGCATTCCAAGTTAGTAGAATGCAAAATACACAATTATATACAATTCGTAAAATAAATTAGGAGTTCTTCACAGAAACATTTAGGTGAGAAATGGCCATTGAACGAGTTCTAATCTTGGCACTCGTTGCTAGTTGTCTAATTTCCATGTCCACTGCCATTCCTGGACAGGCCACTTTCTACACTACTTACGTTCGTAAGTTCGCTTCTTTTTTTCTATCAATACATAAAATTAATTTATGCTATTCTTACGTTTATTATTGAAATTAGATTCAAATTATACACACTTATACTTATTCAATTAGTACATGAAAATATTCGTCTAAGGTGTATGTCCACTTATTTTCGTTAAATAAAATTAAAATATTATTGAACTACCATATCATTTAAAAGTTAAACTGTTAGATAAAAGATATGTCTACTTATTTAACACCTAAATATCTCTTCTGTAAGCTTGTGTTGTGATGTGTGATTGGCTCATGTTCAATGATCTTATATGAGTGTGTGTGTTCCCATCCTTATTATTCCAATTGCATTCAAAAAAATAAAACATCTCTTCAATAAATTATCCATTTGTTTATAGTGCAGGAATCTAGCAAATTTTTTTTTTTTTGTAAATTTCATATGCATTTCTTGCATTTAACCTTTTCCGAAGCTTGTTAAAGACTAAAACCAATTTTCAAGTGAGTTTATATGTTAATTGGGACAAAAATCACAAAACTCGTGAAAGAAAAACTCATTTATGCTTCATTTGGATTGATGGATTTGAAACTATATATAGATTTCAAATCTATGATAACAAATCTACTGAGTTTGTATAGATAAGATTACAATAGATTTCAAATCTTTGGATTTCTATGTCCTATTTTGGAGTCATTGTATTGGATTTCAAATCCATACTATTTTAAGTCATTTAAAATACTTCTCTAATTAATCTTCCCATCATGCAACCTTAGATTATGTCCACATAAGTGAAAATATGTCTCCACATCAGCTGATTTGGCCATTTCACACGTGGATTAATAATTCCCGCAAATTTTTCAATTTTTGGCGATCAAAGGACCGAAATAAAATTGCACGACTTTTTTGCAAATCGTAATTTCAGCATAACCATTATAATTAATCTTAATGTCTGGTATTATTAATGATTTGCAGCGTCATCATGCTACGGGTTTCAAGACCAAGGCACGATGATAGCAGCGGCTAGTCCTGCTATATTCAACAACCGTGCGGCCTGTGGAAGGCGGTACAGAATCCGGTGCACCGGGCGCACCAACCTAGGCGTACTCCAACCCTGCCGTAATGGTGAAATCACAGTTAGAGTCGTTGATCTTTGCCCAGGATGTCAAGCCAACCAGTTTGATCTCTCTCAGGAAGCTTTTTCAATGATCGCTGACCCTAATGCTGGAAGAATCCTCATTGAATATAACGAGTGAGCAAAGATCTTGAATTTTTCTCAACACACAAAGCCACATTAAATAAAAATTCAGCAGGTCTCTTGTGAGACGATGTGAGATCGTGAGACGGGTGATACTTTTAGTGTAAAAACTAATATTTTTAGTGTAAAAAGTGATACTTTGTTTAAATACACTAATTTAAGCGTATTTAGACAAATATCATTTTTACACTAAAAGTATCACGGCACCGTCTCACACAAGTTTTTGCAATAAAAAATTGGGATAATTGATAATTACAAAAAATATCCTTGAGGTTTGGATTAATTACAAAAAAAAAAAACCCAGAGATGTTTGAGAATTACAAAAATACCCCTTGAGGTTTGATTCTGTGTTAAATGTAAGAGGGTGTTTGAAATGTTTTTGCTTTTGAATATGGTAAAGTGTAATACAAAATCAAACTTGAAGGGTTTTTTTTAATTAATTTTTAAAAATTTCTGGGTTTTTTTGTAATTAACACAATCCATAGGGGTAGTTTTTGTAAATATCTAAACTAATCAAGTAGCAAATGTAATAACATTGGCCTAAATATTGATCTCTTTATTAACTTCTTGTGCTAATCATATTGATATTCATTGGTAATTAATTTTGCAGGGCTTGAGGAGGGTGTGGGAAATTCCAAGAATAAGCTTGATACGTACTGTTATATAGCATTTTTCTTATGGAAGATTATATAATTACTTGTTGAATAACAAAAGGCAGTGGATTGAAATAAGTGTTTAATTTATGTAATGACACGGAAATATGTTGGCCTTGTAATACTTTGTTTTTTTGTCGAAAATCAAAATATATAAAAGCGTATATTTAGTTCTTGTTCTGTTTTCGTTTCAAGTATTTCTTTGTTCCTTAATAATAATAAAAAAAAAGGGAAAAGGTAGTTGTTGTTGCATAATTTCCCATTATAAACGGAATTAGATTTCAATTCCATTACTTTATATTATGGTCCATTTCCTGTACCAATCAATTGGAAGATGGACTTGTGTAATATACATCTAATAAATCAACTTATCAACATCACATGTTTATCTAAAAAGACATATCCACCATCCAATGCAGTGAAATAGAAAGTGAAACAAGAAAAAGTGAATATGAAATTTATTCCCATTATATATAAACAATAGAATATATTTGGGAAATGGGATGGCGGACCGAAAATCCCCGATTTATCTAACCGGGAATAGGGATGGGGCGGGGGATATAACTACCATCCCCATCTCATCACCGGTTCTAGAGAAGTGGTGAATCTCCATCCCCGATGGGATTTAAATATCATCTCCATCTCATTCCCGGCCAATTCTAGAGAAGCGCGGAATTCCGATCCCCGTCCCATCACCAAATTAATCGGGAATTTTCCATTCCATTTTCTTTGGGTACCAAGTACCAACAGGAATGGTTCTTCACGAGGATTTTGTCATTCCTACAAGTTCAAATTTTCCCCTCTAATTATTTGAATCGTAACTAGCTAGACAAAGATTATTACTATACTTTCCAAATACCAAGCGCCATATTTTGTATGGATAAATTATCTAGATTGTGATTATTTGAATTAATTATTAGAAAGTGATCGAATGTTTAACTGATTGGTAGGTGCAATGAATCTTATTTGTTAAATATAACAATCTACACCACAACGTGAATCTATATATAATTTGGTCAAAGCATCATTTGTCTTACTTTATTATCATTGTCGATAAAATTTAAAAACATTTAACAAATGGTTATTGAAATTTACATAGTAAAGAGGGTAACATAAAATTATGTGCATAATGCCATCCAATTATATATTACTAGCCAACCTTAATTTTGAAGGATAATAATTTGCAACTATATGAAGCAATGTTACCAAATTACCTAAATATAATAATTGAGCCTTCCATATTTGGCATAATTACATAAATCAATGGACAAAATATTTTGTATCATGGAGTTTCATCCCACATATTTTCAACTATAAAATAGTGCAAGCTTGTATGCTGGTTAAATTGTGAAGAACAAAGATCGAATTAATAGACTTCCTTCTAGCTAGCCTTTTCTAATTACTCCTAGTGGAAAGAAAAAAAAAAGGAAATGGCCAAGCAAATGAGCCTCATAATTATTTTTGGTATTGTGGCGAGTTTATTGTCAATGGCTTTGGCTACACCAGGAACAGCCACTTTTATACAAGCTATGTTTGTAAGTAATTGTTCTTTTTCATTACGTTATGATTTTATCTAATATTTTACCCCAATCATTGATTGTTCTAACGAAATTTGTTGACATCATTACAAAATTAAATTGAAAATCCAAAAGTATTTTTATAGTACAGTTAACAAAATATTTCCACAAATTACACAACATCAAACCCTCCCTTATAATCTTAATAATACATCATCGACTAACAAAAAAGAAACAATTTTCACCCCTCTAGTTTTTCATAAACTACAAAAAAAAACCTAGGGATAGTTTTAATTCTCTGTTCATTTCTTTTTCTTTTTTTTTTTTTAATTTTTCTAGGAATTTCTCCAAGTGATATTATTGACTTTGAAAAAGTTATGTTAGTTTTATCGTAGCCCCTCAAACCTTGTTGGTAATGATTTGTAATATTTAAATTTTATTGGGATTTTGTAATTAACCTAAATCTCATGGTATTATTATAATTAATCCTAAACAATATTGTTTATCATACAATTAAAGATTAATTATAAAAAATACTATTAAGACTAAGTCTAATTTTACAACAAAAAAAAACATAGTTTTCTTTTTCAAAATTACAAATATTCCATTAATATTTGTTAATTTTAATTTACTAATTACACCCGATCAAGATCAAGGGAAGTATTTGTTAAGTAAATACAAACCTCAAGGGAGTGTTTGTATTTTGTAATACCTTAAGGGTATGTGTAACTTTGAAGGATAAATAGATTTTTTTATATTTAGGGTAATCTCAAAGACAATTTTTGTAATTTACCCTATATATGCTTAACATGGATTATGCAAATGAGTCTGGACTTAAATTTATAAACTTGTAACATCATCAATATTCCATTTTCTAAATTTCATCAAGAGATTTCTATCTTGTCTCTTAAAAATGGAGAACAAAAACCTTGTTATTGTAGAACTTTTGCTCATATATGCTTTGCAAACCACCTCGATCCAATTTTTCTTATATAATTCATGGTTACAGCTTCAGCTTGTTATGGGAATAAAGACAATGGTGTTATGATAGCTGCAGCCAGTGATCCTCTATGGGCAAATGGAGCTATTTGTGGTAAAGTATTCAATGTTACATGCACAGGACCAACAAATCCTGTTCCACATCCTTGCACCGGCAAAAGCGTGGTGGTGAAGATAGTTGATCACTGCCCTGGATGTGGCGGAACCCTAGATCTCTCTAAAGAAGCCTTTGCTACAATTGCTAACCCTGTAGCTGGGATAATCAAAATCGACTATCGCCAGTATGCCAACACCTCACATTGTTTAATTTTTCTTCTACAAACTTTTTTTTTTTTTTTTTGACACTTGCACCACTTGATTACATATGAATATAATGAAATTCACATAGATTTACAATATACACTTATAAAAATACTATTTAAGGCGCAAAAACAATTATAAGGCGTGATTGAGTTTTCAATTACAATTAATTTTCTAACAAGAATTATATGTGTTTATGCAGGATTTAAAGATCTATGGGAGCGATGTGGATTTAGTGAATCAAATTTTGGGATGAAGAAGAAAAGTCGTAGTGAAGGATGTTCTTAGTGCGTTAAGAATTTCAATATCACTTTCAAATGGCAATAATATGTATTAGCTGAATAACAAATCTTGTACGTACCCAATCAATGGAATAAAATTAATTAATCCCAGTTTTGGTGTGAAACTGTAAATCTTGTGAACCATGTAAGTCATGAAAATGATGAAATTTATATGTGCATGTCAAAACAAATCCGCTAGTTAACTAATAGCCATGCTTGAGTTTAATATTAATCATTTGAGGCCAACATAAGTTATATTTAGCAAGTTCAAGATCATATATTCAGATCGATCAATATCGTAAATACAATAGATTTTATAAATGAATTTATATAGAGTCATTAGAAATTATTTTCTATAATTCTCCCCTCAAATCCAAATCATTCCATCTAAATGGGCTTAATTGCAATTTTGGTCCTATAAATATAAGGAGGTGGTATATTTAGTCCTATAATTGTTGTGTGTAGCAATTTAGGTCATGTATGAATTAAAAATTGGCATATTTGATCCACTAAGTATGCTATGTAGCAATTTTAGTCCTGCAAATATTGACTTTTTTGCAATTTTGGTCCCATAAGTTCTAAGTTTGTGCAATTTTGGTCCCATAATTAGTTCTAAGTTTGTGCAACTTTGGTCCTCAAAGGATGAAATATGCCTTACCCATTCGGGACACAAATTGCACAAAAATAAAATTTATGGGACCCAAATTCTACAAAAATAAAAATTTACAGGATCAAATATGTCACTCATTTTGAATTTACAAGACCAAAATTATTAAATAAGATACTTAATTACATGACCAAATATGCCACCTCCTTATACTTACAAGATTCAATTAAGCTCATCCAAATGCAATCCTTATATTTGTGAAGAATTGAAATCAAAATGCATAAACACACAAAATAAAGCACTCCATTAATCACTTTGATGATTCCATACATTATTCAACTTAACAGCATCAGTACATATTTCTAGAATAAACGACACATATACATGCACATATATATATATATATATATATATATATATATATATATCTTCAGACGATGCTGCTCACTTATTCGAAATCATCATCCATCATTCCAAATCTCTTACATCTTCACGAACATTTAAATCCTGAATTAAACACGAGATTTTAGCAATTAAAAATAAAATTATATTACAAATAAAGATAATTGATCAATAACCACGAGTTTGTAGCTCAAATGGTATCGTTCACCCTTTGTAAGGGTGTTGACCAGGGTTCGAACCCTCAGTATCTTTTAGATTTTGTGAAATTTATCATTTCCTCCAACCACTACTCCCAACTTGTTAAAAAAGATAATTAATCAATAGTCGTATCCATCACTTACTGATCAAATTGAATTTTGATTTTCCCAGCATCAGTATTTGCAATTACGGCAAAAGCTTCTTGAGAGAGATCGATTGTGCCACGACAACCCGGTGGGCAATAATCGACTACTCTAACGACCACGCTTTGGCCCGTGCAAGGGTGCGGAACACCTTTGTTTGTAGCCCCGGTGCATTTAACTTTATAAGTCCTGCCACATGCGGCCTTATTGTCCCAAATTGCGTCGCTAGCGGCCGCGATCATAACGCCCGTCGTTTTTGTAGCCGTCGCATGATGAGGCTGTCATAGGATGCGTCATAGAATTTTAACATCACAATATGAATTAATTGAGTATCAGATTAATAAAATTGATTATCCGGAAGGATTTAATCTCGTTCATAGAAAGTATTTGCTCTGTTTTGATTAGTAACGTCGAGTGATTGAATGACTTTAGTAATTATTTGGTTAATGGCATTTTGTTTAATTCATGTCAATCAGTTGTTACTAACCAACAAATTTATCACTATAGTACTGGACAAGCATAAAAATTGAAATCATGCATTCAAACAAATAGTTGCCATTTACAAAATTCAAACTATGTAGGCTGGAGTGCTAATATTATTTGCAGCCAGGTGGCGTTTAAATTATTGTAAGCTGAAATTTGGGTGCAGGATAAAAAAACTAAAAACAAATACACATAAATATTAACTAAAAAAATTTACCTAGTAAAAAAATTTTTTTTTTTAAAAAAAGGTGGGGGTTGGCGCCCCCTAACCTCCGCCATTGTTGCAGCCATATGTAACATGGAACAAGAATCAAATAATACAATTGTATTGTGAATAATTAACTATTTATTCGTATTCTTTTCAAACTCATTTTACTAACAAAGGAGTACTATTTATTATATCATGGTATTCTCAATGTTTCAACAATTTGAGAAATTCATTTCTTATTTAACTAACAAAGGAGTACTATTTATTCTATCATGGTATATTGGTATTCTCAATGTTTCAACAATTTGAGAAATTCATTTCTCCTTTCTTTGAAATGTCCACTAATAAGATTGTGGTAATAGGAAAAATTATTCACGTTTTTTTGTAAATGAAATTAAACTAATTAACTATGTTTTTCAAAAATATGTTTTTCAGTCATTTTGACTAAAATATGACAATCATATTCTATTTGTATTTTTTGGTAAGTGATTTGACCATATTTTAGAAAATTGATATAGGACACTTAAAAGATCTATGTGGTATCGTGGGACCTGCCAAAAAAAAAAAATATGAACTTGTCAAGTTGCAACTACTATTGTGGATGCTTTCTTAGTATGGATTTATATATCTTAGAACACTTACGAACATAAGGAGCCGTGTAATAAGTAGCAGTTCTTGGTCACCATATGCAATCAAGCAAAGCTCATCACCATCACCACCACCACCACCAAAACTCGCTTGATGTCGCACATTTTCTATTTCTCCCTTTAATTTGTATTGGATAATTAATTCCGATATTTAGTAAGCGTGATCTCCGTGTGGCATAACAAAAGATACAATACCCTTTTTATAGATGAAAATCAATAGCTAAGAAACCTAAGTGTCCTATTGCAGAAAGCAACATAAAATTATTATATTTTTTGTCCAAGATTTTGCTACGAAGAAATTAGATGGATTTTTTGTTCACATCCTAAGAGTTTCTTGGCTATTGTCCAAATAATAGGACACTAGCAACGGATTAGGTATCCGAGTTCCCAAATCTCATAGAGCATTTTGATCATCTATTTAGCATCTTGAAATATATTCTGTTAGCAGACACAACTCTACTTGAAATCAATTTTTGAAAAAGCCAAGAAACATCAACCAAATATACACACATTGTTGTCCGCTATAAGCCGAAATTATAAGTTGGAATTACATTAATACGACCTAAAAGTAAATATTAATGGCAAATTATTGTTTTTATGAAAATTAAGACTTTTGTTAGAAATTCAAATTTAAGGATTTTTCATTTCATAAATTCCAAGCTCTGTTTTGAGAATCATCAATATATTCAATAAATCTTTCACTGTTTCTAAAGGTGACAAAGCAACTTAATATTTTTCACCTCATTATATATTTGATGTGGAGTCACCTCACCTCGAGTAACAAAATCCAATCAGGAAGTTTTCTTCAATGTTAGTTATTGCGTGCACCAAAGCAAGTCGTTGGGAGCACCGAGGTTGTCCCGGTGAAAATTTCTTACGCTAAAGCCAGTTCCAAGGAAAAAGCAGAGAACGTAGAATTAACTTGGGAGTAGACAAATGATTGTGTACCTTCAAATGGGTGATCTACTATGAAAGTAATTTTGTGTTATCCATATGAGCTTTCTCAATTAACTTTGTTAGGCATCTAGTAATTAGGCCAGGTAGCATCAAATTGAGATAATTGTTTTTTTTTTTTCTCAGGAGCTACTGAGTGGTTATCACGAAATTGTCATCAGATGAGTATAAAAGCAGGTTAATGACATTACAATTGATCCGCAAAGTTCAAACTGAAGCAATATTCCTTTTTGTTGTAGCCTTGCCTCATCAGAATTGTGCATGGTCATATCATTTTGTTCGATTTAATTGTACTTTTAGATCATTATCTGTTGGGGGATTTGGGGTAAAATCGTAGTTATATCATTTTCATTTAATTGCATCATTATTTAATTATTCACCTATTAATATTAGTCATTGGATTTGAATATATCTTGTCAAGTGTTCCATGAGGCTCAAACAACTATTGAAGAAAGATGTGAGGCTCGATTTACTATATCTGGCCCACGGTGTCCATATCGGCCCACGCAGCCCACTTTATCCTACAAATGCTATGCCGACCATCAACCCATGTATAAAAATGTCTCTCCATCCAATTTGTAAGTAATTTGATTTTCGATCTCTCAGTTTTTCTTTCAGTCTTCGGCAGCCCAAGGACACTGACTAGTTGAGGCATAACCCGCGCTTCACATCCTCCACGGCTCAGGGAGCGAGGCAAGAGGGCCCTCAGGGATGGGGTTCATCCTTTTTTCATATATTAAAAAGTCAATTGCATAAATGCACTTCCCTTCCATAAGTGATCACAAACATGCACGTAGTATTTTAATGTTTTGTCTCACTAATTCAAATTGTTGATCAATAAAATTTATTGTGAACTACGCCAAGCCTATGACTATTGACTATTGCTTTTAGGTTTGAGTAAATTATTGTATGGGTCTTGATGATATAGTTCATAATATTTAAAATTGTGGAGTATACATCATGATTAGGATTTATTGATGTATTTTGAAATATTTAACTTTAAATATTGATGTAATTTTTTGATGCAAATATAACAACATTATAAATTTCATCTTAGTATTTGTTCTATTACTAATTTACTACATAAAAGAACTATCAATTCGTTTTATATGAATTTAATTAACTATAAATTTGAGAAAATCTTTAACCTGTTATTTCCCACACGTTTGAAGAACGTGAGGCGCCAAATTGTTTGTCGATTAGGGATGACAAAGAATAAGGAAACAGCCGAATAAAATCTAGTCAGCCTTGATTGATCCCTTAATTGCGTTTGAACGAAATTAAGTTAAATAACCTAATTGGAAGACATTTGTAAAATTCAGACACTCAATACGTAAAAATCGCGTATTGAAAAAAAAAAAAAAACACCATGTAATTGAAAAGTACTCGATATAATACTTAATTGAGTCTCTTTCTTGAAACATTACAAAAGCATACAACAAAATTGGACTATTTGGAAATCTGTGTTAACCAATCTAATTAAAGTTCTCAATCATTCCACTTTAAAAATGAGCAAATGCTTTTCGATGGACAACCCTCAAATTTAACTTCTTATAATGGACGAATTAAACCCAGTCAGCTTTGATTGGTCCCTAATGTATTAAAATGGATTCTGTTCATTTTTATTTTTAATCCAAATTCCCATCTGCGAACAGATTATAGCAACAGTTTTTGTTCTATATCTAAGCTGTTCATTAATGGAATTATTTAGAAAGTGGGACAATTAATTTGGAAAAAAAAAAAAAACAGATAGAAAGAAAGGTAAAAAAAGGAAAAAGGAAAACTACCTGTTGTTTGGTGACTTGGCGACGCCAACACTTGCATATGTCAGTATACGGAAATGGGGTGAACCAGATAAAAAAAATAAAAATAAATTTTAAACAATTTTTTTTAAAAAAAAATCTTAATGTAAATTTTTTTTAAAAAATTGGGGTGGCGTCTTCGCCCATGTCTCGATTGGTTTGAGGTTCAAATCTCTCTTTTTATTGACCCACATTGCCGCATCACAGTATGTCAAAAATAGAAAATACACTCTCTTCTCTACAACCGAAAAACCTTTTTATCTAATTTATTCTCTTAACAGTGGCGCATAGCCCACTAACCATCAAAATGGTATAGGGACTTAAATCTCTTGTGTGGTGGAGGTTGTGAGTTCTATCTAACACACACGCCATCAAAATGCTATTGGGATATACTAGCTAGTAAAGGATTTGGTGGGACTCATACAAAAAGCATTTGTGTGGGTTCAATTCAAAGCGGATCGAGATCAAATAGCTAGATCAAATAGCTTTGATTTGGCGCTTGTTCTCTTTACCGAAAGGACCTAGGTTATGCGTCGTGAGACCCACCAAAAATATTGGCAAGTCCGCACATCCCCAGTTTACATTGGTGCAATGAGGGGTCGGAGTTGTTATCCTTAGACGTGGTCGGGCGTAAGTTTGGAAGTTGAGTTACCAAAAAAATAAAATTCAACCTTTTATGGGCCCCACACTTAGGGAT
This sequence comes from Rehmannia glutinosa, assembly GCA_016081115.2. Taxonomy (NCBI): domain Eukaryota; kingdom Viridiplantae; phylum Streptophyta; class Magnoliopsida; order Lamiales; family Orobanchaceae; genus Rehmannia; species Rehmannia glutinosa. The sequence goes on from JABTTQ020001086.1 coordinate 24,340, forward strand.
TGCAATGGGGCGGGTTTGCCCACCTGGCGGGCGGGTTTGAACGGATCCTGGGTGGGTTCCGGTTCTAAAACTTCAAAACCCGCCCAGGTCCAATATGACTCGTCCCGGACTCCACCACGTCATATTAATTTTATTATATTTTTGAATATGTATTTAGATATTAATTTGCATTATTTATATTTAGATTTGAGTGTTGTATTAATACTAATTTACTACACATCTTGTAATCTTTGTAATTTGAAGATTTATTTTGAGTATTAGTTGAATACTATTGCAAGATCCTAATAGTCATTTTTAAAAAAAAAAAAAAAAATTAATAGTAGCTAAATAGTTGTAAAACATAGTTTTACAAAATTACATTTATTTTTATTTACCTATTGGCATTGGATTGCTTTTGAAAATTTGACCACAAATACAAAAAAATAAATTATTGCAATTAAAACCCGCCCGATGGGTTTTGGAGCGGAACGCAGTCTTGAGGCGGGACGGGTCCCGGGTTTGGCCAAACCCGCCGCATTGCCATCCCTACCCACACTCAACTCATCTTTGTTTAATAAAACTTCAACAACCATATTTTTGTTTTATTTTTTCCCAAAAAAACATGGTTTGTATGTGCAAACCAGGTTTGTGGTGGCAAACCTCAAATCTACCAGGTTTAATATATAACCAGATTGGTATACGACCAGTTCTGGTTAAACCGGTCGAATCGGTCGGTCCGGTCCCAGTTTCACGACATTGGTGGGGAGCTGTTTTTTTACTTTTTTACTTGGAGGTCACGATTATGCCAATTAAAAAAAAAAAACATATTTCGATTTTTTTTGGTTCGGTTGAAACCGAAAATTTGAAAACATAAAAATGAAAAACCTAACCAAAATTTTCGTTTATAGTTTGGTTCAAACTGAAATTTCGATTCGGCCGGTTAACCGAAACAGTGCAGCTCAACCCTCATTTGTTCTAAGAAAAAGAAAAAAATATATTAATTTCGGGCCGGATCCAAAAATCTGATTCCACCTACCCGTTTTGATTTAACTGGGCCTCACACAAGGCATAAGCCATAAATAACTCAATATTGGGCCTGACAGTTATCACATAAGATGAGAGGAATAATTGGGTTTGTCAATCATTTCTGTCTTTAACCATATATCTAGCTTCATGTGAAATTGTTAAATTTTTTGAATTAATGTCTTTGAAACTAATGGGCCTTTTTTCTCTGGGCCATTCTGAAATTTCGGAGGAGAAAGATGAGGCTTGGACAGTGTTTGGGGATTGGGTTTTAGGCCTTATATGTGCGCTTCCTGTCTAAAGTTAGCGAGAAGTTTTTTTTTTTTGAAATAAGTTAGCGAGAAGTTTAGGCTAGAGGAAAATAAATTTAGTAAATCCCTCCCTCATATTTTTTTTAAAAAGTATAATTATTTATTTTTTAGAGCTAATAAAAACATTATTATTCTAAAGCCACAATCAAATTGAAGGATTTTCTTCTTTGTATAACAATAGCAGTAGACACCTTACCATAGGTTTCAACATTTCGTACACTTTGTCTACTACTCTACTCTATGTATTCTAGTTTGATTCATTATTTTCATCAAACCCTAAATATTTGAGGTTTTATTTAGTACCTCGTTTCCCTTCTTCATTTTTTCCCTCTTAGAGCATCCCAATAGAGTGTTCTATTTTCAATTTGGAGCAAAACATTTCTCCAGTACTGTGCCAAAGCTTGCACTATTTTAAAGATGTGAATAGTTTTTGCACCAGAAACAGCACAACACTGTCGTTGCGCTAAAAATTTACTTTCTTTTTTTGTTTTATAAATTAATTATTTTAGTGTATGAAATTATGTACTAAACTGAGATATTATAAAATATGTGCAGAATTCACTGCAAACTATTGGAGATGTGGTGCAGATTTTGCACTAAAATAGTGCAGAATATGCACTATAATGGTGCAAGCCATAGGATATGGTCTTATACACTCATTTTTTTCATATGAAATGTGCAATTCATCCATCGAAGGATATAGTGAAGAACAAAGAGCTTAAATGAATCAACACAAAGTGAGATCTCATCGGTCATTCAATTTCCAAATTATGCCTTCCAACTCAAAATCGGGCTTGACTTGGCCCATTTTCATCCCTAGACTAGGGGTGTAAAAGAGTTCATAAAGGAAGTTTTGGAGGGCATAAATCATCCTCGTTATTAAGTATATTATGTGAAACTCCTAGCTATACTAACCTTCTACGAGTTAAAAAAATTTGCTAGATTTAATTCAAAAAATGGTGTTAGAGTTAATTCACATGTAAGAGAAACCACTACAAGAAAACAAGAAAATTCCAACGGAAAAATTTGTTGAATTTGTCCAATTTTCGTTGAAATTATCGATTCAATGGAAATTCTAAATAAAAATGCATCGTTGGTAAAATGGTCGTTGGAATGGCAAAATTCCAATGGAAAAATATTACAACGGTATCTCCAATGGTATTTATCCATTGGAATATACAACTGTTGGAAAAAAAAACTCCAACAGTTTTTCAACACTAATTCCAACAAAGTTATACCATTGGAATTTGGTCCAATGGTATATCCATTAATATATATATATATATATACATAATTGTTGGAAAAAACTCCAATGGTTTTTCCAACAGAGTTATATCATTGGAATTTAGTCCAATGGTAATTCCAATGGTATATATCCGTGGGAATATTCAATCATTTTATCTCATTATCTAATATCTATAATTTTCCAGTAGGTCACCCACCATCAATTTGTCCAAAGTCAAGCACATTTAACTATGTAATTTTAATATGATTGACTCCAGAAAAAAAAAGATATAACTTATTGATATGAATAATACTATCAAATATTTTAAACCGTATTGAAATTTTCCAACGGTATTGGAATTTCCAATGGATTTTTCAACAACATGTTGTAGCGTTAGAATTTCCTTTGGAATTTTAAAAACTTCAACGGAAATTCCAACGATTAATTCCAATGTTTTGTTTACCGTTGGAATTTTTGTTATAATTTTTCAATGGTAAACTTTAGCGATAGAATTTCTGTTGGAATTTTTAAAATTCCAACAATATTTCGAATTGTTTATTCCAATGATTTTATTACTGTTGGAATTTTTCAATGATTTGTTGTGGTGTTGGAATTTCCGTTGAAATTTAAATTCCAAGGGGAATTCCAACGGTTTATCCTAGTGGTTTTGTTTATCGTTGGAATTTTCATTGGAATTTTTCAACGGTATGGAATTTCCGTTGGAATTTAAAAAATTCCAACACTTTTCAATTTCATGGGAATTATTTTGTTGAAATTTGATTGTTTTCTTGTAGTGAACAACTAAGATCACGTCAAAAAAAATTATCTATTTTAGTGCGGCTTTTGCACCAAAATAGTGTAATTTCTAGACCGAACATAAAATACATCTACAACCCATCTACTTCAGATTTGCACTAAAAGGAATATTCCTTCAATTTTAATCCAAATACAGAAATTATTTTAATCCCACCAAATATTCATTAACATGATGATTTAGAATATATTTTATTATTGTAGTATAATTTAGGGTATATTTAAATCTCATTAGCGAATATTAATTTTAGTAATATAAATAATTTATAATAACAACAACAATATTAATTAATATTAATAATAAATTAGATTAATATTTTAAAATTCACAAAAAATAAATATAAAATATAATTTAAAAATCTTCTTGCTGTATAAAAAATAAAATTTGATACATTTTTAAACTAAAAGAGGCAATTAAAATATTAAAAGAAAATAAATCAATCAAAACAAAAAAGAAAAGAAAAACAAGATAGCGCATGCAGCTATAGCATTGGGGTAACGGCAATAGATGCTCCAAAATGGAGCACGGAACGGCGGAGTTGGCCTAAAGCAAGTTTTTGAACTTATATATCACAGTCAATACAGACGAGATTTATAAAGGACCATTCAAGGATTTATTAGAACTAAATCACGTGATATTACATATCTTATATTTTTGGACGTAAAAGAGTAGTACTCTTCATTGACTTTATCGTTTTTCTACTTTGGATATATGCTTATGAGTTATGATGAACTTTACACACTTAATTTCGTTAAACCATATTAAGTTTTTTACTCAATTTATGGATCTATAGTTTTACTCTAGCACATCTCTAGCCTGTTAAATTATGCATTGAATCATATAATTACATAATTATTTTTGAAAATAAAAATATCATTTTAATAAAATATCTGTAAACAATATTCAAAGCCCTTCCACAAAAAAAAAAAAAAAAAAAAAAAAAAAAATTGGTCCAGAACTATTTTCTTAGTTTGGACCAATTACAATCCTTATTTTTATTTATTGAGAAGAAAAAGATAGGTCCAAGGGATATTTCTTTCAAAGTTAATGAAATGACGTAGGTAGAGTTGCACATGTAAGTGGGACAACGGGGCTGAGGTAGTGTTGGGTCATACTTTATAACAACAGACAGTGGCTCATAACCGTCCCCCGTGACACTAATAACGTAACCCATTTCGGTGTCCCGCCAATTCTACTTACCTATTCCTATACGCATCTATTCCTATCTCTTCCATTTATTGCAACAGCCTGTGACCACCTTAACACTGTCCTATATATACTCACTTTTAAATTATATTTCATATACATCGTATTCAAATATTTTAAATACAGGCCAAGTATAACTAATGACGTCATCAATATACTATTACGCTTTTTTTCTTTTTGAGTACAATGGGGGAATTTGGGGGAGAAGACGACGACTTGATTTCGAATGGGATCGGCTCGGGTCATTCACCCTTACAACACATGCCTCAACCACTAGAAAGACAAGGTTAATTGCAATATATTATTACACTTGGTGTCCGTAGGAATGGTAATTGCAATATGAGATGATACACAATTTGGAAAAGAAAACTTGTAGGGATGGCAATTTCGACCCGACCCGACCCGTTCCATTTGGGTCACGAGGGGGCGGGCGGGTCGGTACAACTTCCGCCCCGCCTAGAATTTTTGGTCTTCATGTTGTGTATCCAACACCATTTTTCCACTTTCCAACTATTAGGAAATGTGTTTATGTTTGTTTCAAAAAAATTAGTAGAAATGAAGTCATTTCCAGGTTTTCACTTTTTATGGAAAATATTTTTTGAAAACACAACCAAACAAATTTTCGTTCGATTACGCAAACCTAGGTAAAAATACACTACAATCACGCAAACATATGTCAAAAATACATTTGAAAAACTATAACCAAACATACTCTCATTTTCAAACAGAAATTCAGACGACAAACCAAACATATTCCCAATTCTCACACGAAAATCAATAAAGTTTGAAAATTCATTTTGCAACACTAGAAACTGGAAATTGGACTTGGAAATACATCCATACAAGCCCTTTATATTTAAAATATATTTTAATATGTATTTTGCATATATAATATATATTATAATATAATTTTCATGTATTCTTATATTATATCTAACACTTATAAATTAATAATAATAATTTTTGTAAATAATATTTTATAAATATATTATAAATATATATTTTTATTTTTTATTTTATTATATTTAATTTAATTTAAAAGCAGGCGACAGGTCCCCGTTCTAGGCACGGGGCTGGTCTGGGTCTTCACCGCCCCGTCCCGCCCCATTGTCATTCCTAAAAACTTGTGTGACCTTAACGGATACAAGTTATATCTTCGATTTTTTTATAATGTTTCATCTAGAGATGTTAAATGGGTTGGCCCTAGCCTATATAAGGCCATACTAGCGAGCCGGGCTAAATGGTTTAGGACTAAATGGGACGATATTAAGCGGCCGACAATATTGGAACCTAACTCTAACCCTAGCGGGTTTCGGGCTAAACAGGCCACTATCGGGCTATAGTAAAAAAATAAAAATTATATATTTAAATTAAAAATTTTAAACTCGAATATATATAACATTTAAGTTTAACATTTTAAGTTAAAATGTTCGTCATAAATAAAATTCATACAAAATTTCTAATTACATTGCATTAACAAATTTATAAAATTAAATATTTTATGATTTAAATTTTGAAAATAAAATAATAATAACTAAAGCTACCCAAAATTAACACTTTTCTCAGTAATTACTCATATGACTATAATTTAAAATAAGATATTTAAATCTAAATTTTCAAACTTGAGCATATATAACATTTAAGTTTAACATTTAAAGTTAATCTTAAAAAAAAGTCATGCATGTTTATAATTACGTTGCATTAACAAAATTATAAAATTAGATTTAACACCATTTATAAATATAATTTATATCTTAAATAATCTAATAAGACTATGTGATATTTTCTTATTGAATGAAAATGAAAAACTAAATTAAATAATAAATAAAACAAATAAAAAAGAATCTTTTCACGAATTTATAGCTTGTTTAATAAAGTTAAACTTAAAGATGAGGGAGATGTGAATTTGAAAAATAAATTTACTAGTAATAGTAGGTAATACAAGGATATATAAAATATTAGAATTATATTTATTTTTTAAAAATAAATATAGAAAGGCTAACGACCTAGCCGGTTAACTTTCGGGCTAGCCTACGAACCGATTTAAGCGGTCCGGGCCAAAAGGTCGATTTAACGGGCCAAAATAATTTGGCCCTAATCCTTTTTCCGGTTTAAATGGCCAATGGGCCACAACCCTTTTAACATCTTTAGTTTCATCGATATTCTTTACACACTAGGCAAATTGATGGAGATAAAATTTAAAGATAACTTCTTATTATCTATTACGATTAGTTTTCTTGGGTTATGTTATTATCTATTAAGAGTTTTTAATAGTTAGAAATTATATTGTGGTAGGAGTTTAATCCTATAAATACTTGTTTTGTTATTAATTTTATAGTGATTGATTATTGAATTAAAAATGGAGGGTATTCTTTCAATTCTTGTTTCTCTTACGATATTCATATAGCTAAAATCAATGCATGAGGTGAGTTATATTTTTGTTTAAACTTCTATCTGCATTACAAATGCAATATAATGATACTCATCATCTTGTACGTATCATTTTCTATTTCCTATGATGTTTTATATATCATGCATTTCAACGTGATGGTAAATGTCATGTGTACAATAACGATAAATTTTAATTTTAGTATTGTACCTATAGGGGGTTGACAAAAATAGTCCTACAAAAATCACGATTTGCATTAATCTCCCCTAATTCTAAAAAGAGAAACTCAATTTCACTCAATTTCAGTCATTCCGTCGCTGGCAATCAGGAAAATCTACGTGTCAACATTACCATGCAAACCTGCTGATATGGAAACCAATTTCACTTATGTGGAGATCCTCCAATTGAGTTTTTTTTTTCCATAACAATCACTAATAGATACGGCCGCGAAGAAGTAGAAACAACATACCAAATCACTCGAAGGATGCCCACATAAGTGAAATTGATTTCTACATCAACGCATTTGGGGCAGATTTTCAAGCAAATATTCTAATTTTCGACGATCAAATGGTGACGAAATCAAAAACTCTCTAAAAACTAAGGCCTTTTCACAAATCGTGATTTCGCATAATTATTATTGCCAACCCCGACGGCATGTACGAGACTAAATTGCAATTTACTTGTACAATAAGGATATCATCTTATACACGTATTATTATTCTGAGTGAATTGAAATATTGGAAGAAATATCATATAGGGAATAGGAGATCCCATATGATATATATGAATAATACTTTACAAGTGATGAGTAATCAATTAATGCAATAAAATAGCAACAAACCATGTATGTAGAAGCATACATACTTACAGGTAGTCTAGATAAGACCTTCTCTTTCAGCACTTGCTTAGATGATTATGGCATTTGTTATCCAACAGCCGCACATGTTGAAGGGCAGATAGAAATAAATGCAAAGCAATCAAACAAACCACAAATATATTGAAAAATATGAACATATATCAATCGGTTGACAAAAACTGAGGAAAGTATTTCCTAGTTAAGGAGGAGGATTTTGAATAATGTGGACAAAATTAGCTCTAATAATCAAGGTTACCATTATGGTTTAAAACTGTGCACAATTGAAATAGGCACAGCTACATCTATATCAGCAGTCATTATTGTAGTTGGTCTGGTTTCGTTTTAACTCCACACAACTGGAAATTTCATCAATTAGTTTAGCTAGCTAATTAATTTTCAACTTGAATATGAAAGTTCATAGTTTTTTACCTACCAAGTTTTGACAATAATACTAAACTTAACCAAGGATTCAGTGTTGGGACTTGGGCAAGAAAATGAATTATCATAACTACCATACCTTGGACTAATATAATAGGACTTTTGATATATGCATATACATATTTATAAAACAGGGCTTTTCTTAAGTGATTCTCACAAGGCTCAAAAGAAGAATTATAGGACTCTAACAAGAACTTTTTCATTACAAAAGCAAAAGAATGAAAGAACGAAAGGAAAAATAATAGAATCGGATAGTGACCACGAAGCTTGAAGGCTTAAGTGGTATCATTCACCCTTTGAAGGCGTTGACCGGTTTGAACCTTGTATCTTTCATTTTCTATTAAATTTATTCACTCCCCTCCAACCACTACTCCCAACTTAATAAAAAAATAGAATCGGGTGGTGGTGGTCGGTGGTGAAGAGTGAAGACTCTCAAGCCTACGCTAGAGGTCTAGGATTCGACTCCTATAACCCTCTCCCCTCCAAGAATATGTCCTTAAAAAAAAGGAAGAAAGAAGAAGAGAAAAAGAAAACCGAATTTTGAAAGATTTTTCTGAGAACAAGATCCAAATAAATGCTCAAAACTAACAATAGGACAGGTTAACAATGCAACTATAAATGTTCACATTTTTTTATTTTATTTTATTTTTTGATGAACTTTAAATGCTCACATGAATCACCGCAAGCTTGGCAGTTGATTCACTGAATATATTGCTAGATATTAGAGCTCAAGGACAGAATTTAGTCATTTTTTTAGCAGTTTATATACAATGTGATCTGATAAATTGGTAGAGGAAAACAACTAAATTTGAATAATTTTATCTGGTTTTAAGATTGCTACTTAGAAACAAAAAACCATAAAAGAATATGTGAAATATATGACATTTCTTAGCATAACAAAGTAAAAAGAAAAACCAAACTTGTAATAGTCCCGACAAAATACATGGAATAACAAAGAACATATAAAAAAATAGAAAAAAAAACCAAATTAATATCTGCTTAAATTTGCTCTGGAAACTTAAAGAAGCATATTCATACACATTCTGTAGTGAAATCTCCTTCAAAATGAAAACTCTGTTTTTCTTTTTTTTCTTTTTTCCCACTCTTAATCCATTTCTCATTTCCCTATCTAACTTGCCCTCCAGGAATGAAAACTATAAGAAGAAAATGTATCAAACAAAATGAAAAAAAAAAGAAATTAAAAAAATTTCTAAACATTGCTAGAAGATGACGAATGAACAACCTTGTTTGGCCTTCCCATAATCCAAAGCAGAGTCCTCCTAGCAAAAGATGGATGATTTGCTTGAGAATCCAAACTATTACAACTCTCTATTTCCTCATCACCACCCATTATTATTTCACTCCCTCCATTTTCCCAACTACACATGTCGATTTCCGATACCGTCCTCCGACCACTCTTCTCCTTCATCTCATCCCCAGCCGTCGGATTCCGATTGATCGGAAACCGGAACGAAAATGCCCGTCTCGATGACTCCACCGTATCCTTCTTCCCCCTTAACCAAATTTTCGACACCGAAAAACTCTCCTTCTTACTCCTACCAATGGACTTATTATCCTCATTGCCATTACCATTATTCTGATCACAACTTTGAATTTCAAGAACCCTAAAAGCTTCAAAACCATTGAACTCTCTTCTCGAATCGCATCCACATTCAGACATAGCCGGCCTATGCCCCGGTGTCAAGGGCAAAGAGGGCTTTTTACTAGACTGTTTCTTCATAGGGGTCCTAATAGGAACTTGCAAAGATGAGTTTTCATCCATCACATAAGCAAATGAACCCATTGAAAAACATCTTCTTGCATTAGCATTACTATCTGTACTCCCTTCATTCCCACCATCATCAACACTCCTAAATTTACCAAGCTTAACCGATACAACTTTTTCGACTATTTTCTTATTTTCCTCCTCTTTTGCCTGAATTTCACCAGATTTTGCCACTGGATCTGTACAATTCACCCTAATTTCATCACCACTAAAATGGGAGCTCTCTCTATCTGGTGGAACAACAATCTCTCTAGAACTCTCACTCCCAGATTCAAGAACCAAAACAATTGGGGAACAATTACTGTTTGGTGAGAAATCAGAAAGCAAATTTGCTCTACAAAGTGGGCAAGTTGAGTGAGACAAAAGCCAAGTATCAATACAGTCCATGTGAAAAGCATGGCTACATTTAGGCAACAGCCTGAGTTTATCATCACCCTCAAACTCACACAAACAGACAGCACAGTCAAATGGATCTTTAACCCCAATAATGGCTTTGTAATTGAAAACAGGGAGTGTGTCAATGAAAGACTGATCAACACCAGCATCATGTAAGTGGAAAAGCTGCTGTAACTGGCCTTGAAGGGCAGTCACAGAGTCCATTTCATCAGGGTCCCTGTTTGGAGGTCTCAGGAGAAATCTAACAAGCAGGTGGAGTACACCAGAAATGAAAAAGATAATTGCAAGGATTATTATTATTAGAAGCATGCTTGGGCTTACCTTGTTGTTCAAATTGAAACCTGAAGAGATGAGTGGAGGTGGTGGTGGTGGGGGCAAAAAGGAAAATATGGCTGTTGTGATGGAGAAAGAAAGCTTTTTCTTTGGTTTCAAGAACTGAATCCATTTTTTTTTTTTTCTTGAAAAGTTTGGGGGAAAAAAATCAGCAAGATTGGAGCTTTATACTAATAACATAGAACCCAAGTGTTTCATTTGACTAAACAGAAAAAAAAAAAAAAAAAAAAATTGGCTGAAAATGAGAGGTTTGAAAGGAAAATGGAAATGTAGTGAGATATAAGCAGGGGTTGAGACAAAAGAGGAACCTGCAAGGTCAATTTTAATTTTTACAGAGAGGGAGAGAAATAAATGTGCTAAATAGAAGGTGAAGATTTGAATTTTGCTGCAATAAATCTTTACCAGCTGAGACCCATTATTATTGGATCTAAATAGTGTAATTATCCCATAAAAATTGGCACTCATATCCAACTAATGCCAGGCTATTTAAAAAATTCAAAAAAAAAAAAAAAAAAAATAGAGCAGGTACCCTTTATGATTTCATCAAATGCTAGGGTTGACTTGGAAGAACCAAATTTCATTAGCCCCAATGCACATTTAAGTCTCCTAAATTAAATAATTGGACTTTTTTTCATTGTGAACACAAAGAGCCCACTTCCAATTTTTATAAATTTAATAATAGTGCTCAATTTTTTTTAACCTAATCTTTGTCATGGTATTAGTGAATTATTTTGTTTTCACATGTGGTCACATTCTTGTTTCAGTGCTTCCATTCTATTCCTTTTTCTTAACTGATTCTATGAAAGAACCTTTTGTGGGAAAGACAAAATTACTTATGCTGAAAGTCAAAGCTAGGTAGAGGTGTTAAACTTTTTGGAGAGAAAATGGACAATTTTTGGGGTCAATGTGGGAGTTACTGGAATGGGTCCCATAGTCTTGGAAGTGAGACATTGTTTTTGCACTTTGTTATGGTAATGGGCTCTTGCTTTTTGTACTTAACTTTGTTTGCCGCATAAAGAGAAGTTTAGTCAGCTATTGAAACAAAAACCCACCTAGGAGAAGGAATTTCTCTTCCGTGTCTCCTTCAATGAGATATATTTTTCTTTAATTTTCTGTTTTTTTATATACTGATTTGTTAAAAAAAATTAATATGTTGAAAGATCTTGGTTTGAGGAAGAGAATAAATTTCAAATAAACAGAAAGATATCAAATTCGAACATCGGTCAACACCCTTACAAAGGTTGAGCGATACCACTTGATCTACAAACTCGTAGTTCTTGATATTATTAATTGTAACATTGAAATTTAAAATTCAAAATAAAGGCGTTACGCTTGTTGGTGTTTTCAATCATAATTTGCTAAAGGGTGGCGCTATTCACTAGGGTCGATCGTCCCTACCCTGCCCTAGCCTAAGAGGCCCTAACCCTTAAGGGCTAGGGCTAAAAACCTGGACTTATAAGGGCTTGCAAAATCTAAGCCCATCCCTAGCCCCGCAGACTAGAAATTTGGGGGCCAGGCCGCCCTAACACTATTTGTTTTTACATTTTTATGAACTTATTCGATCTAAGTTAAAACATTGCATCATTATGGAAAAATTAACTTGCGAATAACTTATTTTATAAAATAACGCCATGTAATCCTTAGATTCCATTTGGATTAAAATATTTAAAATTTGTCATTTTTATTTTAGTAAATCTATATCAAATATGTTTTAGTTCTCTATAATTATTAAAAGATCAAATTTGATAATTTGTTAAGATAAATAAGATCAAATAATATATTAATAGTATTACAAATATACATTTTGAATATAAATATATTAGATACAAAAAAATTATCACAAAAAAAGCCCTAAGGGCTAACCCTATCCTAGCCTAGACGGCCCTAGGGCCAATAGAAATGGGCTAAAAAGCCCTCGTGTTATAAGGACCTATGAAATATAGGCCCAGCCCTTAGATTTTTAGGGTCGGCTAGAGTCGGCCCTCGGGCCCGGCCCTTATTGACATCTCTACTATTCACACCCCCAAACTCTCTAAATACACCCCCTCTCTTTAATTATATAATTTTTACAAATATAAAGGATTATAATGCCCTTAGTAACCCAACAAATTTTTAAATACACCCAATATTTTTAAACCTTATAATCTTGTTCTTCAACCCATCGAGACATCGATATTCTTCTTTACAAAAATTGCAATTTTTCTTTTTACATTTTGTATTTATCCATGTTTTAATACTTAAGTTTTCGTATTTCTCGATTTTCAAATCGTGTTGGGTTTTGTTGTTCTTATTGACACGATCGAGCCTTATCTATATAATTTATGGCATGATCTTAATGAAACGATCAACAACCCCAAATTTTGAACTATGGAAAAATTATACAGTACAGAATTTCAGAAGCCAAACAAAAATAATGGAGTAGACCTAAAATGAAAAATCTGTAATGGAGTAAGAGGCAGTGCACTAGTTTTTCATCTTTCCTTTCCAAGACAAAAGAATTCTTTTTGGCATTTTGATGTTCTTGGCTCTACTTCCAAAGGCAGTAAACCCCGACTGTGCAAAAGAACCTCAGCCACCATGTTTCCTTCAACGAAGCCACTCTAACAAAGGCTCAGGACCACCGTGTGTCGCTGCCTTTTGACATTACCGCCGGCAACATCAACTCAAAATCCCAAAACCAGTCGTCGTGGCTGCGGTTGTCTCTCCCTCTAAAAAGAGGGGTGTATTTGGAGGTGTGATGGAGTTGTAAGGGCATTGCAGTCATTTATATTTATGTAAATTCTTTAAATAAAAATAGGGGGTGTATTTAGAGATTTTGGGGGTGTGAATAAGCTCGCATTCTTTCTTTTAAATCGTTGCTACTATTAAGTGCAATTCAATTATCGAAAGGGAAATTTTTTGGGAAAAAAATATTTAAAACAAGTGTTATACAAGTATTATTACAAATTTAATATTCGATGGCGAACTAAAGACATAAACATGAACAAGTGTTATAAATCATACAATCAAAAATGATGCTCCGGGCTCCTCATGGGTTGGCCTAGTGGAGTAGGATGGATTCTTGAAGCTAGAGATCTCAAGTTCAAATATCAACATTTACACCACTTGATCGAGCCTATCGCACAAGGTTTCCTAGTCCAGGTTGACCTAGCTCTCATGTTTGCATGCTATTACATCAATCTTAGGGGTAGAAATAGTTAAGTTCTAATAGGGGCCTATGGCCCAACCTTCTATGGGTTTGGTTTGGCTTAAATTTTATTTAACAATTGTCGACTTAAGCCTTTATAAAATGTATCAAGCCAGGGCCTTTACAAAAGTCATTTAAAATCAACAGGCCAACCTATTTAAAGTAAACATAATATATATATTTATAAACTATTATATATAATACATAAAATATATAATATTATATATAATACGTATATAATATATAAATAAATACAGATTATCTGCTCATTTGAAGAAAAAAGAGATTATCTTGAAGATTTGATGGTTTAATTTGTTTTATCATTTCTGAGAAGAGATCAAACATTTATTTGTATTTGGATTGTTTGTTGTTATGAACTTATTGAATATTATATCAACATATTTATGTACTTTGGAGATGTAGCATGATAGATTCTCTTTGTCATATGCATTTTGTTGTTTTTATTCGAATTTTGTATTGATTTATCGTGAGATTGTCGTATATTTTTTGTAGTTTATAATTTTTATTTTTTAAACTGACTTTGACTTTGTGAGACTTTAACAGGTTTTAAATAGACACATGCTTAGTCATTTTAAGGTTGTGCCTACGAAAAAGCGTGTTATAGATAATAGGTCGGTTTGGCCTAAAAGCAAGAAACAGCCTGAGAACTCCCCGCTTGGCTTGGCTCATTCCACCCTATCAAGCCCCATAATTACTCGTGCATATTCAAAGGGTAGTGGTTACGAGTTCACCAATTATAAAAAAAAATTGATGTTGGGATTTTATTTACGTCTTGAGAAGAAAATTAATTAGGATGATTTTTTATTTTTTTAATCAATTATTCTATTTGGTACTTCACATTAATATTTTGCTTTTCTTTTTAACTTTTAAACTTTTATTTGGACGTTGAATTTTAGTCGGAAAAACACCAAGTAAATAATTTAAAACTAGGTAGTCTTGTGTCTTTTGTTGTTTAATTTAATATTTTATTTTACCTAAATCTTTTTTCTTATAATATAATTTAAGCATAGCATTTTAGTGTATTTCTCTAGCATGTATGATGATTTAATTTTCCTAAATGGGTTACATTTAATTTAACATACCCTTATTAATTTCCCCATATATATATGTGTATATATATTTCCTCCTATTCAAAATAAGTAACGTTTTGACACAAAAAATTCTTAAAAAGAATGATGTTTTGACATTTTCAAGGCTAGTGAGAATGGATTTTTCCCAAGTTACTCTTAAATGTATCATTTTCCAACTAACACTAATGTCTAAATTTGTTTTGTTCCAAAACAACATTTATGATTAATTAAGAATATATATTGGATATTTTAAACGGTCCTTAATATGTATGTTTTTTTCTTAGAGCGCCACTTATTTTGAATAGGAAGTAGATATATTTGCAATAAAGAAATTAGAACCAGAAAGTGCAAAATTGAACCAACTTCGGTGTGCAAACAACTCCTAATTAACTTCCTCTGCCAAAACAACGATATTTTTAACATTTTTTACGATCGAGGATTTGGATCAAAATAAGATGAAAAACGGATTATAAATAAAACATCTTTGTTAAATTTGGGGGACTTAGTACGGTCCCACACATGAAGCGTACCCAATATGGGGAGAGCCCAAGCCCACCAAGTGAGGTTCCATATGGGTACGCTTCATGTGTGGGAACATACCAAGTTCCCGAATTTAACATGGTATCGAGCAGAGGCCCATGCTCGGCCCAAGATGGGTCGTATCACATGATGTGATTGAGCATGGTGGATCCTGTGATGATAATTAAATGATTAATGAATTGACGAAGGATTCACAAGTGAGGGGGCGTGTTGAGATATGTCACTTGTGAGTTGTCCCACATGGATTGATTAAGGGAAGAGAGTCAATTTATAAGCCAAGTGAGCTACTCCTCCTATCACCAATTGGTTTTAGGATGGAACCTCACTTAGTGGCTTGGGCTCGATGGAGATATTGATAAAGATATGATATATCTTTTAGAATTTTACATTATCTTATATTTTAGGAAGTGATTTGTGTTTAGGAGTCTTTTATTCGATTTATCTTTTAATATTTTCTAATTAAGTTAAGACTTTTAGTTTGGTCTAACAAATAGTTGTTTTATTATTATTTTTAGGGAGTTGAATTTTGATATTAATAAAAACGAGGGTTTTCTCTCAATTCTTGTCTCTCTTACGGTATTCTTATAGAATCAACGTAATAGGTGAGTTTGTTTTTTTGTTCACGCTTCTCCCTGTATCGGTTGGTATTCAGAGACAGTGCTACGCTCCTGAACCATGTCTTTGTCAGATTGATTCCACAACACATGAACGACACTTTGCACGATCCGTCTTCTTCTAGTGCTAATCTCCCTTGATTCGAGGATGAATCGTTTCGACCCGGAGAGAATGATGGAGATAAAGATTTGAAGATTTCTTATTATCTATTAATATTAGTTTATTAGGTTATTTTATTATCTTTTAAGAGTTTTTAATTGTTAGGAGTTTTATTAAAGTGGGAGTTTGATATTATAAATAGTTGTTTTGTTATTATTTTTAGAGAGGTTGAAATTTATTAAGTTTTGAGATTTTATCTCTTTTGTTCTTTGCAATTTACGTTTCTTCGAAGATTCGTATTGCTTTTGTTCGTTGCTCGTTTATTCGTGGTCTGCATTAGTTGGTATCCCAGAGACCCGCTCACGATCCTTAATATGTCATCTCGACACCACTTGGGTTTTGAAGCTATGAATAATGATATCTTGCTTTCAGTTGTCGTGAGATCGACTTGTTGGCCAAACAAATCGATATTGTGCGCATCAATATCAAGAAATCAAGAAACTTGTTGAAAACGATTTCTTGGTGATAGTTTGCCTACAATGTTGTGCCCATCCGGTTTGGAAACCTATTCCACGAATATGGATGGTTTATTTTTTCCGATGAAGTTGAAGATAGTGGATATAATGGACCACCAATTTTTGATGAGGAAATCATTGATACTATAACGGAGGTTGGCTACGATGAACCTCCAACCTTTGACGAGGAGATTGGCGGTTATGATGGACCATCCATCTTTGATAAGGGCGGTAACTACTCGATTTCGACGGTTGACTATGCAAAACCACCTTTGAAACTCGACGAGAAAGATAGCGATTATAATGAGCCACGGTTTTCGTCGAGATTGAAATGATTGGTGAGGATCTTCAATTCAAAACAACAAAGAGTTCAAGTAACGACAAGATAAAAAATAAAATTCATGTTGTATCTACTACTTCGTCTATTGTTGTCCCTACATTCCAGCATGAATGGCAAGCTCAAGACTGGTCCGATGGATGCACTCGAATTCAGTCGTTGACATGGCAAAGTGGAGATAGTTTTCTAGAATTGATCAACCCAATTATTTTATTTTTGATCGAGTTCGGATATATTTTAAAATTCACATTGTGTTTCCATCTCGCCCCTCCTCGCGCACCTCCATGGTTTGACAATTCTTCTAGTGACGATCTCCTTTCCGATTCGAGGACGAATCGTTTCGACCCCGGAGAGAATGATGGAGATATTGATAAAGATATGATATATCTTTTAGGATTTTACATTATCTTATATTTTAGGAAGTGATTTGTGTTTAGGAGTCTTTTATTTTGGTTTATCTTTTAATATTTTCTAATTAAGTTAGGACTTTTAGTTTGGTCTTATAAATAGTTGTTTTATTATTATTTTTAGGGAGTTGAATTTTGATATTAATAAAAACGAGGGTTTTCTCTCAATTCTTGTCTCTCTTACGGTATTCTTATAGAATCAACGTAATAGGTGAGTTCGTATCTTTGTTCACGCTTCTCCCCGCATCAAGCTCTCTTCCATATTGGACGACGCTTACGTGTGGGACCGTCTGCAAGTCACCGAATTTAACAAACACACATTTTCATGCCAAAAATAAATTAGAATTCAGTGAAAGTAATGTCGCTACGGAAATATCGCTAGCATAATTATTAATTAATGATTAAAACCGATGATTATATAATAATTAAATAACCTTTAAAAAAAAGGTTTTTAAAGTACAGAGAAATTGTATGTAGTATGGGGCCTCACAGGCATAAATAAATTAAATGGAGCTCACCTTCCAAGCCTGTGGATTGCTGAATAATATTGGTCACCCCAGCTGGGCACCCAGTATTCGGAAATTGATTATCCCCAATCTTGTCCAAGCAAAAGTATTCACTGCTACACGTCATTAATGCTATTGATGACCATATGGACATTTATTGTACAATGTACACAAGTTAATTTAATCTTTCTTTCCAGTCCTTCCAATGTTGTCGATCGAGTTGTTTGCGTTTAGTTGCTGTACTATTTTATTTATTTATTTTGAAATCCAAAACTAAAAGAGTGAAAATAATTAGCCTACCTATTTTTGAGGTAATTTTCTTCTGAAAAATATGTAATCTTGCTTGGACGTCCATATATACAGTTCAAGTTGGAGGTGGGGAGTAAATAATAACATTGAACACAAGAGACAATTTGGCTCCTTCAGGAACTGTCCGGCCCATGTAAATAACGGGAATTCACAATGGCTCTCGGGTTCCTAATATCCTCAACTATCATGCATAAGGAGTCGTCCCCCAAATGATTGTTCCATGTCGGGCTCCCATCTATCAAGTTGCGGGTTCCTACTGAGTTTGACCTACCACACTTTGTCGTTTGAAGCCCTCGATATTAAATGTTTCGCCATCGCACGTGTCTCGCACATTCGAACCATTGACCTCTCCAAATAGAGACCAAAAATAACCGCAACTTGGGATTATTTGACAACGAGTTAGCATCTTTGTGAGGATTTTCCTTTTTGATGCCACATCAAACCCAGGAAAAAATTTGAGACAAAATATGGAGCGACATTACATAAGTTTCTATTAGTAGTGTGTACTATGCAAAGTAAGTCATAACAATTTTTAATTTATCACGTGAGTCGTTTTATATATTTGATAAGGGCAAAAGATTGTCCGAGCCGACTGACAGGCCTAAGGCATTGGGCCGATCCGACAGGCCTAAGGCATTGGGCCGACCTGATGATACCGGGCATCAATTTGAAATGATGAGGCCTATAGCCTTGGGATGACTTTGTTAAGTGTTAAATAGTGGGCCGATCTAGGGAGGCTTACGGTTTAAGGCCGATCTTCTAAGGCATGAGTATTGGACCGACTCTCGAGCCCATAGGTGGAAGGTACATCATATTGGGCCGATCTGTGAAGGCCCAAGTATGAGCGTATGTTCATGGGGCCGACCTATGTAAGGGCCATTGTACTAAGCCGACTGTCAATCCCGGCATGGCTAAAGGCGACTGTTGTGCGATTCATTTCGGATTAGAACATGTATGAGGCCCCGAGGATGCCTTGGAGAATTACAGGGGGCTTTATATCGTACTGGGCCGAGGTGTTTTGAAACAGTCGGAGCTAAGGGTCTTATGGGCGTAAAATTTGGGTTTTTTTAGGAGATCCGATCATAATCTAATGATGACTCGACACCAAATCGTAATGCGGAATCCCGGATTTTACGGAAACCCTAATCCGAGCTAAGGTATAAAAGGCCCAAGCCCAAGTTCATTCTAATCTAATCTCATTTTTTGTTACATTGTTTTTTTCTCTCTCTAGCCTTTTGTTTCCTTCTCAAGATCTCGACTTAAGCATCGGAGAGGGTGCGCTTGAGCCCCCCCTCCGGCCCCCCCTTGTGCAGGTTTCGTGATGGACTTCGTGCTGAAGGGAAGGTGATCGGCGAGGTGAGGTAGTTTTGGGAGCAACCAATATTATACAAGAATCATATTATCTTGACCTTATAAAAATACTATTGATATGTCTATCAAATGAAAATCCGTATCATTAAATACATCAAATAATATCATACAGTGATATTAATTAACAAAATTCTTCAATTATATACCGGCCACTAATATCTATTAAAATTAAATAAAAGACAACCTCGACAGATTTCCCGTTTTGACTTTAGATGTGTAATTTTAATTAGTTGAAGTGAGTGAAATGTGTTAATTCTTGGATCTCTTGATGTTGTCCTTACTCCTTAGTGTCCTTGTTCTTCAAATGAACACCATAGAGCCCTAATTTAGGTGAATTTGAAGATCCAAATGTTAAAAAAAAAAAAAAAAAAAAAAAAAAAAAAAAAGACGCTGAAAACACGAGTTTAGCTAGGTTGCAATGTAGGGCACAATGCTCAAAGTGAATAGAAGTCTCCATCCCTGATTTTAAATCTCTCTCTCTCTATATATAAATATTATGCAATCCCAATACTTTTTTTTTTTTTTTTTTTTACATGTATATATAGACTGTATAGGTGGAGTACTTTTTTCTCTTTTTAATTCACGATCATGGTAATTTTTGGAAGATAGTATGATGACCAAGTACTTATATATTGGAGTAAATTGCACTTTGCCCCACGAATTATTTGAATCTTTGCCCTTTACTCCTTAAACTTTTTTTTTTTAACACTTTACCTCCTAAATTTATTGTTCTCTCCTTACACCATAACACCCCCCCCACAAATTACCCATGGAGAAAAATGCAAATATTCACATAGTTTATGGGTTTTACTGTAATTAACCTTAATAACTATTATTGGAAGTAATATATAATTAAATGTTGATTGGTAGATGGGCATTGATGATTTATATATGTAATTGATTCATGAGTGCTTCAGCCTAAATTACTTAGAATCAAATCTAAATTGTTCGATGGGGGCAAGTAAACTCTTAGACCATCTCCAACCCATTGCACTAAATTTAGTGTAAAAATTATACCAAATTTGATGTTTTATTGTAATTTTGTCAAAATCATATCCAACCCATTACACCAAATCTTACACCAAATAAATATTTTATTCTTTCTTCTTCATTTTCTAGTAACAAAATTTATTTACTTATACAATTATTTCATTTAATTATGTTTTATTATTGTTAATGTAATTAACTATAAAAATTTACATTTAATTAATATTACATTAATTAATTATTTCAAAAATTAATATTAGTATCTCTTTTAGTTTAATTATAGTTATTTGTTATTTATATTATTTATAGAAAATATTAATTAATTATTGAAAAATGTTATATAAATTAATTATATATAAAATGAGAGGATACAATTGGAATTTAAATTTGAAGTAGAAGAGAATTGGGGGGGGCAAATAGGGGATATTGCATTACACCAAATTTGGTGTAAGGTTTAGAGTTGGATTGGAGGGAGTTTTTGCATATTTGATGTGATATTGTGGGATTTGAAGTTGGGTTGGAGAAGCCACAGAGTGTTGAGATATGTCACATGTGAGTTGTCCACATGGATGATTAAGGGAAGAGAGTCACTTTATAAGCCAATTGAGCTATTCCTCTTATCACCAATTGTTTTAGGATGGAACCTCACTTGGTGGGCTTGGACTCTCTTCCATATTGGCACGCTTCATGTGTATCGAGTGGACCATATGCTCGGCGCAATGTGGGTCTTATCACATGATGTGATTGAGTATGGAGGATCTGTGATGATGATTAAATGAATAATGAATTGACAAAAGGACTCACAAGTGAGGAGGCGTGTTGAGATATGTCACTTGTGAGTTATCCCACATGGATTGGTTCTTTACTCCTCTTATCACCAATTGGTTTTAGGATGGAACCTCACTTGGTGGGCAGGCTCTTCCCATATGGGTGACGCTTTATGTGTGGAATCGCACCAAGTTTAAATTTGACATAGAGCTCTTTGTGATAGAAAAAATGCGAGAATCATCAAATGGAGGATTTAGAGGGTGTTTGGTCAAGCTTATTTAAAGGATCTTATAAGCTCCTACATCTTATAAGGTGTTTTGAGAGCTAATAAGTTGTTAGATCATATTTTAAAAATAAGTTGTTAAAGTATTTGGAAAAGAAAAGATGGCAGATCTTATAAGCTATTTTTAGATCTTATAAGTTTTTAGAGTGTTTGGTATTATAAGCTTTTTTTATGGTCATAATGACCAAAAAGGACATAAAACAATTAAGATTATTTAAAAAACATTCTCAACATGTTGTCCAGAAAAAAATTTCGTCTACATATTATAGTATCATATACTTGATTATTTTTATTTCTCTCAATTTACCTAACAAAAGTTTACTGGCCTTAAAAATATAAATATAAAGAAAAATATTAGCCTTAAAAATTAATTTTCATCAATAACTTGGCCAAATAAATTGAAGCACAATAGCGGAGCTATGGCAGTCACGAAATTAAGAATTTGTTTTGGGGGGGAAGAATGAAATTTGCAGAAGAAGAGAATCCAAAAAATAATGGTTGATATTTACGATACGTGGGAAATTAGGGATTAATTGTGGGGAGGATAAATTTGGAATACAATAAAATTAGTAAGGGCGATTTTGTCGTTTGAGTGTTTAAAAACATGGAGCTTACTCTTTAAAAAAATGTGGGGTGAAGCTACTTTTTCTTAAGAGCTTATAAGATGTTAGACATCTTTTTTTAGGTCTTATTATAAGCTCTTTTAAGAAAAATTTATCAAACAAATTTTAAGAGCTTATAAGCTCTTAAATAACTTATAAGCCATTTTTAGAGCTTACAAGCTCAATCAAACATGCACTCTCCTAGTTAAATTCTAGATGTACCAGAAGTAGCTAGTGTTTGCCAAAAAAAAAAAAAAATTGTTTTCAAAGAATGGTATCAAATTCTAGAAAAAATAGAAAAGTAGATGAAATGTAAAAATTGTGAGTGTTCGAAAAGTATAATAAGATAAAAGTGTGCCATTAAAAACATGAAAAAAGTAGGTAAACTATATTGTGTATAAAAAGCCTAAATTAAACTTAAATTTTAAAATAGTAATTTATATTGTGAGATTCTATAAAACAAATCAAACTAAAATTTTTACACATAAAACTAATAGCTATAATAATAAATATAATATAAAAGAACAGAAGATGAATCTCTAAAACAACTTCGATTTATTTCCCAATATATAAAGATAAAAAGAGTACCACATCTATTTATTTTAATAAATTGGGGAAGTGGTTAGAGGGGATGAGATAAATCTCAAAAAAAATAAAAAACAAGGGATGTCAATTTCAACCCGATCCGCCTTACTGTTTGGGTCGCTCCGTCCCTCGACACGGGACGAGTCCGAGTATCGATTCCGCCCGCGGTACCCGCCCCACCCCGCATTATTTTTTAATATATTTTATATATTTTTTATATATATAATATATATTATAATATAATTATTATTTTTTAATATTACATCTAACATTTATAAATTGAAAATAACAAATTTTGTAAATAATAGTTTATAAAATATTAAAAAGAAATACTTTTTCTGTTTTTCCTTTTCCTTATTTAATTCGAGACGGGACAACCTGTCCCTTCCCGTGACCCACGACGGTCGGTCCCACTGCTCCACTCTAAGGATGGGACAAGTCCAACTCTTGAGACCCCGACTCGACCCGCCATCATCATCCCTATGAAAAACTCGAGTTTATACCCGATCAATACTCTTACAAAGGATTAATGATACAACAAGAGTCTTAGTTATTTTCTTCAATATACTTATTTGAATTTTGAAAAATTAAAAATAGATATTGACATTTTGAAACATTTAATTTCTTGATAATTTTTGTCAACCAAGAACAACAAATTAATTTGAAAAAATAACATTTTTGCATTACCCCACTCCCTACATGTCTCCTTTCCAAATGACACGTTTTGACCTAGCTAGTAGCTTATCTACCATAGTGGTAAAGGGTGTTCTAGGTTACCGATTAAAAAAAAGGGTGTTCGGTCTATTAAATGTCACCATTTTTTTCCCAAACTATAGACTTTCATTAACAAACTCGGAAAAACTACAAAGCATCGAAGTCCAGCTTGACAACAACTTGGCTAATCTAGAGCCAATTTGGAATTTAGTTAACCCAACTAAAATTTTCACAACAATCAATTGCGGAAGAGTTAATCTAGAACACACATCCCTACTCTTTTGGTCCATAGAAACAAAAACACACGAATCAAAGAAATACCATAATAGATAGATGTTTTCGGCTATCAAGGAAGCATCAAACCCGAAAGGTTCATTATTATTGAGCTTTCCCACAATAACCTTATCATCTATCCTTATGGTAACTCTTTTACAACCAATATCACTTCCACACACGAGAGGCGAATTCCAATAAGTTGGGCCTCCACCGGATTGATATAATCATCCATAAAGGTTGCCCAAACTTTGATCATCTTCGCATCTTTGTCATTGAGCGACCCACCAATACCTTGATTATCCATACATTTAACACCACTAACCAACCAAAAGGATGGTTTTAATGTTGACGACAGGATAATCAAAGCCCCCGATGTTTACTGGGAGTCGAAATGGGAGCTAACTTGCGTCTTGATACATTTCGAACCGATTGAAACTAATTCCATTCCTTAATAGCATGTTCCACATTATCCCTTTCATTCCACCTTTCTTCTTTGAAAAATCCATAAGTTTCGAATCTTCCGAGCCACCACAATATATAAGGCGAGAGTTTGATTAATGCAGAGAGGTGCGGCTTCTATCTAAGGAACAAAGATTGAGCCACCACTCCTTCACAATAAAATACTCAACCCGAGTAAAATTCCAGAAACCGGCAATCTTCCAAACAAACCTGAACTTTCTCACAATGGAACATGAGATGAGTAAGAGTTTCTTGTGCTTGACCGAGACCATACAAAACTCGGGACAACAGACCCCTCTCTTCTTGGTTGGTCTCGCTATTATTGGAAGCAAATTATGGATGCATCTCCATAGAAAATATTTAATTTTGCCTTTAATCTCCAACTTCCAAAGTATTTTTCAAAGCGACCGCCGACTAGCGACTACTGGACTCGTTTGAGAAAAGTCCTCCATCGCCACTTTGTTCGGGATGAGAAATTGATATGCGGACCATACAGTGAACTTGTCATGTTTCTCAAAATGCCAGATCAACTGTCTTTTTCTCCATGCACAATAGGAAGCTGAACAATAAGGTTAGCTTTTTTTTCACAAAAACAATCAAAAATCAATTTATGATTCCAATCAGTACCCTCTACATTGAGCAATTCCCTAACCCATAAAACCTTATCACCATCAGGTTTAGAAAAGCTAGGCTTAAAAAGATGCAATTGAGGGATCCAAGGAGATTCCCATACTCCTAATAGATTTCTCATCCCCAATTTGATAACGAAATCCAAAGGCTGCAGTATCCTTGGCTTTGAGCCAACTTTTTCAAAGCCAAGAATTCCCCCCTTTTGGCAAGCAAAGCATTATTGAAAAGAAAGATATCTTGATAACCCATCCCCCAAAGTTTTTGGTTTAACCATACGATCCCAAGAAGCCCAATGTATTTTAGAAGAGCCAATCCCAATACCTCATCCCCTGTTTGATAAATGTTTTTATCTTAATTTTGATGATTTTATTTTATCACCAAAATAATGTTTTTAAAGGTTGTCCAAATACTCCTAAATGATTTAAAATGATTTTAATATTTTAGGAGTATTTTCTCAAAGTTTTCGTCTAAATTGGACAACGCTTTTAATGATTTTACGTTATTGGATTTTTACTCTCAAACGATGTTTCTAAATGTTGTCCTAATACTTCCGATCGGTTTAAAATGTTTCTACTATATTTTTGAGTATTTCTTGGGTTTTATTTTCGACAAAAATTGGACAACATTTCTGTCTCGTGGTCAATCGACCGGTCCTCTATAGGGCAACCCATACCGAAGATGTTTTTAGAAACATAAAAATGAGACGGAAGGAAAAAGAAGCAGGTCGGCCGGCCGCCCAGCGAGTGCGGCCAGGTACTGCAAGTGTGTTGAAACAGAACTTTTAATCCTTGCAAAATCCATGAGGGGACCGGTTGGGGTGATGGTCGACGGTCGAGGTAGACGTCGGCCGTCGCCCTGTGTTATTTTTTTGTGTATTCTTTTCAACGTCTATTTCTCGTGCGGCCGGCCGCCCTATGTTTTAATGACAAATTTACGACCGTTTTGATGAGACAAACTTTCCTTAAATTGTGGAATTGATTTCTAACAGACTATATTCTTGATTTTAATTGTATTTTTCTGTAGATTTTCAATCCCCAAGAGGAGCCTATGCTTGATCAATCATCTCCTATAAATAGAGGAAGTTTTGGAGCAACCAACACAACAATTGAGATACAACACAACAAGATACACTTCAAGCAAACACTTGGTCTTCCATTGTTATTATTCTTGTTGTAAAATTGCCTAGCTTATCACTTTCACATCTTTGAGGTCTAGGCTTTTCTTGATTACACTTCGCACTCAAATTGTATTATTAATTATTGAGTTGTAATCTTGATTTTTGGTTATCATTCAAACACAAGATATCCTTGAGTGTTCTTGTGGTAAGAGCACACTTGGATGATCTAGGTGATAGGTGCAAGAAGATTGTGGTAATCTTCTTATTGAGGTGTTGAAGAATTTGGTATTCTTCAAGGTTGAAGATTGTGGTAATCTTCACAAGGTGCGTTGAAGGAAGATTGTGGTAATCTTCAAAGGGGAGATTGTGGTGATCTCCAAAGGTGATGTTGAAGAAGAGTGTGGTGCTCTTCAAGGTGTTGTAAGTTGAATTTGTATTAATTTTGGTAATTAATAAAATTCTTTTTCTTTTCGAAATCCATCCCAGGATATCTTTGGGGTGGTAGAGGATTAGGCCCTAGGTGGGTTGAACCTCTTTAAATCAACGTGTGTTGTTTACATTCCGCACCTTTATTATTTTGGTTGAGCATTCGATTGTTAAAAGAGGGCGAAATCGAAAAGATGGAGATAATCTATTCACCCCCTCTAGATTATCGTAGCCGCTGACTTACAAGTGGTATCGAGCCAAACTCTTTGGCAAGCTCGTTTCACATCGCGAGTGAAGAGAAACGATCGTCGGCTACTCTGACGAAGCTCAACTTTCCGGCACCTCCACCACCAAGCCACCACTTTATTGGATTCCAAAAATTTTACATTTTGGAAAGAAAGAATGGAATGCTATTTACAAAGTTGCGGGTTTGATATTTGGAACATCGTCATTAACGGAGAATCCATTCCGACAAAGAACACACCACACACCTCCAAAAGCTACAAAGAGCTCAATGATGAAGAGAAGATAATCATCTCCTTAAATGGTAAAGCTCTTAATATTTTACATTGTTCACTTACCACTTTGGAATTTGATTATGTTGTAGGTATTCGATCGGCACATGAAGTATGGCAAAAACTAGAAGCCATCTATGAAGTATATGCAAATAAAAGAAGCAACTCAAAAGCATCTACTTCTCAAATGGATACAACATCAAATCCAACAATATGGGATGAGCCTCTTACAAATTAGATGATGAAGTCGAAAAATGTCTTATGGGCATCGAAGAAGAGAACGAGGTAAGTTCTAAACCTTCTACTTCTTATGACAATGAATTGCAAAATGAATATAGTGATTTGCAAAATGATTATGATGAACTTCAAAATGAATTCCAAAGCCTACTTGTTAAATACAAAAATTTGAAAAAGGAATTCAATATTTTGAAAAATGATAAGGATAGTTTATTTACTTCTTATGAATCACTATCATATGCTCACACCACCACACTTGACAAGGTTAGAAACCTTGAAAAAGAAAATAGTACTCTTGTTGAGAATATTGATTGCATGAAAAATCCAACTTGAGTACCAATAAAATGTCCAATATTGTTGATATTCATAATTGTGATAAGGAACTTGATCATAAGCCTAATGTTGTTAATCATATGAAAAAGGATCAAGTCACTATGCATATTGGTCATTATGCTCCTAAAATTATTACTTGTTTTTATTGTGGCAAAAAGGGTCATACGGCTAATTCTTGTCGGGCTAGAAATAGCTCTAAATATTGTTGGAGACCTAAAAGTCTCAAAGCTAATCTTAAAGGACCCAAGCACATGAGGGTACCACAAAACAATGTGCTATTAGGTACCCTGCAAAGCAAAAATCGGAGAAAATTCATGCCACCAAGAAAACATCAAATGAACGTTTCATTTGATCAAAGAAGGAACTACTCTCAACAAAGCCAATTTCAAGAAGAGCGTATAATCAAAAATGGGAAGAACACAATCTTGGAAATGGCAAAGACATCATCAACAAGATGATTTTCAAAGAAGAAGAAACCATCAACCATGGGAAGGTAACAAACCTTGGAAATGGAGTAATCAAGGAAGTCATCATCAACAAAGTGACTTCCAAATGGGAAGATATCATCATCAACAATGGGAAAGACACAACCCATGGAAACGGCGAAATTGGTAAACCGTATCTCCCCATTTGTATATGCATTTTACTTCTTTTAATTATATGCATGTTTTTAATTGTGTCTTAATTGCAAAATGATTTTTCAAGTATTATTTTTTTAAATAGGTCTCTTATATATTTATGAGTTTCAATATTTTTTTTTAAAAAAAAAAAAAAGGAGACCTTGCATGTTTTTCTAAAAACTCTTGAGCATTTTATTAGACTTATGTGGTTTATTATCTCTTATGAAATCTTATAGCATAAGCTCTTTTTGTTATCTCATATTATTTGCCTACACTTGAATTTTCTATGAAAATGTTGTCTAAAGAATTGTGTAGGACACTTATTGGCTATTACGCCATCAAGTTTCTTAAACCATCGAGGTATGTCTACTCGTATTTTTCTTTAAACTCGATATTATGCACATATCTTTCAAGATATTTCATTTTGACCCCTTAAGTGCCCCAAATTGAACTTGCAAATATTTTCTTTTAAAAGGCACTACGTGTTTAGTCTCGTTTTTATCATTTATATGCTTTCCCAAAACCCATATTTGTTGGATATAGTCCAAACTTATTTTTTTTGCAAAGTTTTAAAACTTTTGGGGTGGAAAATCGAATTTTGGAAAAAACGGGAGAAAGAAAAATCACCTGGGACGGTCATAGCGGGGCGGCCGGCCGCTCGCACCTCCTCGGTCGCACCCCACCTCGGCCGGTCGGAGGTTAATTTTTGCACTTTAAAACACTATGTCTTGATTCGTGAAAGACTCAAAAACATCCCCAAACCCTTGTTCGCATTTTTCCCCTCTTTCTTCAAAATTTTCAATTCTTCATCAATCCTTGAAATTTTTCTTGCTAATTCACTTCTTTTGCAAGAATCTTACACATATGGCACCTCCAAAGAATTCCACCGGTCGAAATCCCATCTCCAAGCGTAGAAGGCGGAGAGGGTTCGTCAAGAAATCGGCAAGAGGAAGCCGAACAAAGGGATATTCGAGCGCTCAAAGAAACGTGGCTCAAGAAGTGATGATGTTCAAAATCCCATTCTCTCTCGGGCCCAAATTACCGAGCTACGCTGAACGATTTCGCTCCAAAATTGCCGTTGGGCGAAAGGTAAAAATCCTTTGTTACTCAAGCCCCTAATTCCCACAATGTTCTTAATTTCATTCATAAATATGCGGAATGGTATTATGAGGACTCGGGAATGGGAGGAAAGTCGATTGCTCGGACTAAAATGTGTCGTTTTAGTTCTTTTTTACGAATGAGTATCCTACGATTAGAGATTTTTTTGAGGAGCAAGGTTGGATGTATTTATGGGAACATGCTTATGTGTTGTATGATGATGATATTATCCAACTCTTTTATGCCAATATGTGGGTCGAATATGATAATGATAGAAAGCCGATTGCCGTTAATTCGCTTATAAAAGTCGTCATTTTAGATGGACTCCCAATGATATTTGCCGGCTTTTACATGTTAGAGAAGGTGGTTGGGATTATTTCTCTTGTGGGACTTGGAATGATGAAATGTTGGGGGTATCGATGAAAGAAGTCAAGACGTATTTGGGAGTATGGCCTAAGTATTCTTTGTTGGCAATGACACTTGAGCATCGCATTTTATCGGTCATTGTCGCATATTGCATTTGTGGTAAGTCGGGAAAGATGCCTAGCAATATGGATTACTTTTTGACTTATAAGATTGCTAGGAGGAACCACTTAACTTTGGTGCCATACTTATTCAATGTCTAATCGAGTCCATTACTCGAGGTAATAAGAAGTTGGTTATGGGAAATTGGATTTGTAAACTTCTTATTCAATCGGGACTTCCTTCCGTCGGAGTTTAACTCGGAAGTTTTTCAAAATGACTTTGACATTGATAATATCTCCCAAATAGTCACGATCTTGCAAGAATATGGACATCCGACCTACCAAAATGGCTAGAGGCAGAGGTCAAGAGTCCCCCGATCCTAATGACATCTTTGATGACGCCGGGCCGCAAGATTGGTGGAAGAAGGCGAACCGAGCAATCCGGAGGGTATCAGGTGCTCAACCGCCTAGGAGGTATACTCAAGCCGAATTTGATGAGATGAGGGCTTTTCATGAGACGAGGTATGAGGCTTTGGAGCAAAAGACCTCTAAAATGCAAAAGTCTATCGGCAAGTTAAAGAAATTCATCAAGGACTTTATTCCGGATCTTGCTTCTCCTCGGATGAGGAATGATGTTACCCCCACCCCCTTTACTTTCTAGCATTTTCATTAATGATGTTTTGTATTTTTAATGAATTTTTGTAAAACTCATTTGTACTAATGATATTTGCTTGTTTTTCTTAAAAGGGTTAATATTGCAAGTTGATAATGACTTGTGAATAATCATGACTTTGATGGAGTATTTGATGGTAAAAATACTCTAAAGCATTGTTTGATAATTGGTATGAAGTACTTGATGGTAAAAGTGCTTCTTTTATTGCTTTGTTATGCTTAGTTGAATATGTTGGGACATTTGATACATGTATTGTTAAAAGATGACTTATTACTTGATGGTTGCTCTAATTGTTGGCATTTGTAATGCCTTGATCATTCTTAGCTTATCTCAATTGGGTTGAACCCTTGAGAATCTACTTTGAGCTTCTTAATTGATGAACAATTTATTGCATATGGTGCATATGATTGAGCTTTGAAATGAGGTTGATTGATGATATGAAAATTTTTGGCTTGAACCATTTACAAGGTTATATACAACCTCTTCTATTTTTCACACACACAAGGTGTTTGTTAAAATGTCGCTATGAAAATCTCAACTTCTACATGATTCTCTCGCTTCCACAAGTTTTCAATACTCATTGAGATCATGTTTTGGGAAACAAAACGAGCGTATGAACTCATCATGATACATTTCTCCCATTTTCCTTGGTTTTTAAGCTACATTGCTCAATGGTTGATAAACCATTTCTTTGGCGCACTTTGATATACTTCTATGATGTGTTCACCATCCTAACATTCTTTTTGATGATTCCAAAGGGGAGAAGAAAGGGATATTGGCTCATTAGCTCAAAGAAGCTAATAAAAGCTTGTCATAAAAGTTATAAGCTATGGCTCATAAAAGCCGTATGTTGTGATTTATTTTTAGTCCAATTGTTGCTTGATGGACTTATATTATTGTTTAATGTTGTTTTGTGAGGGAGCTTATAAGCTCTTGAACAAATTGTAAAACCTAAAGCTTTTAGCTTATGGATTATTGCTCTTACATTATTCTTGATGTCTTGTGGAAAGGGGAGCTTGTGATTATTATTGAAAATATTTACTCCTACTTGGTTGCTTTAATATTTTTGGAAATTTTGGTTGCTTCCAAACGGTCAAATGTTTTTACCGGAATATCATTTCTAAAAATTGCTCTCTTAGTTTGTGTAAAATTGTTTTGGTTTGTAATCATCAAAAAGGGGAGATTGTTTGATAAATGTTTTTATCTTAATTTTGATGATTTTATTTTATCACCAAAACAATGTTTTTAAAGGTTGTCCAAATACTCCTAAATGATTTAAAATGATTTTAATATTTTAGGAGTATTTTCTCAAAGTTTTCGTCTAAATTGGACAACGCTTTTAATGATTTTACGTTATTGGATTTTTACTCTCAAACGATGTTTCTAAATGTTGTCCTAATACTTCCGATCGGTTTAAAATGTTTCTACTATATTTTCGGAGTATTTCTTGGGTTTTATTTTCGACAAAAATTGGACAACATTTTGCCTCGTGGTCGACCAGGTCGCCCATAGGGCAACCCATACCGAAGATGTTTTTAGAAACATAAAAATGAGACGGAAGGAAAAGAAGCGTCGGTCGGCCCGCCCGAGTGCGGCCGGTACTGCACAGTGTGTTCAAACAGAACTTTTAATCCTTGCAAAATCCATGAGGGGACCGGTTGGGGTGATGGTGGTCCGTGGCCGAGGTAGACGTCGGCCGTCGCCTGTGTTATTTTCTTTGTGTATTCTTTTCAACGTCTATTTCTCGTGCGGACCGGTCGCCTCTATGTTTTGACAAAGAAATTTTCGACCGTTTGACAATGAGACAAACTTTCCTTAAATTGTGGAATTGATTTCTAACAGCTATATTCTTGATTTTAATTGTATTTTTCTGTAGATTTTCAATCCCCAAGAGGAGCCTATGCTTGATCAATCATCTCCTATAAATAGAGGAAGTTTTGGAGCAACCAACACAACAATTGAGATACAACACAACAAGATACACTTCAAGCAAACACTTGGTCTTCCATTGTTATTATTCTTGTTGTAAAAAATCTTTCTAGCTTATCACTTTCACATCTTTGAGGTCTAGGCTTTTCTTGATTACACTTCGCACTCAAATTGTATTATTCATTATTGAGTTGTAATCTTGATTTTTGGTTATCATTCAAACACAAGATATCCTTGTGAGTGTTCTTGTGGTAAGAGCACACTTGGATGATCTAGGTGATAGGTGCAAGAAGATTGTGGTAATCTTCTTATTGAGGTGTTGAAGAATTTGGTATTCTTCAAGGTTGAAGATTGTGGTAATCTTCACAAGGTGCCGTTGAAGGAAGATTGTGGTAATCTTCAAAGGGAGATTGTGGTGATCTCCAAAGGTGATGTTGAAGAAGAGTGTGGTGCTCTTCAAGGTGTTGTAAGTTGAATTTGTATTAATTTTGGTAATTAATAAAATTCTTTTTCTTTTCAAATCCATCCCGGATATCTTTGGGGTGGTAGAGGATTAGGCCCTAGGTGGGTTGAACCTCTTTAAATCAACGTGTGTTGTTTACATTCCGCACCTTTATTATTTTGGTTGAGCATTCGATTGTTAAAAGAGGGCGAAATCGAAAAGATGGAGATAATCTATTCACCCCCTCAGATTATCGTAGCGCTTGACTTACAATCCCCACCAAAATGAAGCGGTGGTGATTAATCTTTTTACAAAATGTGATAGGGATTTTAAAGCATGACAATACATATGTGGATAAAGAGTTAATGACAGCCTTAACAAGAACCTCCCTCCCTGCTTGAGGAAGGAAGATATTATTCCAACTTTTCATTCTATTATTGACACACTCCACACATACCTAAAAACAACTCTCTTAGACCGACCAATTACCATAGAGAGGCCAAGGTATTTAGAGCAATGATTATCATAAACACCATTAAGTACATCATAAATATGTTAGTCAGTGGCTACGATAATCTAGAGGGTGAATAGATTATGCCGATTTTTCACAAATCGCCTCTTTTTCGAATGAACAAGTAAATGACAAGAATGTAAATGCGGAAATTAAACAACACTCGTTGATTTAAAGAGGTTCAACCCACCTAGGGCATAATCCTCTACCACCCCAAAGATTCTCAGGGATGGATTTCAAAAAGAAAAAAAGATTTTATTAGTTTCCAAAATTAATACAACACCTTGAGGATTACCACAATCCTCTTACAACACCTTCAAGAAGATTACCACAATCTTCCTTCACCACCTTTGAAGAGTACCACACTCTCCAAACACCTATCACCTAGATCACCCAAGTGTATTCTTACCACAAGAATACTCACAAGGATGTCTTGTGTTGAATGATGGACAAAATTCAAGATTACAACTCTATGAAACCAATACAAAGATTGAGTGCAAGTGTAATCAAGAATCAAAAAGCCTAGACCTCAAAGATGTGTGCAAGTGAAAGTACTTAGGCTATTGCAAAAGAATGTAAAAATGAAAGCTTGAACAATTTGATTTCTTGTTGTGTATTTTGCTTGTATGTGTTGTGTCTTGTGTCTTCAATTCATCCTCTATTTATAGGAATTCTTCACCAACATAGGCTCCCAACATAGGCTCTTTCTTCTTCACTTTTGTCTACAAAAAAGGATCACAAGATGTAGAAATATTGTACAAAAATGAAAAGTAAATCTTGTTGATAATGTTTTCAAAAGGCACAATTTTCTTTGTCAAAAATTACATACAGGCGACGGTGGCCCTGTTTAAGATTTCGAACGTTTGAAAAAAGATAGTGCGATCTAGGACAGTCGAATGGGGTCGCCGGTCGGCCGAGTGCGTGCCGGTCGCCCTAGGGTGACCGGTCGGCCCCTGTTTGACCGGTCCCCTCTTCGCTTTTATGAGTTGAACGTTCTGTTTCAATTCTCTTCTTTGCTTGGTACCGGTCGACGCTTGGGCGACAAGTCGACCTCAAATTGAAATGTTGTCCGATTTTTATCAAAAATAAACTTCAAGAAATACTCCAAAAAATTAGTAAAAACATTTTGAATCAATTTGGAGTATTTGGACAACATTTATAAACATGGTTTTGATGTAAAAACCAATTAACATAAAATCATCAAAAGTGTTGTCCATTTTTATCGAAAAATAAATTCTAGGAAATACTCCAAAAATTAGCAAAAATATTTTAAATCATTTAGGAGTATTTGGACAACATTTATTAACATTGTTTTGGTATAAAAACTCATTTAAACATAATCATCAAAATCTTGATAAAAACATTTATCTAACAAACTCCCCTTTTTGATGATTACAAACCAAAACAATTTTAGGAGGTTGATTTTAAAACAAAACAAATTTTCGTCTAAAACATCAATCCATTATAAGCAAGATTCATCATAAGTACAAACACACAAGGATAGGAGCAAAGATTTTTCAAAATCATTTTTGCACAAGCTCCCCCTATCAATATGCATATCAAAAACAAGTATACAAGCAACAACTCAAAGCTAAAAGCTTAGCTTTTACAACTTAAGCTTGAATATCATGAGCTTATAAGCTCCCCTGTCACAAAAGCATCATTAGTCAAGTATAAAAGTCCATAATACATCACATGGACCAAGTATAATCCATAGCTTTTGGCTTTTAACGACTTTAGCTTATAGCTTTTCTTGCGAGAGCTTATTTACGCCTCTTTAAGCTTTTGAGCGTTTTTCTTGTTTCTCCCCTTTGGAATCATCAAAAATAATATTAGCACGATAAAAACATCATACAATTATATCAAAGTGCGCAATTTTATAGATTTATCGAGCATATTGAGCATTTAAGCTTAAATTCCGAATAAAAGGGAAAAAATTGCTCATTTGATTTGTAAAAGCTCATTTGATTGATAAAACATGATCTCTATAAACTTATAAGACTTTTCAAATCAAGAGAATCATGTAGGTGATGAATTTTTCATTGAAACATTTTGTCGAACACTTGGCGTGCGTCGAATAAAACAAGAGAAATATAACGCCTTTGTGATTCGTTTAAGCCAAAAAAATTCATCACCAATTTCAATACAACAATATTCATTCATCATCAATCATCATAAACAACATATTAATACAAGAATTTCAACAAGATATCAAGATACAAACACATTCTCAAGGGTTCAACCCAATTGAGATTAAAAGGAGAAATTCTTACCATTTAATCGGTAAAGAAGAACAATGATGATGATAATCGAGCCTCATAAAGTCAAAATATAAAATATATGCAATAAAACAAATTTGAAGTGAAATTTGTGTGAAAAATTCGAAGGGACGAAAAATGAACATAAAAGGCCAAAATGGTTGTAATCGACCACGGAAACGATTTTAACCAAAAAAAAAAGGCTAAGCGGCGACCGGTTGGGGGGGTGGGCGACCGGTCGACATCATGGGCGACCGGTCGGCCTTTCCCAAATGTGATGGTTCTTTCGTATTCCAAAATCCGAATTTTCAACCAAAAATCCGATTTTTCGCCCCTAAGTTTTAAAAAATGTGCAAAATGCACACGTAAACCTCATTCAATATGCATTATGCCTAACGAGCTCGTATCGACACAAAAGTCTCGGAAGATAGCGGTTTTGTAAAAATGTCCGCTAATTGATCTTGAGATGGTACAAAAGATATCTCAATTTTCCGTTTTGAAACACAATCCCTTAGAAAATGATGTCGAATCTCAATATGTTTAGTACGGTTATGACGAACCGGGTTTTGAGCAATATTTATAGCGGATATGTTATCACAAAAGATAGGAACACTTTCAAAAGAACATTTATAATCCGCTAAAGTTTGTTTCATCCAAAGTAATTGAGTACAACAAAAAGTCATTTTGAAATATATTCGCAGCCGTTGAAAGTGAAACACAATTTTGTTTCTTTGAAAACCAAGAAACTAGGCAATCGCTTAAAAATTGACATGATCCAGGAAGTACTTTTCCGATCATCAATATTTCCGCATAATCGAATCACTATAACCTTTAAGAGAAAATTTTCATTCTTTGGATAGAATAAACCATATTGAATAGTGCCTTTCAAATATCAAAAATCCTTTTAACGGCACTCATATGAGATTCTTTGGGATTGCTTTGAAAACGAGCACATAGGCATACGGCATGAAGAATATCTGGTCTACTTATGGTTAAATAAAGTAAACTATCAATCATACCTCGATATTTGGATTCATCAACCGACTTGCCTTTTCATCTTTGTCAATCTTGACGTTTGTTGCCATTGGGGTAGAGACGGTTTTCCTTCTTCAATGCCAAATTTCTTCAAAAGCTCCTTTGTATATTTTGATTGAGAAATATAAATTCATTCTTGGCATTGCTTAATTTGAAGTCAAGGAAGAAGTTGAGCTCCCCATCATGCTCATTTCAAATTCACCTTGCATTAACTTAGAAAATTTCTTGCACAAGGATTCATTAGTAGCACCAAAAATAATATCATCAACATAAATTTGCACTAATAAGCAATCTTGCCCTTTTTCAAAAACAAAGAGAGTAGTATCAACTTTACCTCTTGTAAAACCATTTTGCAAAAGAAAAGAGCTAAGTCTATCATACCATGCACGGGGGCTTGTTTCAAACCATACAAGGCCTTTTAAGTCTATAAACATCATTAGGCACAGAAAATTTTCAAACCCGGAGGTTGTTTTACATAGACTTCTTCTTGAATAATACCATTTAAAAATGCGAATTTTACATCCATTTGGTAAAGCTTGAATTTTTAAAACAAGAATAGGCAAGTAAAATACGAATAGCTTCTAAACGTGCTACGGGTGCAAATGTTTCATCATAATCAATACATTCTTCTTCACAATAACCTTGAGCTACTAACCTTGCTTTGTTTGAACAATATTGCCTTGGTCATCGAGCTTGTTAAAATACCCATTTTGTACCAATAATGGTTTGAGATGGAGGACAAGGTACTAATTCCCATACATCATTCCTTTCAAATTGATTCAACTCCTCTTGCATTTCTAAAAACCAATCCTCATCTTCAATGGCTTCCTTAGCATTTTTAGGCTCTTTTTGAGATATAAGAGCTTTCTCGGCAAATTTTCCTCGAAGTCATTACTTTATCAAGGGGATCACCAATAATAAGATCTTTTGGGTGATCTCCTTAAATTTCAATGCTACGGGAAGATTCAAGTATCACCTTTATCTTCTTGAGGAACATTTGAGCTTGAAGGTTGATCATTTTGAGTTTCATCTTGAACAATGGGTTCAACAATATCCTCTTCATCACTTTCATCATTGGGTATCCTTTTAACACCGAAGCTTCATTGAATTTGACATGGATGGATTCTTCAACAACCCCACTAGTCTTATTGTAAACCCGATATGCTTTGCTCTTGGTTGAATACCCATAGATATTCCTTCATCGGCCTTAAGATCAAGTTTGTCTAATTGATCCTTAGTATTCAAAATAAAACATTTACATCCAAATATTTTGAAATAACTAATATTTGGAGTTCTTCCTTTCCAAAGCTCATATGGAGTTTTATTCATTTTAGGAAGAATATAAACTCGATTAATGACATAGCAAGCAAGTCGATTTACGGCTTCGGCCCAAAAATATTTTGGAAGTGAAAATTCATTGAGCATGGACGATTCATTTCTTGAAGTGTCCGATTCTTCCTTTCGGCTACTCCATTTTGTTGAGGTGTCTTGGAGCCGAAAAATTATGATTATATCCTTGGTTTCACAAAAGACTCTAAATTCGCCGTCAAATTCTCCACCTCGATCACTTGAATAGACTTAATAGTATCTTCCTTTTCATTTTCAATAAGTCTACACAACTTAACAAACTCATTAACGGCATCACTTTTATTTGTAAGAAATAGAGCCCAAGTATATCTAGAAAAATCATCAACTATAACAAAAGTGTAATGTTTTCCATTTAGACTTGCCGTACCAATATCCCCATACAAATCAAGATGAAGCATTTGTAGGGGTTTAGTAGTGGAAATTTCATTTTTGGGCTTAAAACTACTCTTAACTAAGTTGTTCTTTTGACAAGTGTCACATAAGCCAAGATTTTCAAAATTCAATTTGGGTAGTCTTTTACATGTTGGTTTTGTAAATAGTTTGCAAATTTTTGTATCCAACATGCCCAAGTCGCTTTATGCTATAAACTAGTTAAATCATTATTGGCGACAAGACAAGAAACATTTTGACTAACCAAATCACTTGTACAAATTTTGTAAAGATTGTCTTTTCTAATTGCTTCACAAATAATTTTATCATTTTTGGAAATAAGGCATTTTTCTTTATTAAAAACAACATTATAATTTGAATCACAAAGTTGGCTAACACTTATCAAATTGAACTTAAGCCCTTCTACCAAAAAGAACATTACTAAGAGAGAAAGAAGAGTTACCAATTTCTCCATTTCCAAGAATTCTTCATTTGCCATTGCCGAACATGACCATACCTCTTATTGGAGCTTGATGTTGGTAAAAAGTTCTCTCTTTCCAGTCATATGGCGTGAACATCCGCTGTCCACGAGCCATTTTGAATCTTCCATTGTTGTTATAGCCCCTATAACCTACAAAGGAATTATTTTTAGGTACCCTATAATTTGGGGTCCATGGGGTTAGCCTTGAGACCTTTAGGTCTCCAATAATAGCTAAAATTATTCTTCAATTTACAATTGCTAGCATAGTATTCATTCTTACCACAATAAAAACAAGTAATAATACGAGGACTACTAGACGTACAAATGTTGGACCTTGGTCTTTTTCTTAAAAGCATTTTGAAAAGGTTTGTAACCAAGTCCTAACTTAGAATGCTCACCTCTTTGTGCATCTAAAATTTTTGTGACTTTATCCATACTTAAATTGAATCGATGTACATCCTTTTTCAAATTTCCAATATCATTTGTGAGCGTTTGTTTTTCGGTTTCAAGAGTACGGACCATAGTAAGAGTAATAGTATGAGCCTTATCAAGAGAATCATAGGAAGTAAATAATTTATCTTTTTCTAGTTTAAGTTCTTTATGCTCCTTTTTCAAATTCTTGTATTTAACAATCAAATTTTGAAACTCATTTTGCAATTCATCAAAATCACATTGTAATTCATCAACTAGGGAAGAAGATGAAGTATTAGAGCGCACCTCGGTATTTTCATCGTCTATGGCCATAAGGCCATGTTCGGATTCTCCTTCCTCGCGTCGGTTGTTTTAAGTAATTTATCCCAAGTTTTGACGTCCGCATTTAACGCCTTCTTTTTCGGAAAAGGCTTTTTCTTCTTTTGTTCCTCTTCCGCTAATTTTGGGCAATCGGCTATGTAGTGCCGGATTTTCCGTATTTGAAACAAGAATTGTCTCTTGGCTTTCTTGCTTTATTTTTGTTTACAAATTTTGCAAATTTTCTAACAATAGCCGCCGTTTCTTCATCATCCTCATCACTAGCATAATAAACATTATTAGAAGAAGATCTAAGCCTTTAATAATATTTTGCGTACCCGGTTTAGAGGTGGATGGTTGAGAATTTTTTCTCTCCTTGAGATATACTTCATAAATGAGGAGATTCCCAATGAGCTCATCAAACTTGAGTGTCTCAAGATTTTGAGCTTCTGTGATTGCCGTCACCTTTTCGGACCATGAGTCGGGATGGGCGTTCAATACCTTGGTCACCTTGTCTTCTTCGGAGATGACCTTTCCAAGAGCCACAAGAGGATTGACAATATTGTCAAGCCTTTCCACCATTTTTGATATGCTTTCACCATCATGCATATTGAAATTTTCAAAGTCTTTCACAAGCATTGATTTTCTTGCTTGCTTCACTTTCTTTGTGCCCTCATAGATGGTTTCTAATTTTTCCCAAACTTCATGTACCGACCGTATGCCTCTTATGCGATTATATTCGATGGCGGTAAGAGAGCAATGTAAAATGTTTAAGGCCTTACCGTTTAGAGAGAAAGCCTTCTTGTCATTTCTTTTCATCGTACTGAACGGCTTGGGAGTTGTGGTACCATCCTCCAATTTTGTTGTTGGTTGAGCAACTCCTTCAATGACCACATTCTAAATATCAAACCGCGACCTTGTAGAAAGCACTCCATGCGGTCTTTCTAAAATGCGTAGTTGTTGGCGTCGAATAGTGGTGGCTTGTTGGTGGAGGCGCGGTGGTGAGATAAGCTTCATTCGTAGCCATGGATCTTTCCTCTTTACTTAACGAGCTAGCCAAAGAGTTTGGCTCGATACCACTTGTTAGTCAGTGGCTACGATAATCTAGAGGGGCGGGTGAATAGATTATGCCGATTTTTCACAAATCGCCCTCTTTTTCGAATGAACAAGTAAATGACAAGAATGTAAATGCGGAAATTAAACAACACTCGTTGATTTAAAGAGGTTCAACCCATCTAGGGCCTAATCCTCTACCACCCCAAAGATTATCTCAGGGATGGATTTCAAAAAGAAAAAGAGATTTTATTAATTTCTAAAATTAATACAACACCTTAAGGATTACCACAATCCTCTTACAACACCTTCAAGAAGATTACCACAATCTTCTTTCACCACCTTTGAAGAGTACCACACTCTCCAAACACCTATCACCTAGATCACCCAAGTGTATTCTTACCACAAGAATACTCACAAGGATGTCTTGTGTTGAATGATGGACAAAATTCAAGATTACAACTCTATGAAACCAATACAAAGATTGAGTGCAAGTGTAATCAAGAATCAAAAAGCCTAGACCTCAAAGATGTGCAAGTGAAAGTACTTAGGCTATTACAAAAGAATGTAAAAATGAAAGCTTGAACAATTTGATTTCTTGTTGTGTATTTTGCTTGTATGTGTTGTGTCTTGTGTCTTCAATTCATCCTCTATTTATAGGGAAGTCTTCACCAACATAGGCTCTTCTTCTTCACTTTTGTCTACAAAAAGAGGATCACAAGATGTAGAAATATTGTACAAAAATGAAAAGTAAATCTTTTGATAATGTTTTCAAACGGCACAATTTTTTTGTCAAAAATTACATAGACGACATGGTTGCCCTGTTTAAGATTTGAACGTTTGAAAAAAGATAGTGTGATCCAGACAGTCGAATTGGGGTCGGCCGGCCGATCGGGGTGCGATCGGTCGCCCTAGGGTGTGACCGGTCGCCCCCTGCTTGATAGTCCCTCTTCGTTTTTATGAGGTCGAACGTTTTGTTTCAATTCTCTTTGCAGTGCACGGTCGACGCTTTGGCACCATGGCCGATCTCCAAATTGAAATGTTGTCCGATTTTTATCAAAAATAAACTTCAAGAAATACTCCAAAAAATTAGTAAAAATATTTTAAATCAATTTGGAGTATTTGGACAACATTAATAAACATGGTTTTGATGTAAAAACCAATTAACATAAAATCATCAAAAGTGTTGTCCATTTTTATCGAAAAATAAATTCTAAGAAATACTCCAAAAATTAGCAAAAACATTTTAAATCGTTTAGAAGTATTTGGACAATATTTATTAACATTGTTTTGGTATAAAAACTCATTTAAACATAATCATCAAAATCTTGATAAAAACATTTATCTAACAAAATACTCCTTCTCGACTACATGGCGTATTTTTTTTGAAAATAATGATGGACTTTTCAAGATTAACAAGTTGACCGAAGTGGGTTCATCACCATGGATGAGTATACAAACATACACACCCACGGGGATGTATGATCATCCAATGATAATTAACACATTTGGGTAGCCACCCAACATGGAATTTCTTGGTGTTCGATAATTGTGTATTTTCTTATTCTTTTATCAGTCATTAGCCTTTAATCAACTTGTGGTTGTTGGAAATTGGTTTAAAATTAATGGGTTTGACCCAATTTTGATCAATTATTTAAGTTATAATATTTATTTATGTAAAATAAAATTAAATTAGATAATCAAAATCTACATTGTGAGTAGATGATACTGGCATTTAATTTCTCAAAAATTAATTTCGAGTGAATGATAAATTAATGCATAATGTATGTCACTTAAATGTATTTTATATGGAAAATACGAAAAGATGGGAATGTGGAGAGTCACATGACTCACATTCCACATGGAAACAACTTCACATGTTTGACTTGTTTGTATAGAATTTCACAAAGCAATAAGCGATAAGAAGTTATCAAATGAAGCTACTTGTGGTGCATCCGAGTGGACCAAATTGATTCTTAATCTATTAAGAAATTGAATATAACTAGACCCTGGTTCCAACAATTTTCTTTACATCATTCAACAAGCACTCTATCTACATCTTGTTGTCTTGTTCTTTCTAAACTCGAGAATCACCTTGTATTCGATAGTAGCTTAAATTTTCAACAAGCATTATAGTTTCATCTTATTGTCCTATTCTTTCTAAACTCGATAGTTCATTTTTTGTTCGATAGTAACTTAAATTTTGCAAGTATTGCAAACTTAAGTCGGAAAATAGAGAATCGATAGCACTTTTTATGCGGGTCAATTTTGTATTCTTTGAAATAATATCTAATACTAAAGATTGACTTCACACTATGTCCCTTTATTCTATCTCGATTTTCACGAAAAACCAAACACCACAAAGTGGTTTGGCTGTTTCGGTGATGAAATTTACATAACTGGGGATTGCCTTATAGGATTGAAATAACCTTAATGCCCTCAAAGATAAATTGTGTCTTTTTTTATTTTTAAAATTGTATGTGTCTAAATCCTTGACATAAGTTAAAATGTCGCATGTTTAGTAAACAAAAAAAAAAAAAAAAAAAAGTTTCCCACGATGTCTTGTTCATAAAGATTTCAGCTACAAATTAAACGTGAACGTGTGGGTATTTGCCCACATTGTTATTCCATAGATTAATTGATTATTCGTTGTTGCATTGAACTAATTATTGAAATAATATTTTATTATTTATATAATTACTTAACTATTTTGAAAACAAACAAGCACCACAAGATCCAAAGAATAAAACCAATAGTCACTGAGAGAAAATCCCAAACTTGTTCCATACCATGCGGATGGAATGTCATGATCAGCATATTAAAAACAAGTAAAGAGGACAAAAAATATGGCAAAATTCCAATTATAAACGAAGGGAAGAAGCATATCAAAAGTATTTCAATACATGCACAACAAATTATTTCATTATCATTACTTGCGTGGAAGACCCGATAACTAGTTGACCTTGCCAGGAAAATTTTGCTGGACAAATTAAATTGATTTGTCCATCTCTTACAATTTAATTCTGTCACATGATTGGATATATATTTCTTTTGTCCACATCGAATTACAAAATTTCCCTTTCGGATTGAAACGTGGGCCCATTTATGAAATGCATGTGCACGTACATTATCACGAGACTCTAATGTTGATGGTGGAGGTGGCAAAATGTAGCTCGGCCCGTGGGCTGGTCTGGTCAGTCTAAATTAGGGTCCGGCTATGCTAGTTTTTCCAAGACCAGAAAATCTATTCTATTTGGCTCAACCCGACTTTTTGCCCAATCCGATAGATTCTTGTACGCAAAATATATACATGGAATGGGCTGGAGTATTTTTTTGAGGCTCGAAGAAAATTCAGGCAAACTCTCGACCCAACCCGATGTTGCAATTAGCTCGATGAGCTCGGGTTGGGCTGGCCTAGCCCAACATTTTTGTCAGCTCTAGTTGATGTTGGAAATTTGGGTTTTGATAAAGTGGACGTCGACCCAACTTTGACCAAATTTTTGGTGGCTAAGAATTTAATTTTGGAGGAATTAAATTGTAAAATTAATTAATCTACATTCTGAATAGATGTTCGTAGTAGTTTTTATTTCTCAAAACCGAATTTCCGTGAGTGAGAAATTAATACACTAAATTAGCCACACAAATGGGCATTATGTAAAGGGAGTTGAAAGGTATTTTCTTCATTCCACATAAATTATGAAGCTTTGTTATCCTAGTTTAAATACTTAGAAGATGTTATTAGATGGATATCTTATAACATAAGTGGATGATCACAAGTGGGCGCCGGCGCAGGCCTGGCGGCTGACTGATTTTTTGCCTGATCCAGATCCAGGTCCACTTTTTGTCACTTGAATCCTGGTCGATCCTTGTAGGTTGGATATAGGTGCCTATATATAGTATGGTTTCATTGCAGATTTTACACACTAAAAATCGCATATCACTCTACATATTTCGAAAGTCTTTGTTAAAATTGTTGTAACATTTCCAAGAACACTTCATTTTGCATTCGAGTGGTGCCTATATATAGCTTGGTCATTGCAGATTTTACACCTTTGAAAAGTCGCATATCACTCTGCATATTTCAAACTCGCCGTTAAAATTATTGTAGCATTTCCAATAACACTTCATTCTCCATTCGAGTCTAGCAACCAATTATCGTTCCTCCAAGTTCGGTACGAGAAATGAATCTCAGTCCCAAGACAAAAAAAAAGACGCTAAATGGACAATTAAACTCAAAAGTGTCTAAAAAACCTTTGA
Organism: Rehmannia glutinosa; assembly: GCA_016081115.2. Lineage (NCBI taxonomy): Eukaryota > Viridiplantae > Streptophyta > Magnoliopsida > Lamiales > Orobanchaceae > Rehmannia > Rehmannia glutinosa. Next base: position 69,292 of record JABTTQ020001086.1, read on the forward strand.
TTGAAAAATATGACTAAAAAAATTGGCTAAATAAAAAATCCAGCGACCTGAAAATAATATTACGTTGGAGAAGTAAAACAAATGAAAAATCATTCAAGGAAAAAACATTGCTCGAAATGAATTCAAACTTTGTGATTTTTCTTCATTTCTTAATGATGCACTGATGCTTGATATGTTTGAGTTGTACAATCCACTTTTACGATCATCACATGCAACAGATGTTACTGTTAGAATAAATTAGTGGATTTTCATGTTTTTGCTTAAGTTGTCTACCTAGTCTTAAGTATTAACTTAATTTTAATATTTTATGTGTCATGATTACTCCAAAGTAATCAATCACAAGTCACAACCTGCCATTAACAACCTTTGACCCTTTAGCTTATATTGTCAAAAAGTTCCTCAAAAATCAACAGAAAAGAAAAACTAATAAACATCTGTCTATTAGTATTATTGAATACTTTAATTAATTATAGCATCACGATTTTTAATGCCGCGCCATGTGCATGCAATGGGTTCTATTAATGTCCCCACCATATTTTTCCAAACTAACCTCAATTGAACTATATAATATGAATTGCTCAAAAAAATTATATAATATGAAGATATGTCAACATTTCCAATCTCGATAGCAACTCAATAATATGTTATGCTTAATTAGTTGAGGTGAGTTTTTGACCAAATCAACATTATTGCTCTTTTCCGATTTAATTATTATTTTGTTAGGAGAACAAGTAAATTGTAATGACTGAGAACAATCAATAATTAAAATAATATTTCCCCTAAAAAAATAATTAAAATAATATAAATCACTGAGAACAAGTAAATTGTAATGACTTTAATGTTTAGTTTTTAGAATTAATAAAAAATTATAAATCGAATTAATATTAATAATAGAAAATATAGTGTGTGTGTGTGTGTGTATTCGGGGAAGGGGCGAAGATGGGGATTGAGATGGGGACGAGATATATTAATATCATCCCCGACTCATCCCTGGTTCTAAAGAAGCATAAAATCCTCATCCTCGCTCCGCTCTTATCTACGAATTGGTTAGGATTTCTCATTCCATTTTATTTGGATACCTTAGGAGATGGTTTCATGAAATTTTGTGATCCTTAGCTATATATGCCTTAAATCAAAATATTTCACAACCATACATAAACTTCTAAAACCATAGTCAACAAATGGTGTTGCTACTTGCTACCCTAGCTACTTAGGGTTCTTGAGATGTTACACTTGATAAATAAAATATCAAGTATGTCGTTAATGATTAACATGCATGAGCGACTTGTAATATGTGATATATATACTTGTTGTATTATCAACTAAAAGGAATCATTTATTTCGAATGGTGTTCGTCACTTCTATATATTATCATTATTACACATCAAATGTATAAACTAATATTATAAAAACACACATAGCGTCTATTGATATTGTTGAAATAGAAGTTGAAACACTAAATAGAAAAAGAGAAATATTGGATTGATTATTCACCAAATACATGATAATCAATAAGTATCTTAATTATTTTCTATGCAATATAATATATTTGTTAATTATTTGCACAACCCCAATCATCACCATATTGCCTTTTAACTTACCACAAAAAGAAAGAACACACGCACAAAAAAAGGTTAGTATTGACTTGTGAGTCGATCGTGACCAATTTTGCGCCTTTAAGAAGATAAATGGAGTCATGGAGTACGAAACACTAACCACGTATGCTGTTGAAACTATTGCGTTATATTTTTCCACATGGTAGATATACTTGGACTGAGATTTGAGAATAAATTTTTTTATTTGGAATCTAATTAAAATGTGTTTATTTTCATACTTTTCAACAAAAACACCATTTTTCTGTTTTGTAAAATTAAAGTCAGAATTAGGGAATCACTTTGTACTTAGTGGCAAAGAATTTGTAAAAAACTTCTAAATTAAAGTTAGAATTAGGAAATCACTTCGTAGTCTAGTGGAAAGCATTTGTAAAATTCAGACATGTGTCTGAGTTTGATTTTCACATATCTCACTCCCTTTCCAAGATTAACTCAAAAAAAGTTAGAATTAAAATGCTTATTGAAATGTGATAACGTATTCGATCAATTCGGGATCTTTATATATATATATATATATACTAGAATAACACCCGTGTGTTACGGATTTGTCAAAAATAAAATTTGTGCCGCAAACTCGATAGTTATAAAAGATCCAAAATACTAATAAAAAATATTAAAAAGAAATTCAAATTTTAGAAAGTATTATACAATCATTCACTTCAAATTCTAAAAACATCTTTATAAACTACATTATTTGTTCTATTTGAAAGTGTAACATCCTCGTCACAACACGAATTTTCAAGCCGTATTAGTTTTAAATGATTGAAAGAGCGCAATTTCAATCTTTGAATGTTTTCTAGAAAGGGAAAAAATCTCTATAAAATTGTTTATATGTGCTAATTTCAAATACTTGGCCGTAGTTTGCTTTTGCACAAAAGCTAATAAATTAGTTATGGTAACAATAATGAATCCTTGACATGCTTAAAAAACTATTTAATATAATTGTTATACCCCGTAAATGATTTAAATCACAATTAAAAGTATAATAAGTATTAGAGATAATAATTTCAAATAATAAGTGTTAGAGATAATAATTGAAATTATATCCTTGGTTTTTGTATCATACTAATATTTAAATCATAATTAATTTGCAAACTCAAAAATAACTTCTTAATTTTATATCCTTGATTTTTGGAATTATTTAATTTGCTGATTAAATGTTTGATTAGATTTTAATAGTTATATATGGAAATAGAAAATTTAATTATTAAGTTGATGGTAAATTGATAGTAAATTGATATAGTAAATCAATTTATAATTGGAAGAATAATGTGGTGGCATGGTATCGCGCGTGGCTAAATATGAAGGTGACACATGGATTTGGAAGAATAATATGTTGACATGTGTACAAAATTGCTCGAGATAAAGACATGTAGAACTTGTTTTTTTTCTTTTAGTATATAGGGTTGATATATATATATATGTGTGTGTATAGGAAGAAAAAAATAGTAATTGCACCATAATACAAATCACTTCAAAAACATTCATTTATTTATTATTATGTTAATAACAATAGTGAAACTGCATCATGTAGGCTAGCACAAAGTCCGGTATTCGAGTTAGAGGCACCAATCACCATCTACTAATGAGTCGGTTTTTATTTTCGGGTTGTGAGATGTAAATTATAAAAATTATTTTTGAGATTTAGTTTAATTAAAAAATATTTATTTTTTGAAATTTTAAATACCTCTGTTAAGGTTTGTATTTTTTACTAATACGAAATGTATTTTGTGAAATAAAAAAAATATCAGTGGCCAATCGTACTTTAAAAGATAACCTAAATTTTTATTATTAGATTTAACTTTAATTTGTAATTTTATAATTCATCTTAATGTAATGCATTAATGGACTATATCTATATATGCATATATCATCGGCAAGAAAGGACTCCCTGAAAGCCCAAGTTGTAAAAACAAACTTGTTGGACTTAAGTAGTAATTTAAATGAAAGTGGGCTGGCGATTGCTAATTGTCCATTATATTAGTAACTTCACCCACAATTGGAAGTGGACTAATTATAAGATGTCAAATCCAACAATTAGATGAAACTCATTTGAATTTCGTATAGCAATAACATGTTTAGCATTAATGAGAAACTAATTCTATACATTAATTAGATGTAAATTAAGAGAAAATTAATTATGTACTACATTAAGAGAATACTAATAATTTTTTATAAAACTATTAGTTGTAAATTTAATTGGTCGTCAATCGTCATTAATAAATGAGTTAATATTAGTGAGGATAGCATATTAAAGAATGTAAATGAGCCATCGAACCTCTTTTTCATCCGTAATTATATATATAGCAGTAGCATTACTTTTGTGTTGATGATGAATTAAAGTAATTAAAAAATTAAACATGAAAACACTAAGTAAACCCTCTCTTTCTTATGTTTAACTTGTGTTTATCATATCCTTGAGCTTTCTTTTATGCAACTCACTTTCCAATATATCCAAGTCCCTACATAAATTTTCAATTTTCTTTTTTAATGACTATCCTCCTGTCAATATTAATTCATCCCACATTTTCCAATAAATTTATTGAAAATATGTTCCGTATACCTTTTCTGGGCCGGATATTATTCATGCTACACCCGATGTACTACACTTGGTTCATGGCTTGGTTCATGGATAAATAACAAGTGTTTAACTATTTGTAAGGTTGAATGACAAGAGTGTAATCTTATAAGTGGTGAGACATTTGTATGGCAAATCTACACCAACTCACCAAGTATATATACACCAAGTGTAATATCTACAATACCTATTTGCCGCTCAAAATTTTACGCATGTTAATTACCATGTTGAATATTGAAGAAAGAAATAGAATCAAGTTCGGCCATTTGAAGTACATCTATGGTTACAATGTTAAAAGGGGAAAATAATTTTGTCTTATATTTAAATATCATATGTATAGGTGTAACAATGATCATTTGCGAAATATATTAAAGAAATAAATCATTCGTATCAATTTACATGAAATGAAATATTCTTTTATACAAAAACGGTGCATTATTGATAATGGACAACTATGTTTGGTTGATGATTGAGGTTTTCAAGAGAAGTAATATTTGAGAAGAGATATTTGATGTGTGTATTGAAAAATATGTGTAGTAGTTTAAAATATAATGGAAAACATAATGTATGTTTTGTTGATGATCGGGGAAATATCTCGTCATGTTCACCACATTAATTAGAACACGAGTTGTTTTAACTACCCAAAAATTGAGAACTTTAAAGATCCTTAACCACAAATCTGACACTATATGAAAAAACCAGTTTACCTACAGAAAAATCTGTAGGTAAATGTTAAGAAAATTGTAAAGTGTAGGTAAAATCATTGTAGGTAAAACCATTGTAGGTAAAATATTTACCTACGGAATCTAAAACTGTTGGTAAATACCTACAGAAAATCTGTCGGTAATTGAAAAACTGTTGGTAATCTGTCGGTAATTTGTTGATATAATTTGGGGGAAAAATGATATTTCTTATTCTGTAGGTATTCTGTAGGTAATTGTAAAATTTAGTGACAAAATCATTTCTATCGGTAAATTTTGTCGGTAAACTGAAATTTTCTTGTAGTGTGAATTTTGATACCAATATTGATCTATACACAAAATTAATAATGCAATACAGAGTGAAGTATATCGTTAATATGAGATGCAGAATAGACTAAATTTCGTGAAGCTGAGTCCTTGTTAGCTTTCAATTTTTAGGTGGTTCATGCCTGCAATGTACCCAATTTGTTAGGGTGTTGGGTTGTCCCGAAAAAAATCCTCCAATGCTTACAAAGAATAATTTTATTGGTATTTAACTTGAAAATTAGGTTTTTTAGGGTATTATGTATTTTTCGGACTATTGACATGTACGATTTTATTGAGGCGTGTTTGCAAACTCTAAGAAAAAATGCGATTCTCAGCTTATTGATGAGGAAAAAATATAATTGAGAAAAAATATTATGCGATTCTCAGCTTATTAGAAGTTGAGAATTTTCTTTTTTAAATTTGTAAACACGGCCTGGTTGGACCTCAAATCTTTGGAAATCCAAATATAGTTAAACAAATCACAAATGTTGTTGACTATAAATGATTATTCATGGTTATATTAAATTTATTATTAATTAATTTTATCATGTAAGTATGTCAAGTATTACTTGAAAAAGACCCACAAGTTGACAATGACAATATCATTATAGGATAATGGTTAAACACCTCCTTGGGTTTTGAAAAGTTCAAACATAAGTTTATTCGATGTCTACAACAAACAATTACCCTCCTATTCAAGATATAAATCATTTTGTGTATCTCACTCTCTTTCCCTTTTTTTTCTTTTTTTTTGAAAGAAACACTTAAAAGTTATAATTCTAATATGTCGTTTTTGCCTTGCTAAGATTTAAATGTTAAAACATTCATCTTAGCATGTGGTTCCGTACACATGTGACTATCCTTCATAAAGTTCCACTTTCAAATGGAACTTTAGATGCAATTCTTATTTTTAATTCTCAAAATTACTCTCTTTTTTAGTTACCCTTTGGGAAGTTCAAAAATACTAAAATGGTTTGTAAAGTCCAATTTTTAACTATAGTAAATTTTCCTCTATCCTTTATTTATTTAAACCTATTTCCAAAAATTCTAAATTGGTAAATTTGGAAATGATAGACTTAATACAACAATTTACAAAATTAAGGGAATAAAATAGACAAATTCAAAGTTAAATTGACAAATAGAAAAATACGCATAGTTTAGCGGCAAATTAAATTTACCTCTATCATTTATTTAAACCTATTTCCAAGAACTATTTTCTTTCTTTCTTTCAATAACTAATACCTAATGTTTCCTAGTGAGACACCAAACAAATTACTCCATATAAATTTTGCCCTAGAGACAAAAAAAAAAGAATTTGACAAGATGGTGGAAAGGAGAATAATAACAACTCAACAACCATATTTTTTTTTTTTTTTTTTGAGAAGAACAACCATATTTGGGTTGCAAATAATAATGAGAATAATAAGAAGTACCAATGATGAAGTGCACACTTTTCCCTTCTTGCTTTGAGGTTGCCGTAAAATTCGCTGTCCCCTCCCCTTTTTTATCCATCCCCACTGCCTAAAAAATATACCTTAATAACTAGCAAATAAATGCGTATTAGTGTTATTTATGCCGAATATTAAGCATTACACCTCATTCCAAGACGTATCTTTAAGATAATGCAGAGAGATTTTTGGGGGATGATTGTCTGTCATTAATGTTAAATATTCTCCAATAGAGAAAAAAAAAAAAACAACCCCTTTTGGTTGGGTTCATGGAGTGGTGGAGTTTGGGGCTGACATTTATCAAAAATGTGGTGAATCTTGGATTATTGTTGTGATTTCTTTTTTTTTTTTTTGTTTTCTGGGATCCTCCCGGAAATTTTCGAATCTGGGTGCTGATATTCTTGATTTTATCTAATTAATTATTATTTTTTTTGGAAAGGGCATTGCAGAATCATGAGATTGAGGGGAAAAAACAGAGCAGTGGGTGTTTGATTTTTTTTTTATTCACTTGTATCAAATTTTAGCAAGTTGGTTGTAAAGATCGAATTTTTATTCATTTTTTTCACCTCTGTTTCCTCTTGGCCATTAAGGGTTGACAGAGACCCTTTTAGCTAATACAGAAATCTGTCTTTATCAAGATAGAATTGTTTACTCTTTGACATTATTTTTAATTGATCAAGTGGAAATTGCAAAAATTAGGTCTATGATGGTGAAATTATTCTTTCCCCTTTCCAAGAATCATAGCCATTGGACAATCAATCAGAGGTCAGTGAGATTCTGACAGTTACAACAGATTGTTTTATGGATGTATGTACAGGTAAAGATCCATTCCAAGTTTGTTACTCTTTAGGTAGAAAACATGGAAATTGTGTGTAAAGAGTTGGTAAATTGGTGATGTTGTTGAGATTATAGATGGTTTAAAGATCAAGAAACAACAATATGTTTGCATAGTGACTAGCAAAAAAAAGATGTAGTGTGTGTTTTATTTTTGTTTGTTCTCTCATTTTTGGAAATAGAAGGGTCATTTCATAATTTTTGATTGATTGAATGTTTTTTTTTTTTTTTTTTTTTTTTTTGCAGTTTTGTGTATATATGGTGACAATGGGATTTTTGAGTCTTATGGGTAATTCTTTCGGATGTTCTGCATCGGGAGAGCGTTTAGTTTCAGCAGCAAGAGATGGGGATTTTCAAGAAGCCAAGGCATTATTAGATTATAATCCTCGCCTTGCGAGATATTCGACCTTTGGTGTTCGAAATTCGCCTTTGCATTATTCTGCAGCTCAGGGTCATCATGAGGTATGCCGAAGTTATTTGTGATCTTTGTTGATATCATCAGATACAATTAAGTTTGGTGACTTTGATTATATTCTCCGTTATTTGTTTTTAGATTGTTTCACTCTTACTCGAGTCTGGAGTCGATATTAATCTCAGGAACTATCGAGGACAGGTATGATGTTTTTCTGAATATATTGCCCATCCTCAATTCAGTTAGAGCAAAATGGTGCACAAAGGGTATGATAATTGATTTTCGTTAGGAACTTTAGAAGTGATCGATTATTGTTTATCTGTTTGCAGACTGCCCTTATGCAAGCTTGTCAATATGGTCATTGGGAGGTTGTTCTGACACTAATATTATTTAAAGCCAATGTATGAAAAATTACGATAATGTCTTATGGTTTCATAGGTTGCTTCTTGGTTGGGCGTAAGTTTATATTTGTTTCGTTTTCTAGATCCACAGAGCGGATTATCTGAATGGAGGAACGGCGCTCCACTTAGCTGCTCTAAATGGCCATTCGCGATGCATACGCCTTCTTCTTGCTGATTACATTCCCAGCATTCCTAATTTTTGCAGTATTTTAAGGAAAAAATCGAAAAACAATGAATCCGTTTCAGAGTTCGATGAAGGGTATTTCATGTGAAATGTTTCTTTTAAAATTGCGTAATTTTCGAATTGAGTTAGCTGAGTAGATTTGCTTTTTCATTCCTTCTGTTAGTGCACTCTATGAAGTAATAAATAGACCGGCTGATGGAGCGTCACGGCCCTTCATATGGCTGCACTGAATGGGCATGCTGAAACTGTTCATCTTCTTCTGGATTTGGGGGCTTCAGTATCGGACAAAACGGTGGAAGACGGGACTACAATTGATTTAATAGGTAAGCTGGATTTTTCGTTCTTTTGCAATCAAATATAGTGTTTCGTAGTAAAATGCTCATTTTCGTAGTAAAGTATCACGAATTTTAGTGTTGGATCCCAAGCAATTGTAATTGCTTGTTCATTTTTTGTTCTTCTCTTGATATTTTGTTGTCGTATTGATGTTGACGTTTCCAGAATGAAAGCTCACTTGACATGTCCTCTTGGCTTATTAGAAAAATGATTTTGAATTACTGTATTAGTTGGAAACTCCAATTATTGCACCAGGAGTCCTCTATTATGTGGTTATCTAATAATGCTTGTAGTTGAGCCTTTTATATCCCTCGTTAGCACGTTCTCGATTAATTTCCAATTATAACATCTTTAGGCCTATCATGTTGGTGACTTGAGTTGGTGATTATACGACAAATCTATTTTTTACTTGATCCCAATAAAACGCAAGTCTTACTGTAAAATTACTTCTCATTGTATATTTGTATTATTTACTAGATACCAAACACTGTGTAAGCTATTGCTCTGCATTACGAAGATTTTGTTCAAATTGAAGATGAATGAATTAAGCTGCAAAAACTATAGTTTGATTCTATAAAAGCCCTTTTGGAGCACAAGTTTAAGTGTTTAAATGGATCTACGTGGCCTTTCAACCGGCCATTGTCCAGGAAAGCTAAAAATGAAAAATGACGGGTGCTATTGTCTTGCACATATGCGAATAAGAGAATCTTGAAAGTCGGAGCATCACGTCGTAATTTGCCAGTATGTAATCGAAGTATCTAACTGCACTCTTTTATTAACTGCACTCTTTTATTAACTATATTCAAGTGATGAAGCTCTTCATGTTTTAAAGAAAAGACCCGATAATTATTACATCGTAAATCTGTTAATTCAAGAATACACAATTTTTTCTTCTTACAGGAGCTGGCAGCACACCACTCCATTATGCTGCATGTGGTGGTAATGCGCAGTGTTGTCAGGTTCGTTTATTTGGTGACTAAACAAATATAATTTATTGGAATGTACTGAATATAGTTTCTATTGGACCATTTTCAGCTTTTGATTGCGAAGGGTGCCAGTCTGAGCACAGAGAATGCAAACGGGTATGCATGCCTCTTGTTATCGGGTTGCTTTACATGAAAAATCGTACTTACATCATAGAATTTTTTTTCTGGGCCATTTTTTATGTCTTCAGTGCTGAGTGCCATTCAATCTTAACTGCATGTTGTTTAGATTCGAATCGCATAAACTACGTGTATGCTAACTATTGTAAATGTCAGATACTATTTTGAAAGCAATAAGCTGCTAAAAAGTAGTTTAATGGATTAAAATGAGAGAAAACAATGAAAATTAAGTACGAAAACAGTCAGCAATATACATTTTGAATTAACATAAGCAATTTGTTCGTCTCTTTATTGTTGTTTGATAAACTGATTTTTTCAAAATTGTTTTGTGATGCTTCCACATTAATCTTTTACATGCATCAAGAATTTATCAATATCCAAGTTTTGAGGCCTTCAATGAAATTTTTTTCGATCTTCGTCTCCCAACAATGTCTTTTACCTAAAGGCGTGGCTAATAAAGATGTGTGGATTTCCATAACATTTATGTTACCTATTTTTAGTTCACTTGCAGATCTTTATATCATACCTATTGAAGGTCTTTTTCATAGATTCATACATTACATTCAATAAAGAAAGTTGTGCTCTATATCTTTGGGTGTATAACATCGACTATGACTTTTTGGTTAAAGTTTAATTCCTTTATTACTTTGTGCTGAGCATTTTCCCCTCTCAACTTACTATTGTACACTGCACATTGAAAGATGGACCCGGTGATGGTTGCTCGTTCATGGCATAGAGATTGGCTTGAGGACATTCTAAGCCGACTGCCTGGACGCCTACCAAGACTTAGTCCTTCACCATATTTATGTCTTCCTCTCATGAGCATTGTTGAAATTGCTAGGTGAGCCGAAACCACACTAATTCCAATGAGCAATGTCAAGTTATAAAATTGACCAATTCACATCGTGGGGTTAAACCGGACCAATCTACCTGACCATGACTTTATATAAAATTATAAGGATTAATTACAGAAACACCCTGACTTTTTCAAAGTTACAAAAAATAAAACCCTCAGGTTTGATTCTGTCTTAAATTTAAAGGTTACATCTTAAATTTAAAGGGGTAACTGTAATATTTTTTTAAATGTCAAGGGGTTTTTGAAATGTTTTTGCTTATGAAGGGGAAAATATGACAAGGAATCAAACCTCAAGGTTTTTCTTTTTAATTAGTCCGAACCTCATGGTGTTTTTTGTAACTATCCCAACTTATAATTTTATTTTGTTCTTTGGTATTTTATCTCTTTAAACTGAATACATCAATTCACAATCTAGTTTTTTTCCTTGGTTGGAGAGATCTTATTCTTGAATTCACAATTTCCACAAGAAGTTGTGGCGAATTAACGTTGTCTTCCTTTTGTGACACTTCAGACTATGTGGATGGAGAAGCAATGATTCTCCGTCTATGTGTTTAGATCCATGTGTTGTCTGCTTAGAAAGAAAGTGCACAGTTGCTGCAGAAGGTATATTTAGTCCAACTTCCTGACATCAATTAGCAACAAGTAGTTATTCTTTCTTTTCTCGTTCTTTCTTTCAACTCTCTAAGTACTTTGATAGAGAACACAAAATTAGACCGGAAAAAAAAAAAAACTCGAACACTTCAGTTTCCAATTTTATGTATAATGAATCAATTTCCTGAAGCAGATGACCGGATGAGCTAACAGGGCTAGCATATTGTTGCGTCTGGTGCATGGAATATGATTTTGTGCTTCCGTTTATTCATAACAGTCTGCTTAACTGATCGATTATGAAGTTTTAGTTTGTGAATATGGGGAGGTTTTTGATATTTAACTATAAGATGAAACATAATTGATGGTTAAGCAAAGTTTAAAATTCCCCTTCTTTATGCATCATGTATACCTTTTTCTGTATGTTTGCATTTGGATGGAAGGATCTGGATTTGACTGGGCGGATTTGGAGGAAGGATTTCAAATTACTTCATTTAATGGAGATTTGAAATCTACCACAATGATTCTGAAAATAGCTTAAAATCTGAGTTCAAGATTTTGAAATTCATTTTAACATGAAATTATCCAAACAAGTTGAATTGCTTTATTATTATAAATTTGAAAACCTTAGCTACAAATCCATCAATCCAAATGAAGCCTAACATAATTTGACAGTGACATTAAAATTCAAAACCCTCATTCACAATTCATTTATTCCGGTCGAAATCGATTTTCCAGCAGTTAACACGCTTGTTATGCAGGTTGTTTCCATGAGTTCTGCACAAATTGCGCTCTCTATCTATGCTCGACAAATAGCACGTCCACTGTTTCTCACGGCCCGCCCGGTTCGATTGCCTGTCCACTCTGCCGCCACGGCATAGTGTCTTTCGTCAAACTTGCAGACACAAGGCCGATAATCAAAGAGATTGCGCGAACGAGCTTATCATTGCCCTTCTGTGCGTGTTCGACCGGGATTCCAGAATCGAACTCTTTGGAAACACCGTTCTGCAAGCCGGATTTCCATTGCGCTCGTTTTTCCCCCTCGGATCGTCTTTCCGGTCCCTGAGCTGCAAAAGTTTTCCTTCGGTGAAACTCAGCCCAGGGCTTTGCATGGGAGATCCCGACACTAGTGCCTGTTTGGTCCCGAGAAGATGTTTAAGGTCGTCGAGTTTTAGGCGCTCGAGTTCTCAGAATGAGGGCAGGAGATGGTTGTGTTCTTTCAATCAATCTATGGATACTTGAAGTAGCTGGTAAAGATTTGCTTTGATGCAAAGTAAGTGTTTTGTTCAAAGGGAATTATTGGTGTTATTGCTAATGGTTTCTTGAAATAGTTACAAGAGGAGATTGGCATTGTCTATGAAAATTTATTTGGGTAAATATGTGTGGGATATGCCATAACTTGTAAAAAAGATGATTTATTGATCAGTTTCTCCAGTGTTGGATGAAGCTTCTCTTCTTTTGTTGGCCTTAAATGCCAAAAATTGGCAGATGGTCTTTCTCTTGTGATTTGCTTGAAGAAAAGGAAAATTAATAAGAATTGTTTGGTTTGGTTTAGAGAAAATGTTTTCATGATTATCAGATTTTGACTCAAGAGGGTGTTTGAGTAAGCTTGTGTCTTATAAGCTCCTTCATTTTATAAGATGCTTTTTTTTGAGGAATATAAGATGCTTTTAGAGCTTCTAAGATGTTATATTTTATTTTAAGAATAAAATGTTAGAGTGTTTGGATGAAATATGATGAGGGAGCTTTTAAGATGTTAGTAATGACAATTTTGTATTTAAAATAGTAACAAATAAAGAAGTATGTCGAAATAAGATCTTATTTCAAAAAAAAGTTGGATTCCCCAATTTTTTTAAAAACAGCTTATAAACTCTAACATCTTATTCCCAACTTTTTTAAAAACACCTTATAAGCTTCTAAAATATTATTTTGAGAGCTTAAAAGAACTTTTTTTAAAAAAATTTAACCAAACAAATATAAAAAGCTTATAAGCTGTTAAACATCTTATAAGCTCAACCAAACACCCTCGAAGTGGTAAGTGGTAAGGTTGAGTCTCAATTAAGAGTAAATTGTTGTTTAGGTACTCTTATTTATTAATGTTTTTTACCTATTAAAAAATGGGTCTAGTACACCTATTTATTAATGTTTCCAAGTAGAAAAGAGTAACAAAATATTTACTTACCTACATGTGGTTTTACTTGAATAGGACAAATGTTTGTTTCTTAATATATATACAAATATGAATTTTGAAAATTGTGAGATAAGTGCCCTTCAATAATTCAGTATTAATATTTTATAACATGTATATATTTTAATTATCAAAAGATAGAAAAGAATAGCTTATGCTTGTTATATAATAATTTTCTGCATGGTCATGGATAAAAATATTTTTTTCTAGCATTCATGTAAAGTTGAAATGATGTGTTTTTATCGGAAATGGATCCTCTCCATTTAGGATGTATAAATTTCTTATGCGTTTGGAGAGAGAAAAGACACATGTGCATCTATACATACAATGATTATATATAGGTATGTGTATGTATAGGTGTATGTATAGATGCATATGTGTCTTTCTCTCTCCAAATCTTGAAATTTACACCCCCTAAATGGAGAGGATTCATGCTCCTTTTATCTTTTTTTTTTTTTTTTTTGAGGGGATTCATGCTCCTTTTATCATGTATCATCTATACAATAAAATCATACTCAAGATCTAAGTTGCCGCCTTTAAGTAATTATTTAATCTATTAAATGAATGCTGTCAGCCATTGCCATTGGCTATTATTATTAAGCCCATTCGTCATTGTCAATTAGTCTTAATTTAAAAGAAAAACTTTTTCTTTTTCTTTCGCTTTTAGATTTTTCGTTTGATGTTTTTTCTTTTGTATTAAATGATGCAATTTATATATTTTGACTTGGCTCGTGCTAACAAACGAAAACATAAAAATTTATGAAAACAATGTTTAACTAATTAACTACTATAGACAGAGGCGTAGATAGGGGCAGGGGGCCAAGACACCCCAAATTTTTTTTGTCCGTTTTTAGTGGAAAAAAATTAAAAAAAAATTTATATGTGTTTTTTAAAGAAAAAATAATTGGTAGGGGAAAATGAGGGGAAAAATTTTTTTTGGGGGTAGCCATGGCTGGCTACGCCCTGACTATAGAATTGCAATTAACCAAAAAAAAAAAAAGAATATTCAGCTCAATATGTACACCATTTGATTGCCAATAATTAGATTACAACAAAATAGTAGTACTTTATATACATTGTACCTGATTCAGAAACAAGGGCACCAGGATAAAAGGAAAACCAAATGGAAAACAACAAATAATGAGAGAAAAAAAAGCAGAAAAAACAAATAAGAAACAACAATTGGGAAAAAATATATTTTACTACATGCTTAAAATACTACCGAACTAATCCAACATTACATACCCAAGCTCAGGAGGAATAGATTAAAACGTAAAAGATGGGAGGTTTGAACGGGATAAAAATAAATATTATAAAAAATAAAATGATGCAAAATAAAAGTTAAAAAAATCAATCAAATAAAAAGTCTTGCAAGGTCAAGAAAAATACAAAAAAAGAAATTAAAAAAAGAAAAATAAATTTAAAGCTCAGTGAGGATAGCGCCAGTGTGGATGAAAGTTTCGGATTGGATCCATTCTGGACAACTTTTGAAACCCTATCAACAGTTTGTTTCCCCATGTGTTTTCCACAAAGCTTGTAATCATACCAAATGGTTCCATGGAAAAGGAATGACCAATGGCAATGAAGTTGAGTGACATTGAAGAAGAAGAGAAAGAAAAGACAGTCATGAATGGACTTATTTGGGATATATATTACGCAGTAGGCTGTGAAATGATGGGATTTGGTTTAAGTTTTGATGGACGTAGCAGGTTTATATAGACAAGGAAATGGAGCCCAAAACTGCTCTGGGTCGGGAAACAGAAATAAATTGTCAAAGGAAAATATGAATAGTAATTTTAAGGGTAAAATTCACTTTACCCCTTGTACTATTGAATTTGTATCAAATACCACCCTCTACTATTAAAACCTTCAAATACCTCCTTAAACTAGTAAATATATACTTGATGGACAAGAATACCCTTGAAATTATGAAATAACTAAAAGGTTTAATTCCACATCTTGTCTCTTCTACAATTAAACTCAATTAAATTGATTATATATTTTAATGATCTATGATTTTATTAGTAGCCAAACCTATAGTTAGATCAAAAATAAATAAAATGGAAAATATAATTTCAAGAATATAGATAAGTACAATTAATTTTTATATATCAACTAATACAGATTTTTTTGTGAACAAAAAAAATATAATTATTTTAAAATTTTAAACGAAAAAACCTTGTAGTACTCTCTGACGACTAAATAATTTGATCTAAACACTAATCTTATTTAACTTCAAAATAAATAAATAATAGATTAATATATGAAACAACACATTATTTTATTAGAAAACATATTCGTTCAAATGAACTTATTTATGTTGTTTTAGAAAAAATCCTGGAGACTTCTTTTTCACTTCGTCGCTCAGTTCTAGATTGCATTAATATTTTACAAGATTTTTTTATTTATTATATAATATTAGTTTTTTTAAATTTAATACATAATTACACATTGTAATTTATCCATTAATATATTTAAATAATATATATGCACCATACTTAAAAATATATGTATAATTAAATAATATCTATTAATTTGATTTGAAAGTTAGATATTGAATGTAATATTAATATACATTTATGTAACGCGCGTGTATATTTTCAAAAGTTTAATGTGTATTCTCTTAATATTAAAGTTTTATTTTTAATTTATTTATTTCAATTAAATTTAATATTAATTTTATTTGTAAAATTGGCAATGAACAAAATTTGTGATTAAATTAGCGATATTCAACAAAGTATTTTTTTTTTTTTTGATAACTCGAACTTCCGAGCTTACGCTTTGACTATGCCTCGAGGACAAGCGACTCCGCTCCTCATTGCTGCCGCCAAGGTAAACCGCGGATGTGCACGCACGGCGATGTTACGGCGGTCTGGCGATGTACAACCGAGATCCTCCAGGTAAAGAGAACAATTATGTTCGACCCCAATCTACTAATAACGATCTATCCCCGAATCGAACCCACACGGATGCTATTCAAGATGAGTTCCCACCAAATCTTCACGGCTCGCATATGCCCAGGGAGCAATTTGATGGAGAAGGGATATGAACCCCGACCTCCACCCCACAAACAATTTGACGTACAACAAAGTATTTATAGCTTATAATAGAGGATGCGAGTGTACCATTTAGCCTTTTATTTAAATCAAGGGTAACTTTGTCCATCAATATAATGTTATTGACTTGAGGGGGTATTTGAAGGTTTTAATAGTAGAGGGGGTATTTGATACAAACCCAATAGTACAAGGGGGTAAAGTGAATTTTACCCTAATTTTAATTTTCTCCTCTCTGTATGTAAGAAAAATCATATATATATATATATATATATATATATATAGGGGGAGGTTAAAATGAGACCACATATTATAGTGAGACAGTGTGGACTCATCTCAACCCTCCATTATCTACATCAATGGCTAAGATAAATAGGGGTTAAAATTGCATTAAATATTTAATTAATGCAAAATAAGGGTATAATTGTCAAATTAGCCAAGTGGGGGACCATCCAAATATGGAATCAGTTATTAGGAGAGAGAAAATCACGTGGGGAGAGAGAAAATCCCGAGAAAATCGCGCTGGAGAGAGAAAATCGCGAATGTGCTCTGCCATGCAGTATGCTGTACACTTATCCTATATTTGTTGTATACTTAACACTATTTTACTGTATGTTTAGCATAATTTTACTGCATATTAAAATGATCAAACAAAAATATGTGGGGACCGTGAATGAAGGAATCAGTTATATATAGAGAGAGAATCACACTCATTAACATGTAGGGACCGTGGATTAAGTAAATCAATTATATAGAGAGAGAAAATCACGCTCATTATTGTGTTGTATATTTAACATATATTTGATGTACACTTAACACTATTTTGATGTATGTTTAACATTATTTTACTGCATATTAAAATGGTCAAACAAAAATATAAGTATACAACAAAAAACATAAATATACAACAACATAAATATATACATCAAAAATTAACTATTTATACAAATAAACACACCTAAGTATACATCGAAAAACATCTAAGTCATAAACCACCCCAAATCCCTGTTCTTTGGTAATTCCCAGCTGACCCAATGACCGACTTCGCCGCCGCCAATCTCCGCCTCATCGCGTAGTCCCGAGCATCACACAACTAACTTTCTTCTTCGCCATTCGTGTATATATATATATATATATATATCACGCTCTCATCATCTCTTCATTCATATCAGTAATATTTCTATCTAAAAGAACCCATTTCCTTTCACTTGAAAAACATTGTTGAAATCTTGGAGATGATGGATCATTACGAGTGCCAACAAATGTACTGGATGCAGTTAGTGAAAGCAGAGTTCACCACAGATGTTGACAAGCGCCTTTCTTATTCATCGCTTTGATGATGATCATGATCACTTTCACATCAACTTCACTTTTTTCGTAAATCGAATTCATCGATTGGGTTTTACCACCGGATTCTATGGAGCGGTGTTTGTGGAAGAGTGAATTCGCCCTTGTTCAAGTACGTCTTCAGTAAAAGTCTGCGTCAATTCGACGAATCACGCGAAGCCATCGCCCCAGTATTCAGACGGTTGCCTTTGACGGATAATGAGACATTATATATATATATATATATATATGTAGTTGTGTAATTACAATGCTGCCCTTTGCAGGTTTAAAATAAATTGAAAATGATTATTAAATTGGATAAATCCCAACCATCTAAAATTACTGATTTGTGGTCAAGATTAGTCCACTTTGTCTCACTCTAATTATCCTGGTCTCATTTGATCCTATTCCTATATATATATATGTATTTGTCCAGGAGAATGGAGTAATAACTTTAGTTTTGAGGGTAGGTACAATTATATTTTTTTCTTAAAAATAATGGACAAAATAAAAAGGATATTTCAGTTCGATTTTGTTTATTTTTGGGGTGTAAAGTTTTAAATATTATAAATTTTAACAAAAATTCCCTATGAGGTTTGGGTTAATTACAAAAAAAAAAAAATGTTTCAAAATTACAAAAAAAAACCTCGGGTTAGATTACGTCTTAACTTTAAAGGGTAAAAAAACACCACTTATAACACGAATCTAAAATGATAGAACACGATGTTATTAATTTGTCTTAATATATAGTTATCTTATATTTTTACTTGGTTTTTTTTATATATATATTTTAAATATAACCCAAAATTGACCCGAAATGCGAAAAAAGAAAACACGAGCATGACTAATACTAAACTGACACGATCAAACACGACGCTACTAGATCGCTTTAAAACATAGTTATCTTGTATTTCACTTAATTTCTTAATATATTTTAAACACAACCAGAAATTGACCAGAATAGTGAACACAAACACAACCCGATAAACCGAATTGTCACCCCCATTACAGAGGACCGTACTTACAAAATAAATTTCACTTCATTTTTGTATTTTATTTAAAAGTGGTTAATTTATATTTCTTTTCCATATGAAAGTTTGAACGTGTATTCTGGTACCAATGAATATGTATAAGTATTATGTATGTGTGTGTGTGTGAAAAATGTGGAAAGTAGAAAGCAGAGAGAAAATATATGGCAGTGGAAGTAATGTGACTGAACAAAGAACTCTATATTGCATCTGTCTCTCAAACTCTGCCTGCAGGCACATATCTTTTACCTTCTGATCTACGTTATATGCGACTATATTAACTGTGAGAGAAATGGCATGGGGACTACCATTTTTTTTTATCTCTTTTTACAAGTTTTTGAAAGTTTTCAACAGTAGACATGGGCAGCAATTAATACATATATATGAGAAGAATGGTTTTTTCTGACTATTTTGAGCTGTACTGTGGCTTTCAGTATCAAAATTGAGGAATTAAGAGATGGTCATTAATGACTTCCGATTTGCTTATTGACTGGTTCTTTTCTAGTCTTACATTGATGTTTACTAGTCAATAACTTAGGGAAATAAAATATATTGTATTAGTTATGATTCAATTTTGAGTGTGTAGACATGGAAATGAAAGTTACATATGTTTTATGATATTTCCTGTATGAAAATAAGTCACAGCCTAGTAGGTTGAAAATGTGCTTTGGTCTGTATTTTTAGTTTTAACTTTGATTAAAAAAGTTGAAAATAAATATAATAAAATATATGTCTTATGAAAAGAAGTAAAATTAATGTATTATCAAAAAAATTAGAAGTAGTCAATGAAAAATTTTATGGCTAGTTTCATTATATTAATATACAAAGGTCAAATCTCGAGGGCTGTGTACATGATGTAGGAAGATGCAGGAAGGTGCAGGCAAAATAGACCCTCAGTATGTTCATTTTGATCCCAGAAAATCTACATTTTATAATTAGCATATTGTTTCACCCTCTCTTTTCTGTAATTTCAAAAGTTCCGAAACACTTGTTAATTTGCTTAAGTTTAAGTTTGCAGGTGCTGCTAGCTTAAAATTGAAAGTTGTTGTATATTAGAAATAATTATCGAACCGTTAATTTTTTATGCGGGACAATTTCGTCTTGCGGAGATAATATTCAATACTAGCATCGACTTTAAATTTTGTCCCCTTACTCTGTAGAATCCTGGGTCGCGAACAGTGATTCGATTGATGATGAAGAAAGAGAATTCTTGGTTCAGTTCTCCTCCTTAACGACAGAAAAAAGGAGCAAGTAGTATGAACTAACTAGAACTAGGGCTATTATTCCCATCGAGCAAGACAGAAAGCATCTAAAGATGAAGGGAAATAAGCAGCGCTCTTGGTTGCAATAGTTGTTGTACGAGTAATAAGATAGGATAGCGAGGCATGGAAGCTTTATGCACAAAACAGACTAGCTAGGGAGAATCGGTTGGGCCTTATAGGGCCTAAACGAGCGAAGGAAAAAGAAATATTTATGTTCATGCCCGGCCTAAAAGAGCGGTTAGAGTTGTTAACGAATGTGTACAAAAAATGCCTTTTTATTTTTATTTATTATTTATCGTGAATGAAGAAATCATTACACATAGTATGCCCCGACCCATCAGCGTATTTTTTTTTTTGTTTACGCCCAAGTAACTCTTCCGCGGCCAGGCTTGGGCAGAATAGGTGAGCAAGTACAAGTATTAGTAGCATAACAAAAATGTCTTCCTCATCATTAATATGTTTGCTCGCGGCAATTGTGAACTCTCGAGAAGAATCGATGCCACATTGTGATATTTTACATTGTTGAATGGACCCATCTCGAAAACAATTGGATGATGACAAAATTATCAAGGATTGGAATCCCGTATATCTATTCAACAACGTATGAATAGTTCTACGCAATTTATTTCCATCTATTTTTTATTTCGATAGCAAGAAAGACTTTTTGCATAATTTGAACTGAGACACTTGATTCTTTTTTAACATAAAAGTGAACAATTTATTTATGTTTGTTCTTGAAGTAGAAACCGGTACATTTGTTCTGAATAGCTTCTTTCAAAAGGGTTTTCGCTTCTTCTTGATAAATATCTTAATTACTCGAGATTCTCAATTATTTCATTTCGATGTTAGCAATACACGGTGGGCAAATAGGATTATTTTCTTCTCGGGACCTTTTATTTTCTTTTCCTCACGTGGGAGTTAGAATTAATGCCCGTTTATTTACTTGTATCTATGTGAGGAGGAAAAAAAAACGTATGTACTCGGCTACAAAATTTATTTTATACACGGCGGGGATTCTTTTTTTTTTAGTGGGAGTTCGACTATCGGTTTTCCTAATAACATAAGAAAATAGAATTGAGACAAAACTAATCAGTATTGATTTTTTCAATCAAAAAATCCTTCTCAATTTCAATTATAACAAAACATATAGTATATGTAAACCCCAGAACATAAATTATTACACTTGATATCTATTATAATCTATTTACCCTACGTGGTAAACAATTATATGAAGTATTCTCGAGGACCGATCAAGGTTATACCAACTTTAATTCCTTCAATAACAACCGGATGGTTTGATCTTTCTCGAATTGAGCCATGAGATGCTTGGCCCTTTCGTGATGTGGGATCGTATTCCGCCATTTTACGAATAGGTCCCGTTAAGTTGTTTGATCACTAACTCTGGGGACGTAGACCATTAGGCTAAATCATACTCAATTCGATGAAATTGTTTGATCTTAAAGGAGATCTTCTATAATTTAGCATGTGAGATGTGATTTCTCGGTTTTTAAAATGCGATCATTAATAACTTAATTATTTTTAGATAATAGTAGATGAGAAATGCTTGTAAGAGTCTATTTAAAACCAAGGAATATAGGCATGCCTTCCATCCTGAGAATAAAGAGTTTTCCAAAAAAACCCGCTAGCTAGTGGAGGAAGATCTGCTAGGGATAAGAGACATAGGGCAAAAGAGAGAGCCAAAAAGGATCTTTCGTGTGTAATCTGCATAATCTCGAATGTTATCAGTTCCATAGTAGATTCATGGAGATATAGAACAACATATAAGTTATCATGCTTGCATATCCATAAATGCGTTTGAGTCTCCAACAATTATTCCAATAGTTACATATCCGATTTGACCTATGGGAAAAAGGATTTGCGATCCCCCATACCACTCGGCCATGCCGCCAAAATGATACAAAATAGATGAAAATTTTTCTGGATTATTGTACTTGCATTTGGACTCATGTTTTCCTTAATCCTTTTTCTAAAAGAAACACCCCTTGGTGAATGGTTAAAACACCCAACTCATAGTTGACGAATTCGTAGGTTCAATTCTACTGGATGCACGCCAGCAGGACCTCTAATACAATTTCAAGAAAACCAAATACAATAAACAACAAATAGCATGTAGGGGTTAGGCCATAATATAGTTGGACGCAAAGAAATGAAACAAAATTAAATTGACTTGAAGGCATTCTAGTTTGCTTCTAGGGTAGGACCTTGATAACATTTAGTTGATCCAACCATAATTCTAGTTGGGTTAAACACATTTCACGGTTTAACCTAGTAATAGCAACGAGTTGTTGGAATTGATAAGCCCAAACTTTCCAATAACCCTACGGCGTGTTTGCGGTCCTAGATAACTCAAGACTTATTTGAGTTATCTAGGCTTATTTTATGTTTTGAATCTAGTTTGACCGAGATTAATGTCAAGGCCCAAGATTAAATCTTGTATATGGCCGATCAATTATCATCCCCACCCCCTGTGATAGTTTTATCTTGACTTTGTGTTGGATGTGGTTTCTCTTTTTGCCCTCTAATTTGGTAAAATAATTACCACCTTGCCCTTATTTTTGGGGTTTATTGCAAATGACCATTTATTCCAAATTAGCACCCAAACCCTACGCCCTGACCTCCATTTCAAAGATTTACCCAAATCGAAGAAGGAGTCGAACCCTAGACGAAGAAAACGAAGAACTAGACAAGGTAAAATATCGAACAATATATCCATGTTCGTTCGATTTGGTGACGACTAAAGCTTTTTGCAATTCATGTTGTTTTATTTCAATATATTTCTCGATTATTTGGTTTTCATATTTCAATATTTGACCAAGAAATTTGTTCGTTTTTTTTTTCTTCTTGAAAGGTACACTAAATTAGTTCGTAAATCGAATCTGTTGTGGAGCTTTGAAGGTAAGAAATCATGAAATTTTATCTATGAATGTATTTCTGTTATATTTTCGATTTCGATATGAATGTACACTACATTCATATATTTCGATTTCGATAAGAATGTGGAGCTTGAAATGAGTAATATTTCGATTTACGATATGAATGTATTTTCTTAATAAGACAGAATTTACGATATGAATGAATTTTTATCTTGAAAGGTACACTACAATGTATGAATGTATTTTTGATATTTTGATATTTCTTGAAAGGTAAAATTATTTGTATTATGATGTTTATGTGGAATGAATTTCGATATGAATGTATTTCTTGGTGTTTTATATTTATGCAAAATAATTGTAAATGTTATGCAATTTTTTTCTTAATCTCATATATTTGTATGATTTTGTTTAAATTAATAGATGCACCGGGACGGATACATGTCGTCTTGATTGTAGAAGAGATTATTACCATAATAAAGTTTTTTCTTCATGTTCGCACGCTATTTATCGAATGTTGTTTATCGATAGGCGTCGTCATCGTCGTCGTAGAACCAATTTTGTTAGACAAGCTTACGGACTTGTTGTGACTACAGACCAAATTAAACATATCGTGAGCTAATAAATATAAGTGACACAGATTGTATTGCACTGACTCGCATGGATAGGAATGTCTTTGGTAGGTTATGTTACTTGTTGGAGAATATAGGTGGCCTTGTTCGAACTAGAAATGTTCAAACAATCGAACAAGTTGCAATATTCCTAATTGTTTGGCACATCATAAGAAGAATCGTGTTGTAAAATTTGACTTCAAGAGGTCCGGCTACACTATTAGCAAACACTTCAATATTGTTCTTCAAAATTTGTTCTTAGGCTCCACTCTATTTTATTGGTTGATCGGGAGTGGATGAAACTTGCACTGAGATGATACATGGAAATGGTTCAAGGTAATAAAACTCAATTCAACATAAACTCAAATTTAATTTAAATATTAAACTTACTTACAATTTCCAACTTACACGGATGAAACTTGCACAGATGATAGGGTTGTCTAGGTGCTTTAGACGGAACATACATTGATGTTCGAGTCCCATTAAATGTAAAAGCGCGATATAGAAATCGAAAAGGAGATATTTTGTCAATGTTCTAGGTGTTTGTGATCCATCCATGAAATACACATTTGTCTAAGTGGTTGGGAGGGTTCTGCTGCAGATAGCGGGTATTATTACGTGTGTGTTGTTACTTTCGACCAAATGGTTTGAGAGTACCCGGGTAAAGAACTATTTTCAAATAATTATATTAATATTAAGCTGAAAGATAAGCCAACTTATCAATTATTACAATCACTTCACAAACTTACCAACCATTAATTTTTCGGGTAATTACTATTTGTGTGATTGTGGATATACAAATGGCCCAGGATTCCTAGCTCCATATCGAGGTGCTAGATATCACCTAGATGAATGGTCTTACGGTCGTCTTTGCACCACAAAATCATAGGGAACTTTTCAATCTAAGGCATGCTAAAGCTCGGGATATTATAGAAAGATCTTGGTGTCTATTAAAATATAAATGGGCAATACTACGGAGTAACTCGTGGTACCCAATTAAGATTGAGAATCGTATAATTATGGCGTGTTGCTTACTCCATAATTTCATACGTCTTTGCAATGTCGGTTGATCCTTTAGAAGATGATATTCTTGAAGACATTGGTGGTGGTCACAACCACGGATGATGGGCACGATTTTGTTGACCAAGTAGAGACTTCTCAAATATGGACAACTTGGAGGGACACATTTGCCATTTCTATGTACAATGAATGGAGGGCAACACTTGACATTATTTGAGAAGATAGTGATGGAAAAGTTTATGTACCAATTAAATTCGAAAACACTTTATAATTTCGATCATTAGTCCTCTACATTGTAATATCTATGACAATATATTATCATCGTGAAACTATGTCCTTTTTTGTGTAATGCTTATTTCAATTAGGTCAATTATAGTTGTAATATGCGCTTAATTATAAAACAATGATTTGTGTTCGATATCTTTGTCATTGTCCGACTTTTTAGACTTTTGTTTCATGTTTTTTATATCTTTATGTAGTGTATATGAATTTTATATGTGTTTATTGTGATGACTAGTTTTGGAGAAACTTTGAGACTCAATGTTTTTCGTAATTGTGATCATTTTTTTTATTGTTTGTCTGTGACATTTATTAGGAATTATGGAATCAAGTGCAAGTGTTGGAAAGGGTGTGGCGTCCCGTAGTGTAAGGATTTGGACTACTCAAGAAGAGTTTGTTTTGTTGCACGCTTTGAAGGAACTTGTTGCCCAGGGTTATAAGTGTGATAACGGGTTCAAAGCTGGATATCAACACCTTTTGGAGAGGTCATTGTTGCAGGCTTTCCCTGGTATCAATTGGTGCGTGCGAGCCACATATTGCATCCAAATTAACGGTGTGGAAGAAAAACTATGCTTTAATATGCATGATGATGCGTAAGTCTGGGTTTGGATGGGATGATTCCAATAATCAAATCATTGTTAAGGAAGATGCCATTTGGAATGATTATGTAAAGGTATGTTTAAAAATGTTTAATACAAATGGTATTTTTCTAATTATATTGGAAATGGTATGGATTTTTAACACTCTCCATTGTAATTGTTTTGTTTTACGTGACGGATGCAAATGCAAAGGCAATGAGGTATAAATCATGGTCTATGTACAAAGAATGGTGTGATATATTTGGAAAGGACCGAGCAACGGGTGAAAATCTTTGAGGTTTTTCATGACGTAATACAAGAAGTCTAAATGGGGCTAACCAAATGGCGCTAGAAGTGAACCCGAGCAAATTCTGTGACTCTAATTCACAGTTTCAACCTCGATACTACTTACGAGGTTCGGGGTGAAAGTAGTACGACAAAAAAACGGCCGCAACAAAAAAAAAGAAAGAATAATGATGCTATGGAAGAACGTTTGGACTGATGGCATCCTTTTGTGAAAAAAAAACCGACAACCGTTTGGGTGACCTAGCGCAAAGAATAGGATTTGACCAAGATATCTTAGGCAACAACGCAAATTTGTGTTTGACGCATTTTCGAAATGAGTTTCCTATCGATGAGGACAAACTTGCAATTACAAAGCAACTTTGCAACAACGCACAAGATCTTGACATGTTCTTGACTAAGTGATGGGTACAAAGGGAAAATGGTGAAAATGATGCGTGATGGAAGGCTATGAAAACATTATCTTAAAAGCTGTTATGAGTTATTCCAATTATTTATTTTGTCGCCAAAACACGATTTACGGGCTATTTAAAATGTTGGCGAGGAATGTATTTTCGATAATATTACTTCATGTGTAATTTAGAACATGTATTTTGGGTGACTAAACTTGGCCGTTCGTAATTTGGTGGTTTCGATCTCTGTTTGAATATTATGCTTGCTTTGGAAATTTGATGTTGGGAATGGATTGTACATTTGGGTACACGACTTGTTTGATTTTGAATGAAACTTGAAGTTGATAATATGTTATGCTTATTGCTTGTGCATTGCCCACTACTGACTTTATTTGGTGTTTGTGCTTTTCTGTGTGCACTTTTCAAGGTTATGTTTGCACTATTCAAACATATGTGGAGTTTTTGTAATTAACCAAACCTCAGAGGTAGTTTTTGTAATTATCTCATAATTTAATGTCACCGCCAAGACAAAGCCATAATAGTATATTATTGACTTAAAATGAATTGGAATGTCGATTTGCCTGGTTGAGAAATCAAAATCAAAAATAGTTCAATCGATATTCATTCCTTAACCAATTTTTTCAAAATCAAAAAGAGATCTCGAATGATATCATGCAACATGTCCTTTTAACAAAGACCAAATACAATCCTTTTCATACAAAGTAATGCAACAACATCACTAGTATAAACTGTGACAAAATTGCTCAACATTTTTGCATCAGAATCTTCTGTATAAGATAAACAACAGCACCAGTATAACCAACTGACATCACCAATTGACATAACAAAAAATAAAGTACACCAGTAGAAACAGACTGCACACGATTCTGAAATAAAGTTCGATGACGAAATATAAAAATACCAATTGGAATAAATTCGAACATATATTATAATGTTGTGCTCATTGTTGACACAAAGCAACCATAGTGCACATTAGGGAAATAATAAGTACAATACAAACCAGTAGATCTACACCTTAGCAACTAAACAAAATGAAGGTGTAGAAATTCACACTACTAATAGAAAAAAAAAACATAGACTTAACAATCTATCTGTCCAGAACAAAGTGAAGACCTCCGCATGGTTTATTGGTCCACACTAGCCTTTTATGAATCAACTTCATAAACGTTCAATTACGAAGGACGAGAAGAAGAGCGGATGTATCAAGACTCTTAGTTGACTTGGACGGAGACGACGAGAGGTTCGGCGACGATGATTACGGGGATAATGAGAATGGACTTTGATGAACTGGAGGGCGTGAGCGGAGGGCTGAGTGGGTTCGACGTGGTGCAGCTGGTTACAGAATTCTCGAAAAGATTCATAACCACCGCCAAAATTGAAGATATTTCCAAAATGATCGAGCACCATTGGATTCGGACTCGGAAATATTAACGATGTTGCTCTTAGGTGGGGGCGTTGGCAAACCTTCCATATTTCCGATATCGTTGGCCATTTGTCAGAAGATAATTCAATTACTTACGGATGGTCGTTAGGATCGTAAGAAAATAGTCCATCAAAAAGAACATACAATTCATTCCACATCGGCTCGCCAAATTCTTGATATGCTAGAGCAAAAGGGTCCCGCTATAGAGTCAACAATGTTAGTTTTCGATTGAGATGAATTATTGAAAAGAAAATATAAACAATTAGGACATAAGTAGTACGAGGGGAAATCAAACCTTCAAGATTTCAGTCCATACTTCATCTCTCGCAGTGAGTGATAGTGTTCGATTCACTATCCCAAGTGACACCGTGTTTACGTTTCAACAGCGGAAAATGCGATACCGCACCGAGCATGGCAAGCCTAGCAATGCAAAATGTGAGGTCGAAGGCTTGATTGAAGCGCTTGTTGACGGCGTCCATCGCAATAAGCAAAGCAATTTTGTTCTCACGAAGCGGATGGAAGTTGTCAATTGATTGTTGATCGAGTAGCACCTCGATAAACAACTTGTCCATTCTTGTCCATTTGTTATCGTAGAAAAAGTATTCTTGCTTCGGATACTTAGGAGCCATTTGCAAATTGTAAGTGTGAAAATTATGAAACAAGAACAATACGAGATGCAAGATAGGTTAATGAAGTATTCGGAGGACAAAATTTATAGACAAAGCAAAGTAGCTTGTTATTTTTTTTTTTTTTTTTTTTTAAGTAAATCATCATTTTCCACATGCGCAACAAGAGAATCGAATATGAGTGAGAATATATTCCTAAGTCCGGGCGATTTAACAACACCAAAAAAGCGATTTTCCTACTTTTTAAGATTCCATAAAGTAGATTTTTTGAAAATATTCTGCATATATTGGACAATTCAATAGCTAATGCGAGAAGATTTTTTCAACGACTCAACAACAACCTTATTCCAAAATACGATCACAACTCATATTTGCTTTTATAGCTCAACAACAACCTTATTCTCCATATTTGATTTCTGGATCACAAATATGATCACAACTCATATTTGCTTTTACTGAGATCACAAAATACACAATTTCTCCATTATTTCCATACGTACAAATATGATATTGACCTTATGATGTGTGCCAAGTCTAGAAGAGGATACTTGTTGCGGATCACATTTCATTTTGCAATACACTTTAATAAAAAATACTAAATATTGAATTGCATTCAACATATAAAATGATAGGTACCATTACATTACATAATAAAACATGACACGAGTTCTTGAATGACACACTAGCCATATAGTTCAATACATACAACTAGACACTCAAAATTCAACCTAGCTACAAAGAAATCTGCCGTGTACATATGCAACAAGAATTGCGACAAATGATATCATCCACGACACAAAACAAACGCGTACTAAACGTTGTTCATATTGTTTGCACTTTGCAAGTTCTAGTTTAAGGTCCTTTAAATTATCGACCAATTACGCCATAATGGTTTTCGATCTATCACATATCGGTTCGCTTTGCACCAAGCGAAGTAGCCACACTTGTTGGGCTGCAATGACAATAAATACTATTAATTAATTTTTTACAAATTGACTGTAGGGAAAAAATTAACAATAGTGATTTATTTCATATTAACTACCCCTCTTTGAGGACAAGACATAAAACGTCTCCGGATTGGACTTCGCCCAAGAAGTTTGAACCTTTAACACAAAGCGCGGTGACAACAAACGGGGACATCCCTACAACAACTTGGACAACGAGATGTGTCGCTATTACCGATTGAGAGTGGCGAATCATTGTTGGAAGCGCTCATTTCTACAATTCCAATCAGTCTTCCAAGGTATATAGATTTAAAAATATTGTGGAATGTTTTTTAAAGGAAATAAACCATATCGAAATACATGTATCCACCGCCCTTAATCAATTCACACTAACCAATTCCAATTATTTCTAGTTACTAATAGCCCAAAAAAATCATGACTAATCGATTTGCAAATATTTCAATTCATGTACATATGACCAACCAAATAAAGCATATACAATAACATTTATACATATCATACATGTAAAAACAAAGAGAATCGCGAGCATAGTGTGATCTTTTACATGATTCACATATGATTAAGGGTCTCCATTTACAATGTAAGTGTCAACTAAAACTTAGTGTAAAAACCCTAACCGCAAAGAAATTGGGGATTCTTACTCGATTTTGGGAATTGAGATGTTTACTCGGATGTCGAGTCCAAAATAAAACTTATCGGTGTTCGTGTGTCGATTTCGGTGTGCGATTTCGGTGAAGGCGTTGAATGCCGCAGTTGGCTTTGTGAGGGACAGATGCGAAACTGGCGATGAATTTGGGGCTGCAATGGTATGTTTTTTGTTGGCTTTGGCAGAAATGGAATTTCAATTTATTAGGGACATTTAGGACATTTCCTGGTTTTATCTTACCCAATCACAGTTCAAAAACATGTGATAGAACTTGCAATCTCTCATGATAAAATATCTACTCTTGAATCCCAAATATTAGATACTATATCTTTGAATAGTGCAATCTTATCTAATCTTGAATAATTATCTAATCTCAACATAGCAACCAAACGAGTAGCTAAACTTAGTCATGCGTAAGTTTGAAAACTAGAAACTTGGTTATCCACAAAAAGAAAAAGGAAATAATTACATTAGTGTGCATGAGACTCATTTTCGTCTTGACTTTATACATAGGAAACTAAATCCAGTTTCCATAATTGGTATATTTCAAGTGAGGTTCCTGCAGGGTTTAAAACTAGAATGCTTCCCATTTTCATATTGAGGGATCAAAATGTCATAATTATCTCTGTAATTATTTTCCTCTGCTGTTGCCGTAAAGACCTTTCTTCTGACATATTTTTTGTCGACAAGAACAGTTCATATGTAGTGTTTGTAGAAGTGATGATGGCCTGATATTTCCTGTTTTTCTGGTGTAAATAGAAATTGAACACTGTACAGTTTCTTTCATTATTATTATTATTCATGGCCTTCCTCCTCAAACCCTATTCAAGTCGTTACAGTAGTCAGTAAAGTATATCAATATATCATTACCCACTGAATTAATTGCACAACTTTCAATTTCAACCTCCACAAATGGCATTATTTTTGAAATACACCAATTAACAAATCAGTGGTTTAAATGAACTGATCGACAATGTTTATGCTCCATTTAATTAGTTCCTTTTTTGTGTAATTTTGAATTTTTTAAATATACATTTATTTAATTTTAAAAATAGAATTTATGTATATATTATATATAATATAAAATTTTAAATTAATGGTTTAAATCGGTGGTTGCATATGAGAGTAGTGTAATGTATGTTTCTTTTTCTTTTTCATTTTTTCTTTTGGAATTCTCTCTACAAACGCAATTTTACATTTTTTGTTTTGAGTTAAATTTATTTACAAGATTTTATAAATTCTTAAAATTATAAAGTATTTTTAAATTTATAAAATCTAGATTCAGTACTAAAAGGAAGTTATTATATAAAATATTGGGATAATTACAAAACGTACCCCTGAGGTTTGACCTAATTACAAAAAAACCCACTAAATTTAAAACTTACAAAAAGTACTCTGCGGTTTGAAATATATTTCAAAATCCCCCTTCATATTTGTAAAATCATTGCAGATTACTCCTAATTTTAACACTAAATCAAACCTCGGGGTGCTTTTTGTAAGTTTTAAAGTTAGCTATTTTTTTTGTAATTAGGTCAAACCCCGGGGGTACTTTTTGTAATTATCCCTAAAATATTTGAATAAATTGACCATTGAACTTGTAATAATGATATTATATAATTAATAGATCAAAACTAAGTGAGTTTAATTTATTAAAATTGTGAAAATAAAGTAACCTCTTGTTACTTATTCATAATGAAGCTTATGAGACCCTAACACATTTTTTTAACTTATAAGATATTCTTCTAAAGTGTTACCAAACTCTCTCTCTCTCTCTCCATATATATATATATATATATATAAGGGCTGTTTGTTTATGTTTCCATGGTCCATTTCCAGGTTTTGGAGTTGGAAATATAATTTTGAGAATTTGTTGGTTTTCGTGTGGAAATTGAGATTGCGTTTGGATGAATGAATTGAAATGTGTTTTATGTAGGGTTGGAAATGAGATTGTGTTTGGTTTGAGTAGTTTTGAAATATTATTTTATGTATATAATAATTGAAAAGTTGGTAGTGGTGGGGTCCACTTCAATATTTTAATTTGAATATATAATATTATATTTGTAAGATTATAGTTGGTGGGTCCCATTAGATAATTATAATTTAAAAATAGTAATATTTTAAGTAGATAAAGTTGATAATGGTGGGTTCCACATATATAATTGGGTTAAAATATGAAAATAGTGATTGATAAGTAATGATAGTGATGTAGGGTAGTGTATAGGTTTGAGAATAGAAATTATAGGTTTGAGATGTTGTTTTATGTGAAAAATAGAAAATGAAAATGATGATTTCCATTGGAAATTTTATGAACAAACGTGATTCCACTTTTATGTATAGTTGGAACCGGAAAAAGAAGCCATTGAAAACATAAACAAACAAGGCCTAAAGCTCTCAAAATTAACATCCTATAATATATTTCAAAAACTTTACTAAAATGCCTTTTTAATACCTTATCACTTACTTTTCAAACTTACAAGTTTTACATATTTATCAAACACTTTTCAGCAATAGCAAACTACAAATTATTATTTACTCACATTATAAATTGATAAAGATGATGTGGTTTAATTCTTATTTAAGATTTTGCCTCATGACAAAATAACCTCATGACTGTGCTAGAAAAATCCTTATCATTTATGTTATTGTGTGTTTGGGAAAAATGACTTGGGCTTGTAGAATAAGGATCGGGACATGAATTAATCCCCAAATTCATTTGAAACTAGATCACATCACCTGACTACCTGAGGTATTTTATTTTGTACCATCTTTTTCAGACTTTTAAAATGACTCACGTGCCCTTAAAAAGGGTAACAAATTGGTCGATTTTGGTAAAATAAAAACAAGGGCACTTAGTCATTTGCGTTTAATCAAATATTATTTTTATGATAAAGGACAAACATAATAAATATTCGAAACAAAAGTTAACACTACACTATAATAGTCCCAACAGTACCTACTATCATCAACAATCCACAATTGTTTATAATTTTCCATAGTTTCCCATCAATTTACCCAAACAAGTCCTCGTAATTTTGAGATAAAAAAGTATCACGTACATTATAAATGTAATAAAAAAATTGCAAAAAATAAAAATAGATAAATCTCTTTGGTACATGAGATTTCACTACGACCCTGTCAGCACAACAGTCTAGCATTGTCGTGATCGAACAGACTCCACACTGTAAAAAGTAAAAATAAAAAGAAAGATCTTCTGAGTTCGGGTGATTTTGAGTGTAATAAAAACGCGAAATAGCTTTGCAATTAAAGCTGAGGCTAGGAAGCATAATCAGAGAGTTTTTTCTTCGTAAATGCTGTTCTTATTATTATCTATTAATAAAAATAGGGTACGAAGTGTGGCTACTTTTCCCAAAAAACAATAGAGGGTTTTGCGTAGTAAGGATGCCTGGGAAAGGCAATTATTCCGGCAGCTGCATATTGCAGATTGTTAATAAACAACTTAATTTTATCTACACTTAAATACGGATACACTTTTCTACACCGGTTCGAATTCTTATTTTTTTCAAGATATTTTATTTGGCGTTTCAGTTTAATTAGGTAAACCCTTCAAAAAAAAAGTTTAATTAGTTAAAAGGTAGGTGTCTGTACTAAAAAGTAAAAAGGTAAAGGTAGGTGTATTAGATTATATAACCCACCTATTATTAAATTGAAATATCAAATGAAACTAGATCTCACAATGGACTAGACTACAATTGTCAATTTCGGTCCGGCTCGGTGGGTTGACCCGATCGGCCCAGCAATAGGGTTGGACTGGGCTACATTTTTTTGGACCCGAAATGAACCGGACCTTTTCTTTGTATTTTCTTGGGTTGGGTCGGGTTGGGCTACAAAAATAGTTGTCCGGTTACTGTGTGGCCTGGCTCGGTCCGTTTTTGCTTTGGGCTGGCGGGCCAACCCGTTTGACACCTATAGGACTAGGGCTGGCCCGGGCAATCGGGCTTTTGGAAAATTTTGGGTCGGGCCATTTTTGGTCGGCCCGTGGGAATGTTGACCCAACCCAACCCATATATGCACTTTGTGTACAAAAATATCGGGTCGAGCCAACCCCAATGTACTCATCGGGCCACCAAGGCCGGGCAAAATAGCCCAAGTTTTTTCGGGCCTAAAAAATAATGGTCCAACCCGACCCAAACCTCGTGCCGAGCTTAATTTTGCTACCTCTAAATGAAACACGAGAATGAATAAAAGATCCAATATGTTTTTCTTACATATAATTTGTTTTGTTGGTAAAATGTTAGGGATAGTGTCCTTAAAATAATTGTATATTATTTTTTATTTTAATACAAGAGATATTTTATTTTTGAATATATGTACATATAAGGGGTAAAATCGTATATTTATTTTAAAAAAATTTAATTACCTATTTAACTCATTGTCAAAATTATCTATTTAACTCATTTTAATTAATAGGCCATAAAAATCATCAATTGGCTCAATTCAACAAAAAAGAAGGTCAATGCGGCCTAATTTATTGTAAAAGGCCCTTTAAGGCCCAATTTATTACATCGGACCCACGCAATCTACACCTAATTATTATTCATTAAATACATTTTATATTTGAGTTTTTCTTATACTCTGGATTTTTCTCCTATACATTGTTAAGTTAAGCAATGAATGGGCTTCTCCAAGACAACCTCGAGCCCTTCTAACCTTGTTTGTGTGTTGCGAGTTGGTTCCATGTCACGTGGATTAAACTTTGGACCGGAGCAAAATACCTTAGTTGATTATCGAGTGAGTTGCCTAACTTTTACCATTATTATGAAGATCATAGAAAATCTCTTGTTTATTTAATGTACAATTTAGTTCGGTTATAACTGATTTTTCTGTTTTCATGGTTTCATTTTTATTTTTGGACAACATCATGGTTTCAATTTTTTTCTTAGCCAGACTATATATTTTTCCATTACTAAGGACTTGTGTAAACACTCACACTGCACTGAAAGACAAAATAAAGCGAAGGCAAGGTTTAAAATTCTTGGACAGACAAAATACTTGTACGATGTCCTTAAGACAAAAAAACACTAAGTGACATATATTAAAAATTACAACAAAAGAACAAGATATAAACTCTCTTTAGTCTTGTTATGTAAAAGTACATTCTATAAACAAGCACTCCTCCAATTATTTGATATAGCTCTCGTCTAAGAACGAGGTCACACAAAATACAAGAATTAAAAAAAAAAAATCTCAAGGAAGTGTGTGGTAAAAAGTGCTGGTAGAACAAATGCACCTAGGCTGTAAAAAGAATAATTCTTGTTTATTTTGGAACTTCCTGTAAGCGTGATTGACCCGAGTTCGATCTCATCCTATAACATTTTTACCCTATTATTGTACTAAAAAAATAATACATGTCAATAATTAGTTCTACAACCTGCCAAGACTTATTCCTACTGATCTAATTATGTGGAGAACAATTAAACATATGCATAATTTTCAGAATTAAAGACAAAACTAACAAGATAACATGTCAAAATGGGTTTCATTGTGTTAATTACACTTCGGCAACCAATCAGAACACATAACGGAACAAAATTGAAAAGTTCGGTTTCATTACCAAACGGTGGGAATTGAAATAGAGAAATTCCATTTTTGGTTCCATTCAACCGGTTAACCAAATATGGACATCCCTAGAGTGTATTATATCTTTTGGTGAAACAAGGGTAGATATATTATATGTCAACGAGTTCGGGTTTTATCCAAACTTTTCTGAGCAAACGAGTTTTGGTCGAGTCTAAATTTTTATTTTCAAACCCAACCATACACAAACCCGACCCATTTCCCCACAATTTTTAAAGTTTTATTACATATTTGTTTAACGATATAAATATGCTGATGATTATTTTAAAGAAATGTCATTAAATTTACTTTCATATTATAAAAGGAGTTTAGTGGATCTGGTGAATTTATCCATCGATGGTCTAAAGTGAGTTTGGAATTTGGTTTTAAAAAATTAATGGATCGAGAGTTTCATATCTAAATAAACCCAATCCATTATCATTCTAAATTAAATAGGTGGTGCACACTGTGGACTTATGTAGTTGGAATGTAATTTAATGCACAACCAACTGTTTTTGTGTCTGTGCACTGTGCTAATTGCTATAGCCACAGTACGGTACTCCCAACAAGTAACTTGTGGAATAAGAAATATCCTGCAGAAAGCAATGTTATTTAGGCCTCTTAAGGATTTTGGGATACGCGTTCCCTGTTTCTCTTATTTCCTTATTACTTCAATCTGTTCAATGTTAGATGTTTTTATATTATACAACAAACTACAAATTAGGTTCATTGGAATCAATAATTTCTTTACAAAAAGAATGGGCGAGTCTAGATGAATTTGTATTGCATTTATATAAAATACACATATACATAAACAATTAAAAAAATATTATGTTTTTCTAAATACTTTGAGTTATTGAATATAGTTTCATACTATAATAACAATATAACACCCGTGTTACACGGGATTTGTCCAAATATAAAATTTTAGTGTTACAAATTTAAAAGATAATAAATTTTAATAGATAGTGTAAATAGAATCCTTGATTTTTTGAGGGTTATTGATTTTTAGTCACTGACCAAAAGCTGACTTTCTTTGGTTTAAGACTGACATTTCCGAGTTACCAATTAAGTACCCATACTTAATATTTTTTTATAAATTGGTACATATTCATTTTTAATGATGAAAATACCCCAATATATTTTTAATTTTTGTTAAAAAGATATGTTTTAATTAGAATTATTAATTTTAAAAAATAAATTTAATTAAGAAAAATATTATTATTATTTAAATTAAATTATTAAATTTCAAATTGTAAAAAATAAAATAAAATAAATTAATTATTTTTTTAAAATTCGATTAAGAAAACTAATAAAAAATTAATATATTAATAAAAAAATTGCTATAATTTTATTATTTACTATCGAATGTTAATTTTTTAATTATTTGTTTTTCTTTTAATTATTAAAATTAGTTAACTAAACTAATTTTTCCTTTTGATAATTAAATTTCAATTTATGTTTATTAATTTACTAATTTAATGTAATTAATTTTATTTTTTTCTAATTTTTTTAATATTTTTAGAAACTTCTTTTTATTTTTTTAATTAAATTAATTAAAATTTTAATTGATTTTATAATTTAAATAAGTATACTCAAAAATTTATTTTGAGTACAACTTATGTTTTTGGGGGCATTATCGTCATTAAAAATGAATAGGTACCAATTTATAAAAAAATGTTAAGTATGTGTACTTAATTGGTAACTCGGAAATGTCATGTATCAAACCAAAGAAAGTGTCTATAGATCAGTACTAAAAATCAATAACCCTTTTTTGAATTATTTGTTATATCTTAAATTTGTTATCTTTTAAATTCAAAAATAAAATTTGAACTAATAGAGTATGTCTCAATAAAAATATCTTCGAATAGATTTGGTAGGATCCACTTTTCCAAACTAATTGTGAGCGATTCCCGCATACACTAACACTATGTCATGTTTCTTGCTTCCAGTTTTGAAATAGAAAAGCTTATTATAGCAAGTTAATTTCTCGAGATTACTATATTGAGAATGATAACAAAGGATTGATCAATGCTATCCATATTAAAAAAAATCCAGGAAATCCAAGGAGATATTTTAGAGGAAGATATCCTGAGCTCGTGTAGCAGAATGCAAGAGTGTTAAGTTTATACCAAGAGATGGAAATAGGTTAGCAGATAGTCTTGCCTCAATTGACAGTTTTCTTTTATCTTATGCAAGGCGTTTGGCCTAACTGTTTTATCAATGATATTCCTATTTTACTTAAAAAAAAGGCCAGATTCATATTCTCACACTGCTTCGCTAATCAAAAATCAAAAATTAAAGTAGGGAATGTGTGCTTTAGATTTATGATTCTATTTTTTTTTTGAATTGAACTCACAAACAAAACACTTTTACAACTTATCCACCAAACATATATCTTAACTTAAGCAATTTTCAACTTCTATTTGCAAATACTACCAACTTATGATTCTCAACTATTTGCCGCTTTTGAGGCTATAAATCCCTTTCTCCAAAGTAGAAGTGTTTGCAAACACTCCCTAAATCCCAAACACAAAAATCTTAAGCAATCTTATCCTATCATAAATATGACAAAGACTTGTTAGACTGTCTAATAGGTCTTTTCGTAAGATAAGATCCAACCCAACCTCGATTTTCTTCTTCTTTAATTTCATGCATCGGTGATATTTTTATAACATTTTGGGGCGATGTCATAAGATCTCGGGCGGTGATATTTTTTAATATTAGGGCCTTTAAAACTATTAGTTTTTCCTGAAAGGTATTAGAAATACATCTGAAAAGTATTAGTAATACCTTTGAACAATATTAGATTGAGAAGTAATATTAAGCAATCCTCAAAAGTATTTGTTTTCACTCGAAAAATATTAGCAATTCTTTGGAAAAGTATTATTAGTCCCCTAGAAAAAACAAACGGTCAATATTAGTGGTTGTGCAGGCCAATAGACGGATTGGCCGCGAGTCGGTTATTTGGATCCGTCTAACGAATTAGATCCGTTAGACAGTCTAACAAGAAACTGACCCCATAAATATTTATCAAATTCCATTAACAAAAAAAAAAAGGAGCCAAAATCAAGATTACCAAATATTCCATATTCCATTACTACAAATTCCAACTCTCTACTTTTTTTCTCTCCCTTCTCTCTGAAAAAACTTCCAAACCCTAATCCCTTTCTCATTTTCCCTCCCCGGCCGCCCACCCCATCCCCCTCTCCCTCTTCCTCTTGTTTTCTTTTCTTCTCCCATGAGAATGGAAACCATGAGGGCCAGTTCAGGCTGATACAGACCACGAAGGCCGGCGATGGCCAGAAATTTCGGGTCGCCGGTCGGAACCCCGTACTATATTTTTCGTCTTTGTTTTAAGGTTCGGGCTTTGGGAGTTTCTTCGTGGTGGCGGGCCAACTGGGAGACGATGGCACATTTGTGGGAGCGGTGGTGTCGGGATGTGGTTGTGGATTTAGGGGAGGGAGAGACCCTTTGTTTCTTTGATTGTTAGGTTGTTGTTTAATTTCTTTGTTTTTTATTTTGTTGCTAGGTTGTAGTTTTCTTATTTTGTTTGTGTCTTTTCTTTTCCCGATTGATTTGCGAAACTCGTAGGCGGATCAGTTTTATCTGTTATGTAGTATGTAGTGGTTGTTTGTGCCCGGTTTTGGTTCTTTAGTGTTTTACAATCTCCATTAAGGAGTGCTGAAGTCTCCCAGCATGGGAGTGTTCTTAGTTTTGGATGTGAAGTTTTTTTGTTGGGAAAATGACACAAATGCCCACCTATTTTTGACCGGTACCTGCAAAATACTAAGATTTTACCAAAATTACCTAACAATACGTTGCCGCATTCTAATTACCAATAAATACGCTCAAAACCCAGCACATTACCAAAACAATACGCTGCATATAAAAAAAATCACCAAAAAATCAAAAAACAGAGCACCAATTAGAGATCTGAAACGCAACAACCATAACAAGTGCGCAAATACTGTGCGAAGGAGAAGAACAAGGAGAAGACATCTTTTCGAGCACAAAGGAAGAAGAATCGGACTGCACAACAGGAAAAGAGAAGAAAAATATACCGAACAAAAAAAACAACAAATAGAAGAAGAAAGCAAGACACTGTTTCATATTTGTTTCAATTATGTTTCTTTCATTTTTCAAATAAAACAACAAAGAAACAATAAAGAAACAACAAAGAAACAACACCGAAACAAAAAATAAACAATATATCTTATACGAAAAATTTGAAAAATAATAAAAACAACAGATCAACAAAGATAGAAACGCAAATGTAAAAAACAACAGAAACAACACGTAAAAACGAAAAAAAAACAAAAATCCATAGAAACAATAAATAACAAAATAAATTCATTAATATAAAAGAAAAAACATCATACTTCAGTAGCATCAACGCCTCTAAATCCAACAACTTTCTTTTTGGATGATTTTTCCTTAACAACTTGTTTTTAATCAACATCCACAAGTTTCATCTTTCTTTTTTAGAAGATGAAGAAATTGGGGCTTCAGATTTTGAACAAGAAGTTACCAGAATCAAAGAGAAAACAACCAACAATGGCGGACATGCAATGGAAAAACCAAACGTCGAGAGGAAAAAGAGAGAAGAGGTGACAGATTGGACACGAAAAGGCTGCAGCGTAAATGAGGGAAAAATTAGAAAAAGAGCGTACGAAAAGTAAAAAATAGGTATGGATGTGAGATATTAGTAAAATCGGGATTTGT
Source organism: Rehmannia glutinosa (assembly GCA_016081115.2). Classification (NCBI taxonomy): domain Eukaryota; kingdom Viridiplantae; phylum Streptophyta; class Magnoliopsida; order Lamiales; family Orobanchaceae; genus Rehmannia; species Rehmannia glutinosa. Next base: position 109,560 of record JABTTQ020001086.1, read on the forward strand.
GCCAAAAGGAGGGTATTTTGTGTAATTTTCCCTTTTTTGTTTGTGGAGTAGATGTGAATTGGTCTTGTCAATTCCCCGCTTGGCTTTTCTTTAGTCAAGTCGGCCCATAGCCAATTGGCTATATTTGTAGTTGTAATTCCAGTTTTTGAATTGTTCCAATAAAAAAACTATCATTCGAAAAAAAGAAAAATTACTACAAATTCCAAACAAAACCAGATTCTTTTATGGCTCAGTCATGAATACCAAATGCTTATTAAAACTTGTTAATCCTTAAGGGCTCGTTTGGTTGGGTGTTATGCTAAGGATATCAACCAGTTTTGTTATAAATCATGCATATTGTTTTGTTTGGTTCAACATTGTTGGGTCCATGAAAAAGACAAGGCCCGGTCTATTATCAAATGAATTTAATGATACCATATCCCACTATAGGGGTGGGATACATTTCCCATCCTCTTGTCGTGCAAACCCAAATTACCCCCTTACCCCTTTAATGTCCTTGTATGTTGTGAAAATGGTAAACAAATTATAAGTTAGGGCTACAAAGGTCATATCCACCTTGAATAAATGTTCTTATCCCACATAACCAAACACATTATTAATAAAACCATTTGTGTCCTATGGACCAATCCATCAAACAAACAACATAATATGACTTAGGGCGCTATTGGCACCCCCAAATTTGATGAGTACACCCACCTTATAAGTTCACCCACCCCCACTTTTTCAAATATGACCCAATTGATGAGTTCACCCCCCTTTTTCCAATTTTACCCTTAGTCTTATTTTCCCCCAAAATACACCCTCCAACCTCTCACCTCCCCCACTTTCTCAATTTGAAACAAAAATACACCCACCATCTCAAGAGACTATTCTATTCGACGGCAATGGTTAGAGAAATCCAAACATACCAGGAGAAGAAGGATGGTTCTTCCCGATGATGATGACGACTTCGTGGATGGTGCACCACCATCCACAACCGCCGAGACGAGACACCGCACCGGCAGCGCCGCGCGAAGAAAATGACGAGGTATTGTTATAACTCAACTTTTCCTTAAAATAACTTGCATTTTTGTAGTTCTAGTGTGCTTTATGTAGTTGTATGGGCATGGGTTTGAGATGGGTATAGTTATGGCGCCATTTGGATGTAAAATTTGAAATATGGAACTTTGAAGAAGACGAAATGGCACGGTCGATGAAGCCCCAGGTGGCACGGTCGATTATGCGATCGTGCCACATAAGGCACGATATGGCTTAGTCATCGAACGTGCCACCATCGTGCCACTTAAGCGCGATGTCTTATTCATCGATCGTGCCACCCATCGTGCCACTTAGACACGATGGCTTATTCATCGATCGTGCCACCATCGTGCCTTGTTGGCACGATGGCTTATTCATCGATCGTGCCACCATCGCGCCTTGATGGCACGATGGCTTTACTCTTGCACGGTCGATGAATAAGCGTCATCATAAAAGTAAGCTCGCCAATTTTTTAGAGTTCTCTATGTGATTTTTTGATAGTGGTTGATTGCTAATTTTGATTTTTACTATTTTTCAGTGGGCTTGGAAGAGGTCGAACTTTATGGCAATAAAGCCTAAGATCAATTTGTATAGCAGGTTGTCGATTCTTGACGACTTAGAACTCGAGTTGCATGATTGCGGGAATTTTGTGTATGAAGAGTTTGAAAGTCCTGTTTTGGTTTTGTATTGCGGATGGACAACCGTGCGGTTAGTTGTAATGCCGCCGCCTTCATGTCGTTATTGCGAAGGAGGTTGTTAAGAAAGGTGCAAGTGACGAATTTTGGTTTGGATTGGAAACCGTTTGATTGATTCTCCAAATATGAGTACGCTTTAATTCTTGGGCTATCCTTTGCCCCCACCACATTTAATCCGAACACCAATCACGTGCCGCTCCCAATGGGTTGTATGATAGACACTATCGTGGTGTTAAGGTGTCGATGGAGGATCTACTCTTGCATTTTGCGGCGGTGCATTCCGTGATGATCCTTCCGATGAGTTGAAGGTGGTAAAGTTGTTGGTTGCACATTATTTGCTATTCGCATGGGATCCAAGGTCCACGAGTCATTGAGGATTCGTGGTGGACTTTGGTTGATGACGTTGATCGATGGGAGTCTTTCTTCTCGGGGAAGTACTCGTTCCGCATTTTATGTCACTACCTTTCACATTACCCACCGAGCCCAAGAGTACTTTCCGTATTTACGGATTTGTTTGGGCTTTCTTGGTAAGTGATATTAATGTAATTTACATCTTATAATTTACATTTAGTACAAACATACATCTTATAATTTAACTATTTTTATTGTTCTTCTTAGATATGGGCGTACGAGGCCATACCCAACTGGGATTCATGCGGGGTTCGCCTCAGACATTGCTATTCCACGCTGCACACGCTGGAAGTTTCCGAAGTCCTCCGTGAATCTGCATGGCTTTCTTGACCGTCAGGTACAAAATGTAATTTGCATTTTTCAAATTTTAACTTATGGTAATAATTAAGTAATTACTGATTTTGATCTTGCAATTTTGTAGATTGATACGCACCATACAGGGACCTTGACTGCGAGGGACAATGAGCTTCCTTATTTATTGCATGTCAATCTCCGCTCCGATCCGGTGTTGTTTATGTTCATCGGGGTAACCCGATCGGGAAGAAGAAGCCCACAAAGCGTCGACGCACCACACATGAGTCGACTTCATTGATGGATGATGATGATAGCCTTGAGATGGGTGATTATGATCGTCCAGCCCCCGAGGGCGTTGTTCCAGATGTTCCTCCACACACCTGTCCGGATGTTCCTCCACACCCTCTCTAGCCGCCGATCGAGTGCTATTAGAAGAATTGGTGCGGCAGCAGGTGGAGGCCATTGTGCCGACTTTGGTTGAGCGTGCCATTGAGGCCTTGGTCCCGCGTTTAGTACGGCGGGAGGTCGAGGCGTTGGTTCCGGATTTGGTTCGGACTGGGATGCAGCATGAGGTTCCTGCAGCGGTGCGGCAGGAGGTTCCACCACGTGCGGCAGATCGTGCGATTTAGTCCAAGACGCGTATCTGTATGGTACCGCCTATCGTGCGGGAAGGAGGTCGAAATCATCGATTGATCCCGCCATTCAACAGACGGTATCTCGCTCAGTGCGCATTTATTTGTTTTTCTCGTTAAACATTTAGAATAGAATATCTTTTGAATTATGTTATTTAATGAAGTTTCCTTCATTGTGCGCAGATTCTATTCCCCACGGCGGCGGGGGTGAGCAGATTACTCCCCCCGGGTGGGCCACGGACTACTTCTCCTCCACCGACGGTGCCGCGCAGTGGGCTTCGTTGGATCTGTCCCCTACAGATGTACGGACAGGTTGGTATTGGTGCATCGGCCTGTGGGTTCCGTTCGTGTTGTGAGAGCTCGATCGCCGTCAGGTACCTTCAGTAGCCCTTTCACACGGCAAACGAGCGCCGTAAGGAGGATGCCACACATCGAGTACATGCGGTTCTTAGATAGCGATGAGACGTAAGTTAAATCAATATATGAATTCAAATACACTATTGTTGTTTTGTGATTTTAACACGAAGTTTTCTCGTCTCGGCCGCAATGTTGGATATGCGTTATGCACATTTGGCGATAGTTTCTTTAAGGATATCGAGTCGCCGAGCCATTGATTTGGATTCGTGGTAACACAATGTTAATGTTTTTTTCTTTCATTTCCAGGGTGTTATTTGTTCATGTTCATTGACAATTGATCTTATTGTTTTGTTACTGAGAAATTGATGCCTACCTAGTCAGTACTACATTGCCCGACTGAGTTGGTGGTGTAGTGGTCCATCCCAGTGCGAGGTCATATGGGATTGGTTGACACACGGTTATTTGTAAGTTTCATGTATTTCTTAGATAAATAGTCCATAATGTGTCATTTATTTTGTTTGGTACATTCGTGTTTTTACTAACAAATATGTTTTCATTATACGAACTTGATCTAGGCAAAGTATGGACCGATCTACATGGAAAGGACCCACCGGTTGGAGAGATTGACGGCACCGTGTGCAGGTCATACCGGATGACCTTCGGCGCGCGTCAGGAGTACGTCCATGGTGATCGACCACTTTGGGGTGGGGTGCCTCCATGGAGTTCGTTGGACCACGTAAGAACTATCTCTTTTCGGTATAAATTAATTAACTAATTATTGTTTTGTTCATACTCCCTAATTTCTAATCGATTTTTTGCAGGTTGTTTTTATCCACAAACATCGGGTCATTGGATTGTTGTGAGGATATTGAAGGATTGCACGATTTGAATTTATGACTCAACATCCACAAGCTACCGCCGAGGTTAGACTTGACCGGCGCGCGGCTCTCTATCCGTTTGCACGTATTATTCCGGTTTTGCTACGGCAAACCGGTTTCTACCAAGAGCGTCCGGAGTTGACACCTCGAGAGAATACTTGGACTGTCAAGGTTGTTGGTCCATCAAAGAATTACGAACAACATGATAGTCATAGTTGTGGACCGTTTGCGTTGAGGAGGGTGGAGAGTTTTCTTATAAATGTATTTGACCCGGTCCTTAACACAGAGGAGTATATAAAAACAACCTATCGTCGGCATGTAGCATTTACGGTGTATAAATTTAGCATGGATGCATCGACTTGGACCTCTCCCCATGATTATATTGTGTAGATTGTGGGTATTTAGTTGGAATTGTATATATTTTGTATATTTAGTTTTTATATAATATGTTTTGGTTTAACTTGAATAACTAGGTATGATTTGGGAATGATTTGGATGAATTGGTTGTTGATTAACTCTCTGGTATAACTTGAATTGTTTGTGATTCTCATTGCCAATGTGGCACGATGGCACGATCGCCATATCATTGATCGTGCCATACAAGAGGCACGATGACACGATCGCCATTTTTTCTATCGTACCTCATGTGGAACGATCAATAAAGGCTTGACACGATCATGATATTGCCTATCGTGCCATATGTTATGCGGGTCTGCATTAAATGATTGAAAGTATGTAACATATTCAATTGGTCCATCCATTAAATGGACTTGTTAGTTGGGGATGAGACAATCTTTCCATTGAGTAAGATCCATTCATTAAATGATGAAAATAAGTTACATATCGACCGAGTCCTTGCATTAAATGGTGAAAATAAGTTACATATTACACATGGGTCCATGCAATAAATGGTAAAAATGAGTTACATTATACATGGGTCCATACATTACACTTATAAATACATGGGTATGTTCAAATGTAGATAATAAAATTGTAGTAAATCTTGGTTGTGTTGACGATAAAGGTAATTTTTTACATAGTAGCTAATTTGATGAATGAATCATAGCTAATTAAATCTTGGATGAACATGTTTGTTATGATTTTTGTTACAGGAAAAATGGTAAGAACAAGAAATGAGATCGCTAGGGACAATAGGCGTGGTGATGGTTGGACTTCCGGGAAGAAGAAGCTCGCTTTGACAATTTCTTCATGCTATGTCGTATGGCAAACAACATACGGCGCCTGCTTTGTTTTCAACGGCATATTTGTTGAACTGAGTCGCGTGCTATCGAAGCCATGCAAAAAGATTTCCCTGTCCTTAAAGTCAAGATTAAGATCCATATGATGCGCACCCACTTTCATGACTACCAGTGTTTTACAACATTGCCGGGTGTTAATTTCAACCCGTACACTAACAGGTTTTCCATCTCTCCAGATTATTGGGCTCATGTTAGGCAAGAGAACAAAGATGCAAGCGGTTTTTTCGGACTAACGGCTTCCCAAGGTACCGTGGATGTGTTGAAGTTTTTAACACTCGTGAGGCGCCGAACATTGATTTCGAGGGACTACCAGGTTACACTCGTGAACAATCCGTTGGAGTTTAATGGCTACTCGTAACAATCCGTTGGAGTTTGATGGTTACGACCGTGCAACTATCGTGCCTTTATATACACGATAACAAAGTGTGTGACCGTGCCACCATCGTATGTACATGTAGGCACGATCGTAGTATGCGATCGTGCCACCATCGTGCCTTTATAGACACAATAACAAAGTGTGTGACCGTGCCACCATCGTGTCTATGTAGTAGCACGATCGTAGTATGCGACCGTGCCACCATCGTGCCTTTATAGACACAATAAAAGTGTGTGACCGCCACGATCGTCATGTAGGCACAATCGTAGTATGCGACCGTGCCACCATCGTGCCATTTGACATTCAACTTAACAAAATACCTCGTAACAAATGTGCCACCTTAAAACAAGCATTTCCGACAAAGAATCACACCAATTAAAAACACATGCATTTCCAACAAAGTTCTTTAACTTATCCAATACATAACAAACAAATAATTCTAACCTAAGTTTATAGTCTCCGTACTACGGACAATGGGATCAATTTCCTACACTTCCACTATGCAATTCAAGTTGTTTAGTATACAAATTCTTCCAATTTCTTTGCACATTCATGGCGATAATTATTCCATGTTGCGACCACGGGAGGCAATGGGTGACCGCCACTCAAGAAAACCTACAAATGAAAAAAAAAAATGGTTATTGTAGTTGAGACGAGACAAATTACTCAATTTTTTAGTTACCTCTATAAAATGGTTATTGTTCACAAATCCAACACAAATTAGCTTGAGCAATTGGCGCTTACATTCGTAATGGTAGATATGTGAGGGACATTCGCCGATCAAAACACACAAACGCAACATTGTAAGCCGACGCAACCAAGTGACCCATCTCGGGTAAACAAAACCAATGTTTTTATGCGCCATTTTGTCTCGTTATAGTAGTTGAGACGAGACAATATTTTGTCAACACTACCATGTTTGACGAATACATGATTGTACAACCTCGGTTTTCGTTCAACTCATGACATAGGTCTCCTCGAACCCGACCCATGAATCTTCACCGTATCCAAGTAGTGGTCACACGACGACGGAAACCACAATGACCATCGCTCACAACATCCTTAGTACCAATAATATGTTTATGTAAACGAGTTGGAAGTTGCTCCATAAAACCACTAATGGTCACTTTACGGTCCTTTTGACGCACAACCTATTGAAACACAACATGAAGAACAATGGGACATTATCAACAAATATGTCATGTGTACATGCACAAATAAAAGACACGATATTTACCGGTAGCTTTTGCATCGGCATCGAGAGAACATAGGTTGATTCGATGGACCAACATTAAAGATTACTTCTTCACATGGTGAACAACTATCTTTAATAGACTCGACATATTCGAACTTACTCGGGTCACGTTTGGTTGATTTGGATTGTTTAACCTTTACGGACTTAGGATGACTACGTGTGCGGTCGCATACTTCAAGCTCAATTAGTGAGGTTGTTCTTGGATTCGTAATCTCGTAATTCTTTTCAAAATTAATAACCTCTCGATTCGGGTGCTTGTTTAAATTTGGTGAAAAGATCACCAAAACACCGAGTCCATCGAGACCCGATTTCGGGCCCAACTCCGGCTTCGTCTTTGCTAGTCGGTAATATATCTAATTTTCGCAAAATGAAGCCACTTGATCAAGTGGAATTGGCTTATGCCAAACTCACATATTCGAAAGTTCATGAGCACATGGGAGTCCGCACGTCTTTCTCAATACACAACAAAGGGTCTACGCTACCCTCGCCTACACGATGCATTTCAAGTATAGATCAAATTCAATGCATGTATAGACACCATACCTCGTAGTGACATAAATACAATCGATTTGTATTTATGTAAGACTACATTTCGCTCTTCTCAAAAGAAGAGCGATTGCATTGTGTGATGTCTCGAGGAGGGTGTGAATCTTTCCCAACATGTCTCAAAATTACCTTGACTAGACGCAGTTTGTCTTTTCAATCCGCATGGTGACTCTCCGCCCTATAATGATTTTTCAAACAATATTATATTAATTTTTAGGATTGTATATGATATAACATAAACAATGATGAGCACAATAAAGTAAATTACCTATTTGTTGTGGTGTTGTCGAAATGCATGACATTATTCGTCAAGCATACACAAATCTTTCTTTATACGGCCCCATCCATTGCTCCATTACATATTGTACGGGGGTGGATATTCACAAAATTTCGATCGCAATCTCCTAATTAAGTCATAAAATGATTGCTCGAGAATCTGCGATGATGACCAATAAATTACAATAGAGGTTAAAAGATTCCCACTTTCTTTTGTGGCCAATATTTTTGCGGTTTGCCAAAATGTTCCTACTAATGTGCCACCGACAGAGAAAATGTCTCGAAGTGGGAAATGTCGTCTCTATCGTGCATTCATTAGAGCTAATTCTCTATCATTAATAATCACATTTGGCGGGGAAGATGGGTCCATCAATGATTTTAAGACCGAGCAAGCCCATATGTAATTATCTTCCCGCCAGTACTCATATAAGCAATCGCAATACAAAATGTCATATGTGTCGATGTCACACCAACAATCTCCAACAAAGGTAACTTGTACCTATTAGTTTTGTATGTGCAATCCATAAAAATGACACTCGGAAAAGCACGCAACAACTCAACGCTTGTAGGGTGAGCAAAGAATATATCCTTCACGGTGTTACTCGTCCTCGCAACGTCTATGATGATAGAAATATCCATGCTCCTTCAATTTATGCATAAGTTGTTGCATTTGAGATCGACCATCACGCTCGACAACTCTATTCTTCATACGGGCATTGTAGATAGTCCGTATGGTGGACTTATTATCTTGAAACTTATTTTGTAGACCAAACAAAACGCCCTTGGCCGAGTATTGCCATGTGACATATCCAACACATATTCTTCCTCACTTTTTGATAATCGAGGCATAAGAGTGACCCTCCAAATATTGTGCAATTGGATGATTATGCACACCACATTCAACATTTAGTGACCATTCTCCTTCAATTGTTACTTGCCGACCCCTCAAACGAAATGGGCAACCACATTTCTTAGTTCATTCTCTCTTAGAGACTTTTTTTCAAATTTCTTAGCATCATTTTGTTCGACATCTCTAGTCTTTTTTGAATCACGGTAATGCCCACTACGTTCACAAGACAAAAATATACGAGGTCTTTTCTTTCCTTGACCACCGTCCGACCTACTTATTACAATTACCATGTTGTGCTCATGTCCTCTCTCACGCACCCAATCAAATAATTTATCCCGAGAAACAAATAACTCATGCGTCGTGAATACATGTGTGTAATCGGTAACAACACCAAGCTCTTCAACATTCTCATCATTCTTGGGAGGACAAACAACACTATTTTCCGTAGCAACGAGGCCATACCCTATTAAAACAAAATCAACAAGACGAAAAACAAATCGTCAAAATGGCACGATCATGACCATGATCGTTCCACCTTTGATCGTGTCACATGGCAATATGGCACGATCATTGAACATGTGATCGTGCCATATTGCCCACGTGGCACGATCGGCGTGATGATCGTGCCATCTTTGTTGATCGTGCCAATCGGCGGAAAAACAATGGCGCGTGAGAAATATCGAGCAAGAAAAGTGGATAAATTACATAAATTTTGGTGATAACCAAGAAGATACTTACAATATTTGGAGGAATCAAATTTTTGTTGTCCATTTAAGTTGTTGTGTTGGTGTCGAAAAAACTAGGGTTTATGAGAACAAGGTTTAAGTTTTTCTCGAAAGAAGAATAAGAAGAGAAGAAGAAGAATGAAATTGAAGGATGTGGGTGGGTGTGTTTTAGTAGATTTAATTGAAATGAATGATGTGGGTGTATTTAGAGATTGGGGGGTGTATTTAGAACTTGGGTTTTTAGTAAGGGTATTATAGTCTTTTGACTTAACGACATTTTTGAAATTTTAGAAAGTGGGTGTCTTATCAAATTTGGGGTGCGATAAGCGCCACCACCCTATGACTTATTGTATCCACATGATAAGGTTGGAAAATGAAATGAGAATTAATAAATGCGGCATTACCATCAAAGAACCAAACGGCACCCTCTAAATATAAACGGGCAAAACGTAGATGGCAAAGTCAACTATGGCTGACGTGTTAAGGACCATAATCAAAGAGAATAATACTTGGTTGACCTATCTTTAGCAGCCATTTGGTTCAACTGATGTTCCCAAAGCTAAGCGGGTAGAGGGGAAAAGAGATGGCCATCCAAATTCCATCCCCTTCTCCGCCACCATTTCCTCCTCCACACGCTTTCCGCAACCTCTCCTCTAAGCACATTTACGCCGCCGCCGCCGCCGGTTTCCCTTCCTTCCCCCGCCGTGGCCCCGCTCTTCGCTCGCTCGGTCTCTTCTGCCAACTATCGGACCACCAGACAACGCCTCAAGTGGAAATTCCATCGAGGACAAGTCGAATTAATAGGTCGTTCTTGTCTGTGTCGGAGACGTGCTCGGAGGACGAGCTTTGGGCCGCCGCGTGTCTCCGCGTCCGGACATTCTACGACTTCAATCAACAGACATTTGGCATCGAAGTGAGTGTTATGCCGTAACCCTTTATAGTCAATTTTGAGCTTCGTTTAGTCATTTCAAAGTCAACGTTGATGTCGGTTTTCGATTGAAGTCTATGTGCGTTTCTCGTTTCAGTCAATTCATCTCATATCACTTGCTTTCATATAGAATATACGATCTCAGTAGATTTCTTTGAAGAGTTTTATGGAAAAATTGTAGATTTGGGAATGAATAATCAATGGTGTTAAAGTCGGCAGTCGCCCAAATTATTTAGAAAGATTTTATTTTTGTCTAGGAATTAATAAAGGGTAATAGGTCTCATTTGTTTGTAAAGTTAGATCAATGAGTGGACATGTTATGGTAGTGATTGCAAAAACTTCTGCTTTTAGGAGAAGTGATTTATTGTAACAAAATTAAAAGTACTTGAAAAAAATTGGTAGTGTTTGCTAATAGAATCAGAAGTTGAGTGTTTGTTGGAAAAAATTGTAAAAGTGCTTATAAAAAAGTCAAACTAGAAGCAGAATGAAAAATCTAAAGCACCCATTTCTCTAGATTATGATTAAATGAAGCAGAAGTTGGCATTTGCAAACACTAAAAAGTGATTTTTTCAGCTAAAAGCTGAGAATCACTTTTTTTAATGATTGCAAACACTCCCTATGTACAGTGTACTTGTGAATGCTTGGCTTGCTAGCAATGATGCCTGTGTTGATCTGCCGATTCTATGCTGGTTTCCAGTTTGCATCTTTTGCTTCAGAATAAGTGGCGAGAATCACTTTTTTTAATGATTGCAAACACTCCCTATGTACAGTGTACTTGTGAATGCTTGGCTTGCTAGCAATGATGCCTGTGTTGATCTGCCGATTCTATGCTGGTTTCCAGTTTGCATCTTTTGCTTCAGAATAAGTGGCGAGAAGGGCGATGAGACTTTTTTGAACTTGTAGTTGAAGATTATTATAACTATAATGACCGAAAGGTTTCATGCAGTATTTTCAGTATACACGCCCAATTATTTGCATGAATGTGGAATATAAACTCACATTCTTAAACGTTTCTCATATAAAGCTGATATTTTTTCCTACTTGTCAAGTTCTATTAGGATCATAAAAGGTACCTGGCTGAGCGCGAATTTGAAGCTCTAAAAGAACGTGTAGCAGGAAAGAGAAAGGGCTTTAGAAAAGTTTCTTGCATTAATGCTACATTGCCTACATCATTAGTGTTAAACGTCTCCGATGATTTGTGTGCTGCTTGCAAAGTAAGCCCTTTTTCATTTGATACTCCTTTAAATTCGCGCTATCAATTTCTGCAGTGCACGTGAAAATCTGCTAGCACTTTATTGAAGCTGTGAGGCAGAGGATCTCAAAATGATGCTGATGCAATTTACCAGAGTTTTAGTCATATAATTTGAATAGGGATATCTTAAGTCTTCTACAAAATTGTGGCATCTAACTAAAATATTGTACCATACAACATAGCTTTGAGGTAAATCTAATAATTGTGACTGGCTTTACACCGAACCACTCACACGCACATATTTCGCGGATATGGTCATGACGGGCTGTATATCATCTACTGAGGCATGCTGGTATTTTGCTGTCATCCTTTGCAGTTTTCACAAAATGGAGAAGATCGAGTTGTTGTTGGGACACTAGATTTAAATCAGTGCATCAGCCTTCCAGATGAAATAACAGGAATGAAGCCGAAGGTATTTCTGATTATGCTTGCACCTTAACCCTCCATATATATATATATATATATCTTCAATTTCTTAATCTTTTATTAGCTAGTAACAGAAAAAGTCCATTGTCAGAGAGGATATTTCAACTGTAATCTTCCATATGGACAGAGAATAAAATCACAAACAAACTTACTTATCATTGTGACGTGAAATTACTCAAATTAGTGTATCATGGGCCAAATTTAAAGATTTTCATGCGCACCTTTGTTCATACTTCTGAATATAATAAAGTCGTCACTTAGTTTATTTAAGCCAGATAATCCTCTAAAAAGTTTTTTATTGGAGTTTAGTATTACACTTTAACAGGGAATCGGAGCTGATTTTGCAAGGGCATATATTAGCAATGTATGTGTGGCCAAAGAATTGCATCGAAATGGTTTGGGCTATGAGCTCATTGCAGAGTCAAAGAGGGTTGCTGAAGACTGGGGTAAGGACCTCAGTTGCACACACATATACATGTATACTTGTATATATAGTTACATACATATATATATATATATATATATGTGTCTTGTGCTTGCCATCATATAGTAGCTCTGTTTTACTTGCTCTCCTCCCCACTCAGCCGTTTTATCAACTTGGGATTGTGTATAACTTTTACGAGACTGCTCGAGTGATCACCAGATGTAGAGATACATCCCCCCTCCCACGCACACACCATATGTTTCCTTTAATGAGTTCCTCAAATCGATTTATTGATTTCGTAATAATTATAAAGTCCCTGCGGTAAGTTGAAATGAATAATACCTTTAGTTTCAGGAATTCGCTCCCATCTATTTTTTTGTCCCCTTTCTACTGAAATGATCGGTTCTTCAGGATTTGGTAGTAATATGAGTGTTTTCAATGAATTATTCAGGAATAAGCGACTTGTACGTTCACGTTGCTGTGGATAATGAGGCAGCTAAGAATCTGTACATAAAAAGTGGTTTCACTTTAGAGAGCGATGAACCTGCTTGGCAAGCCAGGTTTTGGATCGGCCTCGAAGGCTTCTTTTGTGGACTGCTCTTCCTATTTCATACCAATTGTAATGTGCCTTAAATGTTATCATTCCACATTTTTTTTGGTTTTGTATATTTACTTCTATAAGTCACAATCTTTGTATCATGTCCTCTGTACACATAATGTTTATATCCTTTTCTACGCTAATATTGACTACGTTGTAACTGGATGGATCGAATTTCAATGGTTCTCTACAGTCAATGAAAAATGAATGGTGGTATGCCTTATCAATGGTGAAATTTTTTTGTATGTATCATATACAAATTGAAAGTTTGCCCTTTAGAAATTGAAATTATTTATACATATATTGTTTTAAGAAAGAATTTATATGGGATTCAAAGGGCGTGTTAACAGCAAGCAGACGGGGTTGTATTGTTTTCGATGCTATTCTTTTCCCGTTTCCCAATTATAAATAAATATAAGAGATATATATGCTTGAAGGTAACCGTAACTTTACGAGACTGCACCTAGGTGGCACCGCCGCCGCTCAATCCCACCTAGGCGGTTCTCATCTCCGCCACCACTCTCAATCCAATCAAAGAAAGTAAAAAAGAAAAGGAAGGAAAAAATGAGACAAAGGAAAAACCCAGCACACTCTCCCAGTGAAAATGGTCGCGACTGGAAATTTACCGCCGAGAAACCTCCGCTCAACATCTCATCCCCAGCACTATACAACATCTCAACTCATTATTTGTGCAAACATATTTTAGCCAAGACGAACACCGGCAACCTCTTGAATTCGTCATCCGCATCACTTTTAGGTGCGAAATACTCTATCTGATTATATATTTATTTTTTTTCAGTTTCTGTTTATTCAATTTTACTTGTTTTCTGAATTTTTTTTTTTTTTTTTAACTTTGAGTTTGAGTATGTCCTCAGTATTGCTAGTTTTGGCAGACAAGGGGCACCACGATTGCTGCAGTCTGTATTTGGTGCTATGGTAATCTTTATTTATGAATCTCTCTCCCTAGATGGTAGCTACGCTTTGAGGTCGAATTCACTTTAGTCGTCCGTTTACTTCAACAGATGTTGGGATAATTACAAGAAACCACCTGAGGTTTAGGGTATTTACAAAAAAAAAAAAAAACTCAGAGAAGTTTCAAAATTACAAAGAACCCGTTGAGGTTTTATTCCGTCTATAAATGTAAGGTTTTTTTTTTGATATGTGAAGCGGGTAAAATGTCAGAAACAATCAAACTTAAGGGGGTTTATGTAATTTTGAAACTTGTCTCGGTTTTACCCCAAACCCAAGGGGTTCCTTTGTAATTATTCCATAGATGTTGGTAGAGTTAGTTTCAAATTGGAGTATTCTCATACTGCCTAGCCACAGCAGCAATATAAACTTAATCGAATATTATATTCATAATATTATTGAAGTTCACATCCTATGATACAAATCATCAATATGCAAATCACGAATGATGCTTCAGAAGAAAATGACAATAGTTATCAGACAGAATGGCATAGGACTTTTGGGCATAAACAATGATATCGCGCCAGATGAAAGCGTTACCGGCTTCAACGTTTGTAGAATTGTAGCTCGTACTTTGTAAACGTAGTAGAGAGCATTAGCATGTGATCTATAGTCATTGACCATGTCCTGTATCGGTGGTAGTCATTCATCATGTCCAGCTTGATCATCCCCTTGTCCGTTGTTAGTACAATAAGGTAGCCAGTTTCAGTTTCCCGGCATCTGAATCTTTATATAGCTCGGCATGCAAGGCAAGGACACCACCTAAAGAAAATAAAAATAATGAAATTAAAAAAAATATTCATGTGTACCATGTTGTTTTATGTTGCAATATAAGCTTGTCATCTTTAATAACTCTTGCATGGAAACAGATAAACATAAACATTTGGTTACCATCAGATTGAGGGTATAAATTGTAGAAAAGTAATTATTTCATATGAAAGAGAACCTACTTTCCTTTTGTCTTCCGAAAGCATTTAGCATGTTGAGTTTCTTCATTTTGAGGACAACCTGTATAATTCAAGAATAGGAGCTTAGTTTAAACTGCATGAAAACTGTTCTGCTGTTTGAACCAAATCTTGTTTGACTCTACTTAGATCAAGACTTAGATACTTAAAATATCATCAATTACTCTAAAAAACGATAAAAATGGAGCATAGTGAAGTCGATAAGTATACATTATTCCTTTCCATTCACACACAAATCCATAGGTTATTAGTACGAGGAAATTTGAATACCTTTCCTTCGTTATTAAGGATGACTGCTACTGACCTCAGCGAATACCTTCCTGTTTCGACATTAGCGAGTAGAGAGAAAAGATAAAATTAAACACATGGAGAATGACGGTACACACTCTAAAGAAGCATAACAAAATAAATGCTACTTTAGCAGTTGAAAAACAGAGTCAGAGAAAAAATAGGGGGACATGGAGAAATGTGGATTTGGGACTGTTAAGATACTTTTTATTTTTATCTCATGCTAATAATATTCCATTTGATTTAGAACAGATTATGATAAATCCATACCTTCTGTTGTCTCAATATTGAGGTCTGCACCTCTGGCTAGAATTGATCTGCATTTCTCAAAGTTGAAATCAGTTTCTTTATTGTCCTCGAGTGGCAGCACGGGAGAGCTCCCATTTAATATGTTTTTGTATCCTGATCTGGCTTTTAGGGTGTCAACTCCTTTTATTGCTGCAACAAAATTGACCAAAGTGACATAATTGAACAAGTGAGAGGAATATTTGGTGACAAACAAGTATGGTTAACTCCTTGAAACAATTTATGTGATTCTAAAAAATAACTGGATTTCTTTTGTAATTAAGCTAAACATCAGGGGTGGTTTTTGTAGGTTATCCCTAGATTATAACTGGCAATAGTAGAGATAATAGCTGATTACATGTTGCAGCTGCGGCCGTTAGTGTAACTATCTCACTTGCACTCGTCCCGCTGATGGCCGAACCGATTACGCTGCTGAGCTGCTCTCTCTTTGCCCCCATTGCCTCTGCCACCTTTGCACATTGTGCAGCCACTAAGGCAGCTGCCGAGGCAACAGCAGTCTCATTAATCATTGTGTTTTTGTCCCTATGTTGGGAGTTATCTGCTGCTATTGCGGCTAAGGCAGCTGCAACACCGGCCACGGATATAGCTGCGTGAACCTCTGCCTTTTGTAACCTCTGGTCTTCTTTTCGCCTCTGCTTTATCTCTTTCAGCCATTTTTTGATCGACACGTTTTTGAATGGTGCGAGTTTCCATGGCATCTGCATTCACATTGTTATTATATATTGAAGGCACGTATCGGAAATAAATGTTATAGAGCTTACCCATTTTTTTTCTGAAGTAGCTGTTGTAATTCACTTCTGGGTGCATTGCTTGTTGCATCCATATCCATGACTGATGAAAGATGCCAATTATTTTGTCAGTGCATTATTTTTTGAAACATTGTTAATATTATATAGGATAATTTCAAAAAATACCCACGAGGTTGACTCTAATTACAAAAAATTATTTTTTAAATTACAAATACCCCTTGATATTTGTTTCTATTTTACAATTGCATGGTATTTGTGGAGCAAATACAAACCTTAAGGGAGTATTTATAATTTTGAAAGATAACTAGATTTGTTTTAGAATTAGGCTAAACCTAAGGGGCAGTATTTATAACTATCCCCATCATATATTGTGTATCAGATCATAATTTCGTCCTCTCTTCTCTTCGCAAACTTGTGCAATTGATTCTGTAGTATCTTGATGGTATTGTAACCACAATGAACTATTTACATTTCATACTATATTTACCTTATCCACAGCTTCTAGTCCTATTTCTAGTAGTTACCTTGACATCATTGGCTTTCCAAGGAGGCACAAATTTATCGCTATCATCGACCCTTGCGCTTTTATCCATCCTCTGCATGTTTAAATTTATACTTGGTACCGTAAAACTGCATATTTTTTTTTTTTTGATCGGTCGTAAAACTGCATAATTTGTATCATAATAACAAGGCTAAAGCTTTATAATCAGCTTACCAAAGAGGGAGGCTTAGCATCATTCTCAAATATCTTTATGGAGTTATCTTTAAGAACAAGTGATCTTTCTTGTGTCTCAGGTTGGAGAGTTTGAACAGCAAAGTTGCACCAAGCGTGCGAAAGCAAATCCATCGATTCCGGATGTGCTTGAGAAAGTGTGTAATCTGGATCCATCTTCGTTAACGCCATGGATAGTTTGAAAAAGAAGCTACGTACTTGGGTTCAGTTACAAATGTTCTCTAATATAGGTACCGGTTGTGTTTACTCTTATGGCTTAATTATATATATTGAGGTTTACCAGCATATTATGGTCCATAAGCATCTATAAAGTTGTTAGTTTGTAGCTGTATGGTGAACAAAAAAATTGATAAAACTGGGGAACAAGAGAAGCCTACTCACATCATTACATCTTGTTGGATCACCCCATGTAATGTCTAACTTTAAATTATATTAGCATCTATGCATGTGTGAAATGAGAACCCATGAAACCCTTGGCAAATGAGTGCAACTTCTTTGGGAATGCTTGCAAACACTTGAAAAAAAAAATTGGTTATTAGCTTTTGGATGGAATAGTTTTAGTGTTTTCACATACCAATTTTTGCTTCTGATTCTGCATAATTTATTCGGAATCTAAAAGTAGATGGAAATGTGCTTTAGATTTCTTATTCTGCTTCTAATTTATTTTAAAAAAGGTGAAGGTTCTTTTAGACATTCTCGACCTTAAAACATATTTATATGTACACAAACTTCTATTTCCAAATTGAATGCAATTTTGACCTCTATGCACAAATAAAATAACTTTTATAACTTATTTATCAAACACTTTCTTACTAATTACCTTTTCAGTTTCTATTTACAAACACATTCTCAATAAATCACTTTCACTGGAAGTAGAAGTTATTGCAAACACTCCCTTTATGTCATCTCACCTTGTCCCTCAAATTAAAAGGTATAATGTGATGAGATGTAACAGTTGGAAAATATTATAAAATTACCAACTTTTGATTTTGATACATTAAATTTCAATGGTGATGGATATTAGAGGACCCATTAAGCATATATACAATGTGTATTTAGATAAGCAAGCAAGATTATGTTTGGAGAAAAGCTCCAATTTTTAATGGATAACACATGCTAGCCACTCATGAGGCATGAGAACTTAAATGACTTGAAAAGATAAGAGTGGTTTTTTTAGGCCACATATTTTTTTATTTAATCTTTAAATTGGTACCAAAAACTCTGGCTAAGCATGAAGAATTTTCTTTTGAGACATAATGGTGGCTGAATCACTTGCAAGAGCTGTCCGGGGCCATATTTCTGCTTCTCTTGATCTTAAACCCTTACACAAAAAGATTGGTTTTGTAACGAAAGTAAATTAATTGACTTATTTGGTTTTACTATATTAATAAGGGGTAATTACAAAAGATCCCCTGAGGTTTGGGCTAATTACAGAAAAACCCAGAGATATTTCAAAACTACAAAAACCCCCTCAAGTTTGATTATGCCTTAAATTTAAGGGGTTAACTGTAATATTTGAAGAAATTTCATGGGTTTTTTGAAATGTTTATTGTTAATGAAGGGAGAAAACATAAGATGGAATGAAACCTCAAGAGTTTTTTTGTAACTTTAAAAAATCTATGGTTTTTTTTTTGCAGTTAGCCTAAACCTCAGGGGTGTTTTTGTAATTATCCCTATTAATAATGACATTGCCATTACTTATATAATTATAATTTTCGTGAATATATTTTCAAATTTCATCATAAAAAATGGTGAGCTTTTAGGCCACCATTGTGAGAAAAAGAAAGTAGATGTGTATCATTGAAGACGGATTATAATATCTAAAACAAAGTTATGCTTGATGGCCATCTTGATTTTAATATCAAAAACAAAAGTTAGCTTTTTTTTAAGTGTAATGATGTTAGACAAATGAGCAAAGTACTTTCCATCACTAGGTGTTATTGTTTTCAAGTTGTCAACAAGATCATAGATTAGTTTCTTGGATACTTGATTTTAAGGGTCTGTTTGGTAAAATAAATTGTTTGAAACGGCTTATTAAGCTCATGTGATAAGACATTACTATGTTTTGTTTGGGTTTCTTTACAATCTCTTTTTTAAATATATATATAATGAAGACGATTACCTGTTTAAAACCTAATTTCATCTTGATGTTAGAGAAAGCTAGGAAAAGAGAAAATAAGGAGTATTCTTACGCTCCATTTGGATAGAAGAATTTAAAGCTATGTATTTTAAATCCATAATAACAAATCCATTATTGTTGTTTCGATGATATCATTTTACGATGGATTTCAAACCGTAGCTCATCAAATGATCTCATCAAATTCAAATTCATCTATCCAAATGGAGCCTTAGATGGTACGAAGTATTTAGATTTTAGAAAGATCTGGAGTTGAGTCTTAAATGGCTGTAATATTTAGTGGATTTGAAACTCTTAAAAAGAAAAGAAACGAAAACTCGAAATAACTGTGAAACAATTTGAAATCTGTTGTAACTAACATTATAGAAATAAACGTAATAATTTTGTTATTATGGTTTCAAAATTGTTCAATTTTCGAAAAATTAAACCTCAGAACATGTAAAAACTAAAAAGTGAAGAGTCTTCCGAAATTGTCGCCCTTGTAAATTGTTCTTTTTAGTAAATATTTCTCTATTGTTATTAGATATTACCAAACATTATGAAGAAATATAGAGAGAGAGACTCCATCAAGCAAACATAATTTGATAGTTAGAATTCTATAATTTAATTTAACATTCTATATTGCACATGCACGTTAAAGGTCGAGGCCCCATTTATTAATAAAGACTAAAGAGAGAGAATTGATATAGCATGGATTTATCCCTAATGGTAATTAGAACAATGGCTTATAAGTTGCATCTTGAAAAGGAAATATAATAAAATATGTTAGTATTGCAAGTGCAATGAATAGAGATGCTTAATCAAAAGTAATTAGGTACTAATATTGATAATTTATTGCTCTAAGAGAAGCGTAAAGTATGAGTTAATCCAAAAAAAAAAAAAAAAAACCTGGTGATAATCATTTGGTTCCATTGGGATTTTAAAACTATCATTACTATGATTATGAAGTTTCCTTGCTACCTTCACATTAATAACAATAATTTTTCCCAATAGAATTGAAGTATATATTTTTTCACTGTTTTATCAAGCAAATCTACTTGGCATTAAATTTAACGGAAAATTCGCAAAATTGGTCCTATAACATAGCGGTTTGCAATTTCGGTCCTATAAGCATTGAATTTACAAAATTGGTCCCTGTAAGTTTGATTGTGTTTGCAAAATTGGTCTTATATGTTTCATACCTAAGCAATTTCAGTTTTGTAAGTTTCAAGTGGTTGCAAAATTGGTCCTCCTGGGTTTATTTAATATTTTCAAAATACCAAGAATACCCTTATACACACCAATGACTTATTTGACTAAGTGTTTTGCTCAAAATAGTATCGAACCTAGATTTTTTAAGAACTTTTAGTTATATTTATTATATTTATGTAAATAACAATTGGTTAGGAGAATTTTCTCGAGAAAATGGATCCGGACAAATTGTCCAAAATATCTACCTTATAGGACACACCGGCGGATCTACGTACAAAATTGGGGGTACAACTGCACCCCAACGAAAAATTCAACTATATTTTTAGTAAAAAATTAATAATAAATTTGTACCCCTATTTTGCAAAAAGTAAAAATAGAATTAGAAAATTCAAATAAAACAATACAAATCCCGCAATAAAATTTCAAAAATTAAAAGATTGACTTAGCAACTTGAATAAATAAACCATGGCAAAAGTTAAAACCTACAAAACTAAAAATATCAAAAAGTAAAAATATAATAATATCAATAATGTTACCAAAATTGTGTTTTGTTGTATCTTATTTTCTTAATTATTCTAATTATTTCTTTTATATATGTATATCAATTTTTCATGCACTAAGTTACATAATCAACTTTTACAAAATTTTAAAAAGCATTTGTACTATGACTTTAAATAATTAACAATATTAATATGCACATTTTTTTAAAATCTATCGTACCCCAATTTCAAAAATCATGGATCCGAGATGCATATCATCAAATTTTGACGATGTATGCACAAGAATACCAGGACAAGACAACATATTGGAACAATCATATTAAAATCTCTCGAATAGATCGATCTAAGTAGGTGAAGCAATGCCACAAACAAAATAGATCTTGTCGAGAAAATTTGAATCTTTTATTCTATAAAATGCGGGTTTATCTAAATAAATTAGATATAATATGTTAAGGACTAAACCGTTAATGCTCGAAAGTTATAGGACTAAAATTGTTATTGTTAGAAAGATAAAGGACCAAAAATGTTATTTAGCCGGGCAAAATTGTCTAGGAGCAAAAATACAACTTTAAAAGATAAAGGTAGAGTTCGAGTCTATGCAATGATAGAGCCGAATTAAAAAAAAAAATGAATAGACAGAGATTAGTAAAGATTTGAGTTTTATGATGAATCTATCTGGATTACATCCCAGATTTTGATGCCCCAATTAGAATTGGATCAAATACATTGTTTAGTTGATCAAAGGTATTGCCGATGTGCTAATGCCTATACCCTACTCGTTATTCGTATAAGTCACCAAGAGTTGGGCCTGGACTGGTTATGGATCTAGGTAGGTAAGACCGCAGCCATTGACAGGCCTGTTCCAAGCGGGCCAAGCCCAATGTATAGCATATCATTTTTTGTCCTCAAGATAATTACTATTTCTAATTATTTGTTTTTAGACCATAGAAGAACTCAACTAGTCAACTAGTTAGGCAAAATTATTTTTTAGTCCTCTAAGTGGAGTCACTTGGAGATTTAGTCTTTCTTTTTTCTCGACTTTGAGTTTAGTCCTTTAATTGGACAAAATTCGGACTTTTAATCCTGTTATTCGCTATAACAGGTAAATATTACCTATTTAGTGGATTATCTTTAATTCAAACTTTAAATAAATTTTAAAAAATAGAATATTGTTCATGATAAAAAATGAGTTTTAATTTTATACATTTAAATATTTTATTTAAATTGTGAATTTAATATTTAGAATTTAAAAAGTTTATTTCCTTCAAATATTTTATTAAAAAAATCTTTTACTAAAACTATAAGTAAAATAAAAATAGTTTACAATATTAATAATTTCATATTTTATAAATATAGAAATTATTTTAAAAAGAAGAAAAGTACTATTAAAATATTTTATATTTCTAAGTAAAAGTATACTTAAATTACAAATATATAAATATTAACAAATTATACATTTTCTAAAAAATTATAAATGGTTATTCAAACTTTAAAAATATTAAAATAAATATTATTTCAATTTCTATTTATTTATATTTTTCTTTTATTTTTAATCAAATATTATATATTATTAGTACTAATAATTAATTAGTTATTATAATTACCAAGTAATGATAATTCTTTTTCAAGTATATTGTATATATATGTATGTTATGAATATGCATGTGTATATTAATGTATATGCGTATATATATATATATATATATATATATATATATATATATATATATATAATATTTGATTAAAAATAAAATAAAAATATAAATAAATAGAAATTGAAATAATATTATTTTAATATTTTTAAAGTTGAATAACCATTATTCTTTTTGAAAAGATGGATAATTTGTTAATATTTATATATTTATAATTTAAGTATACTTTTAGCTAGAAATATAAAATATTTTAATAGTATTTTTCTTATTTTTAAAAATAGTTTCTATATTTATAAATTATGAAATTATTCAATATTATAAACTATTTTATTTAATTTATAGTTGAATTGAATATATTTCCAGTAACTATATGTGAATTTTATATGTTTTTATTCTTTTTAAAATCAATAAGTAACCAAAAAAGGAAATACAAATAAATATTTTTTTTGAAATAGTTTTAGTAAAAAAATATGTTAGTAAAGGAAATAGATTTTTTTTATTTCTAAAATATGAAATTCACAATTCAAATAAAATTTAAAAGTATAAAATTAAAACTCAATTTTTTTTTATCATGGATAATATTCTATTATTTTTTAAAATTTATTTAAAGTTTGAATTAAAGAAAATCCACTAGCAGGTAACTTTTACCTGTTATAGCAGTAACATGACTAAAAGTCCGAATTTTGTCCATTTAAAGGACTAAACTCAAAGTCGAGAAAAAAAAAGGACTAAATCTCCGAGTGGCTCCACTTAGAGGACTGAAAAATAATTTTGCTCAACTAGTTATATACACACACATATGTATATATCATGGATCTTGATTTAGAAAGGTAAACCAAATATACCCCGACCCAGGGTTCCAGGAAACGAGGTGACACAGAGCAAATGTTAGGCTAGTCGGGGTGGCCCTCAACTAAGGCTCTCTGAAGCTTAAGTCAAAATCGGGTAATTGAGGTAATAAAAAGCTAAAAAGCGAGGTAATTTAGAATAATGACAAGTTTTTGACTTTGATTTTCGTGACATATTTATAGTAATCGTTCACCTTAAAATGCGGATCGTCGTACACGTGACATTCAAATCACTTCTCCTAATCACCAACTAAATATACATTACGTTTCCCAATACATTTCTCTACTAATACAAACATTTCTCAATACGTCACATTAAACTCCCTTCCCCCAATCACTCCTCGTAAACTTTAAACCCCCCAATCACTCCCCATCACTAAACAAACATACCCTAAAGATTTTGGAGACAAGGGCATAACTATGAGCAGAAGGTTAAGTTCATTACTAGACGGTTATGATTTTCTTGACAAATGTATAAGTCGAGCGGTAGCCCGTTTACTTTATTGTTTATCGTTATTAAAGTTAAAGGATTAATTATAAAAACTACCCCAAAAGTTTAACTTAATTACAAAAGAAACCCGATTATCTCTTAAAATTACAAATACCCCATAATATTTATTTTTTGCTTACAAAATTGCACCTTCAAGAGACCTTAAGATCGGATGAGATCTTCTATACCAAAAGAGAGTTTTATCTTATATTCCACAAAGATGGATAATTGTCACGTGTACAAAAACTATCATATTAAAAACCCGCATCTTAGGCTTGATTTATGCTTCAAAATTATATGGTAACTTTTATACACACGACAATTGTCCTTGGAGATGAAACACATTTTTGGAATAGAAGCGGAAGATCATGAGGATAGTTGTTATGTAAATACAAACATCATGGGGTTATTTCTAATTTAGAAATTTTTTATAATTAAGCTAAATTAACCTGAGGGTAGTTACTGTAATTATCCCAAGATTTTATGTTCAGTCGATTGTAACTCTTTGCAGGAAGGAGTCGGATAGATTTTTTGTAATTAGCTTTTGGGGCGAGATTATATTTTCCTTCTTCTAAAGAATAATATTTAAAATTTGATGTAAATCAAAATATGTTTGTTATATTTATAGGGGTAAAACTTAAATCTAATAAATTTATATATACTTGTCAAAAAATATAAATTTAATAAAATCTATTTCAGCTTGGGTAGACGACTGCCCCTGTCAATCCCAATCTCTCCATCCATGGCATTGTGTATGACTCAAATCCAAGATAATAAATGAATATCAGATACAAAAATAGAGTAACATTTTGGAGAAAATGACACTCAACTGAAACAAGAAGCTATTACAATCATCGTTGTCATCGTCATCGTTATTTTTGGGTAGGAAGAGGATGACTGAAACGATAAAATCAAAGAAATTTTTCATGGGCTCTTAAATCTTAATGCTATTTACCTCACGTTTTCTACTAAAAGTTCAATTGCAACTTTAATACCCTAGCTATAGGGGATTGACAATAATACTCCTGCAGAAATCAAGATTTGAAAAAGCCCGATATTTTCAAAAACTCGATTTCAGTCTTTTAGTTATCGGAAATAGGAAAATATGCCGGGATGAGTCCAATAAGCAAAATTGGCATCCATATCAAGATTTGGCCACAAATGTGGACACATAGACTTTTGCGACAATTTTTCCAAATTTGAGGGTACAAAGGATTGAAATCGAGATTTTTTGAAAGTTACTGATCTTGCAAATCGTATTTCTGCAGACTATTATCGCCATTGTAAATTTACCTCGTACTAAATGAACCAAATTTCAAGCTAACTGATAGGAAGATTAATGGAAATTAAGGGTAACTTGATTAAGAAATTCTGAAAAAAGAACTTGGCCTGGTTCCCAATAGGTTTGGTATAATTCCATGTCGTAATCCACATTCATTCGTTGTACAAGAAAATTTATAAAAGTGATCAACTTAATATTGCTCCATCAGTTCAAATTCTGGCTCGGTTAGTCTATTACATAGTTGGGTAATTTGCAAAATATGCCCCTGTAACTATTGGGTGGTGACAAAACAAAGACAAACTTATTCAACTTGTAATTTAGGACAATAATTTTTTAAAAATGGCAGATTGAGGACTAAATTGGCCGTCGATTTAAAAATTCCCGGAATCGATTCTCAATTTGGGGATTTCATTTATTTCGGTCCTAATTGCTAACTAGACATATGACATGGCAAATTCACGATGACTTGGATGAAAATAAAGGAAGCATAAATAAAACTACCCACCCCTCGGCAAAATCGAGCCCCAAATAAGTTGGAGAAAACCCAGAAAATTGAATCTTTGCTTCTTCTTTTTCATCAAACTCATGGTGAATTTGTAAGGTCATATGTCCAGTTCGCAATGAGGACAGAAAAATGAAATCCCCAAATTGATAATTGATTTCGGGAGAAATTTGAAATCACGCCAATTTAATCCTCAATCATTTTTCAAAAATTATTGTCCTAAATTGCAAGTTGAATAAGTTCTTGTTCATTTTGCGACCACCTAATAGTTTCAAGTGCATATTTTGCAATTTAGCCATTCAGTTCTTGCAAATGGTAAATTCAGTCCATAATTTTTTGAGCCATTTGACCCAAGCCAATATTTTTTTAGCCATGTTTTTCAAATTTTGTCTCTCTTTGTCATTATTTTCATTTCTTGAGACCGTACATTCTCAGGACCAAGAAACATTACTAGGGGTCGAGAATAATTTCTTGGCATTAAGATTCAATTCTCGGGACCGAGAATCATTTCTTGGTGCCGAAAAATGCACCACATGGATTTTGGTCAACATGGCTAAAAAAAAAATGTTGATTTGGACCAAATTAGTTTGAGTAGAGAGAGAGAAATTAATGCTATAATTGACATGAATACTCCTCATGACTTAATATGTACACATACAATTACATTCTGCTGCAGCATTGCATTTACCACCTTCTTCATGATCTACTCTACCAAGGGAAAAGAAAGAAAAAAATTAAAATAGTAATTAAAAGGAAATTAATTATAACAAAGACCTTTAAAAAAAAAAGGAAATTAAGGGTGGAACCTCTCAGCAGCACAAGCAAGACGTCGCATTATATCAACCTGAACTCGAAGGGAGACGATATAATCTAGGGTTTCTTCAATCAAACAATTCCCATCCATTTTTTGTCCTCCAGGTACAAGACTTTTAAGCACACGGGTTTTATTCTTCACCAATTTTCTCGCAATCGAACTCGACTTAACACACCGAGGTACAACTCTTCTCCTCGCTTTTCGACAAGCAATAATATTATTATGGCTTCTTCTTAAAATCCTGTTGCTGCATGTGATCAATCCGCTATTATTCTTTTCTGCATTTTGGCCACCGCCTAATATTTGTTGGACGAGGATTATGTTATTTCCATCTCTCGAAACGACGTCGTCCATTAGGGCTTTGCTCCAGTGCGTCGCGGCCTTCCTGGTCGAAGCTATGGCCACGTCTGCTGACAGTTTGATGGCCTTCTTTCTGTCCGAAATGGTGACGCACTTGTTCAAATCGTTGTATATGTGGAGACCCTTTATCCATTTCTTCAGGAATTCTTGTTTGAGCATTGTCGAATTGCACATTCTGTCACAAAGGAATAATTATTAATCAAAGTTTTTTTTTTTTATAAGTTCGTGAGTACTGGTTGGAAGGAAGATGATAAATTTCAAAGAAATTGAAATATATCGGCTTCGAACCCGGATCAATACTCTTACAAAGGATGAGCGATATGATTTGAGCTATAAACCCGTGGTTAATAATTAATCAAAGTTAGACCAATGCTATTTTGGAAAAAGCAGTACTTGTTTTTTTTGGTTAATTTTGTGTACATATTGAATTTGAACATAGAAACATTCTCCAGAAAAAGAAAAAAGATTAATGTACATTGCATGAAAATTTTAGCAAAATGGAATGTGGGTAGCAAGAAATTACAAATATTGCATGAAGATTTGAAATATGAATCTAGTAATTAAACATTGGCTTTAACAAAAGCTTAATTCGAACAAATTTTGTCACAACAATTTTGGTGGAAAAACAGTCATCTCTCTGCCTATAAGCGAATTGAGAAACCAATTTTTTCCATGTTCAAGAAAGATAATTAAGCATGAAAGACAGCTCATGAGTACATACCTTGTTTTCATCGAACTGGATATAGCAGAATTCCAGGAGTGAAGTCAGAAAAGAAAAAAAAAATTGCAGAAGAATATGAAATTTTTCTTGGGATTTAACAAAGTGTAGCAGAAGAAAAGAAATTCAAACACAAACAGAAAACAAGAAAGAGGGGAATGAGAAGAAGAAAGTGAATAAAGCCCATTTATTTGGTGAAAGAAATAAAGGGTTGGTGGTGGGGCAATAACAGAAAAACACAGCACATGCGAGCACATGGAACTTGATGGCCCGCATGTCAAAACCCTAATTAAAGAGAATGTTGACATTTTTTTTGAGTTGATTATAAAAGTACAAAATATACTTATTAAGACACATTTGTAAATTTTTTTGCTGTTGATGCAATGTGAACCTAACATCTGTAGCCTGTTTGTGTGACAACACAACAAATATACATAGAAGGAAAAAAATAAATACTATCTAAACTTGTCAAAAGCAGACAATTTCATCTTTTGTGAATGTGTTTGCCTCTTTCATTTGGGATAGATTAGATGTTCCTAATACCAAGGATCAAGTACCACAAATTTTTCATCAAAAAAAAAAAAGGTACCACAAATTTAGGAATCAAACACTGGTCCAATGATTAAAATTCTTATGTCCAGACTAAATGCATGGGGTTTGACTCTCATCACCTCCCCGAGGACATGCTTACCATAGATGATTAATGCCAAGTGTAATATTATTGATGTGCATATTTGGGAACAGGATAACCTTTTAATATAATTATTTTTTAAACAGTGTTTTATGAGTAATGTTAAGTGTTTGGTAAAAGTAGAACTATAATTTAATATCCATTTTGTAGAAGTGATAAAACTAAAATTCATAATTCAAAAATTTGCTCTTTTCTAAAATGGACTTTAGACAAAGTGACTTCTTTTAAAGGTGCATTTAAAAATAACTACCAAATTAAACATACAAGTTTTTTTACAAATGGACTTTTGCACCTAAAAGTCCATTTGGAATGAGTTTTTAAGGATGAACCTCATCCTTGAGGGCCTTCACTGCCTTTGCCCTAGAGCTTTGTGGAGGAGGTGAATCGCGAGATGTGTCTCAACAATTAAGGTCCTGAGCTGCCATAGATTGAGTCACCACACAAGAAATCCTCATCTACCCCGTTATTAGGGGATTCGAACATCCACGTTGCGGATGTCAGCAAGCAGACAACACGTCACTCAGGTCCTTTACCAATTGAGCTATGCCCCGGGAGCCATTTGGAAATAGTTATTCAAACACCCTTTGACATTCACATAATGAATTGAAACACCAAATAAAACACCACACCAAAGAATATAAGAGTATGATGGTACCAACTTTACTCTTTTATAAGTAAGGTCACTCTTCAGTCTCCATTAATTTCCCTTCCTCTTATATAGCAGTTCAATTATTTAAAGAGATCAGTTTTTTTTTTAATTTTATTTAATTTACATGTAAAATTTTAGATCTTATATATAGGAGACGGGTGAGGAGAAAAAAATCAAGTATATAATTATAAGGTGTTTAATATTCATAGATGTCTTTAATTTTATATGGACGTCACATCTTGCCTCCAAATAAGTCAATTTGTTCATTCTAATCTTGAACTTTGAGACTCAAAAATCATCTAATGTATTTTCCATGATCTTCTTTGCAAGTATCATCATATATATCGTGGAATACTGTTTATCCGTTTTTCAGGCTTTATTACTTAGGATAAGCCAAATCATGGATTGACAATCAAGATAGGAAAAAGTGGAAATTGGCGGGATCCGGAAAATATGGGGAAGAATAGAAGGATAAAAAGGGTCCCAGTTGGAGAAAAAGGGATTCTTAAGGCATTGATTTTGGAAGTAAGAAAAATTGTTCACATGGCCTTCACATGGATTCTTTTATGTCTGTCACAATTGGGAGTTGTTGGTCATCATACATTGTCATTGTACTGATTTTCAATTATGAGAAGTTATTTCCTTTTTTATATTGCTTTTTAGGAAGATCAATCCAAGTCAAGATTTCTAAATTACTAAAGTCTTTTTCTCCCCAAACATGAAGCCTTCCCTCTCCCAAAGCTAGAAGTTTTCTATTGGGAATTTGTTTGCACACATGCAAACGTTAGAGGGGTCCCTGAGGGTTTCCCAGTAAGGCCCCTCCGACCAGGGACGAATCCAGAAATTTTATATAGGGGGGCACAATATACATCAAAAATAAATTTTTTATTACTAAACAATCTAGCATTTACAATTGAAATCTACAAGTTTTCATAGACCAAATATTTGCATAATAGACTCATTATCAACACTATCAAAAACTTCTTTCTCAATGTACACAATCAAACTATCATTCATCCACCGATCTCCCATTCGACGTAGTCGATTCTTTATGATATTCATTGCGAGAAAATGTTCTTTCAATCAGAAAGCATGTGATTTGCAACCTGGAAGAACTAATGCAAGTGCTAATGGATACACCTCGTGTTTTTTTGTCTCTACCATCTTTTGTGCAAGAGCTCCAATGCCTTTTAAAGCGCTAACTCCTTTAGTAGAACGCATATCAAGAATATAAGTTTCAAGTTGATCATCAAGTGCCTCAATCTTTACTGCAGAGAAGTCTTCAGGGTAAAATCTTGCAAGACGAATCAATTTTTGCTTATCAAAAGCCAAGAATGAGTTATCTGGACATAAGCAAGCTACACAAAGTAACAATTCTGTATTTGTCTCAGTGAAACGATCATTTAACTCCGGAGTTGCATATCTATAATAGAATAGAATAAGTCAACTCGGAAATGATGTGAATTTGTTACTTACTTGAGCTTTACGTCTTGACCTGCATCGAGCTACAAATAAATCTTCCATCTTCGGGACATCGATATTTTCTTTCTCACAAAAGAAAGAAACTTGATCATAAAAAGAATCCCATCCTTGATCTCTCATCATTTGTAGTCTTTGCTTGGATACATTTACCAAATTCATGGCATTGACAATATCTTGATCTTTCCTTTGTAATGCCTTTGACAATTCATTCGTAACTCCTAGTATGACTTTCATCAAATGTAATGTAAAAATAAAATCAAATTTGCATCAATCCTAGCAAGTTGTTGGCTTCACTTTTTGCTCAGAACTTACCCCATCCCCTACAATTATCTCAAGAAGCTCAATTGTAGAAGAAAACATTGTGATCAAGCTAATTAAAGTATCATAATGTCGGCTCCATCGTGTATCACCGGTAGCGTTTGAGAGTAGTTTCTTGATTCAAGCCTGCCGCTTAAAATTTCACCATTGTTGAGAGCTTTAAAAATTTTTCTCGCTTGTTTTTGATGAAGAATGTCACACCATTTAGAAGAAGCCCGACAACATTTATTATACTAGCAATTGAAAAAAAAGTGTTGTAACTTGGATATGTTTTTTCGCAATGACCACAGAGCAAGTTGAAGTTGATGAGCAAAACAATGAATGTAAAAAGACATGGATTCTCCTTCAAAATAAGTGCTTTTAAGCCATTAAACTCTCCCCGCATATTACTAGCTCCATCATAGCCTTGTCCTCGTAACCTCGAAATACTTAAGTTATGTCTAGAAAATAAACAATCAATTGCTTCTTTTAACGCAAGAGATGTGGTCTAGTAACATGTTCAACACCAACAAAATGTTCAACTACGCAACCATTCTTATTCAAAAACGTAGCACAATTGCCATCTACTCCTTCATTGAAATATCACGAGATTCATCAACTAAAATAGAAAATAATGCATCTCCTATTTCCTCCATGATGATATTAATGATTTTTTTGCAACAAAGATTCACAATATCTTTTTGAATACTAGGTGATATCAATTTGAGATTTTCGGGAGCACCACATGTAACATATTTAATATCATCTTTATGATCACTAGAAACTTCAAAAGCTCTCGAAAGTTACCTTGATTCATTGAATTATTTGATTCATCATCACCACGGAATGCAAGCCCTCGACGCGCAAAATCGAATGCAATCAATCGATGCATTTAGTCGCATTCGATACTCTCTTCGAGTTTGATTTGTCCGCTTATCAAAAGCATATCAATATGTTGCTTCGATTTTCAAAGCTTCAGATCGAGCCCAAGCCCGATTATGAGCACTATTAGGACCCCCAACATGTTCTTTAAGTTTTTCACTTTTTTCCAATTCCTAAACCCTTCACCAACAAAATTACCACTTGTTTATTCCCTGATTTTGATTTAAAGAGATAACAACAAAGACAAAATGCAAAGATCCTTGGATATACTATATTACAACCAATTAGCATATCGAGTAAACCAATCGAGTTGAAACGTCTTGATTTTTTTCCAAATTTTGTAAAAGGAAAATTATGGTTCAAGGGTTGACAAGGGCCCTTCAATAAGACGCTTCTTCGAACTTCATCTCGAATATTTGAATTATAATCCAAAATCGAAATTCGAGTCCCGGATCGTTGGAAGTTCTTTTGCGTCAAACTCGTTCCTACTTGAATGGTGTTATCGCCCTTTTTACCAGAGGAAATGGTGGTTCTAATGCTCTTTTGAAGATCGCTCCATATCTTTTTGATTTGTTGAGTATTTTTTTCTTGAAATATTTTGTCTATATGCGGTCGGGGAACAAGAGACGGCGAGATTTTGGAGGAAAACGGACAAGGCGACACTACTTTTTGGTTATTCTAAATCCTAAACCTAATGAATACTGAATATATAATTTATAAAAGTTAAAACCGAATTTGGGCCTGGACCCGGGCGCCTGGTAGTGCTTATGCCTTGGTTGGTTGTTTGATTGTTTCAAATTCACACGTACCACAAAGTTACTTAATTTATAAAAACTAAAAGTTAAATATACATAATAATTAAAAAAATTGGGGGCACGCCAGGTCAGACGCCCGTCTCCCTCCGACGCTCAAGTCAACACGGTAAACGAGAAAGAAATATAAGACAATAAATGAATAATGAATATGGATTATGAGATTATGAGTCACATACTTACAAGTGAAGAGAGTGAACCTTTATATACCTGGGTATTAAGCCTCGTGGGCCATGTAGGAAAAATGGCGTGGACTACACTGCACTTTGGGCGGATTTTACATTTGTAGCCCATTGATTATTGGGCAATTAATAATATTATTCCAATATATAAATTGAATTATATTTAAAATATTAAAGGATATTTTTGCCCCCAACATAAGCCCTCTAGCTCTAGGTCTTTGTAAAAAAAAAATGGAGCAAAGAAAAGAGCTAAACGAGCATCGTATTTGGATTGTCTTGAGATTCCTTGAAATTTATAAAGTTAATCCCCAAGAGAGCGAGGAAGGTTTATTTACGAGGACCCCGTGGGGAGCCTAGTCATAGACATGAAAACACTCACCTAATTTACCGCGCAAGTGTACAATTGTCAAGTTTTAATATAATGTAGTGAGTAGAGTTGTCGTATCACAAGGAATGTGTATGTAAGTACCAACTATAAATTACCTATGTTATATTTGACTAATCAATAATATATAGGTGGATTTGTGGATTTATAACTAATAAATAACTAAATATAATTAATTAAAATAAAAACATCTAAGTCGACGTGAGAATTATTCTAGAGGTTGATTTCATCTAGTTATCACTTATGTTTGATTATCAATCTATCAATTTCAAGAAATGGGTTATAAGTCGAAATTCTCAATTTAATCAACTATCTATCTCTCTCGAGTGTCTAGTGATTTTATATTATAAAACAAGATTTCGATATCCGTATAAAAATCTCAAGAATTATAATTTAACAAGAAAAATGTGGGATTTCTACAACAATTTTAAAAGATTTATAAATCTCTCGATTATATAATTTTCTATGTTGTGTTATTCTAGATCTAGTATTAAATCCCTTCTCTCGAATGTGGATTAACATGTCAGGCATCAAAGATTAATGATCAAGTAATCAAGATGTAATTAATACAATTAACAC
The DNA here is from genome assembly GCA_016081115.2 of Rehmannia glutinosa. Classification (NCBI taxonomy): domain Eukaryota; kingdom Viridiplantae; phylum Streptophyta; class Magnoliopsida; order Lamiales; family Orobanchaceae; genus Rehmannia; species Rehmannia glutinosa. The sequence continues at coordinate 143,222 of JABTTQ020001086.1, forward strand.
AAAGAAACCATGAATTACATGAAATAAAATAGATCTACAAAACAAACATAAGGTCAAACAAGATTACATTAAGCCCTTAGAATATATAATTAATCCATCAAACAATGCACACAAGAAATTTGATACATAAGAATTAATACAAGAATTATCTTTGGAAAAAAAAAGAGAAGAAGAATGAAGAACTTATATTTGATGATTTGATCCGTAATTCTTTAAGGATTTGTAGAAGAATTAATCTTATTCCCTTCCCTTGTTTTGCTACCTTCTCCATCTTCCTCGTATCAAATTCTCCTTTCCTGGGTCTCCCGAATCTACCGGTGTGTTTTGTTACTGAAAACTCATGCCTATTTATAGCAGAAGGCTTTATCTTTTTCTTCCATTATTTTCTCCTATCAATTGGACTCTTATGTTGTCCGTTATCTGATGTCCTCCATTAATTTCTTCTTTTGATCTGTACTCTTGTGTCTTCTTCTTCTTTTTTTAATCTTTCTTTGTTGTAAAGGAAGCTTTTCGTGGTTTTTTGCCGTGTAAAGTTCAATTATTGCTCAAGGATATTTGATAGGTTCGGATAATATGGTTATGGTCGCAAGTTTAGATGATAAAGGTAAAGAGAGCTTGCAACGAGCTATGGACGCAGAGATGCCTATTAATGACTATGAGTTTAACATCGCTACTTCGTCGGAGAGTTTCCAAGCGATGGCGGCAACCACACGAAAAACGGTGGTAAAATATGGCGGAAGAGGAGGAACAAGAAGAAGCTTTGAAGACAAAGATAGGTGACCCTCCACCACTCCGATTGTCTTTCTCTCATCCGATTCTTGAAGCTCAAGTCTATGACAATTGTGGCTCGTGGATCATGGGCCGATCGATATTCCACAGCCATATTAGACCATCAAGAAGATACTCAAGCTTGTGCTAAAAAACAACTAACTTTGCCATTCAAGATCTTCTAGAAATAGACGCCCTTCTTTTAAATTGCATTTTTAAGTTATTTTTGTTATTTCCGTTTTCAATTTTAACATTTTCTTTCATTTGCTACCCGATCGGTTTGTGATCGGACTTTTTCATTTTATATATTTCTATTTATTAAAAAAAAAGAAATTTGATAGGTACCGTGGTATACGTTGAATGTAACGCGGTAGAAAGTAGATGAAACTAGGGTTAAACGCGGCACAAATATTACACCGCGGTACACGGTAAAAAAATAAGAGTGTACTGCATGCAGACATACACCTTGTACCATTGTACATGTGTCTTTTGTAAGGTATGCCAAATTGGTTTCCGCTTGATTTGGGTATTACAAATTACCTTTCAAAACCAGTTTGAGTCCATGTGATCTAAGGGTAATTTTATATGGGAGAGATCAAGGAGCTATAAAATAAGGGATCAAATCTCATGTTCCACATTTTTGTTCCATTGTATTGAATGAATGACATAGGTACAATTATGACACCATACTTTCATCTGTGGAACATGAATTTCAAAAACGTCCATGAAGTTTAGGGTAATTACAAAAAATCCCAGAGAATTTTGAAAATTACAAAAATTCTTTTGAGTTTTGATTTTGTTAATTTTACAGTTTACTCTCTTCATAACTAAAAATATTTCAAACACCCCCTTTAGATTTGTAAAAGTATTACCCTTATTCCCTTACATTTAGGACATAATCAAACTTCAGGTGATTTTTTGTAATTTTAAAACTTTTCTGGGTTTTTCTTGTAATTACCCAAAGAACAGAGGTTCTTTGTGTAATTATCCCGAACTAAAATATATATATATATATATATATATGCAGCCTCCAGTATATGCAGAATGTGTGAAAGAATCGTGTCTGGCACCTTGAGGTCAAAAGGATCTTGCCTGGCACCTTGAGGTCCTGGGTTCGAATCTCTCCAAATGATATTTACTAGAACCATGCCTCTCAAAAAATCTCTCCATACGCGTAGGGCCAAGCGGTATATACTAATCCGTAGGGCCATGCCGGAGTTGGGGTTTACCCTCCAAAGTTTTAACCAGGTGGCTTAGCCCACCTGGCCACCACAAGAAATTGTGGGGTGGAGGTCAGGGGTTCAAACCCCTACTCCATCAAATTGCTCCCCGAGGCATATGCGAGCTGGTGAAGATTTGGTGGGAAGTCATACTGAATAGCATCCGTGTGGGTTCGATTCGGGGAGAGATCATTATTATTAGACTGGGGGGTCGAACATAATTGTTCTCTTTACCTGGGAGGATCTGGTTGTACGTCAGCAGACCCCATCAGAACACTGGCCAGCAGGGACTGATCCAGAAATTTTCTGCAATGGAGGCACACTTTGTTATTTTTAACCTAATGACAGAGGGCACACTTTGTTATTTTTAACCTAATGATCAATAAATAGTATAAAAAGATACTAATTAGTAAAAATATTAAATAGAAAAGATAACAAATAGTAAAAAAAAAAAGAGAAATAATAAATAGTAAAAATAAAAAGAGAAATAATAAATAGCAAGAAAAAATTAAGGTTATGGGGGCACGTGTCCGCAGGGGTATGTAGATCCGTCTCTAGCTAAGTACACAAGTGCATCTCGCGGCTCACCTTGGCGGCGGCAATGAGAAGTGAGAGCCGGGAATGTTGCCTCGTGAAGGACGTAAATGACGAAGGTGGATTATAAAATTAAAAAAAAAAAAAAAGAATGTGTGAAAGAACACACGCCCCGCACGCACGTATATATTGGAGGCTGCATACATGTGCACACATGGGATGTCCTAACAAAGCTAAACACTGTTCATTACCCAACAATCATTAGAGGTTCCCCTATATATTACTTTAAATCCCCATTTGCTCTAACGAATTGATTCATACAATAATTTTGTATATATTTAAGAAATATATTTAATTGATGTGATTCTGAGAGAGAATCGCGTGTTAGGATTTGTGTATTTAGTTTACATAGATTTTGTGATTATTGATTGTCAGATAATGTTTTTTTAATTTATTACAAAGTATGCATGATATTCATTTTCATATCAAAGAAAGTTTCCAGATAATATATATTTTGTAAAACAAATGTAGTTATTTTGCTAGGTGCTAAGGAGTGAGTACTGTTATTTACCTATAAATGCGGCATCGAAAGATCTGCCATTTTGTGCCAAGGCTTCTCTCTATCAATTTTCTTTTAATTTTGACACCATCATGATGTACCACGCTAAAATAAAAAAAAAATCAATTTACTTAATAGGAAATTCGTAGGTAAGTTGTAGGTAAACATTTGCTAACAAAATTTAAAATTATTGGTAAACACTTATAATATTCCTGTCGATAAATTTAAAACTGTTGGTAATTTGTCCGGTATAGTTTGGGGGAAATAATATTTTTCATTGTATCAAGATTCTGCACGTAATTGTAAAATTTAGTGACAAAATCATTTACGATGATTCGCCGCTAAATTGGAAGTTCTTTTGTAGTGATCCAAGCGCCATGAATAACAATTTAAATATAAATTTATATCGTTCTTAATTAAATTTGTACAAATTATTATTATAGAGAAATAAGAACTATTAGCACATAAAGTTATGACATATCACTCCAGATCATATTGCTTAAACTACAATTTTTTTTCTTGTAAATTAAATCACCATTTCTTTTGGACATGTCGAGATGGGACTATATTAGCCGACTGATCATCAATTGACACGTCCATTCGGCCAACTGTTTTGCAGGGCCAGTCTTGAGCTATTCATATATACTTCACTGTTTAATTGCATCAATATATTGGAGTTTTATTTCTGAATCTCATTGATAAATATTTATGGCCACAGCCACATGGTTGCCTAACCTAAGATGGAGACTTGATAGAAAACAAAATAAATAAAGATAGCATGAAAATGTTGTAACAGTGATGAATGTATGAAGCAGCATGCACGTGTGCCTCATTAAATTTTAAGTCCCCCCCAAAACACATAATATCAGAGGACCCTTCACTATCACACATGGATGTTTGAGCTAACTCAATCTATTCACTCTCAGCTGTATCTGACTGGATAGCAGACTGACACACACACATATGTATATAGATAAACACATAAATGTATATTGTGTATCACTTTAATTCAAAATTTTTAGGGTTAATTACAAAACCACTTCATGAATTTTAGTCTGATTGAAAAAAATCCACATCTCTCAAAAATTACTGTTACACCTTGAACTTGTTCTTTTTTCCAAATTGCACCCTTTGTTAGGTAAATTTTAACCTCAAGAGGGTGTTTGTAAGTTTAAAAGATAGATGTAATGTTTTGTAATTAGGCAAAACCTCAAAGGTAGTTTTTACAATCATCCCTAGGTTTTAAATTGGATATCAACTCTTGAGTGGGATCACCATGTACTACAACACAAGTCGATGGGAATTCCAAGGTTGTCCGGGAAGATTTCCGATGCTCAAGTTTCAAATTCAAAGAGAGATGGTAATTTGAAAGCACATGACAAAAATATTAAGTATTTGTTTGGGAGCATTTTTTAAATGAACTTTCTGGATCTAAAAGTCCATTGAAAACAGAAATTGATGTTTGATGATTAATTTAAAATGGATTTTTAAATAGGTCATTTCTCCAAAATGTCCATTCTAGAGAAGTCATAATTTAAGACTTTTTGAAAAGTAATTTATGAAAAAGCCAATTTACTTTTACATAAGTCTTTCTCAAACATGCACTAAATAAGAATGAACTGTCTACTTTATGTGAGTGGTTGATCGAATTAAACATCCATGACCATGAGGCTCCCGTGCTGCATTATTATTTACTATGGTCTATGGGCGATGTATGCACCATTCAGACCCATGTCCGTTAGGAGATTATTTTTATAAGATACATAGTTCTACAATTTATTGGGCCTTCTGAAATTGGGCCACGCCTACCATGTAGCTATTCTTTGAAGTAGAAAGTAATGCTGGGGACCAACACGATGAAAAAGAAGCTCACATTGATTTTCATTTATTCTTTTACAATTCTTGCAGTTGGGCCGGTTGGCAATGGTCATGTATTTGCTCCTGTGCGTACAGCTAAAGGCTCCAATTAGATATGAATGAGATTCCATTTTCGCGTTCAGTTAGAGATTTTTTTGATAAAACATCCGATTGTTTATGAAAATTTTTAGAAAATATACTATTTTCTCACTTTTGCTTTTTCTCATTTTTTCTATGACCAATCATATCTACACATTTTTTCACAAAAAAACTAATCATTATTATACATTATCCCACAAATTTCACTATTCACTCACTCACTTAACTACCAATCACATCCAATCATTATTTTACTATTTTTACATCAAATCAACTTTCATCATTACTTTTTCATCTCACATCCAACCACACTCTCAAAATTCATCTTTTTCTCCCAAAAACATTTTCACCACTATTCTCCAAAGAAATGAAAATTTTCAAAATGAAAGCATAACCAATCGCACTCTAAGATTTTTGGCTAAAAGTTAAGGTTGTACTGGAATATCAAATAAATTCACTTTTCGGTCCGCTAGATAATTTATTTTATCTAGAAATGTGATTGTTTACGAAATTTTTTAAAAAGTACACTGGAAAGAGATGAAACTTGAATTTGGCCTATGTACTGATCAAACAAACTGTCTTGAGACAGACATATCACATTAAAACTAGATATCTACAACTAATTGTTGCAATTTTTCATTCACCCTATATAGATTTGCTAATATAACTAATAAGTATTAAATACACTTCTATTGTCGGAAGAAAAAAAATTCAAGTAAATATTCCTCACGTAACTAGATGATAACATGTCCAAATTGTTTCTTAATTTGCAAAGAATTCTCCATCGATTTTAGGGCTTTTACCTTCGAAAATATTCAGAAAGTCATGTAAAGACAATTCTTTGAGACTTTGGAATAAAGCAAACCAGAATAGTAAGACAATACAAATTCAGGGACTAGACATAGCAGGACTTGATATCCAGTAAAGCAAGTCATTTACAGACAACGATCTCAAGTCATTTTCTAATTTCATTTTGATATATATATAATATATATCCAGCATTTTCAAACCTTTACTAATTTTTTGCGGAAATAAAGTATGTATGTGTTATTTAATTTTATGGTCCCAAATGGGTATGTCATATTTCACCCTTCTACGACCAAAATTATCCAAACTTAAAATTTGACCCTTTTAGAACCAAAGTTACCCAAACTTAGAACTAATGGAACCGAAATTGCACAAAAATGAAAATTTACAGGACCAAAATTGCCACAGAGCATACTTAGAGGACCAAACATGCCAATTGTTTATACTTACAGGACCAAAATTGCTACACACAAAAATTACATGATTAAATATGCCACCTACTTATATTTACAGGACCAAAGTTGCAATTAAGCCGATTGTAGCAGAAAGAAATGCGATTGAAGATTAATTCTCAACGTAACAAAAAGCTACAGTGGTAACTAGATCAACAACTATCCCCTAATTAATGTTACAAAGACACATAAATCTCAACTCTACAAACATTAATCAGTTACATAGTATCACTACTGAACTAAAGCACCTAACTCGGCTGAGTGTAAGTTCACTCCACCACAATCTTACGGTTACGGGGCTTTTTCTGTGGTAACACTTTTGCTGCATCAAACATTTGTACAATAATGTAAACAACATGATGATTTGAATTCTCTCACACAATTCAGTGCATAAAAATTGTAGAAACCACAAACAAGAACTTCCATCAAATCAAACTTTATTAGTAAAATGGATCGAAAACACAGAAAAAAAATCTAATTTCCGGACCTCATACCACCAATGAGAGCAAATCAAATGAGTTTTTACAAGCAGAGCACAAAATAAATACATTTATAAACTATATCAAAAACAAACAATTGGAGCACACCTTGTTTTTTGTGTTTTTTAACCTAATTGATATATAGCTTCTAAAAATAAATAATATATAGTTGAAAAAAAAAAGCTATGAGAGCACGTGCCCCCATTGTGGGAACTATCCATCCGACTCCGTCTCTCCTCTGCCTCTGGCACAAGGAAATAGTCTTCGTATGTATCAATGCATGACTTTTGTGATTTTGGGCAAAAGGTTAAATTGTCCACTGGCTAATTGCCTAATTCAATCAGGCCTCGACATAGAAATCCTTCTTACTCATCAATAGGAATATTTTACCAATCCCACCAAACAGCAAGTTGAGATAGAATTACAAACCGCGCTATTTATAAGAAACTAATTATGAAGCTTGAGAATTAAATAAGACCACACCGTTTTGCAGAAAAAGGAAAGAAACGGAGTAAGGGTAATTTGCAGATAATAGAAAGGAAATAGTGTTCCACGTATCAGCATCACTCGTCCGATTGCAAAACCATCCCATGAATCACAAGTTTAATTTGTGTTATCCTAAACAAGGTCAAATCGAGGTCCTTAACATAACCAAAGAGAAAAACACAAACTATAGAGTCGTGATACTCTTATTATTGATTGAAATTGGTTAACTTTGAGCCCACAATAATGGTATATTTTCCACCTCATTTTCCGCTCAGCAAACTCCACTATGACTGGTGTACCAGCTTAGAACCTACTTTGCCCAAGCTAAGTAACTGACCAATCACGCTAACCGGGTTTTAAATTCAATCTAATTATAACACAAATTTTGGTGAACACTCAAGGTTGTCATTACAGCAGTTGTGCTTCTGGCGTTGAATTTAGTACTCAAAAGTGTGCATTTTTGTTGATTCATTATGATAAGTATTACATCTCTTAGACTCTATCGTCTTGAATTTAGCCTACGCCCTACGGTAATATTACATTTCTTCTCTTTATTGTAATTAACCCTTTATTAAATGGAGATCTTCTCTCAAGAAATACCTAATAATGTGAGTTCTAACTAACTCTCAATCTCAATCAACATTGTCGCAATGATCCATACATATACTTAAACAGGACCACACACAGAGAGGGCAAATAGCAATCTCTTTAGAGCCACGAAAACAAAAGAACGTACAACACGATATTCTATTGCATGAGGAAGATAGATAAACCAGAATAGACAGAAATACAACCTGGCACAGAAGAAGAGCGACGACCGTTCTGGTGAACCACGTGCTTTACTGTTTCCTTTTGCATCAAGTTATGTCTAACAACAAATCGCCTCGTACGGCTCGAAGGATTATAGATATCTTCATTCTCAATCTCTCTGAAGCTGTCCATGGCGTTTCCATATTGTCTAGTTGTTTCCTCAGTCATTTGTTCCATCTGATTACATCCACTGCCTATGTCTGCCTTTTCTCCACATGGATCCCCTACCAATATAGGTTGACAAATATAGATAAGCCCATTAAAATGGAAATCTTAAACTTTCTTTAATGATTCTTAGGAAATAGAATTCTGATAAGTTACAATGAAAAAATATGATAAAATGAGAAATTTAACAAATAGGAATAATCACAATTACCAAAAATACTCAACTATCTCTCAAAATTACAAATACCCCATTAATATTTGCTTATATGTTAGAAATTGCACAAAAACAAAGCTCAAAAAGCTTAAGCGGATTTTTATAATTTTGAAAGATAATTGAATTTTTTTTTATAATTAAGCTAAAATTCAAGGATAGTTTTTGTAATTATGCCTAAGAAATAAGATCATCAAAGTCGATATAATTGTACCTGTAGCAGGGGTAGTAGCATTATCAGAAGCAGAATCAACAAGTAATGGGGCATACATATAGCAATCACATTTCAAAAAGTCCTTAACATCCTCTGCCAATTTCTTATTCTCTTTTTCCTTGATGGGTTCCCAGGACATTTCACCTGCTCGCATAAAATGCTCAGTTATTAGAAAGAACAAATTAACCAAAATAGAAAAAAAACACACACACACACACACAAAAGATTTCATTTCGTTGTTACCAAAGAAGCAGGGGAAGATGTGAGATGAGAGTGAGGATGGACCAAAGGGGCAAACATGTAGGTATCTGATTTCATGTAGTTGAAGACATTGTTGAGCAGTGTTTTCAGTTTTTTGGTTTTGTTGGTATGTTTGATGGGTTTCTTCATGTGAAGTGCAACCGAGACTACTTTCTTCGCCATTGTTTTTGCTACCACCAAGTATTCAATTTCACTTTTTCCGATATGGATTAGGCAAAAACGGGAGGGAAGAAAATTACAGAAGAGGAACGACCGAATTTCGAGGTGGAATTGGTGGTTGCTGGAATATGAAAGCGGTTATTGACACATTTCAAGCAGCAAATAGCGACACGTGCAACGTCATATGTACAATGGCGGTGAAAGATAAAAGGAAAAAGAAAAAAAGAGTATATTGTATTTTGGAGAGGTGTCAAAATTGGGCCCGCCCAATGGGCAGGACTCTACTTGCTTGGTAAAAATGTTGGAATGGGCTTTAAATTTGAAGGCCTGAAAGGACACCGAGCTGTTATTTTGGCTGTTATTCGACCCATTTGGACCGAAAAGTCGGCAACCATGAACAACCCAAAATTTCATGGATTGGACTATCTCAATCCAATTTTTCTTTGACCGGTAAAGAAAGACTGGCCCGACCGACCCATCCCATTTGACAATATTAATATTTAGAGATGTCAATAGGTCAATTCTTCTCGGACCGAGACCCGCACCATTATGGTTGCAAATGACTCAAAATCATTATAGACCCACCTCCCCAAACTCAACCCAACCCAACCTGACACGTTTCTAGCAGGTAAGACCCGCCCATGTCATATATGTCGACTTATTTGTATGATCTTTCATTCTATTACTACAAAAATTATGTGAAATGAGATGTTCATACAATTTTGTAATTACATTAAGCGTCAAAATTAATATGATATAAAAATTAAGAAAAAAGTTGTATTCTCAATAAAAACACAAAAATCCTAATGTACATTATATATATTATATGGGTAGGGTACATTATATATTATATTGGTAAAAATTGTATCTTAATTTTATTTCATTACAATAAAAATACATACAATCATAATTAAATTAATATACATATAGCATGTATTAGGAAATATAATATAAAATAAAATATTATTTTATGTTATACATTATAAATATTTCGCTTTTGAAAATTAGGGATAATTACAAAATGTTCCCCGAGGTTTGACCTAATTACAAAAACCCGGATAACTTAAAAACTTACAAAAAGTATCCCCGAGGTTTGAAATATATTTCAAAATCCCCTTCATATTTGTAAAATCATCAGATTATCCCTTAATTTTAACACTAAATCAAACCTCAAGTCTTTTTGTAAGTTTTAAAGTTAGTGGGTTTTAGAATAGGTCAAATCTCGGGGTACTTTTTGTAATTATCCCTTAAAATTATTTTAAGTTGTCTTTAAGCTCGTAAAAAATAGGGCCCATTTTTAAATTTGACTCAAGCCCAAATATTACTAGGCACGGCTCTTGGTAGTTTTTGTAACCATTCCTTCATGTATCCTCAATTTTGTCCTGACTTGAACGTTAAACGATCCTAACAACTTATTGCAACACAGATAATTACGTCATCTTGTTTTCTGAAAAGATTGTAAGAATCCAGTGTAAGTGGGCAATTTACTAACTAAGTGGTCAAAGAATAAATTTTTTAGAGAGCAGAATGTGGAAGAATATCTGAATAAAATAGCCATTTTGACATATCAATATACAAACTTCATTGAAAAGATCACATATGGTGCAACCACAGAGATAGTTCGTACTTATATAACTGAAACACAAATGATAATTTAATGCAAACAAATCTCAGTACCGTTGCTTAACTGTTAGAAATTAAGGACTGTATGAATTTGAATATGTGAAGACAGAATAATATGTTGTTTCTTGGAATAAATAAAGTTTCTAGTATCCTAAATTTCTATCTGATAACACTCGAGACTGGCTTCAAACCATGTTTCAATGCAGCTTCCCACACTAAATCAATCCGGTCGACGTCTATGGCACCAACTTCATGGTGTGTCCAATTTTCCAAGGAATGAACTACTCCACCTGCATGACAAGCATGGACCACTCCTCTCTCCATTGTGTACTGCAACGAAAATCGAAAATCGAGAAATCAGTTATCGGGATCCTGATGCATATAGATATAAACGCTCCAACGGGAGCAAGAATTTCCAGGAACATTTGGATTGTTGTGTTAATCACTAATATGTTTGCAAAAATTTATGTTTTTAGAGCTAGTGATTTATTGTGCAGAAGCAAGAAGTGTCAAAAGTTTAGAAGTTGGTAGTGGTACGTAGATGGAAGCTAAAAATTGAATAAGTTAAAAAAGAATATTTGGTGAGTTGTAAAAGTGATTTATTTATGTGTAAAAGTCAAATCAAAGCAGAATCAGAAATCTAAAGCAATTCCTCATCAAATTATGTAGAACTAGAAGCAGAAGTCGTCATTTAAAAACACTAAAAACTACTTTTCTCAGCCAAAAGTTGACAATTGTTTTTAGTTGTTTGCAAACACTCCTAGAATTCTGATGTTAAAAGGTTTTTCAAGAAATACGGTAAGATCGATGTGCTTACTTCGCAAGATCCAAGCCCTTCGACATCTTCGGGTAACTTCATGGCAGCAAGATCACCATAAGTACAGTCCCTTCTAAATTGCAATATAGGTGGAACCACAAACTGATGAAAGTGAGCTCCGGATGGTGCAAAGTTTTGCTCTCTTGGTGTGATCCACTTGCCTACTATCCATGCCTACATGGGTTAAAACAATCACGACTTGAATCATGCATAATCCCATAAATTCTAGTTGAAATTGACATGTATCAAAACAGTTTTTTTCAGACAGGGACCATATAATCTAACTCTAATACCTTGCAGTTTTGTGCTGCTTGGTACTTTGTCACTTGGACAAGATACTTCTGACAATCGGCTGGCGCTTCTTTCTGAATATTTCTGAATCTTTCGTTCGATAGCGTTAGCATCTGCATCATAATATATATCAAATTTTCCAGACTTTCAAATTTGTGATCACTTGATTACTTGAGAACAAATATTTATATATGCTCAACTTACCAGAACTCGGACATGTTTTCTGCAAAGATAAGAGCAATAGCTCTTCCAAGTTTGGAAGTGGCTCCAGTTAAAAATACTTGGTTACATTTGGAGGGATCTCATTAAGAATCACAGCTGCGGTTAAAGTATTCCCATGTACCACGCGGACTTTTAGATTCGGATGTTTGTTCACAAAGAGTGTTCCACCTCCATTGAGAGCCTCATTCTACATTGACATACAAAATGTTATTACTTTGTGTTAACTATTAGCTACTAGATAATAGTCAATAGAAAGAAACTTCATTTTACTAGGCTTAAGTACTAGCTATATATATGGAGTTGCAAAACTGATTTATTGTCGTAGAAATAAAAGTAGTTGAAAATAAGACGTTGATAATATTTGCAAATAGAAGTTGAGAATCATAAGTTTAGACTGTTTGGTGAAAAAAATTGTAAAAGCGCTTGTTTGTTTTTAAAACATCAGAAATCTCAAACATGTATTTCCTGCTTTTAGCTTCTAATTTTGATCTTCTACTATTATAATAAGGAATATCGATGCCAGGATTAATTACAGAAATCACTATAACTACTGAATCCCGGAAAATTAACTTTAACGTATACGTAAAAATACAAAATGTTACAGAATGACCTGATCGAAAACATTTAATACGACCTGATGCATCTCAACTTGCAAATAAACAAGCAAAACAGATTATTGGCAAATATTTTTGAAAACTTTGTGTAGGATATATAAATTTTCGTAAGTCGGATATCTTTCTTTTCATGTATGGAAAAAAATAAAATAAAAAACAGAGAAGAGAGGCAGGGGACAATAAGTAACCTTATTTAAAGCAGCAAGGCTGATAACTTTAACTCCCAATCTATTAGCTCTAAGGATAGCATCTTCTATTTGCTTATTGATTCCTTTTGCAGCAAATGGCAAGAAATACTGCACAACACATACAAAACATTAAGCAACTTCAATAATATCCGGAAATTTCATATTTAGACCAAAACGAACGAATTAAAAGTCACAAACCTGAAAACCAAACCGGGAACAACCCACGTTTGGTGCAGCCGATCTCTAAGGTTGTAGAATGAGGACAAGAAAGTCTTGGATTTAGCCCACATCAGTAGCATCACCACAAAAGATACAGGCAAAAACGGCAGCATGTAAATTCTCGTGTAGTAGGGTATCGATGCCATTGATCTGTTCAAAAACGGCCCGTGCATTGCAGATGACATGTCCACTACATGGGCTAGGAACACGAAATCTGGAATTCTCCCATTTTTACCTGTATTTTCAAGAATGTTAAAAAGTTGAATTATCGTAACATTCCTCATGCAATACGATCGATCAATTTTTTTCCTAATAGTTATTTTTTTCACGCACGATCAATCGTAGAATGTGTTAACTAGTAATCACACGACCGGTGACTATAATTCAGAGTTTCGTGACTATTCAATTGGAAAAATGCTTGTTAGTGAAGTTTCTTTGTTTATTTAGTGGCTTACCTGAATCTAAACTGTTTTTCCTGTGGATATCCCATGATTTCTTGTTCAATGTGTTTCCTAGTGCATCAAAGAGAGGCATGAAAAGGCAATAATTGGTGTTCATCTCAGCATGATGCAGGCTGTGGTATCTGCAGAATCAATATTTATATATGACAAGAATCAATATCTATAGGAAAAAAATATTTATGACAAGAAACAAATTAAGTTGAATTCAATTTACCACTCCATGAAAATGTCTTAAGAGTACTCTAAAATATTTTTTTATATAAAAAGTTTCAGAAAATCATTAAGTTCTGCAGTTAACTGTGTTTTACAAATACTAATAACAAATGATTGAGATTAAGAAAGAAACAAAAACATTAATATTAAATGCTTCAAGATTTAATTGAATCTTGGGAGCAAACATAGAGAGTTCTTTTAAGTTTAGGCCCTCCTAGTGATTGGTTGAGTATATAGCACATGATTATTTAATTGTCATAATAAACTTGTCAAAATTAAACTAGGCCTTTGTTATCTGGGGATAGCAAAACACACAATTAACTTTCATTGGAAACCTAGGCCTAAAAACACACAATTAATAATTGAGCAAGTTCATGTGTCTCCATACAAAAAACTCATGATATATATATATATATCGATCAATCCACTTACGTTGGAGTATAGAGTATATATTTGAGAAACGGGATCACATCAAATACTTGATGGGGAATGATTTCCACATTAGAATGTCCTAAGCATCTCAATAAATCGAATACCAACACGTAACCGTAGATCAACCCTATCGATCCATGACCAATCACGAACGAACCAATTATCGGTACTCCAATCACAACGGTTAGCAAAAGATGTTCCAAGAATGTAGCATGCCCAGCTGCAAAAAACAATCAACGACAAAATATACATTTAAGAAATACTAAAATTTAACAACTAATTGAACAAGGTAGATAGAAAATTAAATTCTTGATGTACGAAAATTTATGCAGTAAATAAATGCCGTGTTACCTGTATAGGCTTGAGGTACAGGTGATGAATGGTGGAGTGAATGGTAATTAGTAAAAAGGTAATTTCCATGGAAGCATTTATGTATGCTGTAAAAAAGGGGCTCTGAAATTGCTACATGAAGTACAAGTGCTGCTGTGATTCCCCTTTTGTTCCACAGAGGTAATGTTTCAAATGTTGGAAACATGTACAACACCAAAGCAGCAACAATAGCTTGTAGCAAAATAAAATTATCCCTGATTAAACAAGACAAATTAACAAATTATGAGAAAAATAAAACAGTAAATCCTTTGGCAAATATATCTAAAATAACAAGAGATTAATTACCAGTCCCATTCTTTGTCAATCTGCTTAAAATCAACTCCTTTCTTGATAATTAGACGATTACGAGTAAGAAACAACATGTTGCTGTAAGAGGTCCATAATTGGTACATTAAAAGTCTGAGCATACATATAATGAAGAGATGAAAACACCAAATATCTTTCATGTTTTCTTCTTGATATCTTGAATACATTGCTTTAGCCAGAAAAAACCCATAAAGAACAATCTGTCACAAACAGAACAACAAAAAAACAAAAACAATCTTCAGCATAAAATTCTAAAGTTAGGTAAATTATAAAGAAAATGTGGCAGAAAATGAATTTTTAATATTTTGCATGAAATTTATCCTCAATAATGTACCTTGCAACTACCCAAAATTTCCCATGGCCATGAAACCAAAGGTGCAGCCATGGTTATGAAGATCCAGAAACTTTTCTCTGTATGTATTGCTATTATAATTATCTGCTCAAGCTCTGATTGCAAAGAAATAGTGTGATTTTTTGCAAAAAGAATAGAGATTGGAATTTGGAGAAAGGAAAAAAAGTTTATGGTAGTACATTAACTAGTGGAAAAGCTACACTTTTGTTCCTCTTTGACTAGTATTTATGGAGGCTAGGATGAGGCATTTAATTCCCACAACAAAATGTCTACTTGGATATAAGGAAGACAGCAAACAATATTAACAACTAAGTACATTTAATGCCCCGGACATGAATCAACTGTTGCAAACAATCTCATCCGGGTGATGTGATGTACGCTGCACTCTACAATGTAGAGGTTCAATCCGTCTAATGAAGTTGGAGGATGATTGTATGGTGACTCAGTCTAAAGCATCTCCGAATTTTGACTCGTTAAAGCATATCCCAGGTGGCGTAGCCACATAGGCCTGATGTGGGTTTTTTTGACGCACCGGATTTTGGAATGCTTCTATTAAATTCGGGTTGGACGCATTGAAACTCGGAATGGCCTTGTTAAATCAGGTTGGACCACACCGAAAATTCCGCCTATAAAAAATTTAAGTTAAAATTCAAAATACCAAAAAAATTAAGAATCACGTGACCCAATTAAGGTAAGGCAAGAATGCTCCAAATTTGATAATATATAGCTTTTTGGGAACAAATTTCAAATAAGTTTTTGGATCTAAAAGTCAATTTTTATAATAATAGTTGTTTGGTTGTTAATTTAGCATTGACATTTGGATAAGTCATTTCTCCAAAACGCTCATTCAAGATGTTGAAATTAGAGAGTATGAAAATCGGCAAAAAAATTGCTAAATGTACAACCTTTAGATTTGCTGTTTTTATTGAAATATTTTTTATTTTTGTTTTTCAAAATTTCGGCTCGATAATCGCCAGTACCGAAATGAATTTTTTTGACCGCATTGGCCAAATTAAAAATTCGCTACGCCATGAGATATCCCACATTCACCTCATCCACGAAGGCTCAGGAGCGGCGGTGGAGGCCCTTAGAGATGGAGTTCATTCTTTTAACTAAGTACATTTAATTTAGAGACCCTTAACTAAAATTTTTGTCCGTTGAATATTGGATTGAGTTTTGCATCCATGACCAACTTGCATCATTATTTACATAGACTATAATTAATTTTAACAGTTGGATAGTTTCTTTTAGTGTTGAACATTTTTCTTTCCTTGTGTAAAAACAGTTAGGGATAATAACAAATATCACCCTTGATATTTAGTCTAATTACAGTAAAATCCAGTTATAATAATATCCCATTTGATATTTGTTTTCATTTTACAATTTATACTCTTAAGAGTCGGTATTTGTTAGATAAACACAAATCTCAAATGGGTGTTTGTAAGGCCCTAAGGAATTAATTATATTTGTAATTTTGAATTTTTTTTTATAATTAGGCTTAAATTCAAGGGTAGTATTTGCAATTATTTCAAAAAGTAATTTACATATATGATATTGCCATTCATGATCTCAATTCACAGTCCCTATTTGGCTATTTCTATTAAAATTTGTGTTACGTGATTGAAGTAATGGATAGTTTTTCATATTATCCGTCGGTACAAGTTGAGATTTGTAATTGTGGACCGACATGATTTCACTGTACAATTGTATTTGTATCAAAGCCGTCCTGCAGATATTATGGGCGTTGGATGTTCCATTGGATTATCAAATACGAACCTGATCCGTTTGACTCGAGTTTTACTATTTCAAACAGGCCTAGCTAGATAAGGATTTTTGTTTACGAACCCATTCTGTTTCTCTTTTCTTTTTAATATCTAGTTTATATATATATATATATATATTTCAAAAATATATTTTCTTAAGTTTTAGTTGTATTATTTTTTAATTTATTTTTTTAGAAAATTATTATACATGTCTAAATCACCAGCTATGTTCAACAGCGGGTTCACGACATGGTCCTAAAAACCTTGGTGGGCAATATCAAGTTTAATCAAACTCGTCAGGTTGCCATTAGGATGAAGCCAAAAATGAAGGCTGGGGACGATATTATTTTATCTTGAAAATAGTATGTAAAACGGCAATTTTAATTTTTTAGGGGACAAAATTGTAAATTTTAATAATAATAGCCGCTAGTCCCTAGCTCTGTCCCTATCTACTACAAAATTGTGCAGTGTGGGATTTGTTTATAGCTGGTACAATATGGATTTATTTTATAACAGAATTAATGGAATTCTCTAACATCCTTTTTTTTTTAAATAAAATTCTCTAACATCTTGATGAGTTAATTATTTTTGCAAAACGATGATGAATGTGAAGTTATTATTAGTGGGAACTCACTTCAATATTTTGAATTGTGTGTATAACTTTCAACACTTTAATCTCTATCAGTATTTATGTTGTGCCAACAGATAAACGGTTGTCGACGCTAAGACAAAATATGAAATTTTCAACACGCCAGGTTTTTGGGTCCTTGATGTGTATATGCATGGTGGCACAGCAGAATTTAATGTTCCCAATTGTGCAATGTGATGTGAGTTGCGCAAATATGGAAGTTGGCAACAGAGGTGTACTAACAAACATAAATAATAAATATAATCTAAAAAATTATAATGCCTACACAATCTTATTTTTTCATTACAGCTCTACAAAATACACTCATCAACACATATTTATCTTTTTTTAAAAAAAAACTATATAGTTTCGATTGTAAATTATTCATCTAATATATTCTCAATTTTAACACAAATTAAACCGAATACAAAACTAAATTCATTGAAAATACTAGAAACTGAGAGTTCATGTCAAAACAAAACCATAGAAGCCCTGTAAGTTCTACTTCAGTCCTTTTCTTACATCATTCCTTGATTGGTGACCAAGAATAGTACTTTTATACATCTAGAGAGATGGAAACTTCATTCGATATTTTAGTTTGGTAAAATTCGAAAATTCCAATATAATGATACATATTTATGTAATTAAATATGCATAAATAAGTTTTTAAATTAATTTTCTTTAGTTCTCTAGTCAATTTAATGGTATGTATGTATATGCCTTACAACATTGCAATTGGCCAAGACCTCTTACAGTTGCAATTTTGCATGTTATTGAGCTGGATTGGACCTTATGCTTGTTAGTTGAAGTTTTAATGCATTTAATTCTCCCAACAATATTGCCAGTAGTGATGCCTAAAAGCACATAAATTGTCCCACATTGTGGATTGCAGTATACATTTATGAGCAGCGCTCCCCGGCCCCCACCCCACCCCCTCCTTTCCTGCAATTTATATCTTTTGTTCAAAAGTCCTCACAAGTACAAGTGGTTTATACACTCTATTGTTTACTTACATGGTGCTGAAAATAGGGATGATAATGGGTCGGATTGGGGTTAGAGTCAAGTTTGTCCGGCAACAAAACCAAACTCATCATTAATATTTTCAAGAACCCTGTCCTAACCCGCCCAAATTAAAACCAATAGGTAGACATGTATCCGCTAGACTCATTTTATAATATTAAAGTATCATAAATTATTTAATTCTTTTCAAAAATATATTATTCTAAATAAAATATCATCAATAAATTCATAATAATTAAAAAAAAAAATAAATGGATACTGACTGTGTCAGGTCGGGTTGGGTCTATATTCAGCCACTCAAATCCTTACACAATTAAAATTAACCAGCTCCAAATTGGCAAGTTTGGGGTGCATGGGTCTGGATTTGACCCGACTCATTGACATTCCTAACAAATTAAAGTTATTATCTGAGTGAATTGTTTTTAAATAAGTTTGTAGGAGTGAAAGGGAGAAGATTAAAGAGATTGAAAGACTCAAGGTTTCGACCCTAATCAACATCCTTGCAAATGGTGAGTGATACATTACAAATATAGGTCATTTCTTAAAATGTTTTCTGAGATACAGTTTGACACTAACTAGTACTAACTTATGCATATTAAATACCATTATTGACAAACACGGTTTCCTAATAAATCAATATATAGTAATTAGATGTTCTACTTTAATACAAGAACCAGAAATTAGGTAGCTTTTGTCCAAACAATAACCAATTGTGCAGAAAAGGTACAATTACAAAATTGATGCATGCAGTATGAAAGCTTTTCAATGTTTGAAAGCAAATAGCAAAGAAGTTGGACGTGTCTTATGGCTTTAATTTGTAAGGTCAATTTACATTGCCTTATCAAAGAAAAAGTCAATTTATATTGAACTATGAAAAAAATGAATGGGGCTCCATTCCCCTTTTTCCTTCATTCTCTCTCTCCTAGGTGCAAACGATATTCTTGTTTCCCATTTGTCGTTAGGTCATTGCTTCAAAACATTGTTGTACACGGTAATCGGATAGTGGTCGAGTGGTTAAAACTTTCCCAAAAAATTTCTTTTTAATGTCAAACTGTTCTCGGAAAGCTAATGACTAATCTAAATAACTCAGTCGTGACTTTTTTGAATACTTTAATTTTTCACATAAATTTTTTAAACAAAAAATTCTTATAAAATTAGACTAAGAAAACTTTTTAACTATATATATAGAGGACTTAATATGAGACTACGAGAGAGTTACAACTACAAACAATTCATGAAATATTAATAGAGATGAAATTTAGACGGATCAACGTCGGAATTACGAGAAAAGATAATTCTAAAATATATAAAGCCAATACCAACAAAATATATAACGACAGATTATCGACGAATTTGGCCACGATTTGATTTCCGTCTTTATTGCAATTAATTATCCACTAATCAGATGTTTCCACACGTGATTCCATCTATAATTAAAGTCCATGCAAGTTATATGAGTCCAGAGTCCGAACGTTGTACCTTTTTACCTATTACACAAAACAACAAGCAATTATTACACAAAAACAAGAAATATTCCACACAAACAAGAAAGTGTGTACATTATTTCTTCTTTTTATACTGGAATTAGAGAAGAATTTGGTTCAACTTTTGATGAAAATAGAGGTGATTGTCTGCCTCGCATTGTTTCCCTCCATTATATACAAGCTGTCATTCTTCCTTTTTCTCTCTTTTTTTTTCTGAACTACGTGATAAAATTAAACCAAGAATAATAATGCAGATTAAGACCATCCCTGGGAAGGACGGATATCTCATAGTTCGAACGAAGTGTAGACCGTCTTTCCATTTGGTGTGGAGATAATCCTGGATCGTAAAAAAAAAGAATAATGCAGATGAACAGTCAAATTGAAGACAACAAGGAAATATGTGTAGGTTGTACCAATTAATTCGATAATGTCAAGGACAAAAATGCCCTAAATTAAAGGCCATACGGCCCATACCTGTTCCAGTTTCTCTTCTTACTAAATATGTCATTTGTATCGAAAAATTATACGTGCGTTAAATGTAGATATATAACAAAAGCATTCCAGTTATATCGTAAAAAATAGTGTCACGGTATGCTACATAGAGAATTATGTAAACTAGTATAATCTGAATCATTTCATATTTCTTTCTTAATTGTAAGCCTCTATATATATATATATATATATATATATATATATATGCATGTATATGGTATTATAGTGGCAAAATTGCTTTTTTGGTCCGTTAAGTTGGCTCGATTTCGCTTTTAGTCCTTTAATTTTTATGGGTTGCGTTTTAAGCAAACACTAACTTTTCTAAACTCCGCACATTTGTTACATTTATTACTTTTCAAACCGAACTTTGTAAGATTGGATAACATGGAGTAATAAATAAATTTATAACGAATGTTGGAAATAATACAACAATTGTTACAACGGGAAAAGCCTTCAACATTGGCCTTACAAAAATAGAAACAAAAATTACAACTTGAAGCAAAATCATTGGGTAAAATTTTCTCGGTGTATGGTTGCATTTTTTGGAAAATGGTCGATTGTATGGTTTAAGTCGAGGCTTGATTTCGAATCAGTCTCCGCAAGATTTAAAACGCTCCGTACACCGAGTGCTTACGGTTCGGCGTTCGCCTAAGATACAACGATTTTTACGTCTCGAGTTTACAACACTTGCAAACGGAAACACAAATAACAACCAAAAGTTCGAACTTTCAAGCTTTGAACGAAAGGGAAATTCAATATGCTCGTATGATGCAAATGAAAAGTTATTATCTAAGTTTTTTCGTATTCAAATCATCGCAGGGGCTTCAATATTATAGACAACGGCGAAGTGCCGACGGAAAATCGCGTCAGAGGCTCGAAAAGGCACATTTTTTTGAACAGACGCACTACAGAGAGAGCACGGCCAGACAAGACGGGGCGGGTGCGCCGTCGCGTGCGTGCGTGCTCAACCTTTCGTGCACTCGCACGACCGACCAGACAGACGGGCGTGCGTGCCGTCGTGCGTGTAGGCGGAGACCTCGGCAGAAGACGACCCGACCGCACGGGCGTGTTTCCCGCTGCCCGTGCTTGGGGCCGAAAGTTTTTTTGATTGAACTCTTTTAATTAATTACAAAATTAATTAAATCTATTTAATTAATTACAAAAATTAATTAAATATTTTAAAGGTTTTTGGTCCAAAAGAATAAGGGCCTTGAAGCCCAAGCCCACGACCACGACCACGACCACGACCCGACCGGCCGGGCCGAGCCGAGCCGAGCCGGCTGCGGCTGGGCGCGCGTGTGCTTTGACCAAACCCACAAGATGTAGGTCCTCTCCCCTTTAAAAACTTGGGTGCCCCAAGGGCCCAAACCCATTTGTCCAACTTAGGATAAATAAAGTGTGCAACTTTACCTCCTCCTTTTTTCCTATGTGGGATGGAGCATCTCTCCTCCCCACATTTTCTATTTTCCATACCATTTATTTGTATTAAGTGGCTAACTTCTAGCATTAATTTCTCATTCACCCGGAATCGATTTTGAGAAATTCCAAATGTTATTCTCATCTACTCTTAGTAGAATTTTTACAAATAATTTAATTCCATTTTTTCACAAATGGAAACCACTTAATTAATTGGTCAAAATCGGTCAACACCCCATTTATCAAAGACCAATTCCAACAAAATCTAATTATTACAAGTCTTGAATGAACTCCAACTCCGAAGCATGAATCGACAAAACTTAAAAAACAAAAGCCGAGTCGAGTAGAACTCTATCCGCAAGACAAATACGTCCTGGCTAGTGCTCACGGTTTGACGTAATGTCCCCAAAGATAAAACGGATTTACCTCCTCCGTACAGTGAGCACCACCGACACAAAGGCACCTTTCGAACTAGGAGGAGGAGCGAGAATCGGCTTGCTTGACTCAGAAAATGCAGAAAAGGAAGATGCATGAGAGATGTGACGACAGATGTGACGACATTCGGGATAACATCCTCTGGATGTAATAACTTTCTGCATAATATTTTCTAACTCTCTCTCTTTCTCCCTATTTCCCATGATTTCCTTCCATCTCATCTCTACGAATCTGAATGCAAGCTAAGCATATAAAGGCTGCAATTCCCAACACATGGAGGAGATTTAATGATAGAAAATGGGCAATTAACCAAATGTAACTTCCAAGAGTTACAAATCACATTATGACCACTATCTTGGGAGTTACAAACTCCAAGAGACTTACATGAACCTGGACACCTCCAATGTCCAGATACATCAGGCCCACCACTCACTTGAATTTGGGCCAAGCCCATTTTCGAGTGACAAACTAACGGAACCTGGACCCGAGCCCAAAGAGTCGGGCCGGCCCATGGCCTATTGTGATCATCCACTTGTGTTATAGTATATCCAACCAATAACACCTTATAGTATTTTTGTACTAGGATAAACTATGCCCATTCGCGTGGCCAACTTCGTGTATTAATTTATCACTCATTACCCAAAAATTGGTTTTGAGAAATACAAAATACTACGAACATCTACTTGAAAGGTAGATTAACAATTCACAATTTAATTCCTCCGCATTAAATTCTTAGCCACCTAAAATTTGGTCAAAGTCGGGACAACACCCACTTTATCAAAACCAAATTTCCAACAATCCCCCACATGAGTGGAAATTAATGCATGCATGAATGCGTACACGCAAACCGATCCTCAAGAGACAATCATCGCATCGGGATAGGTAGCTTGTGGCTTTGAACCTTCCATAGTCAATACTATCCGGTACATCGGCGGCCTAGTGGACGTAATGCCTTGAACTATTCCTCCATGGTGTATACCGAGACAATAAAGATTAACACAAAGAAGGTCTCAACCCCTCCTCGTTCTCACGTTTGTGTCCGCTTTCTCGCCATGGACACCACTTTGATTCATAAGTGTTACTTTGAAGTGGCCCTCACTTCTCACTTATATAGGTGATCTCATATCCAAGTATCCTGCCATACTCTACCTCAATGAGGTGTAGGAATCATTAAAAGTCAAATGACTTAGCCTCACCACAACTTGTAGGTGTTTCAACACTTGGCATTGCTCTATAGGGATGGGTTGAAACATTGTTTCCAAGTGTTACAACTCAACCTTCATAGCTTAGTTTTCCCATTGAACCAAGTTCTTGGGATCTCCATCATCATGGTTGGGTTACCACTATGATGGTTATTTTTACTTTGTGGACTTTAAGCCCATTCCTCTAAAGCAATTTACACAATTGATCTCGATTCAATCCTTTTTCGTCAAAAGGATCGCCAAATTGTCTTTTGACTTTACGTAGTCAATTGACATCACACCACTTGAGATCAATTGTCTAATGGTATTATGTCTCCGACGAATATGTCTAGACTTACTGCTATACATATTGCTCTTCGTGCCGCTTCCTATAGCCGCTTGGCTATCACGGTGAATCATCACGGAGGCACATGCTTTCTTCCAACATGGAATATCTTCCAAAGAGTTTTGAAGCCACCGCTTCTTCACCACTTTGTCCAAAGCTATAAACTCGATTCCATGGTGGACCGAGCTATACACGTTTTCGTTGACTTCCACGATACCACACCACCTCCAATGGTGAATATGCATCCACTAGTGGAATAAGAATCCTTCGACTCCGAAATCCAACAAAGATCGCTTATACCCTTCAATTATAGTCGGATATCTCGATTAGTATAGCCCATACTCCAGGTATACCTCAAGTATTTTAACACCTTGGTTAACACTTTCCAATGCTCGTGGCTTGGATTGCTCGTGAACCTACTCAACATATTTACAGGGTAGGCCAAGTCCGACGGGCGTGTACAATTTGTAATGTACATCGATCGCCTATAATACGTGAGTATTCCATCCGAGCCATCGGGTTCTCGCTTCATTAGCAACCAGATTTACACTTAAATCAATGGGCGTCTTTGACGGTGAATCAAAAGCATTGAATTTCTTGAGCACTTTCTCCACATAGTGGGATTGTGACAAGATAATTCCATCATGAGTTCACGATTTTTATCCCCAGGATCACATCGCTAGTTCCATATCCTTCATGTCAAAGTTTCTCTTTAACATTCTTTTTCGTGTCATGATAACATCATGACTCGCCCATGATTAACAAATCGTCACGATAGACAAACTATGACAAATGCTTCGATGTCCCTTTGACATATACACATTTATCACATTCGTTGATTTTATACCCGTTTGACAACATCGTGTTATCAAACTTAAGATGCCATTGTTTTGGAGCTTGTTTCACCATACAAGGATCTTATCAACTTGCCCACCTTCTTTTCTTGACCTGGTGCAACAAACCCTTCAGGTTGTTCCATATAGATTTCAAAGATCTATCTCTCCATTCGTAAACGCCCGTTTTGACATCCATCTCGATGAATCTCTAGATTGTGCAAAGCAAAGAATCGCGAAGAAGCACTGAATAGACGCAACTCGTATTCGGAGAATAAGTGTCAAAGAAGTTATACCCTTCTTTTGTTTAAAGCCTTTGGCTACAAGCCGTGCTTTATACTTATCAATAGTTCCATCTCGCTTTATACTTTTCTTTAGGATCCATTTACATCCTAAAGGCTTATGACCATCAGAGAGATCAACCAACTCCCACGTATGGTTTTGCGGAATGGACTCGATTTCACTATTGATTGCTTCTTGCCAGAAAGCAGAGCATCCGGACTACTCGAGCCTCTTTAATCGAAGTTCGGCTCACCATCTAACATCAATGTTAGAAAGTCAGTCCAAAGGACTTAACCACCTTTCGCCTCTTACTCCGTCTCGTTCTTCACCACTCGGTGTTGAACTAATCGCTCACAAATGTGACAAGAGATGTCGTATCGGATGTCGTTCGGATGTTATAACATCATAAGAAGACCTTCAAGAAACATCGCAGAACATCTGCAATTTATTCCGATGTGATAACACCGTAAGTCACATCTCCAAAGAACATCCGAATACACGATATTTCTTTAGACTTTCATCTATCCTTCTTTACAAGGATAAATATTTTCAAAGAATATAACATTCCTTGACTCCATTATGGTACCAATTGTCATTTCCGGATTTTTTCGACTTATGTACCATAAAACGATATGCACTCTTTGTTAAGTGCATAACCAATAAAAACACAATCGACCGTTTTAGGACCGATTTTCACTTGCTTTGGTTCTGTATTGCAACCTTAGCCAAATACCCCACACTTTAAGGTATTTATAAGAAGTCTTACGATTTTCCACAATTCGTATGAGTCTTATCTTTCCTTTAAGTGGGATTTTATTCAATATGTGGTTCGCGTTAACACAACCTTCCCCATATATTCTCGGTATTTTTATACAACACCGGATTACGCGTAACTTACACGACTCATGGTCTTTTCATTAGCATTAGAATGCTTTCCGTTGTTCTATTACTATTAGAACCTCGCCCCAACAATATTGTTAGAACCTCGTTTAAATAAATTTTAACCTTGTTCCGACAATTCTGTTCAAACTATTTTACCGAGAGTGTGACCTTAGATGTGGTCACATCTTCGGCAACATTTCGGATCGCACTTGGTTCTCAAAGCGCTTTGGTGTTACACCACCCTTGGCATCACCTCAAACCATACTTGTACCGTGTTTGCCTCCGATGTGTAAACATTTTTGGCAACACCTTCCTCGCAATTGTGGTTCAACGCCCGCCTTAGATGTTACCACATCTCGACTACATTTTACATCACATCTAAATCGCAAATCGTAGCTCGAACGCCAAGATTGTGAGAAAGTGTGGTCATACCCCACAATTCTTTGGATCCGTTAGAATTCTTAAAAAGTATTCCAACACACTTTTCTCAAGTCTCTAGCAAGACTTTCATGGATTTACCAGGCCCTCGATTGCTTTCTTCGATTTCCAATCGAACAATCGATTCACTAATCCAAATTCCTTCCAGCTTATGCATTCAGAATTCATGAAAATTTTCCAACTGGTAACAACATCTTAACGATGTAAACCATTTGGAATTTTTTATTTAAACGACATCCCTTCAAAGACGAATATCATGCGGGATCGGTTGAAACTTTTAGACTAGTTTCAACACATTTTTGGATTCTTGGAACCATCCATTTCTCAATCCAAAAATCAAATAACGAACCTCTTGGAAATCACATCCTCATTTCGTATTTCTTTTCAACATATAAACATTTTGGAAATCATCCTCGGTTCATATCAACCACACAATACATACAAAGAAAGTGTACAACTAAGTCTTTTAAAGACAAAGTTACGGTATAGGATATCACCATCATAGCCCCATGCTTCAAACGCAACGCGCGTTTTATCAACAACAACAATTCCAAAGAACCACCGGAAGGTCTTATGTCGATTCATCTCCAAGCTAAGGTTTTGTTTCTCTCGCCATCGTGAAGGTACGTGTAGGTCCCAGGGGGTGTAAGTGTAAGGTTTAGAAGGGGGGTTGAATAAACCTTACCAAATTTTCGATTTAGTCCTTTTAAATATAACTCACCATTGGCTCTAAATTAACTGTTGTGGTTTTGTTTTCAAAGGAAGACTTAACACCCTTAAGTTTGATTAAGCAAGAGTTTAGTGCTTGGTTTAGTACTTATAAATTATCAAGTGGATAGCAAATTTATCGGCAGATATAAGCGAGTTAAAAATGCAGGAATTAAAGTCTTTGAAATGTAAATGACACAATAGAATTTTTATAGAGGTTCAAGATGGGGTAATTCTTCTACTCCTCTCTTCTCCAACTCCGGAGGAATCCACTAGGTAATGATCGGTTTACAAAGTGGTAATGGTCAGGATACAAGTCTTGATCACACACGCCTAACTTGATCCTTTGGGACTCGACGGGAGACGCCTTGATCACTCACCAAGCTTCTCGTGCGACTCGGCCTTCTTCACAGTATTTTGCGCTTTGCTACTCTGACTCACTTGCTCAAGCTCTTTGGATTTGATCACGAAGCCCTCCAAAGCTTAAGACTTGGTTCGACCTTGAACCTTCCTACAATCCTTCGTGGAATGTAGACCCCTTTTCTTCAAAAGTTTCCTCTTCAACTGATTGAAGTTCTCTTTCCTTCACAAAGGTTAGTGTTGGATTGATGTACTTCGTAATGTAGGCTTGAGGATTAATCTTGAATGATTTGAGAGTATTTCGGTTATAATTTTAATTGATTTCTTGAATGTTCGTGGTTCGGGTAACCTTCTCTCGAGTCATTCCTCGGCCTTTATAGTGATCTTTCAAAACTTTGCCGTTGAAGAGATAGCTTATTTTTGAAAGTCACTTGCGATCGTTGGCTTGTCTTGTTGCGATCCTTGGAGTTGCCATTTCCTCGCATTTAATTGTTCTTTCACCTTTTCGGAGTTCTTACACGGTGTAGTGCTTCCCATTGGTTCATTCCATTTGCACGCTTCTCGGGACTGAGCACTCCAAGAAAGGTGGTATGGAGATATTACTTGTTTAAGTAATTCTCTTGATTTGCACAACGGATCTTTTACGATTATCTCGACTTGTGTTTTCCTTGCTTTCCCAGGTGACTTAGAGTCGCCTTCCAATCATGGATGACTCTTTGTCACTTCAACTTGAGACTTGGCTTTTCGAGTTGACTTGATCGATACTCCACTTATTGCATTTCACCGCTTCTTAGAGTTCCGTCTACTCTTCTTCTTTTGCCATACTCAATTTGTCTCACAACAGAGTCTTCCTTCCATCTTGATTGTCTTCCGGCATGTTAGGCGTGGCCGACTTAACTCACCTGGCCGGCTCTAATTTTTACAATGCATTTTACAACAAGAATTGGGGTGCCAACTTTCTATTCTAAGTTTTACATGGCATTCATCAAAATCTAAACAATAAAATTCCTAACAATTTCCCCCTTTTTGATGATGCCAAAACTTAAACCATTCAAAAATGCAAAACAAAAGAAAGATACATACAGATAGTGTATTGACATAGAATGTATCGCAGAATCAATTCTTTTATTGATCATATCATTCTTGTTCTTTTACACAATCACATTTACAAGGTGTATCGAGTACATATTTGCCTCGCACGGAAAAATAAAGAATTTATAGCTTTATTACGAAGACTTACATTGTATGTATTTACATAGTGAAATACACGAAGGGTTGACAAAGAACACTTCATCTCCTTCGATGTCTCCTTCTTTTATCTTGTTCAAAGATCTTCTTCTCTTCTTCTTCTTTTTCTCGTCGTCACCGCCTTTTTTTCTTTTCATATGCCTTCTTCGCGCCTTCATCTCTTCTTATTCTTTCCTGTCTTTCCTCCCATAGCATTGAGTTTGTCTCTTGTTTTTTCTTCTAATCTTTTTGCATACTCGGCACATTTTTAGCCACTTGCAAATTTGCCACTTGGTCAAGCCCACCAAGAGATCCCTCATTTCTTTCCCGGATCTACGATTCAATATTCTTGGGCAGAGGCCTGGGTCCAAGCTTCTTCCTCCACCATCGCTTCTTCCTCTACGGGTGTGTATTGTCAGGGGTTTTTTCTTTCCACTGAGTGACAAGCGGAGTGACTAAGCAGAGCGAGAGTGTTGCCGTAGTCTCTGCTCTGTCGCCTTCTTCACATAACGTGAGACCATTTTCCCAAGACAAGTCCCAAGCTTGAGCCATGACATATTTGCAAAGTATCCTTTGATTCGAGCGTTTTAAATTCATCAACTGATCGTGACTGTCCCCGACATCCGAAATGGCATAAGTGTCTCTCCGTCTCACCGGAATGCCTCCATGTTCTTTCAAGATGTTTATAACTCGGGCATCCATTCTTCCTTCCACTTCCTTCATCCCCGCTTCAATTGTTTTCTCTTTTCACCATAGATACAAAGTAGAGTGTTGGAGTGGCAGAGTCACAAGGAGTTTGTGCCGATAATGTCACCGTGATGTGACTCCCCGTTGAGGGGTTTGTGCAATCATCAAGGTCATATCTTTTGATCCTTCCCCCTCACGTGATTTTCCTTTCTTCTTGTTTTAACACTTCATCACCGATTTTCCTTCGCAGCTTTGCTCCTTCCTTTTCAACTTCGGATCCCCTTTGCTTTTAGGTATTCCTCTTCCCCCTTTTTGGCATCATCACGGAGAGAGGAACGCCCGGAAATAGACTTGCAAGGGAAGTCGAGCTCTGCGATAGTTGAGTTTTGTCTCGAGTCTGCTGCAGAGTATGCGGCCACGAAATTGCACCTAGTAGCGTTGGACTCTGCGAAATCGCTTCATCTCACCATGAGGAGGTTGAATTTTGTATTCATGGTCTCTTCCAAACGTCGTAGATCACTCTTGTTTTGCTCACGCAGCAGCCTTAACCTCGGCAATGTGAGCTTCATGCATGTGCTCAATATGTTCTCTCAACCGTTTTTGCATCAACATTTTCACTCTCCACACCGTGACTTGTTGAACAATGTCCTCAAGTATCTCACTTGTTCCACATTGTTTCATTGTTTGTTGCCACCATTGCCGATCCGGACTATTATGCCTCTTAAATCATCAGTGAGATTGGCATCTCTCGTTGTCGATCGATATCCATAGAGGCTCGATGCCTCTCCATCCGTTCAATCTCCGCCGAATAATGCCTTGAACACTTCGCGGACTTCACCGATTCTTCCGTTGCGGTGATGGCCATGCGTCAAAATCATAATCAGCTAGAACAATGGTGCCGATTGAAAAACGGAGCCGGGTCCGTGGTAGCGTGCTTGTTCGCTTTTCGACTCTTCATGGAGTTCCGGTATCTCCAGAGAAAAAGGAAAAGATTCTACAAAGGATTCATCACCGCCAACCGGGATCCATTCGATGATGAGCGGTGCGCGTGAAGTTCTTTTGGGAATCGATCCTGCTACATGAACTTGAGGAGCTTGCGCAGTGGACTCGGTTCAATTGGGTTTTGTTGTGAAGTGGTCCCGGTTCTTGAGCCTCAATTTGTCTGGTGTCTCAATGCCTTCGTTGGTCTCGGTGATTTTTCCATTGAGTAGATCGGGTCCTCGGCCTTATCGATGGCGTCATCGGACGATGATGAGATTTCCATTGGTGGCTCATCATCAAAATTAAAGGTTTGACGAGTAGTCTTGGGATCGACTTGCTCGTGCTTGGAACATCCGCGGTGAGTCTTTTGATCCGTCACGGGGATGACTCGAACTTCTTCTTCGCTTTCTCGATCCCGAGAAAGGTTACATCAGGATTATACGGGAATCATGAAGTGCGCTTATCTCCTTCTCGGATGGGTCGATGATAGCGGGAGGGATGTTCTCTACTTGCTTTTCTTTGGGAAGTCTCAACCTCCCGTGGGCCTTCATTACCTCCAAGTCAGTTAGCCTCTCTCGCAGCCGAGGCCTTGGTCCTCCCTTTTTCGTGTGTCACTGTCTTAGGGTCTTCGTGGTGGCATCCATTGGAGTCTCAACCCCATGGATTGCACTTTCATCGCCCAGTGTTAACTCCTGGGGATGTTCCTTCATGTGCCTCGACCGCATCGCAGCGTCATTAGCCTTCGAGCGGTTGGCACCTCGGTTGAGAGACAGTCTCAATCGTCCGAGCTTCGTTGATGGCAACTTGTTGTTCTTCTTGTGTTTGTAATTTCTCTCATTCGCCTCCTTGCTTCGTTGTGGAGTCATCTGCGCAGCATCCTCCGACTAGCTGCAGTGGAGGGAGTTCCCCTCACCGGGCGCACCGGTGAGTGACTTGGAATGGGGTCACTCGTCTCCAAACTCCCGGCTGTTTTCGATTGAATGTTCAGTAGATTGGGGCGGTGGTAAAACACCTTCAATAGGGGTTGGCTCGACGGGGTCCCCACTATCCCGGTTTCATCGCTGGTCCCTTATTGTCTTCTTCCGAGTGAGTGGGGAAGTGGTGGCAAAGCAACAACAATGGCGATTTTTTGAACCACTCCCATTGGATCAATTTCACCGTGTTCGGAGGACTCTCCTGGTCCCTCCATCAGTCTTTGCTCGTGAAGGATTCTTGATTCGTGCAATGCTTGCTGCATTTGCAACTCTTTACGGGCAAAGCATTTTCCGGATCCTCATCAGCTGTCAGGAGAAGACATCAAGGAGAGGATGTGTGTGTTCGTGGGTGGAGATAGGACAGAGATGCTTACCTTCTCACGTGCCTCACCTTCCTCTCGCTTGCTTTTCTTTCTCCTTGTCCTTGTAGATCTGCAGGATGTCCGTGCAGCTTGTCTTCATCCGGTCTTTGGGAGTACAGTGGTCAGTCCAAGGAAGCTCACGAGTTCCTCTTCCTCTTCTATGAACTCGGCCGTTGGAACTGTTCCCTGGATCGACTCAATTTCCATTTCTCCACTCTCGCAGACGATTTTGGATGTCCGGGTAAGGTGGGGATAGGATCATCACATCACTATCCGCTCTATCGACCTTCTGCTTGTGTTTGGTGTGTGGACTACAGCGGTGTCTTGAGTTGCCTCTGCGATCGCCTTCAAGCAGATTTTGGCTGTTTCATCAATTACATCCGGAGACTCTACTTCTCCGGCGATCTCCGTGATCTGCTCCAACTGAGTGGTCGACTCGGCCCGGTTTCTCAAGCTCGGAATGCTTGACAATTCTTCTTCGTCTCCTAGTTTGTACTAGAGGGATTTACGGTTCAGAGACGGTTTCTCCGAGTCTTGGCGGCGGGGGCGGTCTTGCTGGTGTCTTTTCTCGAGGAGCTAGCCGTTGTGGCTTCTCGGTTCTCCTCTTTTGACGATCGGAGAAGGTATTTGTGAGTCCTTCTCGACCGCCTGCAGGGGGGGAAAACTACCATTTCTTTGGGGCAGGAGCATGTTTGGTTTTCTTTCTGCAGGGGCAACAGATCTTCTTAGCAGCTGCAGGGCTTTTCTTCTTGGTTGGAGAGGAAACAATTTGTATCTTCTCTGGGGTCACTGATTCCCCTCACTCGTGTCGCCTCTCTTGGCGTAGGCTCTCTTCTGTGCGCCAGGAGAGATTTGCTCTGAACATCCTCTTGTTAACATGGAATGCCTTCCCATGTCTAAGAGGGACTCCTTTCACCTCCATCGGCCAATCACTAGGCCATATCCTAGGGATCCTCCAAATATGCCATCTTCCTTCAAGGATTTGTTCCCCACGTTCGGGCAGAGTCCGTCTGAGACAAACTCAGCCCAGTTTATCTTCTTTTTCTCGCGATGATTGCGGCCATTACAATCAGCTTTGCCTTTTGATTGGTCAAAGTCGCCAAATTTGATGTCGATACATTTGGCAACTATGTCCAATGACTTGTGGTAATCCTCCTTCAGCAGATCTCTTGTTTGTTGTGTATACTATTTTATCGGCAAAGGTCGGGCTTGGCTATTTCTTTCCAAGCATCGCCAAGTTTACATCACCGTGAATCTCGATGCTCCCTGGCGGTAGTGAGCAATGTTCACCAAATCCTTCGCGAGAGATAGTCACCGCTTTCCGTGAACAGGATGACTTTATTCCTTCATCGTGAATCTCAGCATTCACGTAGAATTGTGCGACCTCCTCCACATATGTCATCAGATATTCTAACATCAGAAATGGTTTCAGCCCAGACGTTTCCAACTTTTCAGCGATTTTCTTCACTAGGGTGTCGTCGGATCCCTGTTTCACCATTCGTCGAAATCCACCGTAGAGCCGGTGTGGATTTGCTTTCCTAACTTGGTAAAGTCATAAGTTGGTGCCATTTTTCAGGATTATATCGAAGAAAAACTCAGAAATTGATTTGAAGATATATAGTGTTTCGAGAGAATTTTTGCCTTTGCTTTTGAGAGAAAGAAATGAACAGTTTTAGAAGTGTGAGAGAGAAAGCAGCGAAAATGGTTTAAATATGGTTTATGAAAGGGCGTGCGGGTGGTTTTGAAATGTGATCGAAATCAACGGCTTAGATTTTGCACGCCTTTATTTAGCATTTAATGTCTCGTATTTAATGCGGCAAAGCATTTATATCCAATCATAAGCTTGGTGTGCGACTTTATGTCTCGTACACATCATCATTATCCGACGTATTCCTTAACACATTCCCGCTCAGTCAAAACGCGTTTTTGTCACTTTGCTCATAAGTGACTCATCCTTATCCCTTAGTTTTTTTTAACTCTACTTCTCACGAGTTCTCTTGGTGACTCGGCTATCACCGACTTGGTGTATTTGTCTTTTCCGTCTGATTGATTTACTTACTTGATTTGTGAGTTGACTCTTTTTCCCTTTTTGTGTTCCATTTCTTTTCTTTGATTTTTAAGTGTCACTCACTCAATTAACCCTAACTCATGTTTGAGTTCTTCAAATCTTGACTCACATAATGGTTTTGTGAAGATGTCACCAATTGTTTATCGGTTGAGATATATCCCAAGATGATATCCTTCTTTTCAACATGATCTCTTATGAAGTGATATCGACATCGATATGCTTTGTTCTTGAGTGCAACACAGGATTTTGAGCAATGGCAATTGCACTTGTGTTATCACACATGATTGGAATTTCTTTTTCCTCAACTTCATAGTCTCTCGGTGATGTCTCATCCATAGGACTTGGGCACAACAATTTGCCCAGCCTATGTGATGCCGTTGTAGAGGTGGCTATTGAATTTTGCTTCTTGCTAAACCAGGAAATCACTGTTTCTAAAGCATTTGACATGTGCCTCAAGTGCTCTTCTGTCCACTCTGCATCAAAGATAGTCGAGAATCGAATAGCCAATTAGCTTGAATCCACCTTCCTTTGGATACCATAGGCCTACTTCTTGGCTTCCTTTCAAGTATCTCAATATTCTCTTAGTTCTTTGTCATATGGCTCTCTTTTGGAGCAGATTGAAATCTTGCACATACACCTACATCAAAGGTAATGTCCGCCCGCTTTTGTGAGATATAGCAGATGATCCAATAAGTGCTCGTATCTTGTTTGATCTACAGGCTTGCCATCCGCATCCATGTCCATTTTGGTGATGTGTTCATTGGTATTTTTACGAAGACTTCTCCTCCATACCAAACTTCTTCATTAAATCTCTCGGTGTATTTTGTTTGACTTATGAAGGTTCCATCCTTCAATTTGTTTCACTTGGAGTCCAAGGAAGAATGTCAGCTCTCCCATCATGCTCATTTCAAATTTACTTTGCATGAGGTTTGAAAACTTTTCACACATGACTCTTTGTTTGTGGATCCAAAAATGTTGTCATCCATATATTTGAACAAGCAAGATACTCTTTTTGTCTTGAATTTTGAAGAGTGTTCTATCTACTTTTCCTTTTGTGAATCCATTTTCGGTTAGGAATTGTGACAAAGTATCATACCATGCTCGGGTGCCTGTTTCAATCCATATAGAGCTTTCTTGAGTTTGTATACCTTATCTCCAAGAGTCTTCGCTCAAATCCCGGAGGTTGTTCAACATACACTTCTTCTTCCAAAGAAACCATTTAGGAATGCACTTTTTACATCCATCTCGATATACAAAGTGAAATCCTTGTGAGCGCATAGGCAAGAAACATCCTTATAGCTTCCAATCTTGCTACGAGGGGCAAATGTTTCATCAAAATCTATCCATTCTTCTTGGCAATATCCTTTGGCTACTAGTCTTGCTTTGTTTCTTACCACGTAACCTTCCTCGTTCATCTTATTTCGAACACCCATTTGGTGCCAATAACATTTTGATGTATGGGTCTTTGCACTAATTCCCACACTTTATTTCTTTCAAACCGATTGACTCTTCTTGCATAGCTTGAATCCAATGTGTGTCGCCCAATGCTTGTGACACGTCTTTGGGCTCTATTTGTGAGATAAAGCATGTGAACATAGCTTCTTGTTGAGTTTCGATCTTGTTTTGACACCTTCTCTTATATCTCCAATGACAAGTTCGGTGGATGGTCTCTTAGCCATCTTACATCAGGTTGGAGTAAGTTAGCTGGATTGATCGACTTGACGGTGTGTTCTTTGTGGTCGCCTCTCTCGTAATCACTTAGCCGCAAATTTTCCAAATTGTTTTTGAGATTCACTATCTCATCTTCTTTCGAATTGATAATTCCAGGCTTGAAGATAGGGACTCTTCTCGTATGGTTGGATGATTGAACTTATCGGTGACTCTTCAATGTCTTCTCCATTTACATTTGGCTCATCGAATACTACATGAATGGATTCTTCGTAACCATTGTTCTTTTGTTGAGTATCCTGTAGGCTTTGCTTTTTGAGTATCCTAAGAAGATACCTTCATCGCCTTTAGCATCAAAAGCCTTTGGTTATCTTTGCCATTGTTGTGGATGAAGCATTTACATCCAAATATTCGAAATATGCAACATTTGGTTTTCTTCCATCCGGATCTCATAGGAGTCTTTTCATTGTCTATTTATCATACATCCTGTTTTGGGTGTAGCAAGTCGTGTTGATTGCTTCACCCAAAATCTTTTTGGTAACCCCGCTTGACTAACATGGTCCTTATTCTTCTTTGAGGGTTCTTTCCTTTCTTTCAGTAACTCCATTTCGATGTGGAGTTAACACGATAGTTCATGACTAATACCATTTTCAACACAATCTTCGAGTTATTATTCCATTGACAAATTCGGTTCCTCTGTCGATCTTATTTTGATAATGGTTTGACTCTTCTCGTTTTGAATCCTCTTCATCATTTTGTGGTAGTTTTTGTAGAGTTTCTTTCTTCTTACACATGAATATTGTCCATGTATATCTTGAGTAGTCATCTACTACCACCAAGGTGTATTTCTTTCCACTTATCTTTAAAATTTGGTTCCTTTGGGCCAAATAGATCCATATGAAGCGGTCTGATATTCTTGTTGAGGATGGGCTGTCTTTTCTTTGAATGACGACTTGATTTGTTTTCCTTCCGACATGCGTCACATATACTCTCCTTTTTATATCGAGTCTGGTAGTCCTTCCACAAGATGACTTCTTGCCGAACTTGTTAATTGTTTTGAAATTCGGGTGACTCGAACTTTTTGTGCCTGACCTAACTTGATTCAAAATTGGCTCTTTTGCTAGTAGACAGTCTTTAGGAGTTGCGATTGACGATCCACTACATACATATTTTTTGTCTACATCCTTGCAAAGACAACTTCATTTGATTCAATATCCCTTGATTTGGCATACACCATGTTGAATCCAACATTGTAACCCTTGTCACGAGTTGGTGATGCTTAGAAAGTTGAAGTTGAGTCCTTCAACATATGCAACGCCTCGTGATTTCTAATCCATTTCTCTTGATGGTTCCAATGCCTCTTATTTCACCAGGAGCTTCATTTCCTCCAAATATGACTTTTGCTCCTTTAACTTCCTTGAATTTTGATGATTTTTCTTATTTCTTGTCATATGTCCGGAACAACCATTTTTGTCCATGTACCAGGTTCCTTCACTCGGTTTATTCCTTGAACTCGCAATCAAGGAAATTAAGTTTTAGGTACCCATACTTGTTTGGGTCTGAGGGGTTAGAATTGTAAGATGATCCAACCAACCTATAGCCAAATGATTTGACTCTAAGGGGTTGCCATCTATCGATGCCATAATCATAGTTAATCCTGGCAAATTGCTTGGGAATTCAGGTTCATACAATGTCTCTTTTTTGTCAGTATGCTGTATATGTGTTTTAGCAATTGCCTTCCTGGGGTAATTGTGGTGTCTTTGAGTGTAGTGCCTAGGTGCATATGTGTCCGATGAAAGCTCTTATGCTTTTGGAATGGCCTTTCTTGAGTTCTAGGCCTTTGCCATTTGAGCTTATATTCCATAAGTCTAAGGCGATAGTTCACATTATTCCAATCAATTTGGATTGGATATTTTCTACCATTCCCATCATATGTATTTCTTTTATGGATTTTACGGGGTTTTGGTAGCTCTTCTTCTTTTTCTGATTATTTTTGTTTGGAATTTCTTTGAGGAATCGGTGAATCTCTTCTCATGCCCTTTCAAAGACACTCAATCGGTTGTTTTCCTTTTCCTTTATAACCAAGGCCGGTTTGCTTGTTATTGTGCTCTGCGGAGTGAATGTGTGTGCAACATTTAGAGTTTTGGATCTTTCGGACTCTTCATGGCTTGAAGATCCTTTTTCCAAAATTACTTTTGAGGTTTGACATAGCACAGAGGAATTAAATCCTAAGCTGTCTTGTCTCCACATTCTCTTTGACTCATAATAAGATCATCCAATGATTTAGATGCCTTAGTGAATGAGGCAATAACATTCTTGAGGTCATTCTCCCTCTTTTCTATAGCAGCAATTTATGCTATTAATTTAGCATTTTCACTTTTAAACTTTCATTCTCATCACTATTTGACTTAGAGTACTCGGCTCTTAGTCATCTTTGAGTTTGACTTTTGAGTAAAGTTTTTTCCTCATTCAATAGTGTGTGTGAGGATTTAATGTGTTCAAAATCTTTCATCATTTTGCCTAATGAATCATAAAGATCGAGTGGGTGATGAAGTGTGTGTGTCTGATCACTATCACTAGTGTCCGAGTTTGTTGAGTTAGATTGTACCTCATCTTCTTGGTCGGAGTTGATCTTGTTCTTTGGCCATCAAGCGGTCGGGCTTCTTCTTTGAGTCACTTGAGTAGTCACTTTCCGCCTCAATTGTCTCTCTTGACTTGGTTTCGGCCAGATCTCTGCAACCATCATTGCCTTTTTCCTTTCTTGTCTTTTTTTCTCAAGACCTTCATTTCTTCTTCATCCATGTATTTGTTGACTACATGATATGGACGATCAATGGCATAGTGACTGGTTGTCTCACAGTTCAAAGATAGATATTCAACCTTTTGATCACTCTTTCTATTCTTGGATTGTCACCCTTTGATACTCAACTTTTTGATGATCTGTTTTCTTGGTTGGCCTATCTTCCTTGATTTGGAGGGAGCCGAGTGTCTTACGGAAGATTCACCTTTTCCTCTCTTGTAGTTCTTATTAAAGAACTTGTTGAATCTTTTAACCATCGTGGCTATTTCTTTCCGGGTCAATGACTTCTTTGGCCTCGGCTCTCTTCACATCTTTAACAATTAGAAGCATTTGTTTTGGGTACAAATTGTCTCTTCCTCGGGTCTTTTCTTCTCACCAAACTCGTAGGCTTTGAGGTCCGAGAATAACTCATGGTTGGATGTCTTTGATAGGTCCATGGAATGTCTCGGTCTGCCATGACCTTCATTTCCCATTCAATTTGGAAGACTTTTTAGGATCTTCATACACATTTCTTCGTGTATATTCCTTTCCAAGTGCAGACGACTCATTTGTGATTTTACGTGAACCGAGCATCTAGTTGATCCAGGTTCTCTCCCGAGATCATTTTGAAGTTCTCAAATTTCGTCGGCCACCACGATAATTTGTTTTCTTTGATTTGCTCGAGCCTTCACAAATCAATGTTAGCTTGTCCTGCATTTCTTTAGCCGTTTTGCAAGATTTAACTTTATTGAACATGGCTTTGTCCAAGGTTTTGTAAAGGATGTCCTTGGCTACATTGTCCAGGTTGTATCTTTTTTGTCATCATTTGTCCACTCGGTTCTTGGTTTTTCAACCATGACTGGTAGTGGGAGCAACATCTTCTTCTCCTCACTGCAACTCTTCGTGACAATTTTGTGTTCACCTTTAAGATTTGCAGAGGCCCATCTTCTATTACTATCCACATCTCATCATGTAATCTTTGATAGATGAGCCTCAGCATATACGAATTTTCCAATCATCAAATTCTTCAATTGTGAACATAGGGATGCGTGTCAAATTTGCTTCCATGATGATAACTTTTAATGATAAAAAGAGTTTTGAAAGTTTAAGTACTAAAGCGGACTTTGAAAAGTTTGGAGATCTAATAAGAACGGTGCGGAGGGTTCAATGAACCAACCGCTCCGATACCACTTGTAGGTCCCAAGGGGTGTAAGTGTAAGGTTTAGAAGGGGGGTTGAATAAACCTTACCAAATTTTCGATTTAGTCCTTTTAAATATACGAGTTGATACTACACAGATGTGTCCTTGATGGATGACCAACTTAGCTACTCAGAGAGTTAATCTCTCAATGACTCAATCGATTTTGTTGATGGAGTAACTCATTGTTGGCTCTAAATTAACTCAATGTGGTTTTGTTTTATTGGAAGACTTAACACCCTTAAGTTTGATTAAGCAAGAGTTTAGTGCTTGGTTTAGTACTTATAAATTATCAAGTGGATAGCAAATTTATCGTGAGATATAAGCGAGTTAAAAATGCAGGAATTAAAGTCTTTGAAATGTAAATGACACAATAGAATTTTTATAGAGGTTCGAAGATGGGGTAATTCTTTCTACTCCTCTCTTCTCCAACTCCTGGAGGAATCCACTAGGTAATGATCGGTTTACAAAGTGGTAAGATCCCAGGATACAAGTCTTGATCACACACTAACTTGATCCTTTGGGACTCGATCCGAGACGCTTGATCACTCGGTGGCTTCTCGACGACTCGGCCTTCTTCACAGGCATTGCACTGCGCTTTACATTTCTGACTCACTTGCTCAAGCTCTTTGGATTTGATCACGAAGCCCTCCAAAAGCTTAAGACTTGGTTCGACCTTGAACCTTCCTACAATCCGTGGAATGTAGACCCTTTTCTTCAAAAGTTTCCTCTTCAACGATTGAAGTTCTCTTTCCTTCACGAGGTTAGTGTTGGATTGATGTCTTCG
Organism: Rehmannia glutinosa; assembly: GCA_016081115.2. Classification (NCBI taxonomy): domain Eukaryota; kingdom Viridiplantae; phylum Streptophyta; class Magnoliopsida; order Lamiales; family Orobanchaceae; genus Rehmannia; species Rehmannia glutinosa. The sequence continues at coordinate 183,429 of JABTTQ020001086.1, forward strand.
TAATGTAGGCTTGAGGATTAATCTTGAATGATTTGAGAGTATTTCGGTTATAATTTTAATTGATTTCTTGAATGTTCGTGGTTCGGGTAAGCTTCTCTCGCAGTGAGTCATTCCTCGGCCTTTTATAGTGATCTTTCAAAAATTTGCCCGTTGAAGAGATAGCTTATTTTTGAAAGTCACTGCGATCGTTGGCTTGTCTTGTTGCGATCCTTGGAGTTGCCATTTCCTCGTATGAATTGTTCTTTCACCTTTTCAGAGTTCGACACGGTGTAGTGCTTCCGTTCGTTCATTCCATTTGCACGCTTAAGGACTAAGCACTCCAAGAAAGGTGGTATGGAGATATTACTTGTTTAAGTAATTCTCTTGATTTACGTGCAACGGATCTTTTACGATTATCTCGACTTGATTGCGTTTCCTTGCTTTCCCAGGTGACTTAGAGTCGAGTCGCCTTCCAATCATTGGATGACTCTTGTCACTTCAACTTCAAGACTGAGGCTTTTTTTCGAGTTGACTTGATCGATACTCCACTTATTCGCATTTCACCGCTTCTTTGAGAGAGTTCGTCTACTCTTCTTTGCCATACTCGGTTTGTCTCACAGTAGAGTCTTCCTTCCGATCTTGATTGTCTTCGGCATGTTAGGCGTAGGCGACTTAACTCGGCTTGGCAAACTCTAATTTTTTACAATGCATTTTACAACAAGAATGGGGTGCCAACTTTCTATTCTAAGTTTTACATGGCATTCATCAAAATCTAAACAATAAAATTCCTATAAAGATTGAAGACGTTATTTGTCTTGCGATTGTTGGAAATAATACAACAATTGTTACAACGGAAAAGCCTTCAACATTGGCCTTACAAAAATAGAAACAAAAATTACGACTTGAAGCAAAATCTAACTATTACAAGTCTTAAATGAACTCCAACTCGAAGCATGAATCGACAAAACTTGAAAAACAAAAGCCGAGTCGAGTAGAACTCTATCCGCAAGACAAATACGTCCCGCTTAGTGCTCACGGTTTGATGTAATGTCCCCAAAGATAAAACGGCTTTACCTCCTCTCGTATGCAGTGAGCACCACCGACACAAAGGCACCTTTCGAACTAGGAGGAGCGAATCGGCTTGCTTGACTCGAAGAAAATGCATAAAAGGAAGATGCATCGGGAGATGTGACGACAAATGTGACGACATTCGGGATAACATCCTCCTGGATGAGAATAACTTTTGCAGAATATTTTCTAAATCTCTCTCTTTCTCCCTATTTCCCATGATTTCCTTCCATCTCATCTCTACGTATCGAATGCAAGCTAAGCATATAAATCCGCAATTCCCAAACACATGGAGGAGATTTAATGATAGAAAATGGGCAATTAACCAAATGTAACTTCCAAGAGTTACAAATCACATTATGACCACTATCTTGGGAGTTACAAACCCAAGAGACTTCGTACTTAACCTGGACACCTCCAATGTTGGATACATTAGGCCCACCACTCACTTGAATTTGGGCCAAGCCCATTTTCGAGTGACAAACTAACGGAACCTGGACCCGAGCCCAAAGAGTCGGGCGGCCCATGGCCTATTGTGATCATCCACTTGTGTTATAGTATATCCAACCAATAACACCTTCTAGTATTTTTATACTAGGATAAACTATGCTCATTCGTGGCAACGTGGCCGTGTATTAATTTCTCACTCATTACCCAAAAATTGGTTTTGAGAAATACAAAATACTACTGAACATCTACTCGAAAGGTAGATTAACAATTCACAATTTAATTCCTCTAGAATTAAATTCTTAGCCACCGAAAATTTGGTCAAAGTCGGGACGACACCCACTTTATCAAAACCAAATTTCCAACAGTAACAGTACTTATGATGTATTAATAGCACATTGCGTCTGTTTTTTTTTTTTGAATTCATAATAAAGTTGGGAAATAGTATAGTAGATGTATTTATTACTTTGTACCAAAAAAGTGTAACGAAAAAACAAATTTAATTTTCCACGTATGCCATATTAAAAATTTAGGAAATATACCAATGAAGGAGTAAATTTTTTTCAAAAAAGTTGAAAGCAAAATTATTTGATAGGTACTTGGAATCTTGTGTAACATCAAGAAATTGGACCTCTACAGAGACTACAGCCCCATACACAAAGGCATTGCACATGATCCTTTTAATGGCCACATGTGATTTCTATTCTGCATACTGTTGTGGGTCATTCCATTATACAAACCACTAATTCTGGCACCTAATTTTTTATGAATTCTCGTGGTTACTTTTGCAACATGTTTTTAAGAAATCTATGAAAATAATATGTGCTTGCATGGACTCATCACTTCTAAAACTGTTGTAATAGGAATGCATTCCTAAAACTTTAATTATTTATAAAAATAACTCTTCTAAGTTTATAAATTATGAATATATACTTGCTTTCATATATCATGAACACCTATTGTATATGATTTTTCCATTTTGTTTTTTGTTTTGGCTGATATATAGCAGTTTTTTTGTTTGTGAAAGTGATAAACGACATGTATAATTGGTAAAATAGAGAAAAATGTCGATAGAAAATTTTGTTACACTTCAATAAATAATAATTACGTTCAAATTTAAGATATAATAATTGTAATTAATTAACTAAATAATCTAAAAAACTACCAGGTTCTGCTCTGAATTTTGCTGCTATAAATGATACGCTCTTCCTCGCTTTCATATCAGTTTATGCACCACTGTAGCTAACGCGTTAAATATCACTTGACATGCATTTTATTCAACATTTGTGCCATATAGCTAGTGTTTTTTTTTTTTTGTTTAAAAAAAAATTGAATATTACATTTAAACCCAAATCAATAGAATTGAAACTAGACCTGATTTGACTGAAAATTGGTGGAAGAGTTGATTATTAATTTCAACCTAATGTTTGTTTTTAGTTACATTTATTACTTTTAGGCAGAATAATAATATGCTTACTTATGATCCGAAAAATGAAAACATTGTTACCAAGTACAATGCACGGCCTAATACGTACTGTAAAATCAAATTCTTACCAATTGAATCAAACAATCTTAAATCATATGCCAGTATGCCACCAAAATTTATTTTTATTTATTGCTTAAATTAAGTCGCCGTATGAACACATAAAGAGGAACAGACATATACTTAAAATTGTTGGAGCCGACTAACTTCCTACTTGATTAAATTCATGAAAATATCTCTAGGTTATAACGTATAGCACAATCATAAAATCAGCAAAGTCAAATTATTAGTCAAAGCTCATAATAAATTCAGTTTGCCAACTAGTTTATAGCCTGGAAAAAACACGATTTAAATAAATGACAGGACTAACTAACAACTAACCAATAATGTGATAAGTTGCTGTTATATATGCCCAACTCTCCTTGACAAACAGACACGTATTAGAATTTTTGTTCAATTCAAATAATGGCTATATTCACAGAACGCAATAAAAATCCCAAACTTGACTAGTGTACTTTTTTTTCCTTCCCGAAATTAAGGAGATTTTGATGACTCGTCATTATTAATGAAAAGATGCTGAATTAGTTTTTTTGAAGTAGGGGTTGGAAATTGTTCAAGAACGATTAACAAAGAGGGTTTTGGAAACTATCTCAAAAGAAAGAACGAGAGAACATAGTGAAACGGCCTCGTTTCAAGATCCTTTCAAAGCGTGAATCGACCTTCAACTAGCTCGCAAAAAGACTAGGAGATAACTCGGCGTTAGCAAGACTCCAACGATCAAGTCAATTATACAAAAAAGTGTATAAAATACGAAAAGACTAAAGATAATTTCTTAGATGATAAAAGATCACCTTTGCTTTCACATACCTTCTACTTTTATGCCTTTCTTGCATAGTCCTTGAGAGACACGTGACCCACTCGGGTCAGTGGTCGAATTAATTGTCGATCGTGTGTGGGTCGACCGACTAGGCCGATTCTTCCTCTCAGGTTTACTCGACAATAATTACTTCATGTCAAGTCCGTCTTCTAAGACAATAAATATTTGTCGAGTCTATCTTAAAGGCTAATTAATGCTAGTAGGTCAACTATGACATTAATTACTTCTTGCCAGATCAACCTCCTCGAATACTTAACTCTCCGGATTTGCCCCTTGCCCTCAATAAATGCTTATCAGGTTAATCCTGCCGTTAGTTACTTCGTGACAGGTCGACCATTTGTTTTTCTCGCTAAAAACGCGCCCTTCCGCTAGATCGACCTACTTTGGTCTCGCGCAAATTCACCCTTCGTGAGGAGCCCTGCAATTTAGAGCGCAAAGTCTCGCTAGTCAGTGCTTTAACCCCATTCCATACCAAATGACAGATCTTTCCCTCCAGATATGCGTCCCAGTTCTGCTCCCAAAATTAGGGAGGATCACATAGTTTTAGCAAATAAGGCAAAATGATGTGTAACGAAATTTGTCTACGAGACCATGAAATACTAGATAAGGGTCTTCAAACTTCAAAATTTAGATGTCGTCAGCAATAGCTTGTCAAATTGAGTATGTCAAATTGTTGGTCAATTAATAGTTTAATATCCAATTAATGTCGAAAGTTCTATTAGTCCTTATAGGGCTATCTAACCATTGTACATTACCGAAAATTATAATAATACCTACTTGAGATTAATTGTAATCATCAATGGCGCTTGAATTTAGATTTTCATTTAATTTAGATTCACTGATGTTTGAAAGAATCAAAATCAAAATCAACGTACAATTAAAGATCCAACAATCCGGTGATTGTATATAATGGGAAAATTTAATAATACTAACTTGAGATTAATTGTTATCGCTATTGATGGTTGAATTGGGATTTAAATTCAAATTTTAAAAGCGTGATTGAATATCTTTTCATTTTGAATATTTTATTTCCATTAAGAAATAGTGATAAAAAAAATTAAAGAAGGATAATGAATGAAAATGTAATGATTAAAGTAGATTTGATAAGAAAAATTAAATGAATGATTGAATATAATTAGTAGTTAGAAATATTTGAGTGGATGAATAGAGAAAGCTGCGGGTAATAATTATTTCTTGTTTTTAAAAAAGAGTGTGTAGATGTGATTGATGATGAAAAGAATCAGTGAATAATGTATTTTCTAAAACTTTTCAAAGACAGTCATATGTTTAGGGTTAAAGCATTGTTCTAAAAATTCACGTCTGGCCTCGACTAGTCACCCTAGGCACTAGACTCCATTTATCCGCCTAAATTTTTTTCCGATTAGGCCTTGCCTAATCCCGCCAGAGTCCCGCATAAGTCGCCTCGACTCCGCCTAAGCGCTAGGCTCCATCTTGCCACCTGATTGGTGTCTAGCGCTTTATTGAAAATTGGGTGAATGTATTCTCTAGCGGGAAGAAAATTGAAATTAGGGCGCGATTGAATATGCTTTCATTTTGAAAATTTTCATTTTGCTAGAGAATAGTGGTAAAATAATTTTTGGAAGAAAAAAAGATGATTTTTGAGAGTGTGATTGGATGTGAGATGAAAAAGTAATGATGAAAGTTGATTTGATTTAAAAATAGTAAAATAATGATTGGTAGTTGGAAATTTATGAGTGAGTAAATAGTGAAATTTGTGGGAGAATATGTAATAATGATTAGTTTTTGGTGAGAAAATGTGTAGATGTGATTGGTAAGATAAAAAATAAGAAAAAGTAAAAGTGAGAGATTAATATATTTTCTGAATTTTTTTATAAACAATCGAATGTTTGGTCAAAAAAAATCCTCCAACGGAATGAAAATGAATTCCCTTCCACATCCAATCGCAAACTTTTTGTGAAAAAAGTTCAGATGCAACATCAACGTAGTAGAAAAGATCAATTGGAAATTCGGATCAGATTCAAATCTCTCAAATAATATTGGAATCGGATAAAATGCTAAAATTTGGCAAATGTTGAATTATGGGCCATAGTCACCCACGTATACGCGGCCCAGTTTTGTATACATGTATATTTTCTTTTTATCCAAACTTCATTCAAGTATGTGGGCTTTTGTATTGAATACATGGTACTGGACCAAACCCAAAGGGTCTAAAGTCCATTATGATTTTGTTTAATAAATTAAATGGGTGACTAAATAGTGGGATCATGAACCCATCGAACCCTTTAAGTCGATCCAACCGTCTAATGAGAATCGACTATATGGTTTTACGCAAAAACTTGTATGAGAATTGCGACGGTGAAAGTCCGTGAGCGTGACATAGTGATACTTTTAGTGTAAAAATAATACTTTTAGTGTAAAGGATCACAGAGGCAATGATCTTTTAGTGCAAAAAGTGATAATTTTAGTGACAAAAGTGATACTGCCTAAATACACTAATTTCAGTGTATTTTGACAAGTATTACTTTCACTAAAAGTATTCTTTTTGCACTAAAAGTATCACTGTCTTCACTTGCCCCAAGACCGCCTCACAAGAGACTCTTTGGTTGTTTTATTATATAAGGGTTTTTTTTGTATCGCTAAATGTATTATATAAGGGTTTGTTCATGCTACACCATGTTCATATTACACTTGGTGTATGGATAGATGACAATTGTGACATTCTATAGAAAATTGTACAACTGTAAAATAAATTCACACCAAATGTAAGCATCAACTGACTATATATAATTTATTATTCATGTTAATTGTCACATGGAGACTTGTGTCGTCACTGGACCACCATTTGTCCAATAAACATGATAACTAGAGTTTGTAATTAGACTAAAATTGAGAGTTGTTTTTATAATTGTCATCTTTAAAGGTATATTTAGTGTAAACCATGATGAAATATAGAATTAGGAACAAGACACCGGAAATGAAACATCTGGCGAAATAGTACTTTTTCCTTAGTACCATGTTTCTTTTTTTATTTTTATTTTTTTTTATTTACAGTGTTACAGTTAATCAAACCTCGACTTTGAGGGCTTGTACTTAGTTAAACAGTCAAAAAAAAAAAAATTAGAGCAGCATATTGTAGATTTGTAGTTATAACAGTCTCCCTTTTATTTAGGGATAATTAAAAAAACTTGAGGTTTAGTCTTATTACAAAAACCCGTTATTTTTCAAAATTACAAATACTCCCCTTATAGTGTATTTAAACATTCGTTCTCTTGAGGGTAATTTGTAAGAGAGAAAGAAATGTGAAGGGTGTATTTATAATTTTTAAAAGATAATTTAGTTTTTCTGAAATTAGGCTAATTAAACCTCTTTGGTGTTTTTGTAATTATCCTTTTATGATTAATTCATGTTAGAAAAAGTCCATCTGCTATGTGGCTAGATAAATGGAACAGTCTTCTTTGTAAGTTGTAACACGTGCAATTATCATGGCACTACTAAAAGGTCCAAAGTTACTTAACATGGAACTTGATCAGCTGCCAAAAAATTCAATTTTGCACCACCAAGGACATAACACATGGTTTATATAGGCTGTTTGTTACTCTTCGGAAGCGCATGTTGCTGGTCGGTTGGACTAATTTTGCAGGTATTGTCCGTATTGATTTTTAATTAAAAAATTTGGCCCTGTCATTCTTTGAGGCTCAACCCGAGCCTCTTCATTTGAAGAGTTTCTCGCCTATTTACTACGCCAACGAACAATCAAATTATCACTATAGTTATTCCTTTTTCTATTTCTTCTTCCAAGTGCAGGATAACCCCAAGAGGTTGTGGGTTTTTTTCTACCAATTGGGGCTCTCCGTTCATCACCCTCATGGGAATAGTCTACAGGGTTCATAACTACTCCTCTTTCTTTTTTTTTCTTTTTAAAAAAATAGTGTGAAACATTGCTAAATACCAAGTTTAATGCAATTTTTTTTTTTTGTTAAAAGGTACATGTATCAGCAAGCTACCTTGATGCCTTATCATCCTTCATAATGACTTTAGTTAATACAAAATTGTAGCACTTTTTATATAAGGTACATTATGTAGACGTGTTTGTAACATTTTTACATTACAATATTTATGTAACACTTTTGATGCACTCCATTAATATGTACCAGTTTTTAAATGAGTATCACATTTTTTTGTTATTTCTTTTGTAACAAAATATGTATCACTATAGTTAAACAATATTAGAGGTAACACTATATTTTATTAATTGTAATACTATTTTGGCTATATATTGGTAACACAAAATTACATTGCTTTCATTAAATAATACCAAAGATATATTTAATTAATTGATATCACAAAATATGTGAAGGCAAAAGCGAGTCACTAAACATAAAAATTGTAGACGTCATGTACTGCTTTTTTTATCGAATTTTTGTTTTATTTTTTAAAATTTTTAATGGGTAAGTAATTTCATCGCAATACCAATGAAAAATCCCTAGGTAACTATTTTATTATTTTGATTATAATTTTTTTATTTTTGTTGACGCAAACCAATTTCATCGGTAATTTTTTTTTACTTTTATTTTTTTAAACATTTACCAACGAAAATTGATGTTGTCCATAACTATTTATATTTTTACCAACGAAAATTGATGTTGTCCATAACTATTTTTACTTTTACTTTTTTATTATTTATTTATATTATTTTTATTTTTACCATTAGATTTTTTTAGTAAAATGAAGAAGAATCAAAATACCAAATTTTGATTTGAGAGTGGAATAAGAAAAATGAAACAGATATCTCATCCCATTTTTAACTAGTACACAATTTTTTAAGAAGCACAATCTACTCAAACTAATTTTGCTAAAAATAAAAAGGATTGAAGTGTTTGGGCATATCTTAGTATGGTTGGTAAGGGTGAAAATAGGCCAGGCTACCTAACAGAGGACTATGGTCCGGCTTACTAAGGGCTTGGATTGGCTTGCTTATTTAACAATTGGGTCAGATTTAGGCCTTTATATTATAAAGTCTGTTTAAATAGTTGAGCCAGACCTAGAACTTTAGAAAAGCCTTTTAAGCTCAACAGGTCGGCATATTTAAAGCATGCATATAATATATATATATATAATATTATATTATATATATAATGTATGTATTTAGACATGTTTAAAGGTTCGAATCGAACCGGCAAACCGACGGTTTCGAACTGGGTCAATGATTCGAAAAATTATTGACCACGATTTTGGTTCGAACCGGGACCAGAAATCGAATTTCTATGGTTAGGTTACAGTTTTATATATTTCGAACCAAAAACCGCTCGGTTAAACCGGCGATTTTCTATTTTTTTTTAAATTTTATTTGCCTAATTTTTAAAAATTGAATTTGAAAACGGTCACAAATGTGACCATTGACAAATGATTTTAATCGGAAACCGCGGATTTCGGTTGTTAAAGTGGTGGTCAAAGAGGTCTTCCTCTTTTCCTATAATAACATTAATTGCGAAGGAAATCTAGAGGCTCAAGATCGCTCCACGATTGGACAAAGCCAAGGTACGTGATCAAGTCACCAATTTTGATGATTAGAAAAAAAGCGACACTATTGATACCGGATCAAACAATGAGTCACAAAATGATTGAAGAATCACGTTGCCACCTTTCCTAAGATAAGTAGAAGGTAAAGAGAACTACATAGGGTTTTGATTCCTCTATAAGGATACGTAGGCAATTTTATTTTAATATTCAAAGTTAAATTTAAAAATTTTAACTTAGAATATTAAATAAAGTTCAAACCTATTTTTTTTTCTTCTTTGTAGTTTGTACTTGGTAATTTAAATTTTATACGAAATTGTAGTAACTTGTAATTTATTTTGAAATTGTACTTTGGAATTGTAATATCTTAGAATATTTCATTTGTAGCTTGTAATTTAAATTATTTTTAATAAAATTGTAAATTATAAGTTGTAATTTTACTTTAAAGCAATAAAGTCATTTTTTTCTTACTCAATTTTATTCCCTTCATCAATTGTGTTAATTTATTCAATATTAAAAATTCAAAAAAAAAACGAACAAAATCGAAACCAAACCGAAAATTGCTGGTTTACGAACCACCGGTTCGGAACCGAAACCGTCTATAAGACGGTTAGGTTCCGGTTCCATCCTTTGGGCTAACCGGAACCGACAGTTCCAAACCATTGAACATGTTTATATGTATTATATTATATATTCATAATGAAGATATAGATTGTATAAAAAAATTACATATATCTTATATATAAATATAATATAGCAACACTAATTAAACACTTATTTGGATTTGTTATTGTTATGGACTTATCGGATATTGTATGATCATATTTATGTACTTTGGAGATGTAGCGTAATGGATTCTATTGTCATGTGCATTTTAGTTTTTTTTTTTCATTTTGAATCTTATAATGACTATCATGAGATTGTCGTGTGTTTTTTGTAGTTTACAATTTTTTTTAAATGTATTTTGATAAGCTTAAACATGCTTTAAATTAAATAGGCCCTGACGCCTTGGCCTTTTTACTTAAAAGCCAGGTCGAGTCTATGAAAAAGTCTATTACGAGATAATAGGTCGGGCTTGGCCCCAAACCCAATAAAGCGGGGCTTAGACCTCCCAACTCAAAGTCCGGCTTTGCTTGGCCCATTTCCACTCCTAATGGTTGGGAATACTTGGGATTATCCGCGCATTTCGGAAAGGTTGGGAAAAGTAATCAATCGTAGTGTAACTAAATATATTGAAATTTTCTTACACAAAATTAAATTAATTGCAAAGACAAAAACTCCTATCGATCGTTTAATGGGTATGACTTTTTGTTAACGGATTTGACACATGAACCAGTGGCATTCCCATAATATTAGCATTTAGCGGTGGTATTTTAGTAGTTTTTGGGGGACCACGGGTATTAACAAATCTTCCGAAAAGTATTAGCCGTCCTTCTAAAAAAAAGTATTAACTTGATTCTTCTAAAATGTATTAGTAGTTCTCAAGAGTATTTTAGTATTTCTCCTTAATATACTCCCGAAATGTATTATTAGCGATCCCTCAAAAAAGTATTAGTAATTCCTCGAAAAAGCATTAGTAGTTCCCTGGAGAGTATTTTAGTATTTTCCCGAATATAATTAAATTTTTCTCCCGAAATGTATTAATGATCTTCCGAAAAGTATTAGCCGTCCTTCTAAAAAGTATTACTAGTTCTTCCGAAATGTATTAGTAATTATCCGAAGAGTATTTTAGTATTTCTCCTGAATATACTCACAAAATGTATTAGCAGTCCCTCAAAAAAGTATTAGTAGTTCCTCGAAAAAGTATTAGTAGTTCCCTGGAGAGTATTTTAGTAGTTCCCTGGATATAATTAAATTTTTCTCCCGAAATGTATTAGTTGTCCCTCGGAAAAGTATTAGTAGTTTCTCGAAAAAGTATTAGTAATTTCCTAGAGAGTATTTTAGTAGTGCTCCTGCAAAGTATTAGTTTTTTGTATAAAATGTATTAGTATTTCTCCATAAAAGTATTAACTGATACTAATATTTGTATCATTTAGTGTTTTGTCTTCAAATACTGCTACTGCAAAAAGGAAGTTCAGGAAAAAAAAAACCCTAGCATGCTCCTACCGAACGTCTTCTCCCTTGCGATCGACGACGGTCTTCCTCGGTGATCACTCCGGTCATCTTCTCCGGCATGTCCATGGCGGAATCATCTCCTGACAGAGTCTGATATAACCTTAGACGAGGCATATGCTCTTCACTATGTTGTTGCATATTGTGATCCATCTCTCAAAATTCCAATCTTTGAAGTCTAATTCTCTTTTTGTTTCTGCATTCATTAAAAGACCATTTCTTGTCTGTAGAATACTTTCCATATAAGGAACTTCAATAGCCACCTCCGCAACATGTCAGATGATTCACAAGCCAAACGACTAAATGAAATGATGGCATCTGCGGTTTATCTTCAAGTCAGCAGTCGCACCATCAGCCAGGCATTGATTTTTGTGACTCGATCCACGTAAGGAACCGTCGATTATTGTGTCACTTCTGAGCAAGGGAGCGCGTGTGCGTCTGATGGAACTTGATGTGTTGAGATTGTATGGGTCGGCGGACATGGTGATTGAGGGTTTTGGGAAGCGGATTTGATGGGCTATGGATTGAGATAGGTAGGATATTTAGATCCGTCTAACGAATCTAGATCCATTAGACGGTTTGACGAGGAGAGCTCTAATTGCAGGAAGTCCACTCTTTTGGGCTAGATCTTGTGATCTCAAACAAAATAAGTCTCAGCAAAAATAAATAAATAAAAATAAAAGCCGTATCGTATCACTCAGGATATGCTGACCAAGACAAAGCCAACTTTAGATATTCATACCAAACTATATATGTTGAAAGGTCAGGAAGCAAAGTACAAAACTACAATCTACTCAAAATATATTTAGCTAAAAATGAAAAGGACTGAGAAGTGTTTGAGCATATAATTTAACAAGTTTGGGATTGTTAAGAGTTTATTGTTATTATCTTGTATTAGTAAGGGTATAATTAGCTCTATATTTGTCTTGGTGCCTTATCTGTTTTATCTTCTTAATTCTTCTGTCATTGTAAGACTATACTTTATCCAAAAACTCTATCAAGTTGTCTTCTTTTTTTCTTCTCTTATTTTTCCTTTTGACTATGGCCAAATATGATTAGATTATTGCATCTTTCTTCTCTTGTTTTTGCTTTTGACCATGTTCAAATATGATTACATTATTCGTGGATGCTCCAAGCACAAATAATCAACTGTATGCAAACGTCTACGTAATGTTAAAATTGTCTTAAACAAAATCAAGTTAAATCCAGAAATTCTATTCGTTGGGCAAAAATTTTTTAGAATCCATAGTATCATACTTACTATCACTCAAGATAATGTTGACCAGGACAAATCTATGGTTAGACTTAGATAATTATACCGAAATTAAATTAGCCACGGTAGGTGCAACTGCCCATCTTTCATCTCAAAACAGGTGGCCAGATCACTTCATTTCTGGTACGTTATTATCTTATAGACAAAAATATCATCTTAACACTCAACCATTTATCTGACTTTGTAGGCATAAAAGGTCCACATTCTTTAAAACATACTTGACCACTTCCTACCATAAAGACACACTCATCCAGCTTTAGGGATAACTATAACAAACCCCTGATGTTTGTGCTAATTACAAACAAAATCCGGAGATTTCAAAATTAAGAAAAAAAAAAAGAACCTAATAGAGTCAACATTGTAATATTTCTACAACTATCATGGGAGTTTTTGAAATATTTATTGTTTATGAAAAAGGAAAAGTAAGACAGAGTCAACCTCATAGAGGTTTTTCTGTAATTTTCAAAAACCTCTAGATTTTTTTGTAATTACGTCAAACTTTGGGGAGGTTTTTGTAATTATCCCTAGATTTATTGGAAATTGAAGAATGTGCACTAAACAAGCAAAATTTAAGAAAAATGTAATAAAAAAATAAGCTAACAAAAAAATATCCAAACAATGTCATAATAGAAATCTAGCAACACAATATGGTCTGAAAGGCCGTACAAAATAATAAGCACTGTACAACTAGAAACCAGCAGGAACACAAGCTGATGATGTATGTAAAGCGCAAGCAATCAGTAAAAAACTTCAAAAAACCCTCTCCTGATCATCAGATACACACCATCTAAAATGTTCAAGGATATCGTTTCCAAGAATTATCCTCCCTGTTGTTTCTAAACGCACAGCACCCGATCGAGTAGACGATGATGAGGAAGACGAGGAATACAATGTTGATAACAGCCACCCTCTTCCAGTCACTCTTAATGTTATCCAGCAGCCCCGCCTTGCATGATCCGCAGTTGTAGCACAACACATTCGGTCGTTACTCCATGTACTGCAATCTGGATTCGTCAACGATGATGTCGAGTACGAGTCCAGTTCGTTGGGCTCACGTGCTGGAAGTTGCAGTCGTTCGATGGCTTACAGCAACCAGACTGTTAACAAATGTAAAAAATTCACTTAGTAAGATCAAAAATAGATTAGGTAAATTACAAAACTATCCTGAGGTTTAACCTAATTATAAAAAGCTCCAATTACTTCAAAATCACAAATACCCTTAAGGTTTGCTTAAGGAATACCCCTCTCTTGGGGGCAAAGTTTGTAAAACATAAACAAATGTTATGCGGATACTTGTAATTTTCAAAGATTAGCAGCGTTTTATGTAATTTAACTGATACTTAGGGGTGTTTTTGTAATTAACCAAAAGATTTAGGAACAAAAAAATAGCAGCAAGGGCTGTCAAACGAAGTACAGAATAGAACATAACAACATCAGAGCAGAGGAATCATTCGAGCACCATGTGCAGATTCAACTAATATTATTATTAAGCCAAGAAAATTAATTTGAACTCGTAAATTAAAAAGACAGCATGTTTTTAGCTTTAAGCCAATACCCTCCTTTTCCCATAGATGAACAAAATCATCTTTGAATAAACCAACTGTTGGGTGGTTGCACATTAGTTTTTGATAAATTCAAATGGGTTTTGGTTTAACTGTTGCCCATAAAGTTGTCAAGATCAAAGAATTTTAAAGAAGACACTGCATATTTATGCTAAAAGATACTTTTTTAGGCTAATCATGGCCAAACCAACTTAAAGACACTCAACTTTTTAAAAGCACACTACTAATAAACAACCAAAAACAGCATAATGCAAAAAGAAAATTTCTGGAACAAAAAGTCTTCCTTTTCCAAATTAGCATCCTTTATTTGATGAGACAAACTATTATATTCAATTATTTTCAACTTTCTATGAATTTAAAAAGATTGGCCCCTCAAAAACAAATGATGATAAACTTCCACAATTAAATTCTCTCAAGCGAAAAATGAATTGTTGAATACTAATTCTATGCAGAAAAATCAGGAAATATTCACCAGCATACTCCATGTTAATCCACACACAACCATTCAAACCCATATCATCCCAGATCTAAAACCATCCCAATTTCACCGTCAAGATAATAGAAACACACACAACAAAAACAAAAATCTATACAATAATCACCATGCATATGATTTTAAACATAAAACATAAACAATAATCCAAACCAATCCGCCAAAAAATAAAAATGAAAAATCACGAAGAAACACAAATATATATACCTGAAGCGAAGAGAGGTGTTCTCTGTAAAAATCTTCAACAGGGGTTGACCCAGCTTCAAGAAGCCTCTGGCAAATCCTACCATCGATCAAACAACCCCTAATCCTGTCCCAGTGATCGTTGACCCTATTTTGCAACCAATTGGAATAATCCCCAAGCCTATACTCCTTATAACCCCTATCAGAAAGGGCCTCGCCAGCACCTCTATTGGTCACCACAAACGCGAAAATCGTGAAGCAAAACAACAGAACAATCAACAAGAACATGACCAATAGATACACCCACAAAAGCCAAGAAACTCTGCAGCAAGAGCCTATCAAGCCCGCTATGGACACCAACAGAACGAAAACTCCCAGAGCTATCACGGGCTTGTCGAGAAAACGCTCGCACTCGGTGTTTCCCTGTTTGGATAGCCATATCCCACTGCCGATTATGGGGATTGAGATGAGGAGCGTGATGATGTTCAGAATTCCCACTAAACTGTTACTACAGCGCACCATTTTTCTACCCACGGAGCGAAGAAACAGAGATGTATGGTTCGAGAATTGATATATATGGATGAAAAGAAGGGTTTTGTTAAATCTAAGAAAAAAATATCAAGAATTTGAGAACAAATAAATGGGTTGGGTGGGAATTGAAATTGGGATGAGATTTGGGGATTTTATAATGAGAATTGAGATAGTTTTGAAGGTATAATAATGGAATAAAAAACCGACATGGAAAGACGCGTTTGGCGAGTGTGGCTGTGACGTGTGGGACTGTGAGAGTACGGTTTAAGAGTTTACTCGCTGCTTTTGTACAAGGTAGTAGTTTATATGGGAAATACGGAGAACGTGGGCCCCGCGTGCGCGAATAAACATTCAACGCTTTATGTAACGGGGCTGTCACGGTTCTTGGGTGACCGTTTGTGAATCTTGGAGTATTATTTCTGTTATTTCTGTGGCTATATAAGATTTGAGCTTTTTTTTCCAATATAGATATTTGAACTTTTTTAACATTGGACATCATTTAATATTTGTTATTATAATTATTTAATAAGCTGTTTTTTTTAAGGGATTAATGTCGTCATATAATTCAGATATTAAACTCTTATTACAAAGTCACCCTCTTTAATAAATAAGGGGAAAATACGTTTGGAAACATTTCATGGGATTTAAAGGAATTTAAATTTACCACTTTCATTTATATTATTTAAAATAGATGATAAGATAAGATGGACCATCGGCAGACTAGATCAAATCAATGAAATATAACAACCTTTCAAAATTTGTGGAATTTCAGTCGTTTGTGGAGAATTGAAGGTGATACATTTTGGGATGATGTGTGCTCGGGCTATTAACATTGAATCTATCGCTATCGATTCTCTTTTGGTCGTGCAAGCAGTGATTAAATCAATAGAAGACTTTAGCTATGTGAGTGATCTGGCTTCTAAAATTAAAGAGATATTTGACAAGTTTTAGTTTCTGAGTTGTAAGCTATTTCAAATTCGAAGATTGACAAATTATGTCGCTCACTCACTGTTAATTTTTCTATTTTCTCTCATCTTCCTGTTGTGCTTACAAACTTCTTGTCAATACATATATAGATATATATGATTTGGATCTAGTGAGTCACATAAATTATGTGAGACACGAGACCACCGAGGCGTTGATTTATTTTTTAAACGGTTGAGATTAATCAGTTTTTACCATTTTTTAGTATATAACTTAATTTAAAAAAGGGTTGTTTGGTAATTTTAATTAAGATCAGTTTTTGGGAGGGAAGTTTATTTTTGGGAGTGGGCTATAATTTAGGAACCTGGAGATGTGTGTTTATCCAAAATCTTGCATATCTTCTCCAACCTTGTAAACGAGAGTCGGAAAAAAATACACCTCAACAAATGCCGGCAGTTGGAGTTCTACCTACCATGGAAATGCGAGTCGGAGCGGCACACTTATGAGAAGTGTGAGTACGAGCTCGTTATGGAGCGGATGCTACAGATGCAGAAGATCCGCGAGCGCGAGGCCCAATTGAAGGGGCAATCCCCACAATCCCTTCCCCAAATCCCTAAAAGCGCAATGCGTGATTGGGAACAAGTCTGGAAGTGTTTGCGATGTGAGAAAGTGGTGGAGTTTAATCAAAACTTTTCTGTTTTATTTCTACAATGACATTAGAGTTAATTCCTCATGGTAAACAGATTTGTAATAAATTTCACACATGATTGTGCTCCATTTTACATCTATTTCGAGTGTTTTACCAAAAAAAAAAATAAGCTACGTCACTCGGGGCATCTTGAAATTTTCCCTGTAAAGTAGCGGCCGGAAAACCCCCAAATTTCTTTGAAAAAACCCTATTCGAAGCGGGTAGCAAATTTGTTTTTCTATTTTTTGCTCGTCTTTTTTTTTTTGATTTTTTATTCCACTTTTTATGTAGGACATTGTCATTGCTAGATATGTTTTAAAATTGCATATTGTTGATGATAAATATGCTTATGATTGTTATGTAATATGCTTACATATGTTTTAGACGGGGAGGGGGTGGCAATTAGTATTTCCCACTTTCTCGGAAATATTGGAAGATTGTTTTAATGAGGCAAAAATTGGTTCTTGTTGTCAATAATTATGCTCACATTTGTTTTTACAAGTATTGGGTGATTGCTTTAATGAGGGAAAAACATTGTTTATCTATGGTTTATATTATGCTTATGTATATTCAAGTATGTGCAAAAATGGGATTGGTTGTGTTTTTGTTTCTTCTTTTGTCTTTATTATTTGAAAAAAAAAAAGAAGTCCGGGAGATTGCTCAGTGGGAGTTTAAAATGCATATTGTTCTTTGATAACTTTGCTTATTTATGTTGTATATTTTGCTTATGCATGTTTTATATAATGCTTTCATACATGAGGTAATTAGTATTTGCCACTTTTTTTTTTCTAAGTCCTGGGGTTTTGTCTGTTTGATGTTTTCTCGCTTATTGGTGTTCACGATTATGCTTATTCATATTCTATATCATGCTTATGCATTTCATATAGTATACTTATTTTTTTTTTTGTGTTAATAAATGCTTGATTAAATGACTAATATCCAATTTTTTGTTAGTGTTTCATTTGAAATGGCTAAAGAGAGCAATAAGAGGAAGGCAACAAGTGGCTAAAAGAGCAATAAGAGAAAATATCAAGTGCAATATGTTTGGATGCAATGAATGAGCGAGAGAGGAGATGGTCTTGGGGATCGGGCGAAGGAATTTTCCAAAACGAAACAATCAAACGTTTGTTGCTTCGTACTTTTGATCAAAGTGTTGATTACTAGAGTGTTTTATACACTTTAAATTTGGTTGTTTTTGACGCGTCTTGTAGTTGATGTTGAATGTTTTATAATTATTGTCGTTGTGTTAGTTCATGGTGGTAATATTTTTTGCAAAGCGAATTGATTGCTAATGTAAGCAAAATTCAATTAGTCTATAAGCGAGAATTCAACTTTATTGTAAGCAATTATCTTCATGGTATCTTTTAATGTATCTAAATATTTTTAAACAGGTTCGAGTGCTTTGTAAGCAAAAGCCAATTGCTTTGCAAGCATTTTATATTTCAAGTATCTTATACTTTAGCAAAGTATTCAAATGTTTTGTAAGCAGGATTCAAATGCTCTGTAAGCAAAAGTCAATTGACTTATAAGCAATTATCTTCATGGCAATTTATATCATTAGCAATTTCAATTATGTTCAATTTTTTCTTTTGGTCGAAAAGCGTTATATAAGAATAACAAATAAGCAAAGTACAATGTATTAAAAAACATTATAATAACAAATCATGTGCAATTTGTAATATGTGAATAAATGGTGTTAAAAAATAAACAGGCATTCACAATATTTTTATCGAGCACATGCCCTTTTTCAATTTGTTAGGAACAAATTTTAGGATCAGTATCAAACAAATAATTATAAAATTTGAAATAAACATAAATATTAAGCGGTAAAATATGCATAAATAAGCGATTATCAAATGCTTTAATAAGCGATATCAAACATGCACTTCAAAAATAACGTCAATAAGAGTGAATTCTACTTGTCGCGACGTTATGCTTTGTGCGAACCTATTTCTCCACATTTTCCACAACGTCTCTTCAATTTCGCCCGACCTTGATTGCTTTCTCTTTCGACTCGAAGTCGGCTCTTAAATCGACTACCACTTCCCTTATTTTTGGCTTTGTGTTGGTGGCAACACTACAACGCCTAGTGGGATTTGTCCCTAACGAATCCTTCGATCAATGATTGCTTGTTCACCGAATCGAATTGAATTTTCTGCATTCGCAAGTTTGTTCATACTTATAAGCATATTCATATGCACAAACAAACAAGATTATAGACACGAATAAGCAACACGGGTAAACATACAAAAAAAACAGGGATGAAGAATTGAATTTTTTCCTGGATTCACAAGTATGTTCATAATTATAAGCATATTCTTTGGCACAAATAAGCAAGATAATAGACACGCATAAGCAACTTTCCGGGTAAACATAAAAATAAAATAAAATGATGAATCGAATGATTATTTTAGAAAAATGCGAATCAGTCTTTAATTGGATTCAGTAAAAAAATGGATAATATAAACAATCGAAAGGTGAGAAAATTGGTTGCCTTGTTGTTCATTAGTGTTGAAGCATTATTTATAGGTGTCATCCATTTTGTTTCTTGCTTGAACTCTCAAAATATCGACTTTGTGTCTTGTGGGAGAAGATTTTCATTTCGGACTCGGGGGAGAAGGTGATTATGCATTTGGGACGATTTTCCAATAAGCGATTTGGTGGATTGTGATTGCAAATTTGATGGTAACTCATCCTATTTTAATGGGATTTACTAGATTTAGCCAACACCCCTATTCTTATGTGGGTGATTTGCCCTCACGCGTTGACTTTATCACATAATTTACCAATATTAATCAGGTTTAATCTCAACCATCGAAATTAGTAGATTTGTGGCTTGGATCCAGTCTATGTACTCATATAATAGGGAGTCTATATAACCCTCCCATATATATATATATATATATATATATATATATATATATATATGATTTAGATCAAATGAGACTTATATTCCGGAGTGAGATCATAAGAAACGGATCTCGATCGTTGGGAGACTAGTTTTAATTCTTTGAAAGTTTTTCTTTTATTTTAGGAAGTGAGATAATAATTGATTGGTATTAGGGTAATTTAACAATTTTTGGATAATTTAAAAGAGGACAAAAAGGTAATATTGAATCCCATGATCTTGTAAATGAGACTTTTTTCATTTTCGGTTTTACGTAAATATTGTTGGCGGTTTTCTATTCAAATTAGTAAACTTTGAGAGTTTACTAATTTCGCCCGACCTAGCCCGATTTTTTCTCTCGAGTATCGGGGATGGATCATTCCCTAATTGCCGACTCTACTTACAATGGAAGAATCAAACCAGGAAGTAGCTATTCTTGAAGGTTTATTCTCCTTTTTGTTTTTAATATTACTACATGTTTTATGTAATGTTGTTGCACATAGTAAGTATCATTGCATATTTTATGTAATATTATTGTTTAATTACAATGATATTCTTTGCATGTTTTATGGAATATTGTTGCATATATAATATTAGATCCTTGTATATTTTGTAATGTTGTTGCTTAATTAGAAGTATATCATTGTATGTTTTATGTAATATTGTTGAATATATAGTATTATAGTTTTATTTTATTTTTTAATTTTGCATATATTACTTTGTATTGGAGCACAATTTTATTACTTTTATATTTATTTTTTTGTGTTTATGAATGAGAAACTATATTTATTTTTTTACTTTTAAGCCGAATCAAAAGAAGAAGAACGAATAAGAAACAAGAAATTTGTCCTGGCTTGCTTAATTTTCATGAATGGTTGTAATTAATTGACCGCAATCTAATCAATTAAGATTACTTCCATAATTTGTGTAATCATTCCTTTATGGTTGTTATCTATTAATTAGTATTCTTTTACAAAAATATGGAACTAATCTTAATCTTAGTCATTCCTTCAATGGGACGTGCACTGGGAAAATCCTCAGACTTAACGCAATAGCTTGCAAAACAAGTCAGTCAGGTAAACCGCACAGGGTAGCCTACTAACCACTTCAGGCAGGTAAACCACACTAGACAAGCTCTGTGCGACAGATTCGACCTAGCAGTGCATGGTAGGGATTCGAACTTGAGACCTTTTGGCCTCAAGAATCTACCCTACTCTACTAGGCCACTCCATAAATACCTTTTTTCCATAATGGGAGAACTCACAAGCACTATCTTTCAGATGTTCTTGGATAAACCTCAGGTTTAACACAATAATCTGTAAACCACGTCAGTCATGTAAACTGCAGTAAGCAAGTCCTTTGCGGTGGACTCGACCTAATAGTGCATATGTGGGATTCGAACTTGAGACCTTTTGACAATAAGAACCCACCCTACTCGAGTAGGTCACCCCATGAGGGGCTCAATACCCCTTTTATATAAAAATAGATGATTCATGAGAAGAATTTCAAATGACCGCACATCGATGATCTGAGAATTATTAAAATCCACCATAATAAATCAGAAAATAGTTAAGATACAAGTTGAAAATTTTGAAACGTACATATTAAAAAGCTATCCAAATAAGTTTAATTAATCGATTTATTATTATAAAGTTGAAATCATTTACTTAAATTCATTAATCCAAATGTCGGGTAAAATTTGTTCAGAAATTGGTGAAGCACATGGCATTTCTGCCAAGATATAATTTCATTATAGTTCAAACTTGATTATTTAAAAAAATAAAATTACATACCTTCATTTAGAACAATAAAGTTATATTCTTAATTAAATGCAGAAAAACAAAAGTTGCGACTGTCATGTAAAGGCTGGTAAGTTTAGCATGACTTTCA
Source organism: Rehmannia glutinosa (assembly GCA_016081115.2). Classification (NCBI taxonomy): domain Eukaryota; kingdom Viridiplantae; phylum Streptophyta; class Magnoliopsida; order Lamiales; family Orobanchaceae; genus Rehmannia; species Rehmannia glutinosa. Next base: position 205,325 of record JABTTQ020001086.1, read on the forward strand.
GGGCTGTAAAACGACGTAGGACGTTACGGGGACGGAACATGTATGAAACAGTACGCATCACTTCAATTGCTTAATTTATTTTTCTATCATCCTAAGTTTTTCAACTGTTTACTCAGTTTTTCCTTTTTAATGTATATATTATATAGATGTCTAATTATATTAGAAAGACACAACTCAATAAGAAAAATAAATATATTTCACTTTTCATCATGTATATATATTGATGCCTCCGAAAATAATATATACTATCAAGAATCTTTTTCTTTTTTAATGTATATATTATATAGATGTCTAATTATATTAGAAAGACACAACTCAATAAGAAAAATAAATATATTCCACTTTTCATCATATATATATATATATATATATATATATATTGATGCCTCCGAAAATAATATATACTATCAAGAATCTCTCAATTTTTCAAATTTGATACTCATCCAATCAATCTAAAATCTACATAATTCATCTAAAAAAAATATCTACACAATTTGATTCAGAACGCTTAGGCCAAATAAGCTGATATAAATAGGCCAATCTTAAATCACATCATATATATATATAGAAGTGGTTCTTAAGTATTTTGTTCTATATACTATTCCACGATTTAATTAAAGTTTGTTGGACAATGAATTTCTTGGACCAGAATACAGAGTAGTTTTCCACATGGCTTTTATTTTTTCTAAAGACTTAGACGACCTTGATTAGGTCATCACCGCGTACCGTATGTTTGTTTTCTTTTTCAGTACTGTTGGACACATGTTGCCTCCGGGCTGTATGTATATCAATTTACTATAGGATAGGGCAAATCCCACATTTAGAAGTTTCGAAGATTGGGTTTAATGTTATTTTAATTAGTTTATATTATATGCTGCTCTTTTCCGCATATAACTCTAAGTCAAGGATGATCCAACTTCTTTTTCGGAACTGGTAAAATCTTTGAATGTGAACTAGCCTGCAACATACAAAACAATGTTAGGGGATCCATGTGGTGGTCCCAAGGAGGCCCCTCCGACGCTCAAATCAGCGATTCTAGGAGAAAAATCCAGAGCGCGTAAATGTAACTCGCAGTAATTAATTGAGCTTATTTACAAATGGGATGAAATGACTTTTTTATACCTAGGTTGATAGGCGCGTGGGCCTCAGTAAAATAAAGTGGGTCGCCCAGGCCGATATGGGGCTGCATATGAGGTTGGTATGGCCGTGCAGGCTAGTCCGAGCCGTATAGGCTGAAAAATCATATTTGTGGCCCAACAATTAAAAATACCGGGTAATTGATAAATGTTTATTAAATAAATAGTAATAATAATGAATTGACTTTTTGGCCCACAACGATATTAAATTGTTGTTCTTTAAATTTGATTTCAATTTAATCGTTTTGATAAAATATTTGCGCAAGAAGTTTTTCATATGCACTTGACGTCATATTTTGATAACCAATTAAAATTTTAACAATAACTAATAACTAATGTTTAAGTATCATAGGAGCCTATTATAAAAGCTAATTTTTTTAGGACGAGATATCGCAATTTTAGTGTAAAGAAAAAAAAATATAAACTTTTTATTAATTATTATATACATATATAATTCGCCCCAAAAAATATTATCACATAATGCCGAAATTTCTAGGTAATTTCTTACTATCAAATAGTCATTATTAATAGATTACTTGATCATGTCATCTTCTCTATGATTGCCTTACATGTGTTGTTGGGAATTTCTAGTTCTATGCACATGCTTATCTAATTGTAAATTGCTGGTAGCACTATTTCTTCTTTTTAATAAGTTTAGGATTAGGATGATTTGTCTAATTTAATACTTTAAGTTCTTTTAAATTTGACCATATATAGGAACCATGTACAACGGGTATATTTAAAGTGGATTTATCAAAATCCGAAATATCATATCAGCGGATTTGGAAACTGTTAGATAATTCAAGGCAGACTAGGTAAACTCACTTTTATACTTTCGAAAATATCGCAAATTATATATTTGTAGATATCACTAATAATGTTTTTTTCTCACAAAATATATATTCATATAATCACACAATACTATATATAATAAAATTTAAAAAATGAAAAACTAAATGAGCTTGTAGTCAAGGACGGAGCCAGGAATAAAAATGGGGTGGGCCGATACACGAAAACGGGGTGGACCAATACACGAAAATCATATAAATTATAATTAAAAAAAATTTAAAAATTTTCTAGTGTAATTTTTTTTTAAAATGGGGGCTTGTAGTCACAAGTCACAACATGTGTATGGCTTCCCAAATGAAAAGGTATGGATTATGAGAGTATACCCTCTGAAGGAGGGGCCATGGTGGTCACGGAACTCTTTTTTTTTTTTTTTCTTGAGAAGATGGTCACGGAACTCAGAATTCGGTAGTGAGACGTATTTTTTTGTGCTGATTGAGTGGAGAAATTAATTAGGACTATGGAGGAATTAGCTTTGATTTGGATTTGGGTAATGAGGCTTCATTTCACGGAATTAGATTTGTGAGATGGTTTGACAAGAAGATGGCCTGCTCTCTCTTTTGGTACCAATACAATAAAATATTGCATTGAAAATATTTCATTTTATGAAAGAAATAATTTAAAAAAATATTATATGCTAAATATATAAAACAAAAACTTCTCAATAAACCTTCTTGCAGCATTCGGCGTTATTTCCTTCTCTCCAAAATTCCTGCGGTCTTACCAAAGACATCCTCGAAATCTCCGATTCAATTTATATATAAATTATATCTTGGTCAAATTATGTCAATTGCCATATGAGGAGTACAAATTAAACTAATAAGTAGTTCTTAGTTTTTATCAAAAGTAGAGAATAATCTTTCAACTTTTTCAGTACTATTTATTATTTATTTAGTATGATGCACATTACGATACAATACAATCCCTTTTTATATTTGGTTTTGGTTTTTATCATAATTTTTTTAAATAAATCGCAACATTCTCTACAAATTTGTACATTTTCCAATGTAGTCAGAGGCGAAGCCACTCCGCTCAACTCCAAATTTATTTTTCATTAATATGTATTTTTTTACATGAAACAATAACTCTCACTTGTTCACATTTCTAACTAGTGCCCAATATTATCACTTGTTTTTTCTGAACTAAAATAATAATGAAAAAACATCACTAGTCCAAGTGTTTAACATGACGCCTATCTAATAATATATATATATATATATATATATAGGGAATTTGAGATCAAACTTTGTAAGATTTTGGACTGAATTTCACGAATATATGAATATCTTTATTTTTATAGTAGTTGTCTGATTGGTTATAATCATCATAAAAATATGCAAATATACTTTCTTCAAGGTCATTTATAAAGGATTCAGACTACTTCCATTTTCTTGTTCTATTTCTATTTCATTATCCGAATAAATAACATGTGTTTATCTCGTAAGGGTGGAGCCAGAGTTTATCTTAAGGAGAGGCCAATAGTAAAAAACCCGATCACTTATATATATATATATACACGCACACACATACAAGATATAAAGTTTAAATATATTACATTTATATAAAATTATTATGTTCATATATTATGTCATTATACTGTTATATTATGTCATTATAAACTTGTGTTCATATGTTTAACTCATTTTTAAAATGCAGATATATTTCTTTTGACCCAATCCAGTAGCTGACAATGTTGATTGTGACTGCAAAGTGCAAACGCGGCTTATCTTTTCTTCTACTTCATTCATTTCATCATTTGACTTAAAAAGTTTAAAATCAAAGAAAGAAAAGCCATTGCACTTTCCAGGCATTGAAGTTATCTAATTTTTCTTTTATTATTATTTTCCCTCTTTATGAAATTAGCAATTCCTCTACACCGTAATTATATATATATTTTTTTCTTATGGAGTATTTAGCAAAACATACATTGACTGATATACATGACCAAGGAAACTAGAAATATCGGAATTAAATGATATCTCCTAGTTATAATTCTTTTTTTTTTTTTTTATTGAATGCATGTTACAAGACATACCGATGCATGACAGGAGCGTAAGAAAAACAACAAAGAACACAAATACTACCGTTGATTCACAAGAATACCGGAAGTATTGAACAAAAGCAATAGAATTCTCAAAAAATGTGTATTGCTTGGAGAAGAGATAACTCTCAAAATTTAATAATATTCAACCCCTTAAAAATAATAAAATAGCAAGTATTTATAGGATTAAAATCCTACCACAATAAAACTCATAACTTGACTAGGAAACTTAAAAGATAAACTGAATAGAATCCTAAACACAAAAATCACTATCTAAAATATAAGATATTCTAAAATCTTAAAAGATAATAAAACACGATATAATATTTTTATAAATATCTCCATCATTCTCTCAGGGTCGAAACGATTCGTCCTCGAATCGGAAGGAGATCAAGAATTGTCAAACCATGGAGGGCACGAGGAGGACGAGGCGAGAAAATAAGATACAACTTATATTCTTCATCTCAGTAGTGCATGATAGTACACGCATTATATGGTTGATTTGAATAGCCAAATAGAACGTGCTTACTCGTGACGAATAAACAAGTGTTTAGATGAATCATATGGGACATTGATGTAGCAAAATTGACACCATGCTTGGCAATTCTCAATTTCTTTGTCGAAAATTGATGATCCGTCATAACCACATTCATCCGTGTCAAACTTCGGTGATTTTGCATAGTCAATTAGTGAAATTGTATCGTCACAATCCTTGTCAAATATAGGTGGCCCATCATAACCATCAATCTCCTCGTCAAACTTTGAACGCGTTCTTCGTAGCCAACCATCGAAATTATATCGTCACCTTACGTATCAAAGATGGGTGGCCCATTATAACCACCAATCTCTCGTCAAAGTTTGGAGGCTCATCGTAGTCAACCTCCATAATAGTGTTGTCGATTTCTTCATCAAAAATTGGTGGCCCATCATATCCACCACCATCATCCTCTCGAAACATATGAGGACGGATAAAAATCAATACCACATCCACCGTAATAATTTCGACTATTGCCTCCATTTTACTGTCTCATGGCGCTCGATCTCGGTCGGCCATGAGGTTGGCGGTGACGACGTCGAAAAATTCCTGCTCTTTGGATGCGAAAGCGTGATTATGCGTTGTGTCAACAAGTCGATCGTTGACGGATCATGCGATGTCGTTCATGCGTTGTGGATCTTGTCGGACAACATGGTTCGGGAGCGTAAGATGGTCTCTCGAATACCAAGCGATGCGAGACAGAAGCGTAAGAAGAACAACAAAGAACACAAATACTATCGTTGATTCACAAGAATACAGGAAGTATTGAACAAAAGCAATAGAATTCTCAAAGAATGTGTATTGCTTGGAGAAAGATAACTCTCAAAATTTAATAATATTCAACCCCCTTAAAAATAATAAAATAGCAAGTATTTATAGGATTAAAATCCTACCACAATAAAACTCTAACTTGACTAGGAAACTTAAAAGATAAAGCGAATAGAATCCTAAACACAAAAATCACTATCTAAAATATAAGATATTCTAAAATCTTAAAAGATAATAAAACACGATATAATATTTTTATCAATATCTCCATCACATACCATAACCAATAATATATAACAATCCAAGTGAGACCTAATGCGATCAGATATATAAATCAAACCACACACAAAGATGGAATTAACTCACATACTGATAAGGGTCTTTTTATGCATGTTTTATGTGTATATTTGAGTAGAATTTGAGTTATTTTATTGTTAGTTTTGTAAATTTTTGATTGTACATAGTTATTATTACTCCGATGTGCTTTTATTGATGGAGATTGACCATTCGGGGCTAATTTTGGTGAATTTCGGACCATATATTCATGTCAAAACATACTGCGGGGTTTAAAGATGCAAAAACGTTTGAAATCCCAAGTTAAACGCGTCGTTTCGGGGCCTTTTTGGTCCAACACGGGCAAGGGGTGTTGGGTAAAACGGCCGTGTTCCACCGGGAGCAAAAACTCAAATATTTTGCACAAAACAGCCTCCAACACGGCCATGCCGTGTCGGGAGCACTGACCATATCAGACTAGCTCTCGCAGGAAGAAACAAGACGGCCTGGCCATGCTTTAGGCGACATGGCCGTGTCAGGGCACTTTTCGCAACTTTTCCATGGAAATTATGGAAAAACTCACCAACCAAGCTTTTTGACCACTTTTGTACACTTTTAACACCTTATTTTTCTTTGCAACATGTCCCCAATCTACTTTTATTTGATCTATTGTAAGTTGCAATTATTCCAAATTCTTTATTTTCCACTTTTAGACCAACAAAACTACGAAAATTGCTAGATTAGATAACAAAAAGATGACAATTATTATTACTTCAATCCTCGTGAGATTGACACTCGGTGCTCAATAATCTATTCTATAAAATTATATGTGCACTTGCCTAAGGTTTTAAAGGTAGCTTTTGAGCCATTAAGTTTTTGGCGCCGTTCGGGATTGTAACATTAAGAACGCTTTATTTACGTTAATCTAATAATTTTTTTTATTGCCTTTCATCTTATTTATCCTTGTAAGTCTTGGATTACACTTATCCTCTTTATTTACCGCGATGCATGCCTACTCGTCGCCGAATTTGGAAGCGCGAGCTGCCGTAGCAACACGAGGAAAGCACTAATCTGAGACCACGAGGAGGATATTAACGAAGGCAAGGATCTGTCATGGCGGATGAACAACAAAAAACCATGTACGACTCACGCTAAGCCATCTATGGACGGCGCGTCATCAAGTATCGTAAGGCCCCTTTGTTGCCGCCAATATTTTTGAGATCAAACCAAATGTTATTCAAATGGTGCAACGGTTTGTTCAATTCGACGGCCTACCGGATGAAGATCCCAATAACCATATCGCAAATTTCCTCGAAATTTGTGATACTTTCAAAATCAATAGGGTCTCTCGACGATTCCATCGCTTACGCCTATTCCCATTTACTCTTGGGACGAGCTAAATAATGGCTAAATACTTTACCAAAAGGAACAATCACAACATGGATCATTATGGCTAAAAGTTCCTTTTGAAGTATTTTCCACCGGCTAAAACCGCACGATCGAGGAATGAAATCTCTTCATTCACTCAAGAAGACGATGAGACCTTGGCCTTCCTGTTTGGATGCAAGTCCAAACATTTTACAATGGGCTACTCTCGTCAACGAGACAAATGATTGATGCGGCGGCTGGGGGAACTTTGAACAATAAAAACCCAGAAGTCGCCCAAGATCTAATAGAGGGAATGGCCACGAATGGCTATCAATGACAATCCGTACGAGGTAAAACTAACATAACAGTGGGTGTATATAATGCAGATGCAGTGGTTACACTAGCTGCACAGGTCGAAGCTTTGGCCCAAAAAATCGACAATCTAGCGGCTCCTAAACCACCACCACTGCACGTTTTATCTTGTGAAACTTGCGGAGGACCCCATAATCATCAGGAGTGCCCACACACAATATCGCAAGCTGAACAGGCCATTTATGTTGGGAATCAAGCCAGAAATCACCCAAATAATCCTTTCAGCAACACATACAATCCTGGGTGGCGACAACATCCTAATTTCGGTTGGGTTAATCAAGGCCAACCATGGCCTAATCCCAATCTGTCTGCACACGCCTCCGGATTCCAGCCAACTCAAGGTAAGCCAAACTTGGAAGAACTTATGACAAAGTTTGTGCAATCAACAGATGCCCGATTCCAGGAGATCGAAACATCCTTAAGAAATCAAGAGGTGTCTATCCATAATTTTCGAAAGGCCACAAGAGAGTTTTTCGGGTAACACTGAGCCAAACCCAAAGGAGCACGTAAAGGCAATTACCATTAGTTTCCCACATGGACATGATTGTGCCAACACCCCCCATGCTGTTATGTGGAGAATGACATACCCAAGGAAAAACTCAGGAAAATGGTTGTTGCAGAATACAAGCCCAAGATCCCCTACCGAAGTCTAACCGAAGAAGAAAGAAGGGAGGACAAATTTGGTAAGTACCTCGAATCGTTCAAACAATTACATACCAATATTCCATTTGTTCAACCTCTTTCGAAGAATGCAATGGATCTAAATGACATCATTTCTAATAAAAATAAGCTTAAAGAATTATCAAATGTGCAATTGAATGATAAATTTTCTTCCAATGAACTACCACAAAAATGTAATGATCCAGGAACTTTTATCATCCCTTGTACAATTGATAGTTTACCTGTTGATAGAGCGCTAGCTGACTTAGGAGCTAGTATCAATGTGATGTCGTATGAAACATTCAAACATATGGGATTAGGTGAACTTAAACCTACTAGGATGGACATTCAATTAGCCGATAAATCGATTAAACATCCTAGAGGTATTATTCATGATGTGTTAGTCAAGATTGATAAATTCGTCTTTCCAGTTGATTTTGTTATTCTTGACATGCATGATGATATAGAGGTTCCCTTAATTTTAGGGCGTCCTTTCTTGGCTACGGCAAAATCAATCATTAATGTGCATGAGGGAAAATTAACTTTAAGAGTGGGGGATGAACAAGTAATTTTTAAAATTCATGTTGATATTGAAAAGGATACTACTTGTTCTTTTGTTGCTTCAATTCCTTTGCATGATGAGAAATTTAAAAATCTCTTGGAGAAAAGTTTTGTTCAAGGTGCGGGAAAACCACGAAAAATAATCTTCTTAGGAAGGTTATATTCAAAATAGGGACCCGAAAGGCCAAAGAGCACATTTTGAACCATGAAGTTGGAGGTAGTTCTACTAAATGCCAAATGTATTTTCATAAGTTAAAAGCTCCACCCGACTAATCTTCACATTTAGGTGAATTAGTCGACTATACGACTCTAAAGCGCTACCCTAGGAGACAACCCGATGTTTGTATGCATTTATTTTTATTTTTATTTTTATTTTCTTTAAAAAAAAACACAAGTCCTTAGAGTCATTTTCAAACCGCATTTTGATTATTTTTGGGTCATGTAAAAAAAAAATGGTGTGGACATCTTTCTTTGTTGTCTTAATCGAAAAAATTTGAGCCTTCATGGTATTCGAGTTGTGTATTATTTATGCTTGAATAGGTATGAAGATGCTGACAAAGGTCCCATGCTAAACAACTCAATGGTCGCTCAACATCGATTTCACTCTTGTAGTAAGACCGTGTTTTTCTTTTTCCACCTCTTTTATTTTTCTTCTAGTTTCTTTACTTTCTGTGTGGTTGTTCATCTCTTTCTTTCACGTTGAGGATAATGTGAACCTTTAAGTTGGAGGTGGGTGCAATAACATTTTCGGAATGTTTGTGTGCTTGTTTTTATTATGAATCTGTGTGTGTTTGTTTTAATTTTGAGTCTGTCCGCAAGAAATGTGATTTTTTTTTTAACAAATTGAGTGTTTGCTAGTCAATAACTTGGCCCAATTATACCTTTATTAACTTGTTAATTTGTATTTTCGATGTGAAGCAATTGATTGTCTAGGATAGATTGACGTGGATGCGGGCTAAATTTTGACGAGATTTCCAACACTATAAATACTTGATGTGTTAAGGCATATACGACAATACCTAAGCGTTTGTGAACGTCAAGAACTCATGATTTAGTAGTGGTTAACTAGTTGTTAAACCAAGCTTGTGAAAAAGAGAAAAATGAGAAAAAAATGAAGAAAAAAAAATAGACCAATCGAGGTTATACTCCTCTATTTGTTGTTGCTTAGTAACTAGGAGCATTCATGAGCCCCATGTTTGTCTTTTACGTAAAACGGCGACACGAATATGAGTATTGGAAACCGCCCTAGGAGTGTTTGAACGGAAATTCAAAATATAAAACTAGTGGAAGCATGCCTCGAAAGATCCAAAAAAAAGAACGAAAAAAAAAAAGAAAAGTGGAGAATGTATACTCCTTGACTTTTCATTCCAATAAAGTTCAAGAAGCTTGGTTATATGACTAGTAGGCTAACTACAAAGATCTATGTAGTGCTTGTATTTTCATAGCATTATTGAACTGAAGTTGTTCATAACTATCAGTATTTGGGAGTGATGATTTCAAGTCTGAATAATGCCTGCTGATATTACGGTCTTTCTTGATAGTCGATCGCTTTGCAAAACTATGTTTTTATTGAATGGTTAATTCGGGTTGATAAGGCTAAGAACTTGACTACTTGGGTTCAATGTGTTAAAAAAAAAGTCTTCTTTGTGTGTTGTGATTTATTGAATCCCTCTTTTTGATTTAATGTTTTGCTTGAGGACAAGCAAAGTTCAAAGTGGATGTGGTTTAATAAGGATCTTTTTATGCATGTTTTATGTGTATATTTGAGTAGAATTTGAGTTATTTTATAGTTAGTTTTGTGATTGTACTTAGTTCATAATACTCCGATGTGCTTTTATTGATGTAGATTGACCATTCGGGGATAATTTTGGTGAATTTCGGACCATGGATTCATGTCAAAACATACCGGGGGGTTTAAGGATGCAAAAATGCTCTAAATCCCAAGTTAAACGCGTCGTTTCGGGGCCTTTTTGGTCCAACATGGGTAGGGTGTTGGGCATTACTACGTGTTCGGAGCAAAAAACTCAAAATTTTGCACAAAATGACCTCCAACACGGCCTGGCCGTGTTGGGAGCACACTGATCGTGTCGACCGGCTCTGCAGGAAGAAAACAAAGACGGCTAGGCCGTGTCGAGGCAATTTTTCGCAACTTTTCCATGCGGAAATTATGGAAAACTCACCAATCAAGCTCTTTGATCACTTTTGTACACCTTTAACACCCTATTTTTGCAACATGTCCCCATATTCCCTCAATTATCATATGAATACAAGAATTCACCAACCCAACAATGAATTGGAGCATTTGTTTAATAAAAGATGACATTATTAATGTGTTCTTGCATAAAAATGATGTGTATAAAAACCAAGAGTATGAGTTGGGGGAATCATTCATTGTATATTCATTGATTCATTCCTCTAAGTTACAAAGCAAAATACATTGAGAGAATAAAAGAGAGATAAAGTTGGAAATTGAAGAGCATTAGAGGAGAAGGCTTGGACCTCAACAACATCAACCAAGGAGGAAGTCTTGTATTAGTCTTGAATAAGAGCTAAGTACACCATGTTCATTTTATTCAAATCTTCTTGTGTAGTATACTCTTTTATCAAAGCCATGTGTAGCTAAATTTCTAGTGTTTGAATTTAATGAACTCTAGAATGAATTTGTGATTAAGGCTTGTATGTTTTTAATAAAATCTTCATGTTTTGTGTGATTCACTTATATTATGTTTTATTCATTCGAATTGGTATATGCGCAATATTGATTTAAAGTTTATTTTTCATAGGAAAATCGAGAGATTCATGGTGAAATAGAACTATATAAGTGAAAAGAGTTGCATCCAATCCTAGATATATGACGACATAAATCTTCCGGATTAGGGTCAAACCTAATATGAGAATTCACAAATCGTTATAATGCAATCTTGGGGGTTTTAACTAGAAAGAGATTTGAGTTAATCAACTTGAGGTTAGGAGTTATTCACGCTCGATAGAGGTTTAACTTAAATCGGGAATTTCTACGGTCCATGAAACATGAGATTTTATTAAAAGAGGTTGATTTTTGCTAAAGGGTTTTGGTTGTATATATCTTTATCTTGTTAAATCACTAAAACATTCTAGAGAGATTTACATTCAACATATTTCTAGCTCTTGATTTCTTATTCTACAATCTACTTTTATTTGATCTATTGTAAGTTGCAATTATTCTAAATTATTTATTTTCCATTTTTAAACCAACAAATACTCGAAAATTGCTAGATTTTTTAACAAGAGAAGACGGTAATTATTAGTACTCACAATCCTCGTGGGAATGACACTCGGTACTCAACAATCTATTCTATAAAATGATAGATGCACTTGCCTAAGGTTTTAACCCTTTCTGATTTTCCATTCAATATCACAGATTAACCCTTTACATTTAAGGCATCTACTCGTTGATCAAGAGCGATTAACTACAAAAAATCTGGAGGAAATGAATTCTTTATCATGCACGGATCTGTTCGGTTATTCTTCATTCTGAGGGAGTTTTTTTGGATTCAATCTTTCATTTCTTCTTTTCTTTTTCTTTTTCGTTTTTAATTTTTTTTCTTTTTTAATCTTTTTGTGTTCTTCTATTTTGCTCAGGTTTGTTCATGTCAGATTCCGGTTCTTCTCCACCGGAAGCCCATATTCCTTCTGATAATCCGATTCCTCCTAAGTCATATGCAAATGTGACTGGATCTTCTTCTTCAAATCATGTTCAACTTTCGTTTGATCCAAAGATTGTAGTTCCAGTTGGCACCTCCAGAAATGAAGATGGAAAAAAGGTTCTTTGCATTTCTTCTTCGCAGAGAGAACGCCTAGCAGCGGCTTGGAAACTTACATTGGTTGGAAAGTTCTCATTTGCCATCCCGAGCCCCAAAGGAATTGATTCTGGTTTATCAGCTTTGAGATTGAAGGGGCCTTTCTCATGGAGTTTTGCGAATGCTTCACATATAATCATCAAGTTTCAGCTTGAAGAAGACTATAACAGATTATGGATGGGCACTTTGTGGTCGCTTGGTGACTGTCCCATGCGTGTGTTTAAATGGACACCGTCTTTTAATCCAAGAATGGAAGCACCCATTGCACCAGTTTGGATCCGCTTACCAGGTTTGCCAATCCATTTGTTTGATTATCATGTCTTATTTGCAATTTGTAAGGAGATAGGAAATCCTCTCCAAGTTGACTCTCCCACAGCCAGACGAACAAGGTTATCCATGGCTCGAGCTTGTGTTGAAATTGATTTATTAAAAGAGAGGGTTGAAGAAATCATCATTGCATTTGATGAAGTTAGACATGTGCAGAAAATAATCTATGAGAGAGTGCCAGATTATTGTCTCCATTGCAAACACATTGGTCATAATGTTGAGGTATGCTATATGAATGGGAACAAAACTCGACCACCACCGCCGGTGAGACGTCCGGCCAGAAGCGAGGGTTTGAAAGAGCAAGAGGCTAACTTTCGAAAGGATGCAGTTGGAAATGCAAAGGATAATATGGGAATTTCTAATGGGTTAAAAAATCAAGTATTAAATGGGTCTAACCCTAAAGAAGAAGGCTCCAACCCTACGTGGACTTTAGTTCGAAAAAAGGGCCCTAAAGAGACTGGTTTTGTGCCTAAAGCCATGATGGAGATTGCAAAAAAATCTGAGCATGTTTATTTTGCATCGAATTCTCAAAAAAGTTCAAAAGATTCGAACACTTTTGGTGTTTTAGAAAATCAGCCGTTGGATGAGTCTGATATTTTAACAAAGGGTGTTGATAATGGTATTGATTTGACTCTAGTTGGTCATAGTAGGGAGGCAACCAATAAGGACAACCTGGCTACTGAGCGTGCGATCGATGTGGACGGTTTTGAAGTTGGAAAAATTATTCCTTTAAGTGATAATGGGTTGTCTAAGTGTCCCACTCACTCAATTCCAACATTGTCTGACATTGAAGTGGGTAAACATACGCCTGATATTAATCTGGGTGATGGGTTTAATAAAACTTTGGGTACCACTAAGGATTGTCTCTTGGGTCCACCATTATTGAAATTGCAAATGCATCATGTTCAGGCCACTAAGGAGGATAATTTGATAATTGAGCCTCTTTGTAATACTATGACCGACCCAATTGAGAATAACCTGGACGCTTTTCCGGATACCAATACTAAATCTGATAATGATTTGGATAAGGATGCTTTGATGGAAGAAGGTGAGATTTTATCTCCCAAAAATTCGAAACAGACGTCTGGAATTTTGGAAAATGGTGCAGCTTGCAAATCACTTGAGTTGCATGAAAATAGGAATCATGAGAGATTACTTGATTCACGTGAACTGCAGGATTTAAATGCAAACTTGGTCTTGGGCTACAAATCAACATCTAATCTGGGAAAGGAAATTATTCAAAGTTCAAACTTACCTATTTTGAATTTTGAGGAAGGTCAACTGTTTGATCGTAATTTACAGATAGGGGCTGTTTTTTCGGATACTGGGAGCATGGATAATGGCCATAAATTGAGGGAAAATTGTTTGCTTGAGGATGGGGAGATTGGGTCACCATATTTGGACCATATTGAATGCATGCAAAGAAGACCCACTCAATTACGTAAGTTGCATGCAAGTTTGCATGCAAATTTGCATGAAAATTTAGATATGGGCCCGCCTGATTTGGCTAAAGAAGTATTGGAATTGGGTCATTCAAATTCCAGCACATTTGTTCCCATTAAATCTGATAAGCTTTATTTAAATAATGGGCCCATTTCTCAAGCCCATGTTCTTCAAGTCCATCATCAAATTGCTACTGGTCCTTTTTGTCTCCGTAATCAGGCCCAACAATTTTCATCCACCTCTATGTCAAGCTCATCTCATTATAACGAGCTGCCCGATGACCAAAATAAGTCAACCCACAATCACACGGCCTCACATGATTCATCAGCCCACATTAATTCAGCCCAAATTAGTTGTAAAGTCCATTCTAATTCTGCAGCCCAAGCTTATGACAGCCCGCACTCAGATTCTGTTAATTCGTCAGCCCACCCACCGGATGTCCTTGAAGCTGGTCACACCTTACTAGCTTCTATTGATGGATTTATCAACTTGGCCCAGTCTACTTCCGCCCACATCGAAGCAAATGACATTAGTATTGCTGACAGAACTATTGAGCCTCAAAAAATTATTATAACCCAGTTACAACATTCAAAGCAACAGAAACAGGGGAATAATACGAGTAAAGCAGACACTTCGAAAAAAATTGGCTCTCAGAAAATTCCGAAGTCACCAAAAAAGGGCAAAAAATCGGGAAAGCTCATGCATGCATTTCTCTCGAAAGGTGGCACCCCACGAACTCAGAATCGATCAGGTGTTCCCGATTCCTCTTCTCATTCTACTTTTTAATTATGTCGATTAAATTCTTAACGTGGAATGTGAGGGGTATCGCTAATCCGGGTAGCCAACGTCATTTGCATGCGTTAATTACTCGTCATAAATTGCCTTTTGTTGCGCTTTTAGAACCTATGACTCTGCCTGAGTTTAGTTTCTATTGTCGTAGATTTGGCTTTGATAGTGGCTTGAGCAATTGTTCTAATCATATTTGGATTATGTCTGCTGCTCATTTACATTTTGACATTCTTGTTGATCATGCACAACTATTACATTGTAGGTTGACATCTGCTTTGTTGCCTCAGCCTATTTATTTGACTTTTGTGTATGCTAAATGTGATAGAGTAGCTAGATATGATTTGTGGGACACCTGCGTGAGATTGCAATTAGTACGGAGGGGTTACCTTGGCTTGTTAGTGGTGACTTTAATATCTTTTTGCATGATCACGAGAGGATTGGTGGTACTACTAATAGGTCGGATGAGATGTTGGATTTCGCTTACATGATTCTTGATTGTGAGTTATTTGATGCGGGGTGTGAGGGGCCTATCTTTACGTGGGCTAGAGGTGGGCTTGAGGAGAGACTTGATAGGGCTTTGTATAATGAACACCGGGCCGATACGTTTACTTCTTCGTTGTTACGCATTTATCTCGTGTTCGCTCCGATCATGCTCCTTTACTCATATTTTGTCGATTAGTCCCGCATGTGCCTCGTTCTTCCTTTCGATTTCAAAGATATGTGGATACGTCACCATACTTTTTTGCGGGTTGTCAAGGAAGCATGGGGGCATCCACCGGGTTGTTTTGGAATGAGGAGCTTGCGGCTCAAGTTGAATAGGGTCAAGCGGACTCAAGATTTGGAATTACCAGACGTTTGGTAATGTTTTTGATCGGGTCCAATGGCCGATGATGCGATTTCAGTGCTCATTTGTATATGATAGCGATCCGTCTCACTCATCGGGTGAGCTACATCGTTGTGTGGTGAGTATGAGCTACGTTTGAAAATGGAGGAGGATTTTGGCGCCAGAAGAAAAGCTGCGATTAAGTGGGCGATCGAGGGGGAGCGCAGACTAAGTTTTTCCATGGATTTGTTAAACAGAAGAGGTGTCGCGCTAGGATCCACTCGATTGACGATGATGGGGTAACGATTACGCAGGATTCTGAGATTCGGAAGTCGGCAGTTCAATTCTTTCAGTCTTTATTGACTTCTGACTTGGAGTATCTGACTCCCCCTGTCGATGAGTTCTTTCCCCGGCTTCCTGATTCCGTTGATCTTGATGGACTTTGTCTTATGCCAACGGTTCGGGAGGTTCGCGATGCGGTGTTTGGGATTGATCGATCCCCAGTGTTTGGGCACGATGGATTCTCATCTTTGTTCTTTCAGCACTGTTGGGATTTCGTCAGATCGGATGTTGAGGATGCGGTGGTTGACTTTTTCTCGGGTAATCTCATGCCGTCCACGTTCACGGCGACATCTATAGTTCTCATCCCGAAGGTTCCTCACCCTCGGAAGTGGACTGAGTTTCGGCCGATTAGCCTGTGCAACGTGACGAATAAGATTATCTCTAAGATTATGAATGCGCGGTTGGTCTCGATTCTGCCTTTGATTGTGTCGCCGAATCAGAGTGGTTTCACACCCGGTCGTGTCATCTCGGATAACATTTTGCTCGCGCAGGAGCTTATCCATGATATCAGCTTAGCCACGGAGACTCCTAATGTGGTGATGAAGCTGGATATGGCTAAAGCTTATGATAGGGTGCAATGGGATTTCTTGTATACAACTATGATTCACATGGGCTTCCCCGTTCGGTGGATTGATATGGTTGGTAGTTGTATTGAGCACTGCGGCTTCTCTCGATTCTCAGTTAATGGTATCCCTTTCCGGATATTTTCCTTCGACTCGGGATCGCGGCAGGGGGATCTCTATCTCTGCCTTGTTTGTTCTGGCGGCGGAGTATTTATCCCGGGGATTGGATTCCATTATTAGACGACAGGGATATGATTTATCGACGCGACGGGGTTTTTCGGTGACACATCCGCCTATCTTGATGATGTGGTTATCTTCACTAGGGCGTCGATGATGGCCTCGTCACGTTGAGGCACTTTTTCGGAGCACTATTCTCGCTCTTACGGCGGATGGTCGGTGTCGAAGAGTAGATTCTTTCGGCCCCACGTTACATTGGACGGCTAGGAGCACATGGTTCATGAACCGACAAGCTTTGTTCGCGATGACTGCCGATGACTTATTTGGGTGTCCCTTTGTTCAAGCGGGCGAATGACGAAAGAGCTCTTTTCCCGGTGATTGAGAGGATGTTGGATAGAGTTCTTTGGGTGGTCGATCGACATCGTCCTTTGGTGGTAGGCTCGCTCTTATTCGAGCACGCTAATGGCCACCCCGTTGCATATTCTTGGTCATGCGGCCGCCAAAGACGATTCTTCGTCGATTGGAGCGGATCATGGCTAGATTCTTCGGGGCTCCTACACGGAAGAAGACCCATTGGATCGATTGGGATATTATCTGTCATCCTATTTCGAGGGTGGGTTGGGGTTGCGCCCGACTTTCGGATATTGCGATGCCTTCGATTTACAAGTTGTGGTGGAGGTTACGCGAGGGCCATTCGTTGTGGGCTCAATTCTTGATCGGCAAATCTTTATTCTACAATGGGCTCCGGTCTCCCAGAGAGCCTGTAACACATAATCATAGTCATCGGTGGAGGCGCTTGAGGCGGATCGGTATTCGAGCCCATGAGCGGATTTTTGGTCTATGGCGGTGGTAGCCGTGTCGGTTTCCGGGATGATATTTGGTTTGGGCATAGCCGCTTGCGGATCATTGTTTGGATCGGCCATTGGGTCATATGACGGTTGATTGGTTCATTCGCGATGGTATGTGGGATAGAGACGGACTTTATCGGTCATGGTATCCGGATGTGGGCTTCCGAGAGTCTCATTGAGGATATATCAGGGGTTCCGATTCTTCCGGGGTCGGAGGATATCATGCGGTGGATGTTTACCTCTCATGGTGGGTTCTCTATGTCTTCGCTCGCTTGGGATTCTCTCCAGGGGTAGAAATGCTCGTAACCTTCTCGTATGGTGCCATTTGGAATGATGCTCTTATTCCTACTATCTCTATATTCCTTGGCGCCTCATTCGTAATCGTCTTCTGTGGATATCAAGCTTCAGGCACATGGCACTTCCTTGCCTCACGTTCGTTGTTGTTGCTTGAATAATCCACATTCATCTCCTCAGTCGAATCTATCCCTCACCTCTTTTTGATGAATGATATCTTGCTCGGTCCGTGTGGAATCACTTTCTTCCTTGGTTTGACACTACACTTCCACACACCACCGATATGATATTGTTCCTTTCATTTTGGAAGAATCGCACACACGGATCACACGAGCGCACTTGAGTTTCTTGGTTCCCTGCTTGATTTTATGGTTTGTGCGGGACGGAAAGGAATAGTGTCAAGCATCGACACATTCCTTTCTTGGCATCTCACATTATTTGGCGGTGGAGCGGTATCTCGGATTCTTGTTTCGGTCGGCGTTTGAGCCCTTTGGATTGGTCGGATGCTTCCCTACGGTGAGTTTTTGCGGGGGGAATGCTCCACCACGGGTTTCACGCGGGGCTCAGGGTGGTGATTTGGCGAGCCCCTCGGTCTCCTCGGATCAGGCGAACACGGATGGTTCATTTGATCGAGACACATTGATTCTTTGGCGGAGGATTGATTCGTGATCATTTGGCGCGAGACTTATGTTGGCGTTTCACGATTCCTTCCGGGCGGTGTCAGCTTTCATGCCGAAGCTACTAGCGCTTGAGATCGGATTACGGCATGCCCGACGTTTTCACTTGATTTGGATCGAGTTAGACGCCGGCGGTGGTCACCACGATCACTACGGTGGCTCAGCTCTTGGCGGGTTTAAGACACACCACGATTCGCATTCGGAACATTTGAAGGACCTTGATTCGATTTCCCACATACACAGAGAGGGGAATCGACAAACAGATCACCTAGCGAGTTGGGAGCTGCTACCCTCGGGCGATCACATTGTTGATGAGGGCACGGTTTCTCACCACCTTGCGCTCATTCGGATGGACCATTTGGGATATCCGAGCTTGATTTTCATAGATCATTGGTTCTCCTATTATTCTTTAGATTTCTCTCTATGATAGTTTTTTAGATATCGTAGTGATAGGTTATTTGTTCTTTGATTTTCCCCCGCCTTGACGGGCATGACATTGTATGACATTTTGATTATTTGATATACGATACGGGTAGGGGATCACGCCTCAATCCCCCCACCCCGGGGTGTTATTTTGATAAAAAAAAAAAAAAAAAAAAAGGTTTTAAAGGTAGGCTTGAGCCCATCACATCTCATTAGTGGGGATAAAACATGACACCTATTAGTTTCGTGGCCTCCACCTTACAAATTGGCGAGGCCTTATCAGCATCTTCTAGCTATAATTAACAAATCACTCTTTTCATTACCAATTAAATATTTTATTTAATTCATTCTATTGATTTTATTAGTTGAATCAAATACAATAACCCATTAGATAATCAATAACTGAATCTAAACTAAAGATCGTGACTTAATTATGAGAGTAATTTGTGTCAAAAGGAGCTTTTTGGATCCTCTATTTAATTTATACTCCATCACAGATTGCACTTAATGAATATTCGTCAAATATAAAATATTCATACTCATGTATTTGTTCAAAAACAAATTAGCATTTATCGAACTAACGATGTTATTTTAAGTATATATAGATCTGAATTGCAAAAGGATTCCATTTACAAGCATCACCATCACTTTCAAGAGTTAATTGTGGGCATTGATGCAGATTTAAAAATACAACTCTAATGTTTATCTACTTTATAATTTTATATCAAATTTAATAATTACCTTTCATTTTCGACCAG
Source organism: Rehmannia glutinosa (assembly GCA_016081115.2). Classification (NCBI taxonomy): domain Eukaryota; kingdom Viridiplantae; phylum Streptophyta; class Magnoliopsida; order Lamiales; family Orobanchaceae; genus Rehmannia; species Rehmannia glutinosa. The sequence continues at coordinate 225,188 of JABTTQ020001086.1, forward strand.
TTTTAATCCTGAAACAGACGTCATTTATTCATGATTGTGACTTAAAATTGACAATTATTACCCATCAATTGGTTCGGCAAATGGTTACTTCGGAAATTTTGGAACACCAACTGCACATCACCAAGACCCTAATTTTTATTTATTAAGTAATCTTCACTAAAACAATTAACTTTTTTTTTGAAAAAAAAAATAAATTTACTATCATATTTCATACTCAAGTAACAACTAACAATAATCCATCAACAATCTCAGTTATTAAGTATTAACATAAATTACAATAGAAAGAAATAAGTACTCACATTATCAGTGAAAGCCGAATCTAGAATCTCAAAGTTTTGGGTTCTGAATTTGTCACTTGAGCTAGGCCGCATTAGGCTCCCCAAAACTTTATAATATTGAGATTTTGGGTTTAAGTCTAATCCACAATTTTCAACTATGCTAAACTGCTTACGTAGGGGGGCACTTGCAGGGGATTATATTAAGTGCAACTGAAATTCAAGAACATGCGCGTAAGATTTTTATTATTGTTGACAAAGGAACGTTTCTAACATAGTTCAGGAAAAAAAAAAAAAAACTAGTTGAAAGCTTGAAAGAGACAAAGGCGAGTATTATATATATGTATAATTTAAAAACTACACTACAATTTAGCCTAATTGCAAAACCAATTATCTTTCAAAATTACTAAATGCTTCCCTTAAGGTATTACAAACAACCAATTTGTATTTGCTTAATAAATACCCATTCTTGAAGGTGCAATTTATAAAATAGAATAAATGTCTAGGAATATTTGTAATTAACCTTAGGGATAATTATAAAAACACCCCTGAGGTTTCGTTTAACTACAAAATAACCCAGACATATTTCAAAATCACAAAAAAAACCCTTCAGGTTTGTTTTTGTCTTAAATTTAAAAGGGGTAACTGTAATATTTTTGCAAATGTCAGTTTTTTTTTTTTTTTGAAATGTTATCGAAAATCACCGGGAAAAAAGTAAGACGAAATCAAACGTCAAGGGTTTTTTTTATATTTTTCAAAGAACTCTAGGTTTTTTTTTTTTTGTAATTATCCCAAACCTTATGGGTGTTTTTGTAATTATCCCTTAACCTTATATATATGTATATATATCAACCTTTCTTCCCATGGTGATTCTCAACCGCATGACGATGGTTTAGATCTCTGTACAGAATTTATCAGATTTTTTATGTCGCACTCTTATTCTTATCTAATTAAGTGTGTCAATTTCTTCTGAGAAAATTATCCATAGCATTTTAGTAACACGTTTAAGGCCCAGTAAGATTCTCTGCGAATAAAGTTTATCTGAAGACAGGATTGCCCTCCATATTCATGACTAGTTGAGTTGCATGTATAAAAATTAAAGGGGAATAAGTATAAATTTTTAATATTTATTAGAATGTGACAATTATTGAGAGGCTAGTTGGGTCAAATTCGAGAATAAATAACATGACAATTTAGTTTGACTTTATCCACTGGTGGGTACTAAAATGCACCTCTTCATGAGCTCCATCAGGAGGCCTTTCAGTAACTTGGTTTATCTATTTAGCATTGTTTTGATAATTTTAATGTTCATAATCATAGGCAAATGTACAAAAATAAACTCACCCCCACGCCAGTGGAGATCATTGCCAATGTTTCAAAACTGAGTCTGGGAGCTTATAATCAACACTAAAAGCAAAGGAAAAACGTAACTCAAATCTCCTTTTCATGGAAGTCAAATAGATATACGGACTGTTTGCATCTAGATAGAAAAAACAGTTATTTTTTGATTTCCCACCGACATGCTGAGAATCACTTAAAGCTCTTTTTTAGAGCTTGCAGACACTTACCAAGCACAAAGTAGCATGAGATGGTATCAATATTTAAAAAAGAGAAAGAACAAAAAAAGGGAACGAGCCACCTAATCAAACACGAGTCAACGATAAAAATGTATTCTGACAAACCAAATGGCAAAAATAGTGAATTATTGAGCATGTTCAGAAGAAAGTTCAAGATAACCACATTATCACTGTTTGAAGACTGATGATAGTCGAATATTAAACTGCAAAAGAGCGTAAAAGCCGTTGACTCCCAAGAAAACACCAAGGATAATGTTAATAGGCACAATAGTGTCCTATCAAAATTCTAAATGCTTCAGTTTAATTTCCTTCAATAACTCTTTCATCTGAAGAAGCATAAGAATTAACAATCAGATACTTACTACAATAACTTATTAATCTAATTTAACTTCAAACCAAATCGATGGTGTTAAACTAGAGAGGCCCAGGGAACGTTCCATTCTCCCTCTGCTCATTCCACTTATCAATCTGCAAAAAGCAGTGTGATACAAGCAAACAGTCAAATAAAAATATGGACACTTCATGTAAAACTTTTAGTAGATCAAGCAAATGAAATGAAAAAAAAAAAAAAAGAAACTCTCATAGTCCTAAAGAGATATGCCAAGAACCATATGCTAACATGCCAGCCAAAAGTAAAATGTTATTTTTCCGCTTTTCTAATGTATTATCTAAGGACCAGTCAACACAAGTCAATTGCCAATAATGGAAAACCATAATGTATAGCTATAGCAGGGAGTGGATCCAACCACTTGACTATAGGAGGAGGACTTGATGATATAGGATGGGACAAGGGATAGCAGACTTCAAAAATTCACAACTATTTTGGGGAAGGGATAAATTGAAGCTCAAACAAAAATTTCTACATCAACAGCAGAATATTTTCAGTATTCTGGTATTCCTATAAATATTCCTCTTAAAAGATGCTCAAATAGAGCAAAATCAGACAACATGCAAAACATGGTATTTGAATGTCATACAAATGATTATAACATAAACAAAACTATATGTTAAATATGCAGATATACACATTAGTGCTGCATAAATATTTTCAGAGCATTTTGGATGTGAGGGCAAGGGTTGGCAACTGCGTATCTTAACAACGATCATGTCTATGATCAAAGTTGTTTTAATGTCAAAGATTAATTAGTTCTGAAAAGAAAAAGGAGAGCATATACGAAATTTCTAAGTATATTGGTTGTGGAAATCTATATCCCAATTCAAATCAGTTTATAATGGGCCAGAATCATAATATCAATTTTCACCATACAAGCCGAATATCTAAACAGGACTAATCAATAATGAGGACGATGTAAAACGTGTGGTGCATGGGGGTGTACTGTTTTCATCAAAATTTCTTATTTAGAACTCACATTGTCTTTTCATCCATAACAGTTTTCACTCTTTCAAAACAAGAATACAAATCAAGTTTTGATCTCTAACCAAGGTTTCAGAACCCATATTATTTCAATTTGTTAATTGGCCTGCGTTACAGATGTCCTCCTGGCATAAAGTGACTACTGATCAGTAATAAATCACCTCATCTCCACTTAAGATAAGAGCAAAAAGACAACACTAATCTACAAGCTTTTGTATATATACATGAAAAGAATGAAGCACGTTTTTCCTCCATTAAGCCTTGAAAATCATGGAAATGAAATGTATTTCTTCCATTTTACATAAACTTCATCTATAACAGTTTTCCAATGACTGGAACCTATTAGAGGCAGGCACAAGCACATTTAAATCATAATATAAAACAAATTGAAAGGACAGGCTAGCATATCAACTCACCCATTCGCCTGGGCAAAGGAACGGTAGTATTTGGCAAATTTACCACAATCGCTAGATTCTTCACCCTTAGCAGCCACGCACCTAACAACAAGAAATTAAATTTACTGAACAATAAAATTGAAATTGGTTCACTAAAACTCGGATAGCTATAATACCCCAATGGTCAAAATCTACACTATATATATATAACTATATATAACTAACCTTCTTCTTCTCTAAGTTTTTGAAGTTTTGATGTTTACAAAATTACAGGAACACTCAAACTTTAGGACATCTGTTCATGTCAAGAGCCCTAATGTGAGGAAAACCCACTCAAACAACTCTAGACCCATATAACTACCTAGACTTGACTTGAGAAAGCTCGTGCAAATCTCCTCTTCCCCAACCCTACTAGGGACCACCACTCTAATTTGACTTTGATTGTTACAAATATTTCATTATGCATATCAATATTTCACAGAACATAAATTCCATGGCGAACTTTGATTATAAGAATTCTCACACAAAATTCTAGATATTTCCAGATTCTATCTACTCTAGCATATGAACATGGGGACCAATGTGTGATTGCTCTCGAAACTTGTAAAAGTAAAATAATGACTCATCTAACCCAAACAAGATAAACTTGTGCAATATGAAGGAGCTTGCACTCTATCACGGAGGCGATGAATGAAATGAAACTCAAAGTAGGTCAAATAAATGTAGAGACATTATCAGGAAAGAGAAAATATGAGGACAAATACAATCACGTATCATCACTTATCAAATGCAAGAATTTCCAATTTGGTGACGCGTAAATATCATGCTAGTGAGTAGTGATTAAGACCATTCATCAATTAGCTAAAAATGCATTTTGATTCATGAAGAAGAGCAATAACTTCTTAACAATTTGTATCAATTTTATCAGAAAAAGAAAATAAACAAAGATTGCAACTAAACAATATTCCAACTAACCTGTGAAACTCAATGTAACGGGTAAAACAGTGCCGGCTTTGATTGGTCGTCGGGAAACGAAAATCAGCAGGAGCAGTTTTTAGTTCAATCTGAAAAAGCAACAGAATCAAGTACAAGCAGGCACTAAATTCAGCAAAAGCTAGAATACAAGGATTTAACCTATCAACACAATAAAGAAATAATTTTTAAACCATTAACCCAAAATCAAAGTTATATTTTCTCAAAAAAAAAAAAAAATCAAAGTTATACATATACATAACGGCCCAATATCACACGGAAAATTTAATGACACAATATGTCACACACACAAAGCATTAAGAGAAGGGGATTTGTAATTTCATGATAGATCATCAAGAATCATAATTTTTTAACTCAAGTATCGAAAATCTTGCATTCATTTGCTTGAAATGAGGAAGACGCAATACCCATAAATAAATCGCAATAAAGAAAATTAAACATAAAATACTGTAGAATATGGATTTACCTCAGCCATCGGAGATGGAATCGATGAGATAATTCTTTGAATGAAAGAAAAATTTAGCGAGTGAAAATAGTTATGTGCGTTTTAACAGGGACTATGGACATAGAATGGAGTATGGAGAAACAATTAACACTGACAATTGGTTGGGCCGGGATGGCCCAGTCCGAGCCCAACAGGCGAAATCATAAAGTCATGTTGGGCTGGCCCAAGATTTCAATGTGGTTCGGTCTGTCAGGCTTTGGGCCTGGGGCAGATCAAAGAGGTCAGTCGGCCCTTTTCGAACAGTTAAAAAGTTTTGATATGGCACGGGTCATTCGTGTCTTGGGCGGTATTGTACGTCCAAGAGGTATTATCGGTTGGCCTCACTTTGACATGGGCCTCATGGGTTTTCTTGGGGAGAAGGCTTAGCTATCGCTTATAAGCCATAATTCGTCCACCTTAAGAGGAGAAGAGCTTAGTCCTTGCTTATAAGACATAATATGTTCACTTTGGTGGGGACCTCATAGCTTTGTCTTGAAAAAGGTGTCATAATCCATCTGCTTAGACAGAGCCTCACGGCTTATAAGCCACAATACACTTGGATACCCAATCAATGTGGGATGTATAAGCCGGAAAAGGCACCTATCGCGGGAGAAGACTAAGTTTAGCCTTCCCTTATAAGCCACAATTCACCCGCATGCTCAGTCGATGCGGGATGTATCCCTCGCGTTTAAATTCATTTCCCTCCCTTTTCCCGTAAGATAGAATCAACAATTTGGGGACTAGGCACAATATGAATTTAATAGAATTAAGAATTAATAATTTGGAGATGAGGCACATTATGATTCTTATTATAATTCTGCTGTTGATACATTATATGTAATCTAAAATGTATCACAAAAATAAAATGGACCAAGTCACCATGTTACTTTTATGAAAATCGAATTTTACATTTGTAATAATATAGGAACTGAATCCCCCAAGGCACCATTTTGAAATATAAGTTTGTCTAGGTTTTCATTTTCATCCTTTAAGCTCTAGCAACTTGAAATCATTAGCATGACAGGTTACTACTATTGTAAATTCATGTAACAAATACAAATATAGATTAAAAGAAAAACACCCTGCTTTGCAAGAACATCCATTAAGGATTTTCTAACTCCTACAGTTTTACAGACAAAATATCATTTGTGCTCTCACAACAAACAGAAGATACTAATGAAAACCATGCAGATACTTCAGGGGTTTTAGCTTGGCTAATCATCTCCTCAAGCCACAAAACAGCTTTATAAGGCTTTCCTATTGAACAAAGGCCCCTAATAATTTTAGTGTATATTTCATCCCCAGGCCAGTAAGAGCTAATTAACATTTTTTCCAACATCCGACTAGCTTCCATGTATTTACCATCAGAACATAATCCATCAACTAGGTACGTATATGTCTCCTTATCAGGAACACATCCAACTTGTCTCGACATCTTCTCAAAGTACCTCACAGCCCAATCGGATTCTTTCATGTCGCACAGTCCTTTTATTACAATATTATGCAAACTCACAGTCGAACGCAGTTATTCTCAATCATTTCCCGTTCGACCACATCCACTGCTTCATCGACCTTGCCTACTGTAAATAACGCTGCTACCTTAGCTTTGTATATTGGCAAAGACGATCTGAAGCCTTTCTTGTGCATTTCATCGAGCACCTTGTTGCCCTCAGCAATCCTTCCTTCAGAGTAAAGGTCAACAGCCATTGCCCTGAAACCATCTGAACTTGGAACTCCACCTCTGATCAAAGCCTCGTTAATCAAAGCCTTTATGTGATTTATGCCTTCTTCATCTTTATAATAAAACTGGCTTAAATCGAGCTGCTTGCGGTGTTTTTTGGGAGCCTTAAGACCTTTACGCAAGACCTTTTCGAGTATTTCCACAGCCTCCTCTACCTCTCCATTGTCACATAGAGCCTCCAATAGCGTTCGATATATAGAAATATCAGCACCACAACCCTTTTGAGAAATCCTCCAAAACATTAAGTACAACAAATGGGTCGCCTCCGTGAGTCGTCCGTCTTCACACAAACCCCTCATCAAAATTCGATAAGTTTCCCTATCAGGATAGCACCACTGATATCCCATTTCTTGGAAAACGTGTAACGCAAGATCAGAACGGTTTAACTTACAAAGAGCATCCATGAGTAATTTCAACGAACGGGTTCGGGACTTGATTTCCCACCCGCGGCAATTCTCCACGAAAAAGTGGTAACAAGTTTCTAGCTTCGACTCCTTCACCATTATCTCCAAAAGAGTATTAAAAGACTCTGTGGAGTTAACACAATTGAACTCAGGAAGACTATTGAATAGAGAGATTGCTTCGTCGAATAAACCAGCATTGGTATATGTTCTGATTATGCCAGCAAAGAGTGAATCTTGACACTCACATGAGTCCTCTTTCATCCGACTAACTATTTCTTTCATCTCTGTAACTCGGCCTGAGCTACCTAGGATTCTGATCATGGTAGCATATACTGGGCCATTGTGGTGGTAGCTAGGGTATCTAGTTTTAGCTTCATTGAAAATATCCAAAGCCTTTAATGGGTTTTTCTGGCTGCGTATCAGCTGTGAGAGATGAGTGGGTGTCAAAAGCCTTGGCCATCTTACACTCATGGAGTTTTAACACCTACAATCCATTTTTGAATAAGACATTAACAAAGAAGGAAAAGAAACAACCTCATTAACAATATATTTACAAGAAAATATACAAGATTTACTAAACCAACATATTAGAAACAAAACCAGAAGCTATAGAGAGGAGTAGTGCTACTTGATCACAAGACAACACCAAATCAATGTATAATGATCGATAAACGTCACAGAATAGTGCTAGTATCCAATTCTAACAGACATTTTTTCAAACAGCTTTTGGTGCAAGCTTAGAGCTGGTGGTGTCACCTTATATACACAAACAAGAACAAATTCCACCACTCTATTGACACAAATTGGGGTCAATTTGATTTTAATTTAGTAGATCCCAAATTTACAGTAGAATTACTTCCTTGCGATACCTCGCACTTTCGGAAAAGTATTTGGAAATCAATATTCTAATTAAATTACAAAAATAAACTCCAGCATTCAACAATTTGGAAGGTTCAAGTAGCATTAGAGTGCCTCTGACCGGAAGTGAAAATCAGAGTGCGTAATTTAATGCCCATAGGCTCCAAAATTTCTAGAGGCGAAACATCATACCTGAACTTTAGCTGTGATAAAACAGAGAATTTTTGCCGCGAGGAAACGGAAATGATGAAACTCGTGCCAGTTTTATTTATTCTAAACACTTGGTCAATAGGAATTATAATAGGTTTTCATGTGATCTTGTAATTGTTTTGCTTTGGATTTTCAGAAAAGTAATTCGATAAATTAAAAATTTTGATTCATAGGATTGAAATGTTATCTTCATATTACACTTAAAGCTCTATAAATTAATAATATTGGGGCTCCTCCCTAAATTAATAATATATAGACTCTCAAAATTTATTAATTTAGTGATATCTTAAATAATAGATGAATTAATAATCTATTAATTCATAGAAATGTAGCTTATAGAAAAGTCTTTTTGTTTGTGTATAATTGTCATCGGAGGGGTAGTCGGGATTTCCGGTCACAAGATGGTCGGAAATTTCATCATTTCGCATAACACTTCTCGGTCGAAATTTTAATAAATAGAAAATAGAAAATATTATAATAATAATAAGCAAGTCGCACCTTACTACAAATATACTCTTCAAACTTGATCTCCCAAACCATTAAAATCATTACTTATTTATTTCTTATTATCAAAAATAAAAATTTGGACTTTAAAATTCTTATGATATTTAAGAAAGAAGAGATAGGCAAGATTAAAAGAGACAAAAATATGTTCCTTTGTATCCATTGATTGTGGCGTGTGGGTTTTCAAGAGTATGTGCATAAGTCACGTATGTACATGTTGATTGTCTTTGATATATTTAATTAATTGCCCTATTTTCTGCCTTTTGTCCCCTCAACCAAAACATAAAAGCTGTCAAAATAGGTTTTCTCATGACCCTTTTATCTCAGTCCTCACCACCGAGTGTGGGCACTTTGGTTTCAAATGGAGAGAAAATAATCTTTTTTTTTTTAATATAATAGATAGCTATGGTCATTTTTAGTTGAGTGCGGTATAGACCGCACTAGGCCTATGTTGGCTCCATCAATGATTGCCATGTTCATATAATAATATTGAAGGATTGCAAATATTGAATCATTCTTCAAGCCACCAAACAAAATATTAAAAGATCGTCTTCTAATGCATATTTTTTTACATCTGCAGAGATGTTGAAACTATGTAATTGATAATCGAGAGAGCGAGATAATTGAGAACTACATCTTGAAAATGTTAATTATGAAGTTGAAGAAATAGTTCTATCGTATATTCTCATTCTCAAAAGAAAGTTCAATAATAATGATATTTAGTATTTTTTTTGTCAAGCTACTAGAAAACCACGCTTAAAAGTTTTTACTACCTTAGCACAAGTCAAAGATGGGATTCAAAGTGACACAAATTTCAAAAAAAAAAACAAATTACAATTAAGTTATTTCTTAGGAAGTTTTTATAGATCCATCACAAATGTAATATATATTATGGAATTATTAATTTATATATTGCATGGGGCCTATATGAATTCTCGTATATGTATTATTTTATAAATTTCTGAATTATTAATTTAGTATGTTGTCCCGAATCGGGACCGGACACAAGTATTAATTAAGCGAAAGTTATTAACTAATCGAGTATTAAATTATCGTGGTTATAATGTATAGTAATTATTATGGGGTTTGAATAGTTTATCATGTTAATGAAATGTGGCCCAACATTAGAGATGTTAAACGGGTCACACTCGCCGTCTTTGGGACCTTTTAAAACAAAAGATAAAAGGTTGGGGTTAAATTATTTTAACCCGTTTAAACCATGATCTTTTTTTGTCCCAAACCATTTAGCACGAAGCCTTTTAGGGTTAGCTCGCATGTTAATCGGGCTACCCCAAAAGTCTGTCATATATTTTTTTAAAATATATATAAATGTTATTACAATTTTCTATATATATATGTGTGTTTTATTATTTCTTACTAGCAATAATTTTAAAATTTAAATATGAGGTTAGTATTTAATTTATTAAAGAACTTTTAATTCTTTATTTACTCATCCTAGTTTTACAACTCATTTGTAATATTTTATAGCTTTTTTTTAACGATGTGATTTCAATAATATAATATAAAAATAAACTTCTTACTAATAATTGATTTTTGTTGTTTTATATATTTTATAATAAAAGTTGGGATATAACACTTTGTCCAAGAAAAAGATCAAATACAATTGAGGATGATGATTGACTTGTGTTTGTATGGTTTTATTTATGAAGTTTAAAGTTTGAGTGTTTGAAACTATAAATTGCGTATGATTTTTATCATTATGGATCATTTAGTTTTTATATTTAGTTTGAATGCGTGTCATACATGTTTTAATTTAAAATGTTAGATTTGATTTTTTGGGTTGTAGTCCCGTAGTAGTCCGTTTAGCTTGAATTTTGATAGGGTTAGGGTTCGTAATTTTATCTCGCTAGTAGATAGTGGTTAGTTTAACCAAAACCTCTTTTACCATAAGATGGCCGAAATTGCTAGTGCGGGAACTTTATTTAACATCTCTACCCAACAATACAAGGGAAGTATTCGATAGCATAACGGTTAGGCGTTTGCTAAACTCGCACCTATACGAGTTTGATTCTCACCTCCCAGGATTTAGAATTAAAAGAAAAACAGTTCATCCACTTTCAAGTGACGCAATTTATTTGTGTTTGAGTGAGCTTATAAGCTCTTTAATTTTTTTATAAAATGTTTGAGAGTTATAAATTCACTAAAAGTATTTGGTAAAGTTTTTTTTTTAAAAAAATATCTTATAAGCTCTTTTGGAAAAAGAAAAGGTGGGGATTATTTTAAAAAAAAATACCTTATTTTAATAACCTCTTTTCAACACCATTCATTTTTAAAATAAGATCTAACATCTATAAACTCTAAAAATATCTTATGAGATGTAAGAGCTTAAAAATCTTTTAAATAAGTTTAGCCAAACACCCTATGCCTCACATGCCCAATTGCATAATTTGTAATGTTGTGACAATACCGATGGTATTTTCTTGTAGAATTGCTGGTAGCAAAGTAAAAATTATTTTCCTCAATCCTTTTGAAATGAAAACCAATATTGGCAAGAATTTACTGCTCACAAGAAAAGCTAAATAGACAGCTCGTAGATATGTAATAGCATCCAAATCCCTACTGCCATCTTGATCTGGTGTATGATTTTTTATTATTTTCCCAATAAAAACCATGTTCAATTTACAGTTCTGATAATGGCCATCAATGTCACAAGTATCCTAAACCAAATCTATCAAAAACAACACCTAAAAGCAAGACATGTCGCATTTACCTAATGTATTGAAACATCAGATGAAATATCTTAGTAAAAAGAAGACCCGGTATGATAAAGGACCCTTCAAACACATCAATCTACAATTGACAAATTAAAGGGGAAACAAAACATAAATGGCCTGGCAAACAAGTTTTATAAATGTTCTGTTAAAACTTAAAAGCAAGATGCAGAAGCCCTTGTAACAAATTGATTGATTACAGATTATATGATCAGCTATTCGAAAATGGATTACCAGATTAACTCACTTCTTCAATATCTTAATGCAGAAAAGCTAAACAGGCTCCAATTGCAGCTAATGAACATTTACATCTGAGTATGGGATGTATCATACACCCCTCTCCATGCAGGATTAGCACCACCACTGACCACCGGACCACCAATAACTTGAGGGCCGACGGCAAATCCACCACCGGCATATGGATTCATTCCCTCCGCCGCAGCCCCATTAATTGTCTGAAGATGAGTTCCACCATAACTGTCCTGATAGCCACCATTTCCGTGAAACGAAGATGGATATATGTTATCCGAGTTCATGTATGGACCGGTTTGTGGGATTGGAACTACATGGACATAGGAGTGTTGTTAGTACAAGGGAACACTAAGAAGAACTTTAGATGGGATTACTTATATGAATGAAAACAAATTACCATTAGCCCTCTTCTCGGCATTTAAAACCTCAACGCGCAACCTTTCTACTTCTTCAGCCACACCGATCAGGTCTTTCTCCAAAATCTTCATTTCTTCCACTTTTTTTTATGTTTAGGCCTTTTTCATATTCAAATGTCTTGCTATTTTTCCCACAATAAATAAATGAGAAAGAAAGAATAAGAACAAGAATAATAAAGGCCAATTCACCACATATAATTGAAGACGTGGAAAACAAACACGCATAAAAGAAGAGGAAGAAGAGAAAAAGAAAATGTCAAATCAGGGGCAATGAACAGGTTGGCTGAGACATATATAAAAAAATTAAGCCTTGAGGGAGCCAAGATGCAATTACTAGTTAAAACTTCAGTAATATGTAGAACTTCATAAAATCGTCTACATTTAATCAGACTTATAAGTAGAGATAACTCTTAATGAAAACTAACTTTTGGGAAGTACTATTGACTTTGAGTCATTCACATGGTTCGCGACAAAGATTCAGTGGCCTGATAGACAACATTTTTTCTATAGCAGATTTTATCTATAATTGACTTATATCTCGACGGATTAGCAAAACCAAGATAAAGCATTAAATTGGTATTCTACATGATTTATTGGTACGTGTTGCCCAGGCCACCTCTATACCTGTCCAGCTGGTGCAAGCTCAGTTGACCCCGAATGCAACTTGAGATATTATTTATTTTGAATACAGTAGAAAGGAAGTCATTACACACAAAAAAAAAATGTATAAAAGAGTTAGAAAGGCTAAATCCACCTACTTGCCAACATTTTAAGGAATAAAAATATCAGGTACAGCCTATGATGAAAAACCACAGAAAAAGAGAATCGGTCTAATATAAGATCAAATGCAGGTCCGCGCAAGTGATGAGAGATCATTGAAGAAAATAATAACGTGAAAAGCTTATTTCACTCACCGTAATCTTTGATGTTCTTGCCTCAAGCTATCAAGTTGGGCACGCATTTCCGGAAGCTTTTTAACATTCGCACGAGAATTTTCCAATTCCTTAGTAGCCTTCTGGATTTTATCTGTCAACTCCTGCCTCGCTGTCACCAAGGTCCTTGCTTCAATATGGGCCTCTTGAAGTTCTTTCTTTATATTCTCCTAGCTCTAATATCAGCTTCCATTTTCGCAATTTTGTCCAACAAAATGCGAATTTCAATATCACCTTCAGTTTGGATACTTCTAATATGTTCTCTGAGTTTATCTGCTTCCCGCTTTGCAGATACAAGATCTTGCCTCAAGGCCAAATGACTAGATGCCAATGTATGATTGTCCTTCGAAAGTTGTTTCAATTCTGCTGCCTGGGATGCTAATTTGTTCTCTAAAAGTACAGGAAGTGGTTCCATAGGATGGTGTGCACTAGGCAATGGACCAAGACGTCCCATTCCAGAAGATTGTAAGATACGTTCATTATATTCTGGTGGTATATTTCTTCTTGCGTCCATGAATAAGTCAGTTTACTAATGGGAGAGGACCAGAATAGAATGTTTTCCTGCGACTTTTGTGACAGAGCACAAAGGGTGACAGATAAAGCAAACAAAATAAGTTAAAAATTAGGGAAAATTAGCTACATGGTTCCAACTTCCAAGAGATTAATACTACTTCCGACTCTGTACAAGTCAGCAAACATCTATTCCTATTTACAATAGTAGCAACAACCAAAGTTAATGTCTTGACTTTCAACTAATAGATGCCACTACAATACAAATATCTGATATGCTTACATGAAGCAGGTTAGCACTCCATGTACTAACATGAAGTCGGACATCAAGAGAAGTACAAGGTATGGCCATGTTTACGTAAGATGCAGTAATTAATTTTTGTATCATATGTAGACACACTCGCTTAAGGAATTGCTAAGCTCTTCAACATGGGGTGGACTAGTAGCAGACATGAGATACTATTTTAAGTGCCACTTCTCAAATGCCATCAGAGCTGAAGTTTTTATTTGAGGACAACCTGATCTTAACTAAAGCAATCAGTTCATTTCAAGCAAAACTTTGGGAGAAAGAATTATATCTGTAGCATTGTAGTTTTTCCCATTCAACCCACAAAGAAGCCTCCTTTTACAACATTCATAAAATGAAACATTACGAAATTGTAAATACAGATTCAACTACAACTTGTTTCATTAATATTGCCTATCCATGAGTGCACCATGATGCCGAAATCAGCATGCGTGGAAAATAAAATAAAGAGCAGAAACCTTAAAATTTATGACTTAAATTAACGTAGAATTCAATAGACAAATTCAAACTCAAGTCTTTTGGCAAGTCTATCCATATCAGAAAAGCCAGAATCAGCAACATTTTAACATTAAGTAGGAAAACCAACACTTCCTCACATCCAGGACATAATTGCACTAACATGCTGATATTTCCAGTTCATGGAATAGATTGCTGCCAAACAATATTTCTGATTGAAAATTTTACATAAATGCAAATGTATATATGACTCATCATTTGTGAATTTGGGGAAATTCTAAATCAAGTTTGGAAAAGCAATGCAATTTTTTTTATTTGCTTGTGCATGTGGACATGGAAAATCTTTTCCGAAATTTGGTGAAATTCTATTCAATCCAATTTCAAGAAGCTATGTCTATGTTTGGATTCATTTTCTATTCCCCTTTTCATTCTTCCAAAAAAAAAACATTCATTACAATCTCGAATACATTTCCCTCCTAATACATCACATTTTTCCTATATATTTTCCCAAAACATTTTCCTCAAACACTTCACAAATCCAAACATTCCCTATTAGTACTTTGTTTGCATGTGCATGTGTGCTGCAGGGCGAATGGATCGGCTTGGATCCATCAATTTTGACAACTTGCAGCAAAGTTTTGCGCCAGGGACATCTAATCATTTAGGACATTGACATCACAATTATTCATGGAGTATTTTCAAATTTTAGTGAATTGAATGTTGGGGAGAACAAATCATTCCCTCTTAATCAAACACTTTACTTTGTTACAGTTAAAATCACCAGAAAGGATGATCCTAATCATTGACACTTTGATGCAGCCTGGAACGAAAATAGCAGCAAAGTTGTGCCAGGGCGCCTAATCATTTGGGCTGCATCGACTACCATTCAACACAATTGTCCACGGAGGATGTGGAACTCTAATCAATTTGTCTTAATTGCCACGAGTTAAGTAAAGGAAAAAGCACTATCTCATAATCATTTTCACTTAATGCTTCAGCCTTTCCCTTTTCGATAAATGTTGTTTGTGATGTTTTACTTGATCCCCTACTCCCTAATAGAACTCTTTAATCTTTTCTACACTTCCGTGTAATTATAAAGAAATTATCAGACATTAATTTTCTTTCTAAGTACCAAAATGCACTTCTCAACTATCAGATACACGTGCAATGAAAGTGAATATGCTACTTTCCCCTGGGATGGCAAGTGCGCCACCACATGATCTACCTCAGTAATAGTCATCAAGTCCCTTGAGAAGAAACCATTGTCTATGTCACTTCCCTTTTAGAAACTATAATTTCTCAAGTCGCTACTCTCGCTAAGTAGCCATAAATCTAGTTCAACACGAGAATCCAAAGGTCGTCATTGATTATAACTCCCTCATCTAACACTGCTTTGATACAGACATTCCCTCCTATCTTTCAGTAGATCAAATGAAACATAATCTTATCATAAAACTCTTTCTTCACACACCACTTCCCAAATAATCACTATCCCAAAGGCCAAACAATTAATTTCTCCAAACAAGACAAATTCCTCCAACAAAATCACAAGACACATCGGTAAACCTATAAAAATATCACTCACAAACAGAAAAATAAAGAATAATAAAATTCCTACAAGCAAAAGCACGACTAGCCAAGGAACCAGAGTGCCCACAATTGGGCACCCAAAATTCAAAATATAGACAATCTTTATGAATAAAATAATGAGAATTTTTGTCATGAAATTGGGATGAGGTGGTTGTTCTAAAGAAAATTCAGTACCCAAAAATCAAAATTATCCGAATAAAGCATACAATTGGCCCGGAAAATAAAACACGATTAACGAACACTAAAACGGAAGAAACGAATTCAACTTTATCCAGCGGTTGCTGGAATTTGAAGAATATAAAGCAAGCCCAGAAAGCCAAAAGAGGTGAAAACATCAAACCTGAACTTTTTAAAGCGATTTTCGCTGCAGAGATAGCATCTACAGTTTACACATGCAGCGAAAGGAAATAGAGAGGGAGGTCAAAAACAGGAAAATAAATTAGGCCTTTGGTATCAATTGCGAAAATTTAAATACTGTATTTGAGCTAATTCCACATTAACCCCACTAAATTTCATGTTACTCCGAATTACATTATTTTTTTTTTTTTTTTTTTGCCTATACATTACTAATTAATGTACTCGTCGTTCTTTTAATAGCATTTTACCCTTTTTTATTTTTTAGCAAATGATTGAATTCCTCTTATATTAAGTAATCTATATATATATAATAAGAGCCGCTTCTAAAAGTGGTAAAAAAATTCCGCCCATTTTTCAGTCTAAAAATAGATGTCTTTGAAATCTATGAATCGTGTCGATTATTTTTGGAATGTAAATTATACTAAAACATTTTTGAAATTATGGTTGTACGCGTGGAATTATTAATGGAATATAATATCTCGCTTTAAACGCGTCCGCTATTTATGGAACAATTTTCTTTGAAAATCGGCTTTTAAGTATGAACGAATTCCTTTATATAATCATGCTACAAATTACCATAATTGGGCCGCATTCGCCGTTGTTGAGACATTTATGTATGGAATATTTTTAATTAGGTAATAAAACAATTTTAATAGATTACTTGAAAATCAAGTTTGTAATCCCAAACGACAATGGTAAGTATATTATTATTTTTGGTTACAATATCTCAGTTAATTAACTTAATTAGTGGAAATCTGAATGCACAATTAATAATAATAAATTGCAAATTTTTTTATGCCATGTAGATTTGTATACGCATCAATTCAAACTAGGAATTTAGTAAAGTAAATATTTTACAAAAAAAAAGAATCTGTGGTGAATCATATATACAACTTTTTACGTAACTGTTAATAAAAGAGAGAGAAAAAACATAATAAAAAAATTCTGCAAAGATTTATATTTCCATATAAAAGCTACACTACTAACCTATATATATGCGATACCCTGTCAGTTTGATTTTAAAACACTCATCAGAACAAAGAGCAATTTATTTTTCTCTGCATATTGGACAAACACATTCATATACAAAAAAATGGCGCCCATGTTGACTTTGATCAAAGTGAATTCCTCAAAAACACAATGGAATGTGAAGCTAAGATTAGTACGTCTTTACGAAAAACCTCAGTTTAATGACAAAACTCAAGTGCAGAGTTTGGAATGTGTTTTTCATGACTATGAGGTATGATGCATAATATATGACTATGTAATGAATTATTTAGTCGATAAATTATATTAAATTATCGACCCTTTGTTTTTAATTATACAAATTGCGGGGTGACGAGATTGAGGACTATAAGAAAACACAATATTCGCTAGTTCAAAAAATCCTTATCGAAGGCCATGTTTATGCGATTAGGGATTTTATTGTTGCCCCTTATTGACAAATATCGAACATGTTTGACTAAACAAAAAATTTTGTTTCATGGAAAAACCCATTTTTTGAGATGTTCGACAAAATTTTCCCTCGATTTATGTTTGATTCGAAATTTTAGTGATCCGGCCATTTTGGACAATGTGGATGAGACCTCACTCTTTGGTAAGATATATTATATTTATTTTCTGTACATGTAAAATTTAAAGCATAAATTGTTATTAATTGATCATTTTTTTACCTTTGATTTTATTATCAACGAGATGTTATCAGAATTTTTTTCAATGCATTCGACTCAAACCACGAGAGATTGCTGGAGGAAAGAGCACTCGCTTCATAGAACTAACTTTGGAAGACTTGGAGTAATTTAGATTATCAAATTTTATTTAAGAAATTACGTTTAATCATAAACTTTAACGAAAAATTTATTTTGTTATTTTAATAGGAATAATCGCATCACTTGCACGTTGTGGGAGGAGTATGTTGACGAGATATTACCCTTTCTCGAAGAGGTTGATTTGAACCGATCGTGATTGTACAAATGTGCGAGCTAAAGTGTTTCGTGGTAAATTAATAACTTAAACTTATTTCTAAATAGCAAGGTAAATTATCCATATTCTTATTTAATTTTTAATCGTTTTTTTACTCTTTAATAAATTGTAGATAGAGTGAATGTATCGAATACATACGATGTTACAAAGTTGATTTTGATGCCAAATTGGATGAGATTGCGAGACTTCAAGAAAATGTTAGAACAAATATTTAGATTACATTTTTATTTTTCTTTCTTTTGTTAATAGATAATTCTTATTAATATTCAATCTAACATTTTGTTTTTTTAAAATTATTTAGGTTTATGGCAAAGAAAAGGGCAACACCTTCAATTAGTCATGTTAGTGTGCCTACTACCCGAACAATTTTTGAAGATTTGGAATCCGGAGAATCACCCGTTCGAATGATCGATCAATTGTATTGGAACAAAGAAGTAAATTAACAAACTGTTTTTTGTTATTACCTTTTATTAAAATAAAAATATGATTATAATTATAATATATACATTATATATTTTGTGTTGTTTTTAGGTGGGAAGTTTTTGGGTGTGTGCAACCATTCTTTCATTTATTGGAGATTGGTGGTACCTTTCTTGCAAGAGATGCCCGAAGAAACTTACAAAGGCAGCAGATAAATTTTATTGCGAGCGTTGCGACAGTTTTTATCAATCCGGTGTTTTCAGGTATTTAGTACAATTATTTATTTTATTAAATATATATTACTCTATTCTAAACAATTCAATTAATCTACATCGACTTTGAAATTTCAAATTATTAGGTACAAAATTCATATCCAGGTTATTGATGATACAGGGAATGCAACTTTTTGTGTTGGGATAGAGATTGTCGAGTTATTAATAGGCAAAACGTGTCTTGAATTGAGAAACGAGTACTCGAGGTAATTTATTATCTATTTCAGGTTTATAAATTATAATGTTTATAATTCTTTTATTTAATTATTTTTAAAAAATTAAATGGAAGGAAGATGGACAGGATATACCGGATGACCTAGCAAGTTTGATTGATAAACAAGTATTTTTCAAGGTTCAAGTTAGGCGAGACCAACTTGATAATTATGAAGGATCATTTTCAAAGTGGTGAAATTAAGCTGCAGATTCTCAATTGATTAAGAAGTTTTATCCTGGCGAGTAAAGTCGGTACTTAAAAAAAATCATTTGATACATAAATGTTTGTCTCTGATTATTTATTAATATTTATAATAAAAAAATTCAATATAACAATTGTTTTTTTTTTGTAACTTTAGGAGTCTGACTACCTATCCAAGCTTCAAAGGGAAGAAACGATCTAATGGCAAGGTATATTTAATTTTTCATCATAAAATATACTTAACCAAAAACATTGTACATTGTATTTATACATTTGGCTTTTTTTTGTTTAGGAATCTTCATCGGAGGATGAAGTGAATACTCCGAACAAGTTGAAAAGGATTAGAGATGAAGCTGCTAAAAGTCCATCAAGTAAGCGAGAATTGTTTGAAGACTTGTCCTCAAGTAATAAGGCAAAGAAGCTTAAGATGGTTAAAGAAGAAGATGCGAATAAGTGAGAATTATAGATTACATGCATTAAGTTAGGTTTTTATAATTAGAGACTTCATGCTTCACGGTCCATGTGGTGATGTAAGAAAAAGTTCTCCGTGCATGGCCGATGGTCGTTGTACGAAACATTTTCCAAAAAAGTTTGTTGAGACTACTTTATCGATGAAGAAGGTTACCGCGATATAGGCGGAGAAATAATGGCAGAGTTATTGAGAAAAATGGCGTCCCTCTTGACAATAGATTCGTAGTGCCGCATAATCGGGGATT
Organism: Rehmannia glutinosa; assembly: GCA_016081115.2. Classification (NCBI taxonomy): domain Eukaryota; kingdom Viridiplantae; phylum Streptophyta; class Magnoliopsida; order Lamiales; family Orobanchaceae; genus Rehmannia; species Rehmannia glutinosa. The sequence continues at coordinate 245,362 of JABTTQ020001086.1, forward strand.
ATTACTTAAAGACGGGGCTCACCTTAATGTCGAATGGTGTAATCAGTCACGATCAACAAAATATTTGTTCAAATATGTCAATAAAGGCCATGATCGTGTAATCGCATCATTCTATCGAGCAAACGGTGATGAAAGCATGAAAAACATTGTTGAAGTGAACATGTATTATGATTGTAGATATGTTTCGTCGTGTGAGGCAAAGCATGGAGACTACTAGGATACGAGATGCGTATAAATACCCTTCGATTGAGAGGCTAAGTTTCCATCTCGAGAACGAAAGCAGAGTGTTATTTTTCATGATGATGAAAGAATGAGCGATGTTATTAACAAAAGCACCGGGAGAGAAAGCATGTTCCTAGCATGGATGGAAGCCAACAAGATATACCCTGAAGCCGGAGAGTTGATTTATGCGAAGCTCTACGAAATTCACGTGGAAATCAAACATTAGGAAGTGGGTGCCGAGAAAGGGGAGGAATACTATAGGACGTGTGCACTACGTGCCTCCGGATGTGGTGACATATATTATTTGAGGTGTCTTATAAATGTAGTGCGTGGTGCCACATGTCATAATGACTATAAGAAGATTAAAGGTGTTCAACACTCTTCTTATCGAGAAGCTTGCTATGTTTTGGGTTTATTAGAAGATGATAAGGAGTATATTGACGGTATCAATCGAAGTCATTGGGCAAGTCTTTGAAAATCTTCGGATTTTATTTGTGTCATTGTTATCGTCGATTCTTTGAGCAGCGAAGTGGTATGGGAAAAATGTTGGCAATATCTTTCGGATGATATTCTATATAAACGACGACTCTTATGCAACATCAAGGTACTAATTCGGTGATTATATATTAGATATTATAATTTTAGTGTCAAATTCACGTATTTATTTTTAAAATAGTTTTTTTATAGTAAATTATTTATTCTTATATATTTTTATGTTTTTTCTTTTCTAATAGAACTCGTGCTAAGTGAGGATCAAATAAAGAATCGGCACTTTCCGAGATTGAAAAGTTATTGCGCGATCGTGGTAGGAGTTTGCGTGAGTTTGCCGACGATGCCTTTTAGGATGTTGATAGTATGGATATGAGTCAAAAAAGCAGTTGATATACGATGAGTTGCGCTATGATCGTAAGGCTCTGGCCATCGAACATAATAATCTTCTTTCAAACATGACGGATGAACAAAAAGGCGTGTATTCTAAAATCATGCGTGCTGTTCAATCGAAGCAGGTCGTATGTTCTTTGTGTATGGATATGGAAGACTTTGGTAAAACATATTTGTGGAGGGCTTTATCGGGGTTGAGATCTAAAGGGCATATTGTACTTAATGTGGCATCCAGGATAGTCGCTTCTTATTCTGGCGGAAGGGCGACACACTCGATTTTTAATACCCATTAATCCAAATGAATCGTCCACGTGCGAAATCAAAATGGGGAGTCCGCTTGCAGAATTGATTGTTCGTTGTAAACTCATAATATGGGGACGAGCTCCAATGATGAACAAGTATTGCTTTCAGACAGTGGATAAAAGTATACGAGATATTATGAGTGCCACATTTCGGGTAATCCCGACGTCTATTTGGAGGTAAAACGATCGTGTTGGGTGGGGACAGACGAGATATTGCGGTTGTACCCAAGGGAAGCCGGCAAGATATTGTCAATGCCACGATAAATTCATCATATTTATGGAAAGATTGCAAGGTGCTTAGGCTGACGAAAAACATGCGGCTTCAAAGTCTGGGTGAAACAGATGATTATGAAGATTTGAAGAGATTTTCCGAATGGATCGCTAGCATTGGAGATGGAACAATTGGAGGACGAATGATGGTTGTTCCACAATTGATATTCACGAAGATAATTTGCTCTACTCAAGCGGTGATCCACTTTCTACTATTGTCGAGAATACTTATCCAATGTTTAAAAAGCCACCGATGATCCGACATATCGAAGGACGAGCTATCCTAGCACCCACCCTTGATGTCGTCGAGTCCATAAATCGATACATGACTTCAATGAACTCATCCGAGGGTCATACGTATTTGAGCTCGATAAAGACACTTGCAAATCGGATGCAAATGTTGACTTCTTGCATGATTTGCACACACGAAATTCTTAAATGGTATAAGATGTTAAGCATTCCTAATCACGAACTACATTTGAAGGTTGGGACTCTTAATGCTCTGAGGAACATTGACTATTCGATTGGGTTTGCTGTGATGACGAGGTTGGTCATTACGAGGCTTAGCACACATGTTCGGAATGTAAAATTCTTACGGGAGCAAATCTTTGGTCATAAAGTTTTGATTCCTCGAATGACGCTTAACTCGTCGACCTCGAATTCCCTTCAAATTCCAGCGAAGACAGTTTCCTCTTATCGTTTTGTATGCCATGACAATAAACAAAAGTCAAGGACAATCTCTATCTCACGTCGTCTGTACAGACTAAAGAATCCGAGTCTTGATCACGGCCAATTATACGTTCTTGTTTCACGTGTGACCAACCCTAGAGGCTTGAAAATATTAATTTGTGGCGATGATACATCGAGCGATAAAACAGACAAATAATGTAGTCTACAAAAAGTATTCCAAAATTTGTAATTTTTATTTGTGGTGATATGACATGATATTTTTTTCGGAGGCATTATATTGTTTAATAGTAATATTATTTACTTTATACAACCCATAAACATTACATCCCTTGCATCATACGGTCAAAAACTAGTTTTATATTAATATTCTAATTATGTGTTGATGTTCATAGTTGTGATAAATTGAAACAAGGACTTGATCATAAGCTTTAATGTTGTTAATCATATGAAAAAAAAATCAAGTCTCTATGCATGTTGGTCATTATGCTCCTCGAATTATTACTTGTTTTTATTGTGGTAAAAAGGGTCACACGGTTAATACTTGTCGGGCTAGAAATAACTCTAATTATTATTGGAGACCTAAAAGTCTCAAAGCTAATCTCAAAGGACTAAAACACTTGAGGGTACCACAAAACAATGTTATATTAGGTATCAGGCGGTTTTCATATTAATAAATTTATATTTATGATGCTGCTTAAAAGAGCAGATCAATCCAAGTCAAGATAGTTGAATAATCGGTCCAAATTCCACTCCAAAAGCTGGAAAAATATTTAGGTGGGAAATTGCCTACAACACCCAACAAACATTAGACGGATCTAGGGTTGCCCCTTGGGAAGCTCCTTCGACGTTCAAGTAAGCATATGCGGAAGAATAATTGCAAAGCAAAGGATAAAACTTAAGAGCAAAAATTGAGAATACTTACAATGAACAAGGATGGATCATTTATACACGAATTTATGGGCCGCATGTGTTTAGTATAATGAAGTGGGTCATGGAGCCTATTCGGGCCTCATGGTAGGTAAATAATAATTATGACCAACAAGTAATAAATAATATACGACAATTAATTAAATAAACTTGAATTAATAAATGCGTAAAATAATAAATTGGGAAGAGTCAAATTTGCCCCCAACAATTTATATCCTCGATTATGACAAAAAAATACTTGTTAAGAGCTAGGGCTAGAAAAGAACTAAATTACTCAATATTACGCTCAAAATAGATCGTTAAAAATTCGTTTGAACTCGATTTGTTAACATAACGAACCAAGTTTAAACACATTTTCTCATTCGATAAAATGTAACGCTCGCTCGAGCTCGACTCGATTAGAGAAAATAATAGTAAAATATGTAGAAATATATCAGGCTAATCGAAATCGATCGTGTTCGGTCAACTAATGCTCATTCAAATTTGACTCGATTAAATAATCAAACCAAATTCAAAGACAAGTTTTGAAACTCGGCAAAATTTTAGACAATCTTGAGCATTATTATGTTCGATTATACTCGAGATATGTTTACGCCCCTACTAAAAGTAATAAAGATTATACCAAATAAAATTGACGAAATACAAAAGATAAGTAATTTTGCAATTTGGGTTGAGGTTATGGAAGAAAAGGTTGGGTTGTGGAGATTTACGGGTTTCTATGGCATTCGAGAAGGAAGAGCAAGTCAACGAGAATCCTGGAATTTGTTGAATTCAAGGTCACAATCTGTATTGTTCGGAGCTGTATTGGTGTTTTTAATAACATGTTGCAATCGGAGGATTAATAAGGAAGGGTTGAACCAGGGTCGGTCCGAGGTTAGTCACAAGAGCATGACTATGCCCCACGATTTTGAGAGACCCCAATTTTACATAAGTCATTATATATATGTACAAATATTTTATTAAGTTATTTTTTGTGAAGATGGACATAAAGTCCACTTTTCTAAGCTATACCATGTATAGGATGATGAAGATTTTTGTAGGCAACAACTTTGTTGCCTAATTTATTGAGACGGTTGGGTGGAAATTTGGTGTGCAAACCAATTAATGATGGCAGATAAAATTGGCCTATAAATAGGCATAAGGTTTGATATTTGAAACCATTCGAGTGAAGCAAGCATCCAAGCATCCTATCTAGCCTTGTTATTTCCTCATTTAAAGAGTGATAGTTTTTCTCCTTGTATTTAGAGAGAAGGTATTGTAATCCCTATTTTATAGTGAATTGCCCCTACACTTGCCCGTGGTTTTTACCTCAAATTTATTGGGGTTTTCACGTAAAAATATTCGTGTCGTTTTACCTTTATATTTTCGTATCACTATTGTCATGGGTTTGTTCGGTCCGTAATTTTCTAACGGTGGTATCGAGCCGTTGGTTTAGGGGTTCTTGTTCACGGGTTACTATTCGCACACTATTCACATGAATAGTGAAATCGACTCATTTGAAAAATCAATCGGGTGTGAACAAAATGACGACAAAGTTCGATGTAGAGAAGTTCAATGGAAATAATTTCTCATTGTGGAAAATGAAGATTAAGGCTATTTTGAGGAAGGACAATTGCTTGGCGGCAATTGGAGACAGCCCATGAGATATCACCGATGATGCGAGTGGAGCGAGATGAAGGGCAATGCAATTGCGATCCATTAGACTTAGCCGATGGAGTGTTATCGGTGTGGTGGAGAAGAAGGCGGCAAAGAAGATATGGGATACTCGACAAAATTATACGAGGCTAAGTCACTTCACAACAAGATTTTCTTAAAAAGAAAATTGTGTACTCTTCGTATGTGTAAACCACTTTGGTGGTGACCATATCAACACCTTGAATACTCTATTTTCACAACTCACCTCAATGGGTTACAAAATAGAAGTTGTTGAACGTGCGGAACTTTCGGACTATCTAGTCTTGATGAAATTGCAGCTTCTATACTAGAAGAAGAGAAGCGCAGCGAGAAACAAAAAAGACAGACAAGGAGGTTCGCATCAGCGGAAGCTTTGGCGGTGGTGAGAGGAAGATCCGCGAAGGCGTTAACGGTGGGAGTCAAAATCATGGTAGATCAAAATCCAGGAGTAAAAAGAACATCAAGTGCTACAAGCGTGGCAAAAGAGGGCACTTCAAGAATGATTGTTGGAGTAAGAAGAGTGGCGACCCTGAGTCATCAAATGCTCAAGGGAATGTTGCAAGTACCTCTAAAAAATGGAAAAGTTTTATACGGCGAAGCAACAAACAACATCGAAGGCGTAAAACTATTTTCTGATGTCTGGCTTTTAGACTCGGGAGCAACAGACGACACATGACCTCCGAGCGATAATGGTTTCACACATACGAACCAATCTCTGGAGGATCTGTATTTATGGGGATGATCATGCCTTGGATATCGCTGATTGATACTATCAAAATAAAAATATTTGATGGTACTGTTCGCACCATTCAAGATGTACGACATGTGAAGGGCCTATGGAAGAATCTATTATCCTTGGGACAATTAGATGATGTTGGATGTAAGACTCGTATCGAGGGAGGAATCATGAAGATCGTGAAATGAGCGATTGTAGTAATGAAGACGGAGAAACTCGCTGCATATTTGTATATGCTTAAAGGAGAGACGATGCAAGAAGGAGAAGCTTCTATTGCAGTTGCAGGTTCAGTAGAAGAATCAGCGATAATGTGGCATCACAAACTTGGCCATATGTCGAACGAGGGTTGAAGATTCTCTCGGCGCAGAAGCTACTACCTGGTCTTACAAAGGTATCTTTACCATTTTGTGAGCATTGTGTTACAAGTAAGCAACACAAATTAAAGTTAAATGAGATCAACATCTAAGAGTAAGGGCATCTTAGAGTTGATTCACTCGATGTTTGGCAAGCACCGTTATCATCCCTAGGAGGGGCAAGATACTTTGTATCTTTCATTGATGATTACTCCAGGAGATGTTGGGTGTATCTATCAAAAAGAAGGCCGATGTATTTTCAGTCTTCAAAGTTTACAAAGCTCAAATAGAACTTGAATCGGGAAAAAGATCAAGTGTCTAAGGACCGATAATGGAGGAGAAATTACAAGTGATGAAATGGAGTCTTTGTCAACAAGAAGGCATCAAAAGACGATTCACGATGGCGTACACACCTCAACAAAATGGAGTGGCGGAGCGAATGAACAAAACCTTGTTAGAAAGGACAAGAGCAATGTTGAGAAGCGCAAGTCTACCCAAGGCGCAGGGGAGAGGCGGTCAAAACCGCTTGTTATGTGATCAATCGGTCACCATCAACCGCGATTGATCCGAAAATGCCCATGGAGATGTGGGTGGTAAGTTTCGATTATTCTCGCTTACATACATTTGGAAGTCCGTATGCGTGATGTACAATGACCAAGAAAGAACAGTTGGACCCAAAGTCCGGAAAATGTATCCTCTTGGGGTATGTTGATGGAGTCGGGGGTATCGCTTTGTGGGATCCCACTACCCACAAGGTTGTCATCGCGAGAGATGTGATATTTGCGAGAAGATAAAGCGCAAGTCAAGGAGATAGTAGTGTTGTAAAATAGAACTAGGAGACTACTACGGTGCTAGTGGAAAATAACTACAAAATGAAGATCCAAAATCTTCGAGCGATGCGAACACGAAGTTGATTGGTGTGAGTTTTGCATGTATTTTAGGGTATATTTATGGCTATAATTGTTTATAAACATGCAATAACGCATATGAAATGGTATATATTCGCTCTTTGTGGAAAATGTGTTACGCTTTGCTTGTTTTGTAGGAATTTAACGATATTTGGAGTGATTTTGTGACAAATACGAGCATTGCCACCTAGAATCATCAAGAATCGGCGATTACACCCAATTGTAAGCCAACTATATGGAGTATAAAGTCATAGTGATGAGTCGTGTGTCAAAATAATCATGGATGATCAAACAACGAGGAGATTTATCTCGAGGAACGCCCAAACACGTATGGAATTTCCAGACTAGCAGGGTTTAGTATTTTGGCCATAACTCTCTACAAAATTGATATTGAGCTGATTCAAGTGGCTATGGAAAACTAGAGAGGGCTACAACTCTTATGAAGACCCCCCAAGCAAATTCGGACGTTTGGGTGGCGCACGGGCAACCCGTGCGTGGATGCACGACCGTGCGCACCAAGACACCTGGAGCTTTTGAGCATGCCTACGGCCGAGCACGGGTAACCCGTGCGTGGGCCATGACCCGTGTGTGGATCGCTGAAAATTGATTTTCCTACGGCTTTGAGCATGGGTAGCCCGTGCGTGGGCGCACGACCGTGTGTTCTTGCAGAAAACTCCAAAAATGACAAAGCAAATTGACCTAGGTTTCTAAAAGGGTATAAATACCACCTTTTGGGGCGCACACCAGGGAGAAAAGGCTAGGAATACACCCAAGAACACAAGAAACACATCAATTTCATCAAGGAAGAATCAAGGAAAGAATCGGGTCGAATTGGAGCTTGAGGATTGAAGATTAATCGAGAGATTATCCATTTCCTAAGTTTTCTCATTCTTTGTGCTTTAATATTTCATTTTAGCTTGTCATGAATATGAACAATTTGTCTATGGGTTGTTTATTTGTAATGAGTAGATAAATTTCTTGAGATTTCCGGGTTTTGGAAGTAGATTAATGAACTCTTGTTGAATGTTTTAATCTTAGTTGAAGTTATTGTCTTGAAGCTTTATTTGAGTACTTTGAGCTTATTCTTTTTTATCACTTGGCCAATGATTTAACATGTTTGATATATTGATTCATAATTCGAGAGATGAGTTTCAATATTAGATCTTGAGTACTTGACACGAATATTTGCATGAATCGAGAGGTTTGTAGATATTTGTGAGGATATTTGATCTTTTGTGCATTTGGGAGTTGTGTATCTTATGTTGAGTGGAGATGCTAGCATAGATATTTCAATCTACACTTTATATACATCTCGAGAGGGAGGATAAAATACCGTTGTGATCGTCTTATAGGTGTATTGATAATAACTTTGGTTTTCATTAAATCGTAAAACAAGAATATTAATTAAAACCATAACAGGGAATCCATTTCATTCCTTAATAATTCCATATTTATTTCCAACTTGTGTTTTTGTGGTTATTCTTGTCTTTAATTCCACAATAATTATCCAATTCGATCATCTAAATAAAAATAAGGCTATCTTAGTTCAATACTTAGCGCACTAATTTATTAGTCTCGTAGATACGACCTTACTTACCCTATTCTATAAACTACACCGTACACTTGCGGTGAAGCTAAAAATAAAAGGCGAACAAGTTTTGGCGCCGTTGTCGTGGACTAATACAATTTTTGGTGCTAATATTGCGATAGATAGAATATTTTTAATTTAGACATTTTTTTATTTTATTTCATTTTTGTTTTGTAAATTTCTACCTTTACAATGTTTTGATTTGTTTGTTTGAATTGATATAGGTGCACCCATTTCGATTGGAGGAAGTCAATTATTTCAATAATCGGAATTCTTACGATTATTGGAATAATCCTACTCATATGTGCTATTACCCAGTTGGGGAATTACGAAGATTTTTCATATGCTAGCATAGAGAATGTGATTCCACCACCTTCAAGCTCCAATGTAATGAATGGGTTTACAAATGCGAGGCAAAATCATCTTTAGAAGACGCCCTCTCCTTGTTAAGGATTCAAACAAGTTTGTTCGGGAGGCGAGTTGAGGACCGCTTTACTCGCGATGAAGCAAATAAGCCATCTTTAGAAGAAGCCCTCACCTCATTCATAAATCAATCCAATGCATTCATGAGTGATACGAGGAGCGCTTCATAATGCAAGACGCAAGGATGGACAAGATGGCTTATTTGCTCGATGTTTGGCAAGCACCGTTATCATCCCTAGGAGGGCAAGATACTTTGTATCTTTCATTGATGATTACTCCGAGGAGATGATGGGTGTATCTATCAAAAGGAAGGCCGATGTATTTTCGGTCTTCAAAGTTTACAAAGCTCAAATAGAACTTGAATGCGGGAAAAAGATCAAGTGTCTAAGGACCGATAATGGAGGAGAAATTACAAGTGATGAAATTGAGTCTTTGTCAACAAGAAGGCATCAAAAGACGAGTTCGCGATGGCGTACACACCTCAACAAAATGGATCGCGCAGAGGAATGAACAAAACCTTGTTAGAAAGGACAAGAGCAATGTTGAGAACTACAAGTCTACCCAAGACAAGACGTGCAGGCGGAAGCGGTCAAAACCGCTGTTATGTGATCAATCGGTCACCATCAACCGCGATTGATCCGAAAATGCCCATAGAGATGTGGTAGTAAGTCTCCGATTATTCTCGCTTACATACATTTGGAAGTCCGTATGCGTGATGTACAATGACCAAGAAAGAAGCAGTTGGACCCAAAGTCCGAGAAAATGTATCCTCTTGGGGTATGTTGATGGAGTCAAGGGGTATCGCTGTGGGATCCCACTACCCACAAGGTTGTCATCGTGAGAGATGTGATATTTGCGAAGATAAAGCGCAAGTCGAGGAGATAGTAATGTTGTAAAAGAGAACTAGGAGACTACTACGAGTCTTAGTGGAAAATAACCTACAAAATGAAGATCCAAAATCTTCTCGAGCATGCAGAACACGAAGTACAAGAAGAAGTCGAGTCGATGTTTAAGAAATACATTTGGTCAACTCGTGAGAGAAAACCGCCTTGACTTGGCAATCAGTATGTTATGGAGAGCAATGTTGCATCTTGTCTTTTAATGGAGGATGGAGAGCCATCAACTTTCAAGAAGCTACAAAAAGCTCGAGATGCATCTCGTGGATGACAACAATGCATGAAGAAATTGAAGCTCTCCACAAGAATCAAACTTGGAAACTTTACCGTTACCACATGGTAGAAAAGCCATTGGTAATAAATGGGTCTACAAGATCAAACGGGATAGCAACGATCAAGTAGAGCGGTATCGATTGTGCAAGATTGGTGGTAAAGGGATATGCTCAGAAAGAAGGCATTGATTTCAATGAGATATTTTCCCCGGTGGTTCGACTCACGACAGTCAGAGTAGTCCTGGCTATGTGTGCTACTTTTGACTTACATTTGGAGCAGTTAGATGTAAAAACTGCGTTTCTTCATGGAGAGCTTGAAGAAGAAATTTATATGCTTCAACCAGAAGGTTTTGCAAAAATAGGCAAAGAGAACTTGGTTTGCAGGTTGAACAAATCTCTGTACGGTCTCAAACAGGCGCCGAGGTGTTGGTACAAGAGATTTGATTCCTTCATAATGAGCCTTGAATACAACAGACTTAGTTCAGACCATTGTGCGTACTACAAAAGGTTTGATGATAATGATTTTATTATTTTGTTGTTGTATGTGGATGATATGTTGGTGGCAGGCCCCAATAAAGATCGGATCCAAGAAATGAAGGCACAATTGGCTAGGGAGTTTGACATGAAGGACTTGGGACCAACAAACAAGATTCTTGGGATGCAGATTCACCGAGACAGAAATAATAGGAAGATCTGGCTTTCTCAGAAGAACTACTTCAGGAAAATTTTGCGACGCTTCAACATGCAAGATTGTAAGCCAGTTTCTACCCCTCTTCCTATTAATTTCAAGTTATCCTCAAATATGTGTCCTAGCAATAAAACAGAGAGGAGGGAGATATCTCGAGTACCGTATGCATCAACAGTGGGGAGTCTAATGTTCGCTATGATATGTACAAGACCAGACAATGCACAAGCAGTGGGAGCAGTCAGTCGATACATGGCGAATCCTGGTAGAGAGCATTGGGATACGTGAAGAGGATTCTCGAGATACATCGATGAACCTCTAATGCCGCATTATGTTATGGAGGATCGGATTTTTTTACCGCAGGGGTTATGTTGCTTGGATTTTGCGGGTGATCTTGATAAAAGAAAATCCACTACGGATATGTGTTTACACTTGCGAGGAGGAGTCAGAACCGGGTTTCAAAAGCGCAGATCGTTGTAGCTGTCAACAACAAAGCGAGAATACATGGCGGCTACACAAGCTCAAGGAGCAAGCGATTTTGATTCAAAGGTTCTTGGAGGAGCTCGGGCACAAACAAGAAAAGATTGTTATGTTTTGTGACAATCGAGTGCTTTGCATATTGCAAAGAATCCATTTTTTACATTCAAGGACAAAGCATATAGGAGTTCAATATCACTTTGTTCGAGAAGTAGTGGAAAATGGAAGTGTGGATATGCAAATGCATTCACATTTGATGAGAACCTAGCGGATTGCATGACCAAACCAATCAATACCGGCAAGTTTGAATGATGTAGATCCTCGTGTGGCCTAGCGTAAACGCAGCGAAAGCAAGATTGGCAAGTGTAGAGAATGATGGAAGGATTACAAAAGTGACTTTAAGCGGGAGAATGTGAAGATGGACATAAAGTCCACTTTTCTAAGCTATACCATGTATAGTGATGAAGACTTTTGTAGGCAACAACTTTGTTGCCTAATTTATTGAGACGGTTGGGTGGAAATTTGGTGTGCAAACCAATTAATGATGGCGGATAAAATTGGCCTATAAATAGGCATAAGGTTTGATATTTGAAACCATTCGAGTGAAGCAAGCATCCAAGCATTCTATCTAGTCTTGTTATTTCCTCATTTAAAGAGTGATAGTTTTTCTCCTTGTATTTAGAGAGAATGTGTTGTAATCCCTATTTTATAATGAATAGCTCCTACACTTGTCCGTGGTTTTTACCTCAAATTTATTTGGGGTTTTCCACGTAAAAATATTCGTGTCGTTTTACCTTTATATTTCTCGCATCACTATTGTCATTGGTTTGTTCGGTCCGTAATTTCCTAACATTTTTAGCAAAGGTTCTTCCTGATCGGCTAGAAGGAGTTCTCTCAATCGACATTTGTTCCTAGATAGTCTATTTTGGATAATGTCCTTATTGTCTTTGAGTTAATCCATAGTATGTCACACATGAATATAAACGCAATGCTTATTAATTTATGGATCCTATCAAAATTGTCAATCAAGACAACTTGAACGATTATCCACCCACGTGATAGTACTCGATAGTTGCAATATTCTGACTAAATAGTTCTATCTAAAGAGAAATTCATCCAGAAAATGAGGGAGATGTTGCACGTAAATTGATATTAGCAAGGTGTAAGATAGTATTGACTGGGGTTTTCTTGAAGCCATGACTAAAAGATTAGTTTATTGCGGATGATAGTTTATTGTACTCATTTGAGAGGAATTTTGGATATATGTACTATCTATAAAAGTGTGAATCACTTAAAATATTCTTGAAATTTTTGATATACCTATTATAATTCTAAGAAATGGGTATTGAATAGTGTGAGAAGAGGACATGTTCGAGAAAATATTACCGCAAGTATACGGTGTCAAGTTTTAATATAGTGATAAAAATCGATTGTCGTATCCACAGGGAATGATAATTAAATAAGCACTAAATCTTTGTAATTAAAATAACTTAATTTTATCTAAAAAAATCGAATAATGAGTTTGGGTGTTTTCTTAAAATAAGTAAATAACAAAAACACAATCTAACACAAAGTTTGATCGAAAAATGCAATAATAAATAAATTCTAGAGGAATGATTCACTTAATCTTATTATATTTATCAACTTAATTTATCAATTATTCAAGTAGTAATTTATAAATCATGAATTCCAAAAAATAATTAATTCTATCTCTCGATTAGTAATTAATTATAAAGATCTAAATTTGGATTTCAATATCTCTATAAAAATCACAAAAATAGATTTTATAAAGATCAATGAATTCATAAACAAGATTTCGAAGAGAATTCATAAATTTCTCAATTATATGAAATTATAAGTTATACTATCTAGGCGCTTATACAATTTATTCTCTCGAATTATAATTGTATAAACCAAATAATCCAAATTATTGATCAAGTAATTTAGAAGTAATTAAAACCAACAATATAGATAAATTAACTCATGAAACATGATAAATAAAACCATCAAAATATAAGATTCGATTAAGACACATCATCCTCTAGAAATGGAAATTTAGCCCATGATGATATCCATAAAATTAAACAACAAATAATTAAACATGTTCTAAAATTTACAAGCAAAAATTAAAAGAGAGGGTAAAAAAGAAACTTGTATGTATCCGGTTGGAAGATTTCTCAAACCTACGAGAGGTAAACTCGCTCCGTGCTACCCTTCTTATCAATCGCCGCTTGAGCAAATATGCGAGAACCACACAAATGGTAGAAAACTAAAAACTAAAACGGAAGGAAAGAAAGCGATAACTTGATTTCTGGGGTGAGAGGTGTGTTCAATCGTCTGAACTGAAGGCTATTTATAGCAGAAGATTCGTAGGTGTTGATGTCAAGCAGATGGGTCTCCCTACTCTCCAATATCAATTGTCTTCCACTATTTTTCCTTTTGATGTGTAAATGGTTGTCTTCTTCCTCTTCGTTCGGTGATAATAACGCTCCATCTCTGTTCGTGGTTTTTCGTCGTGTAAAGTCGATGCTCTTTCCCGGTACCGAATATATGGCGGTTGAAAGTAGGTGAAATCGGATCAAGGCACGAACAATTGCACCATGATTCAAGCTTAAAATATATATATATATATATATATATATATATATAATTTTTTTATTGTTAGTACCTAGGTACCAACTTGTGTACCTAGGTACACAAAATTCCATTTTTTTCTTTTTCTTTTTTTTTCTTTTCTTTTTCGTATTTTTTATTTTTCTTTTCTTTTCTTTTTCTTTTTCTGTTTTTTCCCCGCCATGATTTATTTTTCACCATCTTTCGCCGTTTTTTGATTTCTTGGTACCTTGATAGCTATTACAACTCGATGTACAATTTCAACAATAACTGACTTAATCTACTAAAAAATAGCACATCTTCTAAGTCTAGGATACCTATTTTGTTGGTAAAATTCCAACTTAACAGGGCATAAATGCACTTATCTTTAATAATATAATTTAAATATAACTTCAAGCGTTCATTCATGTACCATATCATTTTCAAATACTAGAAGTCTATTTTTCTATTATATCTTTTGAGTAATAAAAATTTGTAAATAAAATTAAATTCATATTAAAATAAGATTCACTAGCTTTTTATAAATATCTCATAAGCATTTATATGTAATTTATATGAGAAAATTATGACCATTCAATAATAAATAGAATATACAATTGTATATTATTTATAATGCTAAATGAACTAAAAATATATATCTAAGATGATTTTAAATAAAAATAAAAAATTATTATCCCAGGTGCTTTGATTATAAATAAATAATAATTTTTTTGACCACATTAAATATAATAATTGGTTTTAAGATAATCGAACTAAAATCAGAACATATGAAATTTTGGTATCTTAGTTTGAATTAATATTTTTATTTATTTAATATGGATGTATTCTTTGACCTTTTAAATCCTAAATTAGATCCAAATCGACAATTTCATTTTTCTAATACATTCTTTTAATCAAATAAAAAATATTTTGATAATATAAATTCTAATTAATAACAAACAAATTAAAACATATATAAACATATATATCATATAAAATTTAAATTTAAATAAAATATATGAAATCAATGAAATTATAATAATAAGTTAAAGAGATAATTACAAAAGGCTCTTATGGTTTGCGCTAATTACAAAAAAAAAAAAAAAACCAATAGATTATTTAAAATTCCAAAAACTCCTTGAGGTTTGTTTGTGTCTTAAATTTAAGTGGGTAACTGTAATATTTTGATAAAGGTAAGGGAAGCTTTTGAAAAAAATTGCATACGAAGAGAAAAAAATAAGATGGTGGTTTTTTTTTTTTTTTTTGCAATTTTCCAAAGTATCGGGTTTTTTTGTAAGTAGCCCGAACCTCGGTGAGGTTTTTGTAAATATCCCTAAATTAAATTTTAATATTAAAATTTAAGAAAATAAATACGAGATGATTATTTTATTTATCAAAGTATTTTATTGGCATATTTTGTATTAACTACGAAGGAAACTCACTTTTAAACTCAAGATATAGAGTTAATTTTGTTTTTTACGTGACATATATATATATATATAATAGCTCATACTTGTTTCAAAATTTAAATTTTGTTCTATAACATATTATAATTTTTATTTCTTATATATATGGAATATACTATTTGAAAATCTTTAATCTACTTTATCAACATATAAAACTTGATTTAGTTAAATGAAACTTAACACAAAAAATTAAAATAAATATTGAACATCAATAGAATAAAAAATGGTATCAATATTATTGTAAAAATTTAGAAGAATTAAATAAACTAATTCAATATGAAAGGGTGCTACTTATTAAATACATCCTTAAAATTTGTAAAAACTTGTATACTTATATGATATTCATGATAATTTCAATGAACAAAGTAAATTTAATTAAAATTTAATATAAAAAATAGAACAAGAACTAAAATTGGATGAACGTGCATCTTTAATTATAAAATTATATATACTATTGTGAGAAGAAAAATAAAAACAATTCACTAATATATAACAATTTGATATTTATGACAAATTTCATATATTTATTAAACTTTTATGTTAATTCGAGTGTCAATATAACATTCACGATTATGTACTCGAAGATCGATTAATAATAAATATCTCTAACTTCGATTTTTCCAACCATTTAATGTAATGATGCCAATAGGTGACCTGGAAAGTACTTGGAGTTGTCCCAGTGTAGAAAGTATGACGATCAAGTCGGTAAATAATTCAAAAATAACTGGGGCCAAAGATTTAGGCTAAAAATTAAAAAGTATGCATAAAGTTTTTGATTATCAAAGCATCAGTGGTTAGAATTATAATTTCTTAACAAAGTCCTACTAAGAACCGAGAGTTTCTAAAACTTTTGGCCACTTGATCGAAGAGACCTTTCACAGCGACTGGAATAACTGATGCATGGTCACTAATTTGACTTAGCTTCCTATTTTTGAGGTCGGTAGAGAAAGAGTGGTGTAATAAAAGCCCCCAAGAAAAATAATAAAATAAAATATAATTATTTATTTTAATTAAAACATAAATTAATTCAACTTAAAAATAAATTTTAATTAATAAATAATTAATTAAATTAAAAAATTAAATTCTAAAATTTAGAATTTTAGAATTAAATTAATTAGTTTTTGAGTTTGAAATTTCAATTAAAAAACTAATTAAAATTATTAAATTAATAAAAATAATTACTTTAATTTTCTTATTTACTATCTTACTTTTAAATTATTTCATTTTTATTTTCATTTCCCTTTTTCAATTAGTTTAATAAACCAATGTTTATCAATTAATTAAATCTTAATTTAATTTGATTAATCTACTAATTGAATTTAATTGATTTTAAGTTTATTGGGAAATCATTTTAGAAATTTTCTTTTTCTATTTCATTAATTAAATTAATTTTTTTATATGTAATCTTTAAAATGTACGATTTTATAAACAAAATTATTTTATCTTGTCAAGTGAAGAGTATGATTTTATAAAAAATTGTGAAGTCTCGATATTAAATTGGTCAATCGCAATGGCGTGGTACTAAAAATTTATAAAAAGTTTCGGGCATTGAATTGGTCATATAGATGTATATTATCACCCTTGCCATTGACATCCAATATGGGTCTAGTTCATATGATTCTAAGCGAGAGGATCCGATGCTATATCACACGATAAAAAATATTTTTACTAATTTGGCCATAAGTTTATAGTGTTAAATAGATATAACAAGTATATGGAGTTATGCCATTTAGGTTTGAGATTAATTTTGATAATATTAATTTATTATTTGATAATATTTTAAGACAAAGGTATTGTTTTACTTTATTTTTGAATAAGTACTTAACTTCTAATGAAAACTAATTGCGATTATGTTTACAAGTAAATGTTTTTCGACAAAATTTACAGTACATAATTGAATTAAAAGAAAAAAATAAGATCAAGTTTTAAAAAATTTCTTCTATTCAATGATATAAAAAAATATATATATGAATTTTATGTGTAAGGAAAACTTTGAACTTTTAAATCATACACGGTTCATAAACTTATAATTGCCAATTGTTTATATTGAGAATGAGTTCATATAATAACTTATGTTTGTTTATATTTTTCAAAGTTTTTAATGCCCATTGTATTTAGTTTGATATAATATCGTTTAAGATATATTCATACAATATATAAAGCTGAGTTTTAATATTATGGATTTTATTTTAAGATAAAAATACATGAACAAATTCACAATAAATTCAAAATAATTTGATCAATAATAATTACAATTGATTAATGTTTTATTTTTAATTAAATTATTAAAATAATTTGGACTATATGCACTCACGTTCATCTTACTAGTATATAAAAATGTCTCCTGGACAAGCTATAAATTTGGGAAGTTAATTGGATGTCTTATTTAGTAGAAATATTTCTAGCTAGCGATGAAAAAATAATATCTCGTGAAAAGTAGGGTGTTTGGAAGAATCGAATACGAGTGAAGTATATTGGCCCCGTTCTCTTATTTGCGAAAAAAAAAAAGAGAAAAATATTTTCTCCTATTAGTCTTTGTAATGTGGTGTATAAAATAATTTCAAAAATTCTAGCTAATAGGCTCAAAATCATCTTGATTCTCGTATTTGCCATAATCAATCAACTTGTATCCTCGATAGGATGATTCTTGATAATGTCATTATTGCTCGAAGTTATGCATTTTCTTAACGACATAGATCGGTAAAAAATGCTACATGGCTATTAAATTGGATATGACAAAAAGGCATGATAGGGTTGAATGGGATGGGTTGAGAGTTATTTTGCTTAGAATGGGCTTTGCCCACTTGTTTGTGAAATGGATTATGTCTTGTGTTACTTCTTCTTCCTTTTCTTTTAATGTTAATGGTAATGCTTGTGGCTACTTGTTGCCTGGGAGAGGGTTGAGGCAGGGGGACCCAATTTCCCCTATCTCTTTTTAATTGTTTCTGAGGTTTTTTCATGTCTTATTAAAGATGCGAGGATTAAAAAAACTCTGTCCGATATTAAGATTTGTAGGAGGGCCCCTGTGATTTCTCACCTTTTTGCTGACGACTCACTACTCTTTTGTGAAGCTAATTTGAACCAGGCTGCTACTATCACGGAAATTATGAGGAAATACCAACTTTTCACGGGCCAAAAAGTTAATATGGATAAATCCAGCATTTTCTTCAGTAGAAATACCCCAAGACAAACTCGAGGATCTTTGTCGCGATCTACGGCGGGATTTCCAAAGACAACTCTTGCAGGTATTTGGGCCTGCCGCTGCTTATTGGTAAATCAAAGAAAGAAATTTTCAGTTTTGTGCTGGAGGTTGCTAGGAAAAGAGTCGATAATTGGAAAAACAGATTCCTTTCTACGGCTGATAATAATTCAAACAAAATTCATTGGAAAGCTTGGTCCAAGATGACTTTGGATAAGGAGGAAGGAGGGTTGGGTTTTAAGGATCTTCAACTTTTTAATGAGGCGATGATGGTGAAGCAAACTTGGAGAATTTTGACATTTCCTAAGCTGCTGGTTAGCAAGGTTCTCAAGGCCAGATATTTTGATAAGGGTAAATTCTTTGATATCATTCCTAAACCAAGTGATTCATGGATGTGGAGGAGTTGGATGAATGTGCGAGACACATTGAAGAAAGGGCTTAGATATCAAGTGGGGAACGGATGCTCAATTAATATTTGGAAGTCTCCTTGGATCCCTAATTCTTCTAACTTCAAACCTGATGAGGAGGCTTTCCAAATCAATGGGCGGTTTGGGTTAAGGAGCTCATTAATGAAGACGACTATACCTGGAAAGAGGGGTGATTAGAGATATGTTTTTACGAGAAGTTGTCGAATGAGATCTTGAGCATTCTTGGTATGAGTGCTAATAAAAAGGATCAACTTTGGTGGCACTATGACAAAAAGGGTGACTTTTTCGTTAAGTCGGCTTATGGTCTATCGTTGAAGGATAAGATCCATTTGTTGGATTTGGTGAAGGAGCGATGATCACAAACAGAACCAATGCACCGTAAATCGTAGTTGGAGGCCGAGAATTAAGGGGAAGATTAAACACTTCTTGTGGAAAGGGTTCAATGAAATTCTTCCTACTAATTCGAATCTTTTAAGAGAGTCCTGGATGTTGATGTGGTTTGTCATTTGCGGCGAAGTCAAGAATCGATCATATTTTTTTCAATGCCCTCGAGCTAAATTTGTTTGGAAGTCGGCGCCAATTCATTGGGATGGGATTGAGGATGTTAATACTTCTTTTAAAAAGCTGGTGGGGTTCGTTATGTAATGCTTGATCAATCCTTGGTTAGAAGAACGTCTCCAACTCACATCATATATGCTTTGGTGGCTTTGGAAGACCCGTAACATGTGGATTTTTAAAAAAGAGAAAATGCCGAGAGATTATCTTGGTGGAAGCAAATTGTGAAGGAGTGGAGAGAGTTTCAAGATGTTTGAGAAGTGATTGTGGGTAGGCATGTCATTTAAGAGCTAATTGAGTAGGATGAAATCGGTGCCAATCGCTTTTAACTTTATGCTCTTGTTTTGTTCTTGACCTCCCGGTTTGTGGTGGATCGCTATTTGGGTCTTTGCATGCCTCACTGTTGTTTTCGTGGTTGGTTTTTCCTTATTCATAACCAAGGTCCTACAACAAGTTTCGTTAATTTTACGACTTTGTAGTAGGCTCTTCGTAGGTGTTTTGTGTTCTTTTTGGGTTCTTGCCTGTTTCTAGACATCTTTTTAGATGATCTATGTCCCTTAAGAAGTTCTCTGTAATCCAAAAGGATCCGGGTCTTGGACCCCCAATTGTATTTTCGTTGAGTTTATATATATATATCTCTATCGTTCGGAAAAAAAAAAGGGATAAGGTTTGGAGATATATCCGAATTGGCATAGTAAATCTTTATGTAGAATTTGGTAAGGCCGAGGTGCTAACAATATCCATTGCTCGATCAATTTCGATGTTTATTATGAGTACTTTCCTACTACTTACTTCATTGTTAAAATATTGAAGAGTCGATGAACTCTTATTGGTGGGGATCGAATAGTAATAATTTGAAGGGTATAAATTGGATGTCGATCGTGGGATAAATTGTGTTACCGTAAAGAGAATGGGGGTTTAGGATTTTAACTTATTCTATTTCAATGTAGCATTCTTTGGGAAAGAAAGATTAACTTGGCGAGTTCAAATTTTTCGTTAAGACTCCAATTAACTTGACACTTCAACATATTACGGTTAATGATCTTTTGATTCCATGCCTTGATAATGAGATGAGGAATTACTTGAAGAATTATTTTGTGAAAGGGATATTCTTGATTTAAATGTTCAATTGCATGTGTATACATGTTATAAGTGAATATAAAAGAGTTTGGCATTTTGATTAAAGAAAAATAATATGTGGGTAAAATATTTTAATTGTAATTATATTTATCATTTAATAATTATTGGACTAATTAATTGGTCTAAATTCGATGGAGCTCTAAAAGGTCTTGAATCGATATGGAAATAATGAGCGAGATACTTAATAGGAATCAATTTAGGGGATTATGGAAATCCTAATACACGTATAACTTTATGGTTATGATCCTCAATATACTAAGTCGCAAATAGTTTTTTTTTCTCCCATTAAGATGGAAAATGAAGGTCCCATACGTAATCGAGATATTTAGTTGATGGAAGACCATAAAACCAAACCAGGCCACGTTCGTGTTTGTGGATTAATGCTAGTGTCCTAGTTCTCGTGGGAGATCCATAATTAAGGTATTAATACGCATACAAATCTTATGATGGATCCTGGTATTTCAATTATTCCATTAATCTTTGATGATTATAGCAAGATGTGTTATCCTAGAATTATTCCGCATGTTCTAGGATGTTTATGATTATTAATATGTATGTTATTATAAAATCCCAACAGTTGATGGATTATCGATCGCCTTCCATGATGGGCGCTTCGAATGTAACATGATTTCAAACCAAGTACCCTTGCTAGGGTTCCCCGTATTCCTCCTTGGGATAATGTTGTACCTAATCTTAGGTCTTCGCCGCAATCATCGCATCTCGTAGATCCGATCCATGTTTCTGCATGATCGACCTTCGGTCCCATTTTGTCAACATCGAATCATATCCTTTGTTATTTACCACCTTATCTTTCGCTATTGGTGTCATAACTCTTCTTCCCCGCTTTCTGTGTCTATCGTCCCATGTCTCGTGTAGTTGTGTTGTCTCCCGCGTCATATATCTCGTGCTCTTGTTTTTTTTTAGTGTGGTTTTTTTACTTTCTCAAATTTCTTGGTGGTCTTTGCCCTTGGTGCCTCTAATAAATATCTGTTTTGTTTTGTTTCCATAGTGTTTTATTCTTTGGGGTCAATATTTTGAGAATGCGTGGTGTGCAAAGTATGGCAACAGATGGAAACAAGGTCTCTACCGGATGAGGAAGAAGAACCAATTATTATTGGACCGGGGAGATAAAAACAACACTCAGGATTCTCTATGCCTTATAGGTAAAGTGGCAACTCTCAAACCTAACAATGCATTCGGTCTTCTAGAAACCATGAAAAAATCTGGAAACCTTCACGAGGAATGACAACTAGGGAAATTGAACCGAATTTGTTCTCGTTTCAATTCAACCACTTTGGAGGGACGTGGATAAAATTCTGTCTATGGAACCTGGCATTATGACAAAAACATCTTGGTCTGAAAAAACTCGATAGTGGCATCCAACCTTCCTCTCTAAATTTTGATACGGTTCCCTTTTGGATTCGAATTTATGACTTACCAATTATTGGAAGACAGGAATCGAGTGTTAAAAGCAATCGGAAATAGATGCGGTCGATTCCTTGAGGTGGATCAAAAAAACTCTTGATGGTGTGGATCGAAGTGTTCGTCTTAAAATCCTATTGGATACAACAAAACCCCTAAAACGACGCACGAAGATAGCCGTTAGAGATGGGCAGCCCGTATGGATCCAAATAAAATATGAGCGACTACCATCCTTCCGCTATATATGTGGGACGTCTCGGACACATTAAAAGAGATTGTGAATTGATAGACGATAGAGAGGAATTCATGGCATTGGCCGAGAATGAATTACCATTTGGAGACGAATTAAGAGCATCGCCAATGAAACACGCTCGAGTGTCGGTAGAGGGGACTTCTACATCCCAGAGATACAAACCTACGAAAAGCGCTTTTGAAAGCAAAAATACGAAAAGCATGTCGAGGATGATGAGGACACGCAACCGAAACAAATGCCCAAACAACAATGGCCGAACAGAGATAACACGAGCTTGAAAGCAGAGGCGTTCATGAAAGGTCCAAAACCGGTGAAATTACAAATCCCATCCAATCCACACCACAACCAACCAATGATACCAAAACACCCAACCCACAAACCCGAACTAATACAAACAGAACCATCACACACAAATACCCCACCAAACAAACCATTAATACTAACCTTGACACCCCACACCCACAACCGTAATCGAATAATAATCTACCCAAAACCCCAACCCAATTCATTGAAACCAACCATGACCCCTGAATTAGGCGTTTTCGAATAAACGTTTCGTTTATCGAGGGAACTCCATCTATAAATACCTCTTTTTCCCTCCATTATCCACTTTTGCATCCATTAACCTTCGAGCCAGAGTGACTAAGACCGAGCAGAAATTTCGGGTCGGCTTCCAAAGTTCAGAGACTCCGAACTTAGGTATTTTTTCGAAACACTCTCCCTTTACCTATAAAATGTCTTCTTTTGAGGATAGTAGGAGTCGTAGTTATAGTGTAGAGGTTGAAATCGAAGATCCCCCCTCTGAACCTTCTGTTTATTTCCCACCAGCACGGCCATCTCCGCCTCATAGTCCGAGCATCATTCAGATATCTTCTCCAGATTCTTCTCGAGGTGGAACGTTTTTGGAGCGGACGCATACTGTTTTTTATCCGACGCCAGTGACCGTTTTTAGAGAAGGAACGGTGTATCAACCCGGACTGGCACGAGAGAGTTCCGACGAAGGATATCCAAGCGCTGATCTTAGGCGAGATCGGCGGGAAGAAGAGAACATGGACCCATCGGGTTTTAACGTGACAATGCGGGCGGGTAGATGAACCCTCCCGGTGATTCAAGGCCGGGGGAGGCCACTAGGGCCCATGGGCCATCGTAATGGCGACGGCCGGCAAGGAGGAGGTCTCGTCTACATGTCGAGCCTCGGTGGACGCCGAGTGATATAAACGATATCCCGAGCATGCGATGATCCGGGAGGTGGAAGAGTTAAGACGAGGTACCGTATTCCAAGTGGCGTCAATTTTTGATGGGGACGGTGCAGTTCCTCAAGTACCCACGGCGGGTTGCTTGGCCGTATTTGCCGCCTTCAATGAGGTTGAGATTTCCCCGCCGCTTTCCTTACGCGGTGGTTTTGCAAGTGGGGCATGCATCCCAGGCCAGTGCACCCTATTTCTTGGGGCGGGATCATCGGTCTCCTGGTGATGTTCCACCAGAAAAATATCCTCGCCCCAAATTCAAAGAGATGAATGAGCTCTTTATATGGCGAGCGACTCCTTCATCTCGGGATCACCGTCCAGGGTGGTATTATGTACAAACCCGACCGGGGTATCCGGACGGCAGTGGAAGGTCTCCTTCATCTTTGAAGGAGTGGAAGGATAAGTGGTTCGGGTGGTGGCGAGTGGCAAGCTCACGTGCGAGATGGAGAAAGGGAAATTGTTCTTCATCCCCATCAAATTTTGTTTTTAGCTCTGATAAGTTTATCTTTTCTCCTTTCTCTGCTTTTGCTTTTTCTTGTTTCCTTTTGTAATTGACTTTTGTCTTTTTACCTTTACAGAGAACTTAGGGCATCAAAGGGCCTCTCCGTCGGCCACCTTTATTCGAAGGCTAGAAAACATCCGAGCAGGGCATCATGGACGGCGGATTGAGAGGTTGGCTCTATGAGACCAACTTGGCCGCACTGCTTGAGGCTTGGCTGCCGCGCCCGCCGACCCCAAGACCGAGGGGCGGCTCGGGGACGAGGCGGCGAGCGGGAGGTGGAGGTTGAGAGAGAGCCTCATGAGAACCCTCCAGTAATGAAAAAGTACGGCCCCATTCTCCGGGGCAGCGGCGAAAACAGAGCGAGGCTGCGTCATCTCTGCGGCGGCTAGTCCCGTGGGCGAGATCATATGCGCCCATTGGGCAAACGCAGACTCGAGCCGCCGAAGTGAGCGCGGCCGTTCGAGGTAAACATTGTATTTTTACACTTCCTTTTGAAATGTTATTTCGTTTTCTTTTGACCTTTTAACGGTGATTGCTTTTTTGTAGGGGCGTGGCTTGGATTTGCGTGCATGCCTTCGCAGCGTGAGGAACAAAACCCGGCGGCGAACTCGAGCGATCGCCGGTCGCCCTGTAGATGCGGAGGCGGCTCGGAGAGTAGATATTCGGGCGGTAAACGCCCCGTGATGGAGTGCGGAGGTTGTGGAGCCTCATCTTCAAAGGAGAAGAGGAGGGATTGTGTTGGAGGAGCCCGGGGCAGAGAAGGGGTTGGTCAACGGCGCCGAACATCTTGAACAGGCCCGAAAGGGGGAGGTCCGCGAACTTTCTCGGATGACCGGTAGGGAAGGTCACTTCATCCCTCCAAGTCAAGTGAGAGATGAATATTGCGAGGGAATGGTTGGACTACGCCTCGATGGTTTGTGGAATTTGTTCAATGTGCCACGCCGATAGAGGAGCGATCGAGAGTTTTACCGGAGGCGGGTCGGGCTACGATGAGTGTCGGCTCATGCCTGGACAAAAGGCATCGAGTAATTCTCGCTCGGAGATCAAGCCAAGAACAAATTCGGTATGCCATGGCAATGCTTGGGCGGATGATTGGGCTCTTATGGAAAAGCGGCATGGCGACTGCAGGAGGCCTATGCTACCCTTCAAGGGGTACAAGAATCGTTTAAGACCCAGGCAGATGAAGCTACAGCTCGGGCCAACTCTGAGAAAGAAGCTGCTGCGAAGGCTGAGGCAGAGCGAGATCAGGCCCGCAGGGCTGAAGAGGAGCTTAGGGCTAAGGTTGCCGAGCTGGAACGTGCTGCCACTGCCCGAGCTGAGGAAATGGAGAGGCGTCTAGCCGATGTGCGCAGAGAGGCCGAAGAGGTTGCTCATCGGCAAGTTGAGGAAGCTCGTACACAGGCCGTTGAAGCTTATAAGGACTCGAAGAGTATGCATTTATGTTGACCTGCGGCCACGCGACCAGCCTCAAAGAAATTCTTGATTTGGTTAAGGCCGGGCGGACTGTTGCTCAGCTTGAGGAAGACCTGGCCCTCTTGGAGGCTGATCTCGATGCTCTTCAGCCGAACTTTGCCGAGGCCCCCAATGTTCAGGGCTCACCTCCTCCGGACGTGGAAGAAGTCGCCTCCAGTGGTGCCGTTGAAATTCCGCCCCCGTCTTAGTCTTGATGTTGTTTGCCCCTTTTTATTTACAAGCTTTCATATGTACTTGTAAGTAGGTGACTTGGTTTCGTGCCTTAGAATGTAATGGGCTCCGGCCTCCCCTGTGTAAATAATTTTGAAGTAGAAATGAACTTTTCTATCACCTGTGTATTTGTTTTAAGCTTCTTGCATATGCTTGGCTCTTCTCCTTTTTGTAAGATTGTTGCGTGTTTTCTTTTTCCTTTTATACTTCCAAGTATGGGACTCGGTTCCCAGTGCTCTGAATAAGGGACTTTACCCGCTTTAATTGACTCTCGTACTCGGTATATGAACCTCGATCTTTATTTTGTATTTTGTACTTGGTGTATAAACCAAGTCTTCATTTTGTGCTCGTGTGTGTATCGAGTCATTTTTTGTCTTGGTGCGTAACCAAGTCTTGGTTTTGTGCTCGGTGTGTACATCGAGTCTTTGTTTTGTGCTTGGTGCGTAACCAAGTCTTTGTTTTGTGCTCGGTGTGTACATCGAGTATTTGCTTTGTGCTCGGTGTGTACATCGAGTCTTTGTTTTGTGCTCGGTGTGTACATCGAGTCTTTGTTTTGTGCAGTGCGTAACCAAGTCTTTGTTTTGTGCTCGGTGTGTACATCGAATCTTTGTTTTGTGCTTGGTGTGTAACTAATTCTTTGTTTTGAAGGATAGATCCGCCTTGTGGGCGAGTTGCCTTTTTTCAGCGTCAAAGGGCGTGCCGAGATGACTTTTCGGCATTCATGTCCTCGCACGAGCCGAGGTGAGTAAGAATTTTGTCTCCCTTTAGAGAGCTCCGTAAAATCGAGATGAAAGGATAATTCCCTGGAATCCTATCCGGATCATAAACCGAGATCTTTATTGATAGTACCTTTTCGGGTATGCTACATTCCATGGATGCATAAATTTTCTCCACTCAAATATTCTAGCTAAATCGCCCCACCGAGATAAGGCGTTGCTGACCGAAATGGGCCCTCCCAGGTTGGCTTTAATGGGTGGGTTCAACACCGTTATCTTTTTCAACACAAGATCACCGACATGAAATCTCATTTCCTTTACCTTCGAATTGTAGTACCTCTCACTCCTTTGTTTATACACGGCGTTTTTCATCTCGGCACTACACCTTTTTTCTTCGAGAGATCTAGCTCGGCTCGGAGCGCTTGACCTCATTGCCGTCTTCGGAAAAAATTGCAATTCTAAAGGTAGGGGCTCCAATCTCAACAGGAATCGCCGCCTCGGTTCCATAAGCCAAAGAAAAAGGTGTTTCTCCGGTGGCGCTCGATGCGTGGTCTCCGTATGACCACGACACCGGGTAATTTCTCCGGCCAATTACCTTTAGACTCCTCCAATCTCGCCTTCAAGGTATACTTGAGTATTTTATTAACGGCCTCAACTTGTCCATTCATTGGGGATGGTATGGAGTTGAGAAGTGGTTTTAATGTGGAAACCTTCACAAAATTTGAAACCTTCGGTTATCGAATTGTTTCCGTTATCCAGTAACAACCGAATGCGGTATCCGAATCTACGGATAATGGACTTCCATACAAAACTCACAATCTTTTCCTCATCTATTTTCGCGAGAGACTCGCTCGGCCCATTTTGTGACATAATCCACCGCCACAATGGCATATTTGACGCGCCCCATTTGCGGTAGGGAGTGGTCCGATAAGGTCCATTCCCATTTGGCAAACGGCCATGGGCTAAATACGGATGTAAGTTGCTCGAGGATGATATCGACTGCGGCGCGAATCTTTAGCACCTTTTGCATCTTTTGACGAGATCGATTTGCATCCTTTCTTAGGGATGGCGTAGTATCCTTGCCATATTAATTTATAGGCTAATGGTGGCCCCGGCGTGGTTTCCGCATATTCCTCGTGAACCTCTCGAAGTGCATAATCTGATCTGTCTCAGAAAGGCACCGCAGAGTGGGACGGAATATCCTCGTTTGTATAGGACACCGTCTACTAGTGTAAAGGGCCGCTTGAGTTCGTAGTGTTCGGCTTCAACTTTGTTTTCGGGTTGAACTCCTTTTTTTCTAAATATTGAATGATTGGGGTCATCCAGTCTTTCGGCGGTTTGATTGTATATATCTTCTTTGCTGCGCCAAGCGGGGCGAGATAGTTGTGACAGTGACATCCGCGATGGCATCCGTCCCTGGCCGAACCGAGCCGAGCTAAGGCATTTTCGCATGTTCTTCGCTCAAGGCACATGTAAGACTTTTGTCTTAAAGTATGATAATCTCTTCTTGACCAAGTCCAAGTATTGTGCAATTTTTTGCTCTTTTCGCCGTACTCACCGTTGATTTGATGAGCGACCGGTGAGAATCATTGTGTACCAATAGTTGTTTTAGGCCCATAGAAGCCGCCATCTCTAAGCTTTGCGAGAAGTGCCTCGTATTCGGCCGTTGTTCGTTGTAGGGAACCCGAAATCGCACGGCCGAGCAAAGAAGCACTTTTCATTTGGATCGATTATCACGATTCCGCCCCTGCTCGACTGCGGTGGAAGAGCCGTCAACGAACAATTTCCATTCTTGGTCTTCCATAACTTCCAATCGTATGAAAGGTGTGAATTCGGCCACAAAGTCGGCTAGAGAGACCCGACCTTTTATTGTTGTACGTGGTTCATATAGAATATCAAAGCGGCGAGCTCGACGGCTATTTTTGATCATCCGACCGAAGTATCGGGTCGGTGTAGTACTTGCTTGATGGGTAGTTCGTCAATACTATAATCTTGTGCTCTAGAAAATATGGATGGAGTTTCGCGCGCAGTGATGATTAATGAATAAGCCAATTTTTCCATTGGTGGATAAGCGGGCTCGGCGTCATGTAACGCTTGGTGGTGTAATAGACCGGATGTTGAATAGAACCATCTAACCCGATTAACACCGAAGCGATGGCATATTCGGATACCGCCAAGTACAAATACAAGTCCTCCTGGGGTAGGTTTTTGCAATATAGGAATTGAAGAAAGGTCTTTGTTTGAGGATTCAAAAGCGATCTGTGCTTGCTCATCCACTCAAAATTTTTGCTCTTTTTTATAATCTCAAAGAAAGGTTTGCACTTGTCCATGGATCACGAAACAAATCGGTTAAGGGCGCCAATCGGCTGTTAGACTTTGTACCCTTTTTACGAGTTCGGGGTTCTAGATCAATGATGGCTTTTATTTTGTGCAGGTTAGCTTCGATTCCCCTCGGTGACCATATACCCCAAAAATTTACCCGAGCCGACCCCAAATGTACACTTTCTCGGGTTTAACATCATCTTGTACTCTCTCAAAAAAAGCAAACATTTTATTAAGATCGTTTAGATGATCGGATATGTCTGATGATTTTACCAACATGTCATATACATAGACTTCCATAGTGTGACATGTCATTTTCTCAAACATCTTATTTACTAACCTTTGGTAGGTCGCACAAAGATTCTTCAACCCGAAGCGGCATCATCTTGTGATAAATTCCATGAGCGAGAAGAATGGTGTATTTTCTTCGTCTTCAGGTGCATTCGTATTTGGTTGTAACCCGAGTATGCATCCATGAAGCTCATCGATCCGTGTCCGCCGTGGCATCTACCATATAATCAATATTTGGCAATGGATAAGCGTCCTTAGGTCATGCCTTATTCAGTCGGGAAAATCCACGCACGGGCGCCCTTCGTCATTCTTCTTCTTTACTAAAATAGGATTGGCAACCCATCGGGATAGAGAGCTTCCGGATAAATTGATTATCTATCAACTTGTTAACCTCGGCCTCGAGTCTTTCGCTTGTCTGTCGGTAGGAGCTTGCTTTTTTTGGATAAATGGGCGGAACGTTAGATCAATATTAAGGCGGTGGCATGCATACTTAGTGGTCAATTCGGGCATGCGCATGAGTCCATGCGAAGACGTCAAGATTATTTGCCAAATATTCAATCATTTCGGTTCGGTATGGTTTTGGGAGATCATGGCCAATACGTAGTTGGCGCCTTTCGCTTGGTCTTCCGGCGTTGATTATATCAACCTGTTTCCTGGTTCGCCCGTTTTCTTTTCTTGCTCGCCCTCTTTGATCTGCGGAGGGCAACTCAACTTCGATGGCGGGCTCGTTCTCATTGCCGGCTCGTCTTCTTCCATTATCGGTTCTTCCCGGTGTCGCGACCTGGATTATTCTCTGATCGATCACCATTTTCGGCTCGGGCTCCTCCTTGGCGGGGATCGCTTTGCGTGGTTCCACCTTTGGTTTCTCCTCGTTCCACCACGTTAATCTCCACCGGTCGGAGTTTGAGAGCATTCTCGTGACTCCTTTGATTTCCTTTATGTATAGCCTCACCATCGGATGTTGGGAATTTTATACAAAAATGATATATTGAAACGGCCGCTTTTATATGATAAAGCAACGGCCTCTCAATGATAGCATTGTACTCGAATCGGAGTTGATTATTTTGAATGTTGTCATGACGATCCGTTTATGCAACCCTTGTCCCATTTGGATGGGCAAATCAACTTCCCAGCGGGACTATTCTTCCTCCTCCAAACCCGAGAATCTTTATCGTTGCATGGACGGATATAGCTATCGTCACGTTCAATCTTGAAAGGCTCGAGGCGTAAATGGTGATGAGTAGCTTCGAGTCGATCAAAATTTCGTGAACCGGAATACCTAAGATCGGTGCGGTAATGACCGGGGTCGAGAATGAGGTGGACCACCTGGTCGGCATCCGCATCCGTGAACACAAAGTGGCGGTGGGTTGACCTCTCTCGATTTCCGCCACCCGAACTTGTCTTTCGGCCTCGGGCGGCTGTCTGACGACATCGGCCTTTCTTTTTCTGTTGGAGCGGCTATCTTCGGTGTGTTAGTGTTGATTCGGTTCACACTCGACATCATAAGGATCTCCCTACCCTAGTTCTCGCCGGTGGTGGCGGTAGGAGAGGCTGGATTGGTTATGCGCTCTGGGTTAACACCTTGAGTCGGTGTCGGTGGGGGTGGTAGTTCATGAATGTATCTTTTGAGACCGTCTTGCCGAACAATATGCATAATTTCTACGATTAGGTCATGACATTCATCGGTATCGTGACCTATTGATTTATGATAGGCACAATATCGGCGTGAATCTAATTTTGTCGGCTCGACCTTCAAAGGCCGCCGGAGGTAACAAATTCGGACCTGTGACTTCATTCCATATGGCGATGGAGTGTGGGTCAAAGTACTCCTCAATGCGGCAACTTCGGCTCGCTCGCTTCGGCGAGCCCTAAATCCATGGTCGGGTTTTCTCGAGAATGGTTTAAATCCCGACCCGGCCCAACTGTTGATTCCTTCCTTCCGTCTCTTTCTCACGCCTGGTCGGTACTCGGGCGGCTACTGCCATGGCTTCCACCGCGCAAATATGGCATTTCGCGCGGATCGAAATTCTTGGTACGAGGTTGCTCCCAATTCATGGATAGAGTAGTTAAACCAAGTTTCGGGGGCAAGGCCAGCCATGGCTGCAATTAAAATGGCGTCATCCGACACCGGTTCCATCTCTCGAACTTGCTTATTGAATCGAGAGATATAACTTTTCAGGGACTCGTCTTTCCCTTGTTTGATGTTCACAAGGGAATCTTTAGGTGCGGCTCGGACTTTGGACGTTAAGAAATGCGTTGTAAAGGCGGAGGCCAAATCCTTCCATGCCTGAATGGACCCCTGTGGTAGGGTCCTAAACCAACGGTGGGCTCTATCGCCGAGAGTTAATGGGAAGGCCTGCAGAGGATGGCATCACTAGGACTGTACAGTTCCATCCATGCTAGGTACTTATGGACGTGAGTGGTTGGGTCGGTTTCCCCATTGTATAGACCGACTTGGGGAATTTTCAACTTCGGTGGTAGCGGAGTCGCCAAGATACCAGGGGAGAATGGCGACATAACAGCAGGTTGGTTCGTCGCTTGGGGTGGTCTCTGATACGGTTCACCTTCTGGATCACCTTCCAATTCATTCAAACGACGGCGAAGGCGTTGAATCTCTGTATCCCTTTCCTGCCGTAGATTAGGGCCTTGGGTCTGGTTGACCCTAAGCAGTTCCTGCTCATCCGGAAACCGAAGTCGGGAACTTATTGATCGGGTCGGGCGTAAAAGATCAATTCCTAGTCGTCCGGCGAACACCGATGGGTACGGCGATGTCGTGTTGGCTCGATAGTGATTCCGCTACACGACTTTGCCGCTTCTTCCTCATCTTCGCGGCCGCCTACATTACGGCGACGCTACTGCTCATTATTCGAATCGCTTCTTGGGCTTCATTGTGAAGAGGCCCGTGGAGTTGAGGTTAATATTAACATTTAGTTGTGGGTTGAGAGGGTTAGTATTTGCAAGGAGTGGAGGAGGTGCTTGAGAGTTTGTGGTAGCGAGAGTTTGTGATATGAGTTGGTTCATTTGCTGTACAAAAGTTGGGTTGGCAATTAGCTGAGCGAAAGGAAATAAAGTAGTGCTCCATGCTTCATCGGAGCATATTTTGGCCATTAGTAGTCGGCGTTTGATTGTTCAAATGTTGCTCTTGATCAAACGAGCATTTCTCATTGTTGACTCATTTTGTCTATTATGAAAAGGATAAATGTTAAACTTTACCTGGTTTTCACTTAACTTGCTTTTGCTTGGAACTTTGACTGGACCAATACGGTGCCCTCCTTCTAGCGCCAATTTGTTGACGTGCGTTTTGGTCAACAAGCAAAAATATGTAAAAGATTTAACACGTGGAAATATAAGTGTGCGTAACGTGTGTTTATTTGTGGCTAATTCTGCCTTTTTTGCCTAATGCCGAGCCAAAATTATTGGGGTCGGTCTTTCTTACAATCTTGCTCTTTTTCTCTTTTTTTTTTCCTTTTTCTCTCCCCTTCTTCCTCTCGCTTATCGGACCTTTTATACCCCTTGAGTCGGTGGGTTTACAATAGTCATCTTTGCACTAACTAGTCATTAATTAGTAAAATAATTAAAGAAAGACACATGTCCCTCTCTAACTGTGCATGTCAGTCAAATCTTGCCACTTGTCGACTTCTCTTTATAACTTTCTGACATGTGGCAGTTTCTGATACCAATAAAGCGTTAAGCATGGGCAAGTGATTATTTTTATGAGTGCATCGCGCATGCGTTTCCGCCGAAATTTGTGCTCGGGGCTCGGGGCTCGGATCTCGCGATTATGATGTGGTTGAGCTCGGTTAGCGGGCGAGCCTAATCCATGACATGTCGTTGCGATCGTCTATCGCGTCACCGTAGGTCCCCCACTCGGACGTGTCTTTGGTGATGGCGTGGATTAATTTCTTCGGCTCGGCTCGGGTGTCATCACCGAGGAAATGAGTAATCTTACGGAAAAAATCACTACAGAAATTTGCAAGATACCGACGGAATTTTCTGTCGTTAACACCTAATAATCCGTCGGTAAAAGCATTATCGACGGATTTACTGATAGAAACCAAACGTCACCAAATTTGTTGTTGGTAGACGTTTACCGACGGATTTTTCATCCGTAGATAATTTACCGTCAGCAGGGGCATGGATAAGGGGGGTCTCCACGGCCCCCCGCGCACCCCAAATTTTTCATCCGTAGATAATTTATGCATGAAATACGATTTTGGAATAGAAGATCCCATCCGCATTTGTCTCTTCTTTTAATTTCTGATGTGCTTAAATTTGGGTCGCAACTAATGTTGCAATATCAATATCCAACATCATAGTAAAAGATTATTACTGTTTTAATTTTGAACAATTGGTGGCAACAAATTCTAATAGAGATTAAATTATCAAATCCTTGAGATGAGGAAGATCGAACTATCAATAAAATTCTCAAATCCAAAAGTCAAAACTTTTGAAGTACTAACTTTTTTTTATTAGAAATCAAATTGTTCACTTGAATAAATTTTATTAAAGTCCAAATCCAAGCTCGGAGGAGATCAAATTGACGAGTCTACCTTCAAATTTCAAATTCCAAAGTTTTTGTTCTTCGAGAAGAAATAGAGATTGTAACCCAAAGAAATTCAATTTGTACAGTTTTTCTTTATTTGTTAACTTGAAGATAACGAAATTTGTGTTACGCATGCCAAGCAGTGATGCGCAAGAGATAGAGGATAATTGGAAGGTGACAGAGACATTAAGAAATGATCAAAGAACGATCGACATACTCGAAATAAGAATAGGGTAAGTCTCACTTTACCCCTATGCTCTTATTAAATATCATTTTTACTCCTTTCTACTGTCAATCGTATCACTTTATCCCCTTATACCATCAAATTATATCACTTTGCCCCATACAATTTATATATCATTTAATCCTCCAATTCCTTTATTAAATGACCTAGTTATCCATACTATTATTTTAATTTAACAATGTCATCAAATACATTAATAGTAAAAATTTGGCATATTTTATCAATATATCATATGAATAATTGAATATATATATATATATATTTAATTCATTAATAGTTACGTCATATTAATTTATTAAATGAACACAATAAATTAAATTATAAAATCATATTTAATTTGTAGAAAATATTTAATTTGATGACATTTTATTTATTAAGGAACATAACTAGACTCATCCGTTAATCAAGAAAATTAATTGAATTAAAATTGGTTTAAATGATTAGTACATTGCACATAAACTAGAGTAAGTCTAACCAAGAAATTAAGACATTGAGATTATAGATTTTTGTTTCATATTAGTTTATCAAAGGTATTAGTCAATTATATTTTTCCCAAGTCAAGAGCCCATATCAATATACCAATATTATAGAATATTATTGTGTAATAGAGGCTACTAAATTTGTCATTTGTTAAGATTCTAGACTTTTACTACTAATATGAATAACTTAATATCTCGAAACATTTTATGTTAAAATCCAAAACGAAAAATCAATACTTTCGACTATAAATTAGATAAAAACGATTTAAAAGTTAAATTGATATTAAACTAATATTTAGTATAGTACTATAGTTTATATCATGAAAGAAATATTTAGAATTACAATATTAAAAATTTAGCACTTAAATATGAATTAAAGAAATTTTATGTAAAAGTTATATATAAATTATCAAAAAGTTAAACTCATATAGTACTAATAGTTTTAGTATGTATTTTTGAAATTGCACTAAAAAAAATTGAAAGTATAACCGTTTAATGATTTTTACCCTGATTTTTATTTTCACCATTTTTAAATGTTTTATTTGTAAAATATTTGAATCTCCGTTTCTCCGAACCGTCTCGAACCGTTCTGTACCGTCTCATTAGAACCGAATCTCCATCCCGAACCGTATCGAAATGATTCGGGACGGAGATTTTTCTTTTATAGTTTGGTTCTGGATATTTAATTTTGGGATCTCTGAACTTCGAGACGATTCTGAAAGTTTCTAAATCTTCGGATCGTACCGGACCATGCACATCCATATTGCCAATTTTGTCATTTAACAACAAATCATATATAGTGGGTTGGCAACATCTCATCAATCTTTTAATGATAATGGGCAATACATACAGGAGGAATACAACAGGGATTTCCACTGCATGCCTTTGCCTTTCTCATCCACAAAAATTCTCGGTGCTTCATTCTAAATTCCCTGCTCTTTACCCACAAATACATACATTAATGAACCCAAAACAGTGTTCCCACTACATTCTAAAATTAATTTACATGCCGACCTTATTATAAGCATACATCCACAACTATAAATACCTCTACATTTCCTCATAATTGTAAGCATCCAAAGAAATTTGTGCTTGAAAAATCAATTTTATCTTATTTTTGCTGTTTTGAGTAATTTTAAGCCAATAACTATGGCAAAGCTGAAGCCATACACTCTTCTTGCTATGCTTGTTTTATCAACTACTCTAGCAATAGTTTCTGAGAGCCGGGTTGCGAGAAAGGACCTTGGCTTAGACTTGGGCGGCTTAGGAGTCGGCGTTGGCGCGGGGATTGGCATCGGCTTAGGAGGTGGTGGTAGTGGCTCAGGAGCCGGAGCCGGCTCAGGCTCAGGCTCGGGTGCTAGCTCCAGTTCTAGTTCGAGCTCGAGTTCTAGTTCTAGTGCGGGTTCGGGTGGTGGTGATGCAGGCTCGGAAGCTGGCTCGTCCGCGGGCTCTTATGCTGGATCGCGAGCTGGGTCCGGCTCAGGCGGTAGAGGCGGCGGCCGTGGTGGTGGTGGTGGTGGTGGTGGAGGTGGTGGGTCCGGGTCAGGCGGTGGTGGAGGGTCTGGTGAGGGATCGGGTCGGGGAAGTGGTTATGGTGAAGGAGGGGGACATGGGTCGGGTTATGGTGAAGGAAATGGAAAATGATCAATTGAATCCCAAATCGAAAGTGTCATATTATGGTGATAGCTTAATATTAAAATCAACTGATATAAGTATGTAAGTTATGATAAATAAATAAATGGGTGTAAAAGGAGGACTCCCAAATTAGTTGTCCAATGAAGTGCTTTGTTTAAGAAACAAATATAGTCTATTAATGTACTTTTGTACTTGTATGTAAGCTTGTGTGCTTGAGTAATAATTTAATTATTAGTCTCTTAATATATACTGTATGTTATAATGTATCCAAAATTGTGAGGTTAATTGTTGTGTGTTTAAAGTTTTGCATATGGTGAGAATCCTTGACAACTAAATCGAGATGTTTCAAGTTTCATTATCATGGTATTATGGGCGGCCCTTACTTTTTGACCCTCAAGGACAAAACAAAAGAAAGGCCTTATAAAAAGAAAAAAATTATTTTATCTATGTCCAATTTTTATTTTTTTGAGGTAGAATGAATTTCATTCATTAAACAGAAGAAATTTACAATTGGTTACAACAACAGATGTAAAACAATTGTAACTACGGATTATAGACCTATCTGAGATCTAAAACAAAATTTTAAACCGCAATGAGATCCGACTAATCCATAGATTGAACTACGCAACTAGGCGGCTGGACAAAACATGTACCAAAAACTTGATCTCGTTTTGTCACATAACTACAGGTAATGGCACGTCCGAGTCTTACGAGCAAATCCACAACGGGGACAAATAAAACAAAAAGAAAAGCCACAAAATGGGATAAATAAGCCACCTCGGGGACAAGAAAAAACATAATGAAAAGACAAAAGATTAACGAGCAAAAGTGTCCGCTTTCCTCCCTTAGATCTACACCACAATCCATCTCCGCCAAAACCACATCCAAAGCGCCACCACCGCCTCGCCACCCCTAAACCCGCAAGCCAAGTTCGGAAGAAACCATACTGCAGAGAAGAAGCATCCCCTGGGCAGGGGGCTAGTGACCAGGAGACCATGGGATTTATGGTCTCCGGCCATGGTAGAAGGAGGGCAAGGTTGGAGGAAGACAAGGTGGGAGAGAGAGGGAGGGGGGGCGCGGTGGTATGGGATTAGGGTTCTTTTAGAGAGAGAATTTTTTGGAGAAGAAAATGTTGCAGTTTTATCTATGTCCAATTTGGATAACTTGAAAGTAAACATATTTTATTTAAATAATATAATAAACGGGCATATAAATATGTTCAAACTAATTATAAAATAATAGTAAACTTCAATTTCCCGAATTTGAAGGAAAACAATGTTTCTTTTGTTGAGTTTAATTAGAAGTTTTGAAACCAAAATGCCATTCTTTTTGTCCCCTATAAAA
Source organism: Rehmannia glutinosa (assembly GCA_016081115.2). NCBI lineage: Eukaryota > Viridiplantae > Streptophyta > Magnoliopsida > Lamiales > Orobanchaceae > Rehmannia > Rehmannia glutinosa. The sequence goes on from JABTTQ020001086.1 coordinate 282,728, forward strand.
AAAACCACTTAATAAAATATGTGTACCTATATATAAAAGTTTATGTAAAATTAAGGACCCTAGGTCGCCGCCATTAAAGACTACTCTCGGTCGGCCCTCTAACTATCTTTGCTTAATTATATTATAAATGTTAGCAAATATGGTCAAAACATAAATCAAAAAACACACACATATATAAGGTGGATCGAGTATACATATTTGCGGAACTGTCGATCCATATATCCATGATTAAGCCCGTATACAAGCCTCCTTTTGATCCATGATTAAGTCATCTACAAGCCTCCTCGTGATTGAATAACGAACCTCGTAGATTGGTCGAGCCAAGAACAAACCGCGAATAAGATTACGAACCATATTTTCGTTGGCGGCGGAGCTAGGCATTGAGGTTTGGGGGCTAATTAATAATGAAGGGGGCTAAATTAAAAAAATAAAAATTTATATACAAAAAAGTAATATTTAAATATTAAATATATATATAGGATAATGGATTTTTTCAAAAGTTTGGGGGCTAAAGCCCCTCATCATGCCATGAGGCTCCGCCCGCTCGTTGGTACAAATAACTACTAGATTTATTCACTTTGATATTCACACCTTAAACCCTTAGAGGACATTAGTGATGCTCCAAGAAAGAACATAGAGAAAAATTATAGGAGATAGATTTCGATATTCCGTCGGAGAGGGATAATTAATAATCTCTACTACTTATAATATTGGGATATAGGGGAGAATATAAAATGATATATCTCAATCCTTATTATAATTGGATCTTTTTCGTATTAGATGTAATCCCGGGATACATGCTAGTCAATTAGGATTCGCAATATATATTTTATAATATTAAAGATATGGATGTAATCTTCAATGATAACTAATAGTATGTTATATTTTTTTACTTTAGTATTTTACTAGTATTTTTACATCACAAATATTTGTTAATCCAATAAATATTTCATTAATGATACTTAACTATGAATCCTTTTTTAAGCAATTATGAATCCTACATAATGAAATACAAAAATGAAAATTTGAAGTGGAATGGAATAACAAATGGTTTATATACACTAGATTGTAGAGTTTGTCCGAAGTCCGAACCCACGTTTGTACTTTCTAGATGCACAATAATTAGTCTTGCTCTGCATATTTTCTAAATTGATGTTATTCAATTGATTGGAATCATTAACTTATATTTTCATCTCTATATATATTTTTATGTCGAAAAGCAAAATAACGATTTTGCTACAGCCTACAAATAAGTGCTTAAGGAAGACGTAATTAATTTAAAGTTAGATGCCCAAATAATGATTAGGATCATAATTTGTTATTGGGCTAAGAAATTGGCCCATACCTATCGTGGAGTGTTACTATGCAGTCCATTCATCTACTTGCACTCGTTGTACAATTATTTTATTAAATCGATCTAAAATATATATATATATATATATATATATATATATATATATAGGGGGAGGGGTTATATGAGACCACCTCATAGGGTAAGTCCATAGAGACCAATCCTAGCCACATATCTAGTATTTTTAATGGTTGTGATTTTAGATTGAAAAACCGCAAATTAACATTTGAGGGGCAAATTTGTAATCCCACAAAATTCCCCAACAAATCGGATTCATTACCATTATAATCATGATCTTCTCCAATCCGCCAAAATCGGCGTGACCTCTTCCTTCTCTTCTTCTCTTCCTTCTTCTTCATCGAGCGCTTCTCGTGGAATAAGTTTGAACCAAAGATCGCTAGCTTGAGTAGAACACAATTTTTCTTTGCGTAATTTTGTGGAGAATCAATCGCGTAGCATGATGCATGCGAGAAGAGATGAACAACATATTTGAAGAAGGATTTCTCACATCGCTTAGAGAAGGTATGTATGATATTGATCATATTATGTAGATATAAATCAATATCGCAATATGATGCTAGCTAATTTGCAACGCATTCATAATTCTAGAAAAACTCTCAACAAAACTCGTAGTTGTATATTTGCATATGAATGCACCTTTGTATGCTTACGTAGTATCATTATCTTTGCTTATGAAGAGCATTACTTCGTTAGAGTGTTAAAAGCGCAAAAATTATCATGAAAACGTGCTCTCAAAAATCATGCATGTGAATAATTGATGTGTTGCTTATGAAGGAAATCGTTTACGCTTATGTAGTATTGATATGTTGCTTGTAAACACACAAGTGTGTTTCATGATATTATGATTGCTTATGAAGATACTATGATTGCTTATGAAAGACATCGAGTATTGCATATTAACAAGCAAAAAGCTGCTAAAATAACTTATTGTCACCTATATGCCAGGGAGCGACATGAATATACCTCGAGAACGACTTGAAATATCGGGTGACTCTACGAAATCTTGGATACGAATGTGAACAACAAATCAAACCTAAACAATCAATGGTCTTTGATAATTTGGTGAGGGGTGCAATTCTACAAAATATGGCCAAAGTGTTGGTTTTGATGTTCGTATAAGTACAACAAAACGCTTAGGAGTGAAATAATACGCGTGCAATACATTGTATGCAACAAAAGGGGTTCAAGCATGTTGCAAAATCACGAGAGAGAGGATAACGACAAATCTAGCGACACCAGGTGAAAGTTCGAACCGGACATAGAACCTCGGGGACGAGTCGGATGCAATGCTCGTTGTATATTCGAATTTGTTGAAAACGGGAGATACAAGGTAAAACACTTTGAGGAGCGGCACACATGAGTCTCATACCGGATAAGTTCGAAATTTTTGAAGGTTAACGAAACCTCAATTTTGGACACCAGCAATTCATCATAAACTGTGCGAAAGCAAATATTGGGAATGCGAAATCTCATCGATTGTATACACAAATGGTTGGGGGGTACTCTAACACAGGTGCCTTGCAAATTGATTTTAAGAATTTCAGAAGAGAGTTGAAAGCATATATTAGCCGGCGCCGATGCACAACTAGTCATAGATAGGTTTCTCAAGAAGATGGAAGTCGATCCCGGTATGGCGTTCAACTATGCGTCGGCGAAAATGAACAATTGACCAGACTATTTTGGGCTGATCCAATATGCGAGGATAAACTACGCCGCATTCGGAGATGTCATTTCATTCGATGCAACATACAACACTAATAGGTAGCTAGGCCTAACCAATGCATTCATTCTATTTCGTCTTGCTTGTATAGTGTTGACATGCAGCATATGAAGAACATAATTTATGCATACATCATAATATCACTTGCTTGTGTAGTGTTAACATAATGCCTGTAAAGAACATGTTTTCTGCTTGTATAGGTACAAAATGGTGTTTGCTCCATTTACTGGCATTGATAATCATAAAAGATGTGTAACTTTTGCATCGGGGCTACTACTGAAAGAAGATGAAGAATCCTACGTATGGTTATTCCAAAAGTTTATGGAAGCAATGGGACGTGAGCCAATATACATTGTAACGGACCAAGACCCTGCGATGAAGAATGCGATAAGAAGGGTTTTCAAAAACACGATACATCGCTTGTGTATGTGGCACATTATGGAGAAGGTGACTGTGAAGCTTGGGCACGCATTATTCAACAATGAATGTTTCATGAAAAGATGAAAGACCTAGCGGAATAATTGCATCGAACCAGAATATTTTGAAGAAAAATGGAACGAGCTAATGACTGAATACAATTTGACTTCCCATGCATGGTTGAGGAATATTTTTGAGATTAGACGATCGTGGATTCCAGCATATTTTAAAAATGTTGAGTTGGGTGGACTACTCCGAACCACATCAAGATCTGAGAGTGCTAGTTGGTTCGCAGATTTCACGAACCCCAAGTCAACTTGGTTGAATTTTTATGCACTATGAAAGTGCAATGGAGGCTCAAAGACATGCAAAGATAAATTGACCAATGAGACAGAACACAAGTGTTCCAAAATGCAAGACACCATTGGCAATTGAAAAGCACGCACTTGCGTCGGTGTATACCAGACGATGTTTTCCGTTATGAGTTCGAGAAATAGTGGCATCGTGTTATAAGCTGTCTAATGTTAAATGTCGAAGATGCTACGAGATAACCCGTACTTACCATATCAAAGACATTGGCATCGGGATGTTTCTTGTTGTTTTCGATAAAAAACAGGACTTCATGCTATGTGCAATATGTTGATTGCATTGGTGATATCTTTGTCACATCTTGATGTTGTTCAAGGAACTTGACAAAATTCAGGAAAATACATACTCAATCGATGGATAAAAAATGCATCGGCTTTCTCGGACTTTAAACATCGAATCACTTTGTCACTACACAAATGGGCGTGAAGTCGATACAACGTTGCAAAAAATATGGTCTGATTTCCATTGTTGTGCAAGGATTGCAAAAGGCAACAAAGAACAGCTGGAATCTCTGGGAAAAATCATTCAAGACCACAAGCAGTTGTTACTCATGCAACAAGGGATTAATCCAGGTATGTTGAACAAGCAAACGTTGCTAGAGGACTTTGGTGGGACTACATCACAAGTTCAAGTTTTGCCACCAAAACAGGCAAAGAACAAGGGTAGTGGCAGCCATGTTAAAAGCCGAATACAAAGCCAAAAAGAGAAAGCAATCAAGGCAAGCAAAAAGCTAAAGAGACATTGCGGGAAGTGTGGAGAAATTGGGAGCCACAATAGCCGAACCTGCACCAAGAAAGCGTAGCACAATACTCTATAATCATTTTCATTACTTTATTTCTTTAGATATCATACATGGATATTTTGTTACAGACAATGTTTTTACGCATGCTGTGGTGATAAACTTCATATGCCATGAACTTCAATTACATAAGCAATGAATGACCGTTTCGTATGCAAAGACACATACATTTTGCTTAAAATCCAAGAAAGCTAATACATAAGCGTCCCCCATATATTACATATGCAGCAAATGTGTACTACATAAGCAATGAATGAGCGTTTCGTATGCAGCACAAATACATTTTGCTTAAAATCCAAGAAAGCTAATACATAAGCGTCCCCATATATTACATATGCAACAAATATGTACTATATAAGCAAGAATTGCACATATCTTGATGATATAGGAAAAATTGTTTGCAAATTAACGATTATCTCTTTGTAAGCACGAACATACTTCTTCACATGTAGACAAATTATGATTCACAAGCAACATATCTATTTAATAAATCTTTTGTATTGCACATCTACACATGCATCAAACTAGATGGTATTTACACAAAAACATTGTATCTACAATTGTTTAATCGAACCGCAATGCTAATGTAGACTTTACACAAAAACATCGTACATACCGGAAAACGAGAAAATGTACGATCCTACGTACATGTTTATCAAAACATTTGCAACATGAAAGCATAAAGAAATACATAAAGGTATCTTGTTCGAAATAGAGTTGCAATATCACATTCAAATTCCTACAACTACTTCATCCAGCTGTGTTTTTTGCCTTGAGCAAATTCTTCGCCTTGAGTTCGTTCATGTCGGCCAAAGCAATAGCGGCATACCCATGCAGCATGGATAAGCGTGCGGGATTTTTCTTCATCAAACCACTATCGATTCCTCATGCCTCCGCCCATGTATGTTTCCATGTGGCGCATGGCAAAACCAGCGCAATCCACCTTATTATCATTGTCTCTCCACCATGGCGGCCTCAACACTTTAGAGTTACGTATATAACGTGCGACCAACGAGAACCTTTGGACAAAAATCTTTGCGAAATATCCGGCGCCGCAAAGGTCACATCACATGGGCATCAAAATAACTTCATATGCACAATGTTTCACCTACATAAGCGGTTAATAAACACTACGGATGCAATAGATCTATATTATACAAGCAAGCATTGCAATATACATATGAAGTTTAGTACACAAGCGGGAATGTTATACTACACATGCACAACAATTATCATACATAAGCAATGTCATTGTATTGCATGAACATATATAAAAATAATATTCAAAAGGCGGGAGAAAGGTGCTCATACCAATTTTTCGGGAGGCGTTCGTCTTGTTAAGTTTCGTACCCTCCATGAAGAATTGTCCAAAATGTGGCATTGCTTATTCTTGACATCGAAGCACACAACGAAGAAATGCTCACTTTTACAAATTGGAAAGAAGAATGATAACAATACACATAAAAATAAATTAAAAATACAAAACACCAAAATGTAAATAATAATACGAAAAAAAAAAAATCTAAATACCAAATCAAATGTATCCAGTCTTTTCGAGCTTGTGTCGCCAAATTCTCGCATCAAAGCGGTTGTGAATAACTTCACCGCATCATTCGTATCCAATCCAACCCTCGGCATCACAAATGAGAAAATTGATGCAATGTTTTGTAAGCGGTTACATTCAACTAAGCATGAAAAGAAAAGTGGCTAATAATAAATACAAATGCAACGTACTGTTGAGTATGTTGTTGCGAAAAATCTTCGTGGCGAACTCTTGCTCTTTAGGGCCTCCTTGTGATTAAGGATCCTGGACCATATGTCTATAACGGCCGAGCACACATTCTCCCCCTCCTTCAACGATGCAACATAGTCTCTCACCAACTCGACGTCCCCATTCTTAAAAATTACTTAATACCTATTGAGTTAAAAAACAGAATGACACGACAATACACAATATTCTTCTAAAAATTATAAAGAATAGAACAAGTATAAAACACATACTCATCTGCAGCCTCATTTTCCAACAACCACTTCGAAACTAACAACTCATTTTTGTTCAACTTTGATTTCAAATCAATCGCCTCACAAGAAATGGAGAAATTAGAGGGCAAATTTTTTGGGAATTCTCTTCGTTGTATAATCAATCTCACTAACCATCTCATTGACATCCACGCCCTCCTCCACCTCTTCATCCCCATTATTGCCTCTAACACCACCGCTCCCGCTTGCAACATCCCCCTACATTACAACAAAAAATAGGATAAATATATTACACATTCAAGATTCCATACATTCACCACAAAACTAATTTCAAATATAAGAAAAATAAATTTTCACATGTTTAATCTCTGGGCCTCTTTCATGTTCAACAATAGTTTCTGGCATGTCGCGGATAATTTCACGAGATATATTAACAACATTGCCCCATTCATCATTCCGTTCATCCTGACTAACCCCGAGACTAAAACTGGGCATATCCTCAATCATTTTTTTATACTGGTCTCTCCTACCCAGTGCACGCTCGATATTTTCAATCGCCGTGATAGTCTCAGAGCTATTCCAAAAAAGTTCATTCTCTTGAGTCTCACTCATCTGAGCGTTATCAGTCGCCTCCACGCTATCCTGCCTGCTCGTGAAACCAATCAGCTTCCTTGTCGCTTCTTGAATTTTGTTAAACTGTGCAACCCCAGAAAATTCTTTTGGCGCATTCTCCAAAAATGTTATCATGTCAACAACATCTGTTGCAAGACACGACAACTTCTCCAACATCCTCACAGCATATTCCTAAAATCATATGCACACAAAACTTAAAAATTAGCCAACGGACATAAACAATTATTCTGAACTACACATGCAATAAGATTGTACTACACAAGCAACATGATAACTTAACATAAGCAAAGACTTTAAAAGGGTCATATGCAACAAAATAGTACTATATAAGCAACAAATATGAACTACACATGCATCTCAAAAGCAACTGTTGAGTTAAATTAAACAATCGAACCAACTTGTGTACATAAGCAATAATTCACAACTACATATGCACCAAGATTGTACTACACAAGCAACAATTTGCATTACACAAGCAACATGCCAACCTTGAATAATCAAGCATTAAAAGTTACATGCAACAAACTTGGGTTACACAAGCAATAAACGAACTACACATGCATGACAAAACATTTTTAACATCAACATGAAACAAACTTGTACTTCATTAGCAAAGTAAATATAAACTATAAAACCAAAGCAGAATAACTAAATAAGCAATCATTGATTACCTCATTACTCAAACTACCGGATGGTAGCTTGGCCTTGAATGAAGGTGTCTCCGTAATACGGTAGATCCGGGATGGACCCTCAACATGACCCTCCGGTTGCAAGGGTTGGTCAACAAAACCCTTTCCCAAACAACCTCTATCTAACTCCTCGTTGTTCTATCCCTCAATATCTCGTAGTCCAAAAACAAACACTCGGTGACCTCCACAGGAACATCATTTGTAAAAAATAACTCTGTCCATATAAAGAACCCAATGAAAGGAGGAAAACAATTAAAACCACACATACAACTATAAAAATAACTATTAACTGAAACTTAACTTACAGAAAGAAAGAGCAATGGGCCGTTGAAATATTTTTTTTTCTCACTGATTTCCCATTTATCCTTGCTGGCAATCGAGTATCCGAGTGTATACTCACACCAATTCAATTTACCGATCTCTTGACATCCTCCAGGCTTTTAATTATAAGTGGATTTGCGTATCAAAAGGATTGTTCCCGATCACCAGACAATCAACCAAGACAGCAAAATGTCTCTTAAACCATACCCCACCGTCTTTGCAAGCTCTCATCTGCTGGCATACTTCACCGGGTGTAATGTTATTATTCTCCTTCGCAAAAAAACCTTGCCACTGTTTGAGTAGCTGGCACTCATCATCTGATCTCTGTTTTTTCTGGATTTTGATAGGGCCATTTGGGAAACCAAGAACGCGTTGTACATCACTCACATCAATGTGGATCGATTTCCCATCCGCCCATCTCAACTCGCAACTAGGTGCATCAAAGTGTTCCGCCAACCAATAAGTTAGTTCAGGTGGGAAATCTTTGATTCTCATCTGTAGCAATCCCCCAAATCCCATCTCAACAATGGCAGCCGTCTGAGCGGGTTCCAAATTTACCATGGCTTCGACTAAACACTTCGGTTTTGATCTTGTCCCACATCTTGGATGTTCAGACTTCTTACTCTTGCCTTTAGTCTCATCCTCTGTACTTTTTTGCCTCTTCTGGCCAGCATGTTCATCTTGCGGACCCTCAACAGGTTCATCTTGTTGAACCTCAACAGGTTCATCTTGTTGAACCTCAGCAAGAACAAGTTCACTACTCAACACTTTTTTTTGCCTTTAGCCATTGTCTTGAAAATTCAGAAAATCACACCTACAATAAAAATATACTAAAGCATCACAAAATATTCTTGTATACAATACATATATTCAAGTTGTATTTTTATAAGCATGCTTTTAAAGGATCATAAGCAAACCTATCAATTTACACAAGCAACATGCAAAAACTAACCAAGCAAATACTGGCAAAATGCATAACCATATAAAAAATAGTAGAAATATGGTGTTAACGAACGCACCGCATATAAAAACAACCAAATGATGCCTGTCACAAAAATCTAAAACTTCACAAGCACATATTAATAACTTCATAAGCAGGTTTACACAATTACATAAGCAGAGGTATAAAATTACATAAGCATCATAAACATTCCAACAAAAATCAAACATAAATAATAGAATTGCGATATATTCCTGAATTAACTTAACAAGGAACCCTAACATCTACCAAAAGCAAATGAAAAAGACCACAAACATATTTCTCAACACAACAAAAAACATCAATGTGCAAACTTATATTAAAAACACGCAACATCAACCGGAAAATCATCCCGAGCAACAAAAAACCTAGATTGAAGTTGCGAAAATCAAAAGAGAAACCGCGAATAAAACTTTGTAAACCCTATACAACTGGAACTACCTACAAATCAAAGCTTCAAACACAAAAACCGAACGACATTACGCTTACCTTCAAACGAACCGCAAAAGCTTGAGGAAGAACTTGAAACCTTCGCGAGAGACGTGAAGAGTGGGTAGATTGGTCGAAGGGAATGGAAAGGTGTTTTGAAATATGAAAAGCGAAACGTCGTTGAAAAGAGAGGGAATGTATCGTGAAGAGTGGGTAGACTAGGCGTGAGGAGGAATAAAATCTTAAAGCGATTCAATTGTTAAATTACCATCATACCCTTATTAAAAAGGTGAAACAAAAAATAAATATAAAAAGACCTTAAAAACTGGACCACTCAAATTTCTTGATCTATGGTTAGGATGTGTCCCCATGGACTCACCCCAAGTAGGAGGACCTATTTGATCCATATCCTATATATATATATATATATATATATATATATATATGGGAGGATCAAGTGATACCATGTCTCAGGTGAGATACAATGGACTAATCTTAACTATCCCCCACTATTAATCAATGTGTATGATTTAATGGATAAAAAATATATTAAAACATTAATTTAATCAACATAAGGGTAGTAGGGTAAAATGGGTGATGAAGTGTGTGTATCACAATCACTATCACTAGAATCTGAATGAGATGAGTTAGAGTGTATCTCATCTTCCTGGTCTGGTTGGTCTTGTTCTTTAGCCACAAGACAAATCAAGGCTTTTTCAACATAACAAGGTAGTTACAAACATGAAATCAAATCTCTTTTTTTCTCTATTCCCTCAAAAAAGAATCTCTTTGTCTCTCATACAAGCAAAATTGCTTTTTTGGTCCGTTAAGTTGGCTCGATTTCGCTTTTAGTCCTTTAATTTTTATGGGTTGCGTTTGGCAAACACTAACTTTTCTAAACCTGCACATTTAGTCCGATTTCAAAAATTCGGGGATATCTTATCCCTAAAATGTTGAGTTGGGCCAATTTTCAATGAAATGACTATTTTGCCCTTTTTTTGGAGGAAACCTTGAGAAAAACCAAAATAAAAAGAAAATAATGTACTTTTTTGTTTTTCCTTGTTTTCCTTAATTTTTATTTAAAGTTGAAAAATATAAAATATATGTTCGAAAAATTTTGTTTAATTTAATTTAAAGAAAATAATATGAACATATATTTATAATTTTCAACTGTAAATAAAATTTAAAAGATAAAATGAAAAAATAGAAAAATATGTATATTAAAAAAATTAGAAAACAAAAAACACATATATATCAATAATTTTCAACCGTAAATCAAAATTAAAGAAAAATAGAAAACAAAAAAAACAGAAAAAATATAGACTTACAATTTTCTATAGTAAATTAAAATTAAATGAAAAATAGAAAACAACGAAATAGGAAAAATATATATATATTTACAATTTTCTATTATAAATAAAAATTAAAAAAATAGAAAACAAAAAAAACCGAAAACCGAAAAAAAGAAAAGAAAATAAATCTCTTTTGTTTTTGTTTTCTATTTTTATTTAATGTTGAAAAATATAAAAATATATGTTCGACTATTTTATTTAATTTAATTTAAAGTTTTTTTATTTTTATTATTTTTCTATGTTTATATTAATTTTAATTTAGATTTGAAATTATAGATATATATGTGTTTTTTTGTTTTCTATTTTTTTAATTTTTATATATAGTTGGAAATTGTAAATACATTTTTTTTTTTTTTTTTAATTTTATGTATTGATGAAAATTATGAATATATGCTCCAATTACTTTGTTTAAATTAAAATTAAAAAAAGTCGAGCATATGTTTTAATTTGTCAAATTTATATAAAATTATAAATATTTGTTCATATTTTTTTACTTCAATTTAATCTTATATTTATTTTTGTTGTTTAAGTTTATTGAGATATTAAACAAGTCATGTGATGTGCACATGCCCAAGGTTTCCCTCCAAAAAAAAGGGGGCAAAATAGTCATTTCATTGAAAATTGGCCTAACTCAGCATTTTAGGGATAAAATATCCCCAAATTTTGAAATCGGACTAAATGTGCGGGTTTAAAAAAGTTAGTGTTTACCAAACGCAACCCATAAAAATTAAAGGACTAAAAGCGAAATCGAGCCAACTTAACGGACCAAAAAAGCAATTTTGCCCTATCATACATCTCCCCCAATTCACGTGTTGTCTCTCCCCACCCCATTCACCCTCTCTCTCTCTCTCTCTCTCTCTCTCTCCCATTCCTCCATTAACGTAAATAAGAAAAACGTGAAGAACTATTTGTGTCGGTCAAATCGTTTTCCTGCTACGTTCCTCTCGAGAGAGAAAACTTAATTAGGGTTGACATCCTGCCCAAGTGTAGGTCTTCTCCATCAAGGTGATCTCTTCATCTTTGGTGGCTTTCGACATACAATACGCACAGACGAGATGGATCACGAAGATATTTTACGGCGCTTAAAAAATATCAGTTTGGCGAACAAGGGTGGAACCCTAACCCTAACCGTGGATGACGATTTGAGGCGAAAGGGAGAAGATAGAATGCTCAAATGCCTAGTGGCGAAAGTATTTGCTACAAGGATTGTTAATCGAGAAACCTTCAAGCAACAAATACCGAGAATTTTACAAGTTACAAAGAAAGTGAAGATTGAAGCGATCGGAGATAATACGTTTATACTCAAATTTCGAACCCATGGACGGAAGAAGAAGGGCACTTACGGGAGGTCCATGGCATTTTTTCGAGATCTAGTATTATTCCAGGAGTCTAACGGCTTTGAGAATCCGGAATTGATGAGTTTTGATCACATGGAGGTCTGGATACAATGTCACAATCTACCTATTGCATTGATGCATGAGGATGTAATAAGGGGGATTGGAGACATCTTTGGGGACGGTGATTGAAATCGACAAAGGAGATTCATGGTGTTTATTTGGAAATACGCCAGGATTAGGGATGCAATTAATATAACCAAGCCTTTACAAAATCATATAACCCTAAGAGGAAATACGGATAATGAGGAAATCATTGTATTATTGACATATGAAAAGCTATCGGATTTTTGCTACGCGTGCGGAAAGATTGGACATTCTTGGAGGGAGTGCGGTGATGCAAGTATCAAAGAATCCGAATTACCATTTGGTAGTTGGTTATGAGCAAACGTCCCAGGGACGGTGTATAAACAGCGACAATGGGGTAGAGACATGAGAAAGGATAAAGTAGAGGAGTCAAACACTATGGCTAAAAACCATAATGCGGACAGTGATAATCCTAGGGAGGAAACTGAAGGGAGCCTAATGCCTATGAATAAAGAGGACATCCAGGAGAAACAAAAAGAGCCTAAGGAGGATGGAGGTATGGTAGCAGTGGATACGGGTTTTTGGGATGGTGAAAAAGATGAGACCATGGCCGTGGAGAAAGGCTCAATGGTGGTAATGCCTTGAAATCGTTACGATTGATAAATCTCAAGGATCCTCAAATGATAACATTATATCTCGAATCTTTTACGGACGACCCCAAAAATTGGAAGCGTAGAGCTAGATAAGTTGGAAATGTGAGAAAGAATCCGATTAAAGAAAGGCGAACAAAAGACGATTAGATATCATGGAATCAGATATGAACGAAGGAGGAAACGAGTTGAAAAGACAATATGTTGGCAAGGATATGGAGGTTTCGGGGAATATTGTAACGGCTATGGATACTAATGAAATGGCGGGGATTGCTACGCAACCCCGCCAAGAAATATGAGTTGTATAATTTGGAATGCTCGAGAGCTTGGGAACCAACGAGCATTCCGCGAACTGAAGCGATTAGTCGCTACTGAAGATCCCGATCTCTTATTTTTGTGCGAAACAAGAGTAAGAGATTATCATTGCAAGAGATGGAAAGAATGGTTAGGGTTTCACGGATTATTTGTGGTGAATTGTGTAGGGAAAAATGGAGGTTTAATGCTTCTGTGGAAGGACACAATTTCGGTGTCAATTAAATCATATTCCATGGGGCATGTGGATAGTTTAATCCATGATGGGGAAAAGATATGGAGATTTACGGGGTTTTACGGACACCCGGAGACACACAGGAGGCACGAGTCATGGGAATTGCTACGAAGATTGGCGGCAATGACGGAGATGAATAATATTCCATGGTTAGTGGGGGTGACTTTAATGAGATTTGCTATCACACGGAAAAATTAGGTGGTAGACTTAGAGAAATCATGGATGAATGCGTTAAAATGCGGTTATTGAAGAGTCCGAATTGCAAGATATGCATGGAGGAGGTGATCAATTTACTTGGGTAAATAGGCGAATGGGAGCCGATATCATCTTTGAAAAGCTTGATAGATATTTAAGTTCGTTTCAATGGCTACTTCTCTTCCCGGCAAGAATTAATTCTTTGGAATTTTTTTCCTCGGACCACGGGCGATCAAAATTAAATGGAACATATCGGGTGGCGTGGGCGTGACACTCAAACCCCAAACCGTAATAGATTTAGATTCGAATAATATTGGTGCTTGGAGGAGGGCTCGAGAGAGGTCCTTGAGGACGGTTGGTTCGAGCTTGGAAGTCGATAAACCTCCGGCGAAGTTAAAGTCTTGTAGCGAAAAATTGCAAGAATGGGCAAGGAGAAAATTCAAAAATATGCCCACACAATTAAAGAAGGCGAGGAGAAATTGAACGCTTTGAAACATTCACAACACTGGGGATCCGATTGTGCACAAATTCGAGAGCTTGAGAAAAGGGTGGAAGACCTTGCTATGAAAGCAGAGGTATTCTGGAAACAAAGGAGCCTGATTGGTGTGAGTTTTGTATTTATTTTAGGGCATATTTATGACTATAATTGTTTATAAACATGCAATAACTCATTTGAAATGGTATATATTCGCTCTTTGTGGAAAAGGTATTACGTTTTGTAGGAATTTAATGATATTTGGAGTGATTTGGTGACAAATACGAGCATTGCGATGTAGATTCATCAAGAAAGCGATTACACCCAATTGGAAGCCAACCATATGGAGTTTTAGAGTCATAGTGATGATTCGTGTGCCAAAAGAAGCATGGATGATCAAACAACGAGGGGATTCATAAGAAAATTGCATTCGAGACGCGTTTGGAACTTCCAAAGACCTTGGCATGGTTTAGTAGTTTGGCCATAACTCTCTCTACAAAATTGATATTGAGCTGATTCAAGTGGGTATGGAAATCTAAGAAAGAAGGCTACAACTTTTATGAAGACCCCACGAGCAAATTCGGACGTTTGGGTGGCGCACGGGCAACCCGTGAGTGGACGCACGACCCGTGCGCACTGAAGGAACCTAAAGGTTTTGAGCATGCCTACGGCTTCAAGCACGGGTAACCCATGCGTGGGTCGCTGAAAATTGATTTTCCTACGGATTTGAGCACGGGTAACCCGTGCGCCTGTCTTTGGAATGTTAAAAATGACAAAGACATTGACAAACTTCTAAAAGGGTATAAATACCACTTTTTGGGGCGCACACCAAGGAGGAAAGGCTGGGAATACACCCAAGAACACAAGAAACACATCAATTTCATCAAGGAAGAATCATGAGAAGAATCGGGTCGAATCGGAGCTTGAGGATTGAAGATTAATCAAGAGATTATCCATTTCCCTAAGTTTTCTCATTCTTTGTGCTTTAATCTTTCATTTTAGCTTGTCATGAATATGAACAATTTGTCTATGGGTTGTTTATTTGTAATGAATAGCTAAACTTCTTGAGATTTTCAGGTTTTGGAAGTAGATTAATGAACTCTTGTTGAATGTTCTAATATTAGTTGAAGTTATTGTCTTGAAGCCTATTTGAGTACTTTGAGCTTATTCTTGTTTTATCACTTGGCCAATGATTTATCATGTTTGATATATTGATTCATAATTCGAGAGATGAGTTTTAATATTAGATCTTGAGTACTTGACACACGAATATTTGCATGAATCGAGAGGTTTGTAGATATTTGTGAGGACATTTGATCTTTTGTGCATTTGGGAGTTGTGTATCTTATGTTGAGTAGAGATCTTTAGCGAGATATTTCAATCTACACTTTATATACATCTCGAGAGGGAGGATAAAATACCGTTGTGATCGTCTTATAGGTGTATTGATAATAACTTTGGTTTTCATTAAATCGTAAAACAAGAGGAATATTAATTGAAACCATAACCGGGGAATCCATTTCATTCCCTTGATAATTCCATATTTATTTTCATCTTGTGTTTTTGTGGTTATTCTTGTCTTTACTTCCACAACAATTATCCAATGTCGAGCGTCTAAATAAAAATAAGGCTATCTTAGTTCAATACTTAGCGCACTAATTTATTAGTCTCGTGGATACGACCTTGCTTACCCTATCCTATAAACTACACCGTACACTTGCGGTGAAGCTAAAAATAAGGCGAACAGAGCCGTAATAATTAGCTAAAACAAGGGGACAATTTCTTTCATGCGCAAGCAAGTAAGCGAAGGAAAATTAATACAATTCATGGCCTAGCGTCGAGACAAAGTGATTTATGTACGGATCAATCGGCCATGGCGGATATCATAATGGATTATTTCAATGAGATGTTCACTACATCGAATCCGTCCACTGAGGTGTTGGGGAAAGTGTTGGACAAAGTGAAGCAAGCCGTGGATGAGGATATGAACGACATGTTGTGCAAACCCTTTACGGAAAAAGAGGTGAAACGGGCTCTATTCGATATACATCCAGACAAGGCACCGGGACCTGATGGAATGCTAGCGTTTTTTTTATCAGAAGTACTGGTCGATTATTGGTGAACAAGTGACTAAGGAAATTCTAAATATTCTCAATGACGGAGGGGACCTATCGGATTGGAATGGAACTATAGTAACTCTGATCCCGAAAATAGATAATCCGGTGATGATCAAGGAATTTCGGCCAATAAGTTTGTGTAACGTATGTTATAAGATCGTTGCTCGGGCTATGACGAACAGACTCCGTCCAATATTAAACAATGTAATTGATGAATGTCAAAACGCCTTTATTCCGGGGAGACTAATTACGGATAATGTGATCTTAGGGTTCGAAAGTATTCATTGGATCCGTAATCATAGAGCAAGCAATCGGGGATATGCGGCTTTGAAATTGGATATGAGCAAGGTGTACGATCGAGTATAATAGGAATTCCTCAAGGCCATAATGGAGAAAATGTGATTTGCTAAGCGATGGGTCGATTTAACAATGCAATGTGTCCGTACGGTGAGATATTCCTTTTCGCTCAATAATGCGGTTGTGGGGTCAGTTATTCCTCAACGAGGACTTCGCCAGGGTGATCCGTTATCACCATATTTGTTCGTAATATGCACACATGGGTTGTCCGCACTGTTTGAGTATAATTTGGAGAAGAAGTTAATTCATGGAGTTCGAATAGCTACACGTTGTCCGCCAATCTCGCACTTATTTTTCGCGGATGACAGCTTGGTGTTTTGTAGAGCTACTGAGGACGAATGCAAACAGATCACATCAGTACTTCGAACCTATGAGAAGGAGTTTGGACAACTGATCAATTATGAAAAGTCCGTGCTGACTTTTAGCCCGAATACAAGTGATGCGATGATCGAAAAATTTAAATCAGAGTTCACGGTTCCAGTGGTTCAGGGTCACGAGGTGTATTTGGGATTGCCAACCTTCTCGCTAAGGAGCAAAAAAATCCAGTTTGGTTATTTACAGGAGCGGATAATGAAAAGGATACAAGGATGGGGCGGAAAAGTATTTTCAGAAGGAGGAAAATAAGTGCTTATTAAATCGGTACTTCAAGCAATTCCCACCTATGCAATGTCTTGCTTTCGAATCCCAGGGACGATGTGTAATAGAATTGAAAGTGCCTGTTCGAATTTTTGGTGGGGGATGGAAGGTGGAAAACAGAAAATGCATTGGAAGAAATGGGAGGCGCTATGTCAACCAAAATGCAAGGGTGGTATGGGATTTAGAAGTCTGAAGGCGTTCAACAAAACACTGTTGGCCAAACAATTGTGGAGAATCATTCGAAAACCAGAGAGTCTGGTGGCTCGAGTGCTGAAAGCGAGATATTTTAAACATGTCGATGTCATGGAAGCAGCCATCGGTTCGAATCCGTCATATATATGGAGATCATTGATGTGGAGCAGGGATTTACTAGATAAAAGACTGATGTGGAGAAATGGTGATGGAAGCCGTGTCCGTATTAATGGTGATCGGTGGATACCTGCATTCAAAAATCCTATTGTAATGAATAGTAATGTGGCAGAGGAAGTTAATCTTGTGAAAGATATTATAGTAGGATGGGAATGGAATACAAAGGCGATTTCTAATTTGTTCCCACAGCATGTAGCGCAGGAAAATCATCGTATACCGCTACCAAGAATAAGCAAGACAGACATCATATTTTGGAGGTACAATGAAAAAAGTGTGTATTTGGTTAGAGAGGATATAAACTTGAGATTGGATTCTATGAATCCAATGAACATAGCACAACAAGGACGATGGAAAAATGGTGGAAAATGATATGGGCGATGTCTATCCCGCCGAAAATTAAATTTTTTGGTGGAGGGCATCCCATAATATTATTCCATCGAAACTGAATTTAATTAGGCACCATGTGCATGTGGTAGGAGGTTGTGATCTATGTCAGTCTGGAAATGATACTACTACACATGCTTTATTTTTTTTTGTACTTGCTTGAAGCAGTTGTGGAAGAATGCAGGGTTCTGGAATCAGTTGAAAAGGCTAAAGGAGGGTAATGTGGTGGACATTGGGCTATGGATGAGAGCAGACCTTGGAAAATTGAAGTTTGAGCACTTTATGTGTACAACATGGACCATTTGGAGAGAAAAGAAGAATTTCTTGCACAATGAAGACAATAAAAATCTGCAGGAATCTGTTAATTGGGTGGATGAATTCCTTATAGCTTTTCAACAGGCGCAGGACCGGACTCCGGGACAGGACGGGCTGGTACGAGCTAGTAATATCAGTAGATGGACAAGGCCACCGGCTGGGAGTTGTAGCTTAGAGGTAGACGCATGTTTCAACGAGGGAGAACAACGATATGCAATGGGTGGAGTGATTCGGGATGTAAATGGAATGGTTCTTGAGCTTTTGGTAAGAAGTTTGGATCTGTGTCTGATGTGCTCATGAGAGAGCTGTTGACTTTATATGAAGGATTGGTACAAGTTAGAGAAGGAGGAATTGGATCGATTCGGGTTTCGTTGGACTCGTTAATGGCGGTGCAAGCGATCACGGCTATTAAGGAGGACTTAAGTTACCATGGGAGTATTATTTCGATATTAAATCTTTGTTAGCTAGCTTGGATGTAGCTGATCTTTTACATATTCGCCGTTCGACGAACATTACGGCTCATACACTAGCGAATCTTGCTTCTTTTCTCCCAACGGCCTTCGTTGGTCTAATGGGATTTTTCGGATTGGGTGGATGAAATTGTATCGGATGATATTTCACTTGATTAATATATATGATACGATTTGATCTCAAAAAAAAGCGTGAAGAACTCGAAAATTACGGTTCATGAAAAATACAAAGAAAAGGCAAGAAAAAGTTGTGCAATATTACGAGAGAAATAACGAACAATGAGTTTGAAACATGGTGATGAATCATCGATCGTGGAAAAAACTCTATCCAACAAAGATCAATGGTGTAGTCATCGATGGAGTACTAAACCGACCATTAACATAAACTCTTAAAAAGCGTAATTTTCAACAATAAGACGATGCATAGATACTTATGAAAATGATGCATAGATACTTATGAAACGATGCATATATATGTAGGATATTACATATTTGAAAATATGCAACGAAAATCAACTAAATATGCATTATATGCAAAACTATCTATCGCAAAAAGAATAAAACTAATATGTAGTACAAAGTATACCCAACTATACAAGATGTCATAAACTATGTAACAAAATCAAGGAACTATGCATTCTCTAGAAACTATATATGCAAAGTGTGGAATAACTAAATATGCGATACATTATGTAACATCCCATTTTTATAATGTCCAAAAGCAACATCTCATTTTCATAACTAAATATACATTACATTGAACCTATTTATGCGGTGTAGAATAACGAAATATGCGATGACGTTATATTCAATTATGTCTTGTTTTAAAAACGAGTGCCAACAAAACAACTAAATATGCATTATTTGATGTCTAATTATGCAAAAGAAGAACCCTAACTATCTTTGTAAAATAAAAATATTTGGAAAATAAAAGCGCTTCCTTAAATTCCGCCACCAAATCCGTAGTTTCAATTCCGACCCATAAAACCCCTGGGACCACTAATTTGAATTACAAAATTACAACTTTACCCTTAAAATCAAGCAAAAATTAGGATATAATTCAAAAACTGAATTAATCACATCCCTTCATTTTTAAGACCAATAGGTAAGATGAGTCCACACTGCCTCACCTAGGAGAGTGGTCTCATTTGAACCAAATCTTATATATATATATATATGAACAAAATCTATTTATAAAAATTCAAACATTTACAAAAGGATTGTAGAGGAGGGGTGAGTTTGAACTATTGACCTCACTTCTAATAGCCAATAGGTGAGACCAAGTACTAGCGATGATTTTTAGTACCAAATCCAAATTTACCTTTTAACTCATTGAAAATTTAAGTAACTTAGAAGTTTGATTATTTGAGAATGAGCTTGTTTTAATGTGTCATAATTTCCATGGGGCAAAAACTTGCGTGAGACGGAGCCTTTACACAAAGTTTTAAAGGTTTTTTTTTGATTTTATTTTTCTTAGGGTTTATATTTGTTTTTAGGGTTTATTTTGTTTCTTGGTTTATTTTTAATTGATTTGAGTTTTTAGAATTTTTAGTTTTTTAGGGTTTATTTTTTTATTTTTGGGTTTATTTTTGTTTTTCGGGTTTATTCTTCATGATTCATGTTTTTAGGGTTTATTTTTGTTTCTTCATGGTTCATTATTATTTTTAAATTTATTTTCATGGTTCATGTTCTCAAGACGGAGCCTTTAAGAGGTCCGTCTCACTGATTTAGATCTGTAAGGTACCATCTCACAAGAAGACTTGCTTTCTTTCCATAAAGGGTGTTTTGATCACAATTTTCACTAAATATGTGTTTGGCCAAGATGCTAAAGGACTTTTACAATTATTTAGTCTATCTTATCTTTTCAAATTTATTAAATATAAAACTTTTGATTTTTTATAAGATCCTAACATATTATTTTCTAAAGATTATAAACACGTCTTATGAGAAAATTACTAAATATTTTAGAACATCTTATAAGCTCTCACTATCATCATATAAGATATTTTTA
Source organism: Rehmannia glutinosa (assembly GCA_016081115.2). NCBI lineage: Eukaryota > Viridiplantae > Streptophyta > Magnoliopsida > Lamiales > Orobanchaceae > Rehmannia > Rehmannia glutinosa. Next base: position 303,735 of record JABTTQ020001086.1, read on the forward strand.
AAGAGCTTATAAGCTCATGACTTGCAATTTTTTAGTTAATTTAATTCAAATTAAAAGAGTTTTAAAGGGTTTTAAAGTTTCTTAGAATTTAGTTTGAAAGCTTATAAAACCTCTCCTCAAAACTCTATCATATAATTTCAATTGTTCTATAAACTCTAAACATCTTACAAAATATTTTAAATAACTAATATAAGGAGCTAGGTGGACTAACTCGTGAATGTTACAGTATATCTTAAGCCTCTTTTTTCTCCTGATATAATTTAATTGAATGCTACTTTTTACTATGAAAATGATCAATTAACTTATAAATTAAATTTCCTTCAAAAGAAAGCAATGATATGGCAATATTCTCAAAATATTTTATTTCCAGGTAAAGAGGAAGCGAAATGAGCCATGTGTAAAGCGTTTTTCAACCTTGGACCATTTTAACTATTTCCTGTCTATTGGCAAGGTTCCCAAGAATGGGGTCAGAGTGGGTACTATAAATGGGGAAATTGTTTTTTGTTTAATTAATTTAAACTTGATTTTTCCAAATTACCTCTTGGTGTGATGGTATAATTAATTATTCAGCATGTAAGTGTGATTGGATATGTTTTCATTTTAAAAGTTTAATTTTTATTTTACTAGAGAATAGTGGTAAAAAAATATTTTAGAAGAAAAAAAATGAATTTTGAGAGTGTGATTGGATGTGAGATGAAAATGTAATGATGAAAGTTGATTTGATTTAAAAATAGTAAAATAATGATTTGATATGATTGGTAGTTATAAATGTGTGAGTGAGTGAATAATACATTTGTGGGAAAATGTGTAACAATGATTAGTTTTTTGTGGAAAAATGTGTAGATGCAATTAATAAGAGAAAAAATTAGAACAAGTGAAAGTGGGAGAATAATAATTTTCATAAACAATCACATATTTAGTCCAAAAAAAAATCTTCAACGGAACGAAAATGGAATATCTTCCATATCCAATCGCCGCCTAATACTTTTGTGTTGCCAAAAGAAATTCTCACGAGTGTGGAACGTGAAATTTCTTAACTTTATTTAGATACCCTTTCTTTTTACGACCCAGAGTATCCCTACACTGGGGGGGGAAAGATGCACCCACACTTCCTTCTTGACTACATCCGTCCTTACTGGGATGGTCCAATTTCAGGGGAGGAGGGGTAAAACCCCAACCTCTTACTCCGCGATAGTTAAGATTTGAACCCATGATCTCGAGACAACATGCCCTTTAGCTCGTTGTATAATGTATAAATTTATATTATATTAAAGGTAAAACTCAAATCAGAAATGACCCCTATTCAAAATGTACATAATCTAAAGTGCAAAGCATATCAACAAGTATTATTCTAGTTGTCTCTCCCTTATAAATATTTTGCATTTATAGAGTTAATTTATGATTAAATTAGTGCTGATTAGGACGTTAAAAAGAAAAAGAGACTTGACTTAGAAGCAAATACTTAAAGAGTTCGGATTCTACCTTGTTCTATAAGCTTTGTATCATTTTAATCTCACTTCACCTACTATTTAACACTACCATAAAGTTGTCTTATATACTTTAATCCTTTTTCAATTAAGAAATCGCACAAGTCAAAAATAAAGGACCCTTGATGTTTCTATACTATTCTTTAATCATCAAAAATGCATCTGCTTTTCCACGTTCTTGTCATCAATGTGTAGATCTATTATTTTTGTTGATATATTTTACTAACAATTGACATTGAAGGTAAATTATAAATGGAATCACACTTAAAGTGGAAATTATGCTAGTAATCATACTTAAATAATCTTTTCTTAAAAATGACGGTAAGATATTATTGGGGCGAGAAATTTACCCCACGAGAAAATCCGATCTCCGATGTTTGTTTCGCCTTAACACCGCAAAACAATCTGTGAGAAGGGGGGAGGATTTTTCCGTCACCCTTTTCTTTGACGCTCAAGTCGAAATCTGTCGAAGGAGAATAATTAAATAATTCATGTAAAGAGGTAATGTAGAAGAGAGGAGAATAGAATATTTCATTTTCATGGAAAAGTCATCTTTATAAGAAGATTAGTAATTAAGATAAAATTACACCTCATCTTGTGGATAAGCATCATTTTTCATCCAATTAGATATATTTAGTGTATTTATCATCTATTCTTTAATATATGGTATTACCAATTATGGCCTAATAAGCTCATATTCGTATTTTGGCTCATTTTAATATTGAGGCTCAAATTATATTAATGCAATTTTATATAGCAAGTCTAGCTTGTATCAGATATGAAGATGTTAATTTAATTAGTTACATTTTTAAGGTAAATTAGAAGTACATATGGCAAAAGTTTAACATTTTAATTCTTATTTGAAGTTTTATGCACTTCAAAATGAAGCTTTCAAATCAGAAAGGACGAAGTTAATATTTAATATTTCTTTTCTTTTTTTCTTTGGGAATATGTAATGAGAGTACAATGCGTATATATATGGACAGATAAATGTAGATCAAAAATGCAAATTAACATTTTTTTATATAGTAAATTTAGGAGGAAAAATACAAATGCTCTCTCTATTCATATTAAATATATATATATATAAACAAAAAAATTATTTTTTCTAACATTTTTATCTTGCAACAATTTCTGTAAATTTTATATTCACCGAATCACCTATATTAAATGGGAACATGAATAAAAAAGTGTAGGCAAGAAATGAATGAATTCGTGGACTGACAGTTAATTTTGTTGTACAAAAGCAAAATTGAAACTTAAATCTTGGCGCAGCAATAATTACATAAACAAGGTGGCACGAATCAAGGTTCAATCAATGAGCACCGCCCACAAGTTTCTTGAGGGTATAATGTAATTTAAAATGGTTGTTGGTTGGGGAGGGGGACCATATGGCAAAATTCACCCACCCTCTTCCTGCAAGATGTAGTTCATATTTTGGAGAAAATACATTAATTTTACATCCCATAATTTAGGGCGTATTCAGTTTTGGTCCTATTAATTATGGGGTTCTATTTTTGATTTCATGTCATCTAATTTTTCTCAGTTTTTGTTCTCAGTTTTTTAGTGCTTTAGTACTCATTTGTTCAAGAATTTGAAGACAAATCTCATGAACCACTCATGTGATGTGGCCATTAATTGCAAGATTTTTTAAGAGAATAATATCAATTTTCTTGTCTCAAGGCATAACTTTATTTTGATTGTTTACTTGCTTTGATGAGAGTAGTGTCCAACATGCTAATTGTTACTGTGCTTTTGAAAAGAAGAAAAAAAACTTCAATGTACTATTAACAAAGAAGACATTTACTTTATATTTATCTGATATTTTTATGCGGATGAAACTCATAGAATTCACATAAATCTGTTATAAGGCTCAAAGGTTGCACTTGCAAGTCTCGGCTCATCATCCTAGTTATAAATAGTCTTTTCATAGTCATTATTAAATTAATTACAATTTTCATACTTAATTCTTTTTACGTTTTGGATAGTATTTTTTAACACTTGCCAACTTAAGAACTAGAGGAGCTTCATTAGGACAACATTGGGGCCCTTCTAATCTCGTTTGTTCGCGTTGCGGGTTGGTTCAGCGCGTAAATGAATCACTTTGGAATTTGGACCTTAGTACCTTAACTCTGGAGTTACCTCGACTCGGAGTGAACTTTCCTTCTCATCAACATCATAGATATATAACGTCAATGATGTTATATTTAAAAGTGCTTATTAGAGAATAACTTTCATCCTACAATTTTAATTATTAGATTAATTCAAGAAGGGTTTAAAATTATTTTTAAAAAATATTTTAAAAATTAAAAGTATTTCAAAAGCCTGGACTTTATTTGCAACTCTACGCGTTAAAACTTAAAAGCCTTTGGTCATGTTCAAAAAACAATATTTCATTACAAAGTTATTATAACTAACAAGTAAATAATATCAAGTTAATTTATTAACACAAATTTATCAAATTTTACGACTCAGCAATACAAAAACTGTTTAGTTTTCACATATTTTTGAGTAAATCTTTTCAAAATATTTTAGAAAAAAATAAATAAATAAATCTACATAGTTTCGACAAAATGGAAATATACGTGCACCCATGACTCACCCATGTGTGATTGTGTGACCTAAAGTGGTGGAGTCCATGTTCTAAATTATTTGTAGTAGAAGACAAATTTACCTAAAATGCCCTCAGCAAACAGACTAATTCCCATTCCATTCCAGCATTCCTAGAATACACGTCACCATGACAAGAAAGTCAACTCGCCCTAGTTTTCCTCTTGGCTCTTACTCCAAACAATGATATTATCTTTAGGGATTTGCATATAAATCATATTTTTCTTGGATTTACCTCATTCTTGAAGCAAGCAATTACAAAATTTATCATTATATCATTTTATCATTACTTGACTCAACAACAATTTTACAAGGTTGATCAAGGGTGTAATTATTTGGCACGAGTTGAATATATATGTTATTGTTTAATTTATATTTTTATCAAAATTTAAATATTGGATTTGAATTTGATTTGATTGTCAATTGAATCAAACTTGAATTAACTTTAATTGAGTTAAATACGAATTAAGTTCAAATAACGTAATCTTTTTATCTATATTTAATCATTTTTTTGCTTATCAAATCGAGATTGAGCCATGTTTCGTATCATATTGAAGCGAAATAATGATTTATTGAAGCTTATAACTTATTTGTACAGAATTTGGGATGACAACTAAACCAAGTTTGAGTCAGCTTTATTGGGTCGAACACAAATTCAATTTTAGGACAGTTTCATCATTCTACATATAGTTTATAAATTTTTATTCGAACTAACCTTGAATCATAATAAAAGAAAAAGATTAGGTTTAAATTTGGTTAGTTATATTTAACGACCTTTCAGTGGTCGATCTTATGTCGAGTATCAAATAAATCTATTTTTAATTTCAATCTTAATTAAAACTAAAAGAAAATTGTGGTTTTCACATGTATGTCATTAAGTTGAAGAAGACTTTATCTTAAAGTATTACTTATATATATATACATAATTTTTTAACTTTTGACTAAAATACAACAAAAGGAAACATCATAATCTATTAATCTTACACTATCTGAAAACACCAAAAAAGAATAAAAAAAATGTCAGTGCTCAATAATATTGTTCATAAAAATAAATAAAAATAGTCAATGTCCAGCTAGCTAGTAGAATTTGATAGAATCATGAAAACGACCATATATATCAATTAAAAATTTAAACATTCTCTAAATTTATGTATGGCAAATTCAACCATAATAATATTAAATACAATTTGAAGCTTCCGAAACGTCATAGCTTTGTTTATTTACGTACTACATTAGTACTTCGAGAGTCAATGTATCTATCTAAGAAATATGAAGAAAAAAAATTAATTGACTACTGGAAACTATGTCATTACTTAGTAATCAAACTAATTAGTTTTTGTAAATGTTGCAAATCACTCAACATCTAACTAGTTTAAGGTCACCAAGCTATTATTTCCAAAATATTACTCATACAGGACGGCACCGCTATAATGATAATAAATATTAGTATATGATACATGGAACAAGAAAAGTATTTTGTTTTTTCTTTTGACATTTTGTTTATGTAAATTTTAATTTCTGTGCTCAAGAGAACTTTTATCGTGAAATCTCTTTAATTTTTCTTTTGCAGTGAAATATTGCTACCCAGGGCACTTCAACTCTGATATTTGTTATTGAAGTTAGAAAAAAATAGAAAATTGACATTCTTGAAATTTTTTACATAAGCCTGAGTTTGATCAGTGGGTTTGCCAGGATTATGAAGTAGAGAAATATGCATACACTACAATAATAATTTTTTGTTTGGCTGTCTTTTTGGTCAACAACAAAAAATGCAGGTTTAAAATGAACACCATATTGAAAGTACAGGGGAAATTTGATAAACTGCCCCTCTACCTGGGGTAGTTTTAAAAAATGTCCCCAATATTAAAATTTAATTTATGCCCTTGCGCCTCTATTGTCCACCTCACGCCCACCAAATTCGGTTTGGAGAAAAAAATGAATTTGAAATTTTTTTGCACATTTCAAATACAATTACAACTATATACTCATTTTCTATATTATATCTAACAATGCCAAATCATACGCATTCTAAAAATCATAAAAACTTGGCCATATTTTGTGTATCCCAAAGACCCATACCACAATTTACGTCTCCTAATATTTTTGTGTGTGTGTGATTCGATATTCTTTGCTAAGGTTTTGTGGGAATTTCCGATAAATGTTAGTTTGGATGGTGTTCATTATATTTAATTGAATTTGCATTTTATATGAAAATGATGAATTGGCCAAGTTTTTAGGATTTTTGAGAACGGGTATAATGTGACATTATTGGATATAGTATGAAAAAACGAGCATGTAGTTATTATTTATTTTTTGAGAGAAAACAGAAATTTTATAACTAAGAGGTAATCTCAGAAAAAACAATGTCTGCCAAGTGATCGGGGATGGGACCGACCCGAGGCTCATTACGAGGAAAAGAAAAAGCAAATCTAGCTAATGAATGGGCCAAAATGTTCCCACTTCGCCTAACAAAACTAGGAAAAACGCAATCAAAACAATTAAATAAAGCAAGAATATCATTCACTATCATTCCGAAATAAGAGAGATCTCCTGTGCGACTCTTTAGCTTGTGAAATAGAGTAATGTTGTCCGTTTCAAGGATTTTCCTCGATTCATGTCCCGAGCTAACCGTAGTAGTCCTTCCCGCATGCAAGCGCCTCCGCTATCTCCACCATTCCACGGCTTCTATCGATTTCATGACTCGAGGTAATTACATGGCCATTGCAATTTCGAAAAACAACCCCAAGCCGGTTCCGATTAGCTCAACCTGGTAAAGGACTTGGGTGACGTGATGTCTGTTTCATTTTTGGCACCAACGGTGTGGTTGTTCGAATCCCTCAGTAACGATTTACGGGTGGGAGAACTTCTGTGTGGTGACTCGGTCTTGGCGACCCAAGGACCTTGACTAGTTGAGGCATAACCCGCGCTTCACATCCTCCACAAAGCTCAGGGTAAGGGCGGTGGGGGCCTCGGGGATGGGATTCATCCTTTTAATAATAGAAGCATCGAATTGACTTTACAACCCCCTCTTGGTGGAGTCCAACCTTCGATGCCTACATTCGATGACCTCATTGTTCTTGCTAACCAATGCTTTTTGGTATCATCTAGGCGTGATGTAGCCATTCGAAGCACCAATCATGACTTAGCACCTTATTGGAGAAAGTTAGTTGGTTTCGTGCCCCATCTGATCTAAGCGGCATGGCAAAGATCGCGTGTATTTATAATTGTTCTTGAAATTTGCAAAAGAAAAATTACTTAATTTGGCTTTTTATTCGAAAAGATTTTTGGGGCGCGTGGGGTGGGCAATGGGAGTGTAGGGGCATAAATCAAGTTTTAATACTTTGGGGTATTTTTCAAAAATACCTCGGATGGAAGGGCAATTTATCAAATTTCTCAAAGTAGAGGTGGCAATTAAGTCGGGTAGGCCGACTTGATGCTTGAAGACCCCCCGAGCCACTAATCAAAACTTGGTCGACCCAAAACTCCGGGCCGATATTTTCAAGGCTCGACCTGGCTTGTGTAGAGCATTTTACCTCGGCGGTGGTGATGATGGGGCGGTGGGCCCGTTAGGCAGGCAAATAGCCCGATCCTTTTCGGCCTAGAAATTATTTGGCCCAACTTGGCCTTATATTCGAGTTGGTCGGGCTAACCCACTAGACCCAGGGCTTCAATTCCAGGCTCTAATTGAAAGCCAACAAACAAAAGGCTTAAGTGTACCTTATATTAATGCGCCGAAATTTGGAACTCTAGTTTGTGGGTATAATATCCGGAGGGTATAATATCCGGAGCTTTAATTACAAAGTAATAAATGAACTTCCAAAAGTCCTCTTTAGTAGGGATGACAATTTTAGTCGACTGTCCCGACCGTCGTGTTTCGTGACCCGCATGACGGGCGAACGAATATGGGTCGGGTATCACTTCCGCATTCCAACCAAATAGTTGTCTTGCTCCACCTAATATTATTGTTTTTTAAAATATATTTAATATATGGTTTACATATAAAATAGATATGACATTGTAATTTTTACGTACTTTATATTATACCTAACATCAACCCTATATATTTAACAAAGAAAACCGCCACATGTCTTCACGCACTCGAAAGCGATTTGGTACATGTGTCAACACCTTATTCTTCCAAATCCATGTGTCGCCTTCATATTTAGCCATGTGGCACACCATGCCACCACCTTATTCTTCCAATTATAAATTCTTCCAATTATAAATTGATTTACTATACCAATTTACTATCAATTTATCATCAACTTTATAATTAAATTTCCTATTTCCGTATATAACTATTAAAATCCAATCACCATTTAATCAAAGACAAATTAAATAATCCCTAAAATCAAGGATATAAAATTAGAAAGTTATTTTTGAGTTTGCAAATTAATTCTGATTTAAATATTATTATGATACAAAACCAAGGATATAATTTCAATTATTATCTCTAATACTTATTATACTTTTAATTGTGATTTAATTAATTTACGGGGTATGACAATTATGTTAAATATCTTTTTAAGCATGTCAAGGATTCATTATTTTAACCATGACTAATTTATTAGCTTTTGTGCAAAAGCAAACTACTGCCAAGTATTTGAAATTAGCACAAATAAATAATTTTAAAGAGATTTTTCCCCTTTTCAGAAAATATTCAAAGATTGAAATTGCACTCTTTCAGCCATTTAAAACTAATACGACTTGAAAATTCGTTGTTGTGACGAGGATGTTACACTTTCAAATAGAACAAATAATGTAGTTTACAAATAAGTTTTTTAGAATTTGAAGTGAACAATTGTATGGAACTCTTCCAAATTTTGAATTTCTTTTTTAGTATTTTTAATTATTATTTTGGATCTCTTATAACTATTAGAGTTTGCGACACAAATTTTATTTTTTGACAATCCGTGTAACACACGGGTATTTTTCTAGTGTATATATATACACATATTAAACATGACAATTTTTATAAATAATATCCATTAATAAAACAAAATACAAGATAAAAAAAACTTATAAATATGCTAACAAAATATTACAAGTTTATAATAATTTAGAGAATTCTCGTTTATCTAATCGGAATGAGAATAGGGATGGAGATGTAAATACCATCTCTATCCCATCCCCAGTTCTAGAGAAGCGGGAAATCCTCATTCATGCTCTGTCTCGAATTAATCGAGGATTCCTCGTCCCAAGTATATTCGATTACCAATGGAGATGGTTCCCGCGGAGATGTTGCCATCCCTAAATGGAGGAGATATAATTCATAGAACTATTAGGAAAATGTATGTAACAAGACAAAAATATGTCTCAAAGATATATACTTCGTGCCTGACATGGGTAGAAGACTAGTATATGATAATTTAAAGAGTAACGTAAACCAATATTTTAAACATTGTACCGGCAATCAATCAAAAGCTAGCCACCAATAAGCGGTTGATTTGGTGGATGGTTCAATGCCGATATTACTGTTTTAATAAGACTAATTATATTTTTAAATATATTGCATAAAATATTAGTATAATATATTAATATAAAAGAGAAATAATATATATATTTAATTTCTTGTTTCTTATTATGTAATTATTTAATTGATTGTCGTCTATGCCTATATTACGAGTTTGTCCAAATTTAGAATATTTTAATTGATTAGAATTCTTCTATGAATTAGTTAAAATATAAATAATCAATGAATCATAACATAAATATTGAGTAATTGATTTAAATTCTTTTTTTAATTTAAATTATGACATAAATATATTAAATATTAAGTTTATAATTTCAATTTGTATTAAAACAATTGAAAAAAGGTGCAAAAACAAAAAATATAATTAATTAGTAAAATCTAGTTTAAAAGTTTTGGCCAAGAGTATTGGCGGTTTGAAGCAATTTTAGCTATTATTAACCGCAATAATTGTACTTAAGGCCTTCTTGTACTAGACCAGACCAGGTATCCAATTCAGGCCGATCGATATATATTAAATCGAGTGATGTAAACACTAATTTACGGATGTAGAATGCCAAAGGAAAGTTTTTAAGTTGATCGAACCTTAACTACCACCCGCGGATAGAATCATAGAATCATAGAACTTTGGGGTTGTCTCAAGGTAGATAATTAGATGTTTTAACTTTTTTTTTTTTAAATTTCCTTACTTAAAATCAGATTTATTATTTTGACACTAGATCTCGACATTCGACTTTATTAGGAAAAGAATTTTGTTTGGGATGAACTCTATAACTTATAAATAAGGAAATTTTAGCATATTTTCATGAAAGTATTTAAATTTGGATCGACATCGAATCGGACAATTAACATGGTCATTAGGTCATTAATTTGGTTGAATCTTTGTGAAAAGATCGATAAATGTATAACGTTTTTTCAAACATAAAAAATATAAGTTAAAAAACAAGTACAATACAAATTGACAATATGAGCAAAAATAAGAAGAAAACAGACAGAAAAAATGAATGCTAAAGGAGAATTGAACTTCAAATGTCACTTACTAATGAGAATTATTGACATAAATGATTTTGTCACTAAATTTAATAGTTACATATAAAATACCTATAGAATAAATATATTAATATTTTCAAATTATACCGACAGAGATCAAACAATTTTTTAATTTAATGCGTAAATATTGTATGTATTTATCAACAATTTGAGATTCTATAAGTAAATATTACCTACAACTATTTTTCCAACATTTAACAATTATTTTAATACTTACCTCTGATTTTTCTCAGAAATTTAAACCGATTTTTCTTATAGTGTTCGAGTCCGAATCGAAATGAAAACTTAAAATTAATGCATAAGCATATGAAAATTCAAGAAGAAATTAGTGACATGAAATTTGGTTTTATTTTGTTTCTTGTTAGTGTTGCACGTTGAAAAGTTTAGTCTGTAGCTTTCTTATTTTTTCTATATTAAATTCGGAAAAAAAAAAAAAGAGAAAACAAAAGTTGAACCGAATCAAGGGCCGCTAGGTCGACAACTTTTATCAGAGTGCAATAGATTTCTTGTCACCCATTTTAATTATAGACCCGATCTGGCGTCATTGCGGTTCACTATTTTACCGATTTAATCCGGTCCGATTTAAAAACATTGACTATCACGGTATTGATCAATTTGATAATACATGTATCCTATCATATTTATATCAAATGATCACTCATAATTTACAAACAGACCAAGTCCAGACATCACGCGATTATTTTAGTGGCATCAATAAAAAAGCGGGAGGCTGTCATCAGACATAATCAAACGTAAACTTGGAAACTAAATTATATAAAAAAATTAGTCAAAACATATACAGACAATGACAGAACTGCACGAAAAATATTGTTTAACAGCTATTACTTACTGAATCTATCAATTACTTCCTTTTTCCCCTTGAAATCATCCCTCAATTACTTCTTGGTACCTAAATTTTAATGGTATGAAATTTCCATGCTTTTAGTACTCAATATTCATCAATACCGACATTAAATTGAGAACAATAATGATTTCTTCGTATGCATCGAATTTACAGCCAATACATATTAAATAATAAAATAGCATTTCAAGCCAAAAGAATATCTCCAAATGTCGCAAAACAGTATCCCAACATCCAATTTCCAGCTCCACCAAGATTTCATTTTGTCCTTTATTTAATGTGACATTTACTTTTATTTGAAAAGAATCAACAACTCTTATTTTATATGGATAAACATAAATCAGGATGAAATAATTAATATTGAGCAAATATAGCAACTAAATCAAGAAAGAAACTGTTTTCTCTATTGTATTTCATACATTAGAAAAAAGCGGGTAAAATTGAATATTAAATTTGAACGTTTTTTTAACCATAGCCCACTCTTTTAAGCATAAGAAGAGCCAAACTTTTCAATTGGGGGAAGAGTTCTTTCAATTTTGATAAAAAAATAAATCAAAAAATAGGATAATAAACATCACACCGACCATGTGATTAGTTTTTAGCTAATTCGTTCCATACCATAAAGAAAATACATACACGCAATATACATATATATACGAATAAGTCTCTTGTAAAGATAGTCCTATCATGACTCACGAAACCCCCAAAACAAATAAATAAAGTCTAAGAAATAAAAATAAATTCGGTCTCATATAAATTTTTGAGGCGAGACTTATATGAGGAGACCGTCTAATAACTATGTCCATCGATTGTTTCATACAAATATTTGTCTTTTTAGAATAAATCAAGGTTGGGGAGGGAGTTGAGTGATAATCAAATCCATGCACAAGGCTGAGATTTCAAATGCCTTACCACCAGTTCACGAACAATTTCCAAAATTAGATCCACCCTAGAATTCCCCTTTTTTCCTAATATTTTTCTCATCCAAACATGGTGTAATGAAATTTCCACAAAATATCAAAAAAATATACATATAAATAAAAACATATTTGATTGAAATCCAAGAGCGTCGCGTGGGTTGGGTTTTGCCAAGTGCTAACCCCTTTCCCGGAACAAGGATAAGACCGTATTATATTCACAAAACAAAACCGTACGTATACAAATTTTACCAAATCCAGTGTATCAGTTCCATATTATCTATCTACCCTACTAATATGCAAATCTCCACTGTCCACTCATTCCTCACTTGTCTCCCTTTTCATTCTTTTTTACCATCGTAAATAGTAAAATCATTTCCTTATTTCTTTTTTTCCACCCTGGCCGTCCTTTAACGCGTTCACGCGTCTTCTTGCCTTGTGGGGTTCTCCCATTATATATCTTTCTCTTCCTCTTTCCTTTTTTCCTTAGCAGGTGCATTCCATTTTCCATCTGCATCTGTTCTTTGCTTTCCCACTTTCCTCTCCCTCTTTCAATTTCTTGATATTTTTTTGATTTTCCCTTTTTGGTTTAATAATTAATACGAAAGAGAAAATATGCCTTCAATGGCGGAGCAAGAATTATTCCTCCCTTCGACGCCGGGAAAGTTCAAGGATAAATCGCACTCAATGCACCGGCAGTTTCACCGGTGTTTCGCGTCGACGAGTACGATGTTCTTGTGGGCCCTATTCTTGGTGGCCCTCACGGCGGCGTATCTGAGTTTCCAGTCGTTCGTGGATTCCGGCAGCAAGTATTTCTCCTCCGCGTGGGGCGGCATCCACTGGGAGAGACAGGTTCGCTCCTCCGCGCAGATCCACCGGCAGAACGGGTTTTCCGTCCTCGTTACCGGTGCCGCCGGTTTTGTAGGATCGCACGTTTCGCTCGCCCTCAAAAAACGCGGGGACGGCGTCGTAGGGTTGGACAATTTCAACGACTACTACGATCCGTCTCTGAAAAAGGCCCGAAAAAGCCTCCTCAATTCCCAAAACATCTTCATCGTGGAGGGTGACGTCAACGACGCGCGCTTGTTAGCAAAGCTCTTCGAGATCGTCCCCTTCACCCACGTGATGCACCTGGCGGCGCAGGCCGGCGTACGATACGCCATGGAGAATCCCCATTCTTACGTGCACAGCAATATAGCGGGTCTCGTCACGCTTCTCGAGGCATGCAAGACCGCCGACCCGCAACCCGCTATTGTGTGGGCCAGTTCGAGCTCCGTTTACGGGTTGAACGAGAAAGTACCATTTTCCGAATCGGATCGGACAGACCAACCCGCTTCGTTGTACGCCGCGACAAAGAAGGCCGGTGAGGAAATCACCCATACCTACAACCACATTTACGGGCTATCGATAACCGGGTTGAGATTTTTCACGGTATACGGACCCTACGGCAGACCCGACATGGCGTATTTTTCTTTCACCCGGAATATACTGCAAGGGAAACCGATTACGATTTACCGGGGCAAGAACCGGGTTGACTTGGCCCGGGATTTCACTTACATTGATGACATTGTGAAGGGTTGCGTGGCCTCGTTGGATACGGCAAAGAAGAGTACGGGTTCGGGTGGGAAGAAACGGGGCCCGGCTCAGTACCGGATCTTCAATTTGGGCAATACTTCACCGGTGACGGTGCCGATGATGGTGGGAATATTGGAAAAGCATTTGAAAGTGAAGGCAAAGAAGCATGTTCTGGAAATGCCAGGAAACGGCGACGTTCCGTTCACACATGCCAATATAAGCTCGGCCCGCAGGGAATTAGGGTACAAGCCCACAACAGATTTGCAAACCGGATTGAAAAAGTTTGTTAAATGGTACTTATCCTATTATGGCTACAATCACGGAAAGTCTGTAAAGTGATTTTAATTTTAATTTTTTATTTTCTTTATTTTTCTCGTTTGATTTTTACTTTTTAGGGTTATTTTTTTCCTAATTTCAAGGGACAAAGGATGGGAAAAGGGTAAAAAAGAAAAAAAAAAGTGCATATATTATTTTCTCGAGGATAAGGAGTGGAGAAGAAGATTGACTCCTATCTTCATTTTAGATTTTTTGTTGTTTTCTTTCTTGTAAAGGATAAAAAAAGCTGTCAAGTTTGCCCATATGACTTTTCTGTCCCTGTGTATTTCCAAATACATGTTTTTATAATTTTACCTCCATAATTATTACAGCCTTTTCAGTTCAAACTTCAAATGTTATTTTGATTAAGTTTTTTAATGTTTATTGGTGGCGCCAGTGAATATCATTTAATCTCAATTATTACTTCATTTTTCATTTGAAAAGTATTAATTGATATTGGAATTGTTGTGAGGTGACAAATTAGTTAAGAATAATTCGTGATATGTGGTGCTAGTATTTTATAATAATATACTTGAAGGTTTCAGTATTCTGCCACGGTTTTTATATTCTATATTTTAGTTCTCTGAGGTTAAAAAATTTGATAATTGGACTGTATTCAGTATGCACATGAATGTGACAAATGCATGATGCGTGGAACTTGTTATGTTGCTCCACTCAATTAATATTACAATTTACAAGTGTTTTTATAACAAAATAATTGTATTTTTTTTCCAACTATGTTGATTTGGTACTAAATATGTACAAATTGTGACTTGGCTTTTACTGTATTCTTTTATTGTAAGTTATTTTGTTAGAGATGGGGGCATATCTGTCTACTACTCATAAAACAAAAATAACAAAAACTAGTAAAAAGGAAAAAACCACTATCGCTCTCAAATCCTTTTTAGATGCTTTTTTTAATGAAGGGAACAAGGAATAGTTTTCTCAATTTTATTTTATGATAATTACATATACACCCTCAATTCTAGAGGAGATGAATGCAAAACTCTACTATTGAATGTGACAATTGGTTAATAACTAATTGAGTTGAGGCATAATTGGTAATATTAGTAAAGTTAAGGGCACTCCAGTAAATAAACATCTGTGTACGGAGTAGTATATTTAAGTTTTGAGTGATTGGAGGTACAGATGACAGCTAAGGTTTGGTTGCACAAAAATGCACAGTAGGGACAGCTGCGATATGGTGCGCGTAACACGGCTACGATCAAGTGTGGGGCCCATCCCCACGTGAACACTACCCTTTAGCTGTTTGATTGGGCCCAATATCGTGGTTCGCCGACACTTGTACCTTGGCGTTTCATGCCGACACTTTGGCGGGTTTTAATATGTGGGCTTTCAATGTTCACTTTGGACTTGGACCTGGGCCCACTGGGTTTAATCTCTCTTTTGTTTTGCGTGCGTAGGTGGAGCTCAGACATTTGTGCTTGATAAAATAAAAGATTTTATTATAATATCTTTTATCGATAAGATGTTTTTATGAAATAATTGAATCAAAATTTAGTTTAAAAACGGATTATTAAAATAATTGAATAAAATAAAATCATGGATTTATAAAGGTTTTAATAATGACAATTTTGCAATATCATAAAAATTAAAGGAACTTATAAAGATATTTAAAATAAAAGACAAACTCCTTAGGTTGCGAATTGCGATACTATGTTTTCGTTTGAGTTTTTTTTTTTCACTAGAGAATAATGATGAAAAAAAATTGTAAGAAGAAAAATGAATTTTGGACTTGTGTTTGGATTTAAGATGAATATATAATAATAAAAATTAATTTTATATAGAAATAGACAAATAACGATTGAATATGATTAGTAATTTGAAAATATATTGGTGAGTAAATAGTAAAATTTATGGAAAAATGTGTAATAATAATTGGTGATTTGATAATTTATTTTAGAAAAATAAATAGATGTGATTAGTGGAAGAAAAAGTGAAAGCTGGGTGAATAAGTGAGTGATTGCTTGACATTTCGTTTCGCATTTTTTTTTACTTTTAGAGAGAATAGTGTAAAAAAAAATATTTTTAGAAAATGAGAATGGATTTTGAGAGTGTAATTGGATATAAGATGAAAATATGATGATGATAGTTGATGTGATAGTTTTTAGTATAATAGTATTTAGTATGTGATTGGTGATTTGAAAAATAAGAGATAGTGAATAGTGTATTTGTGATATGATTGTATAATAATGATAGTTGATGTGATATTTTTAATTAAAATTATAAATGGATGTGATTGATGATTTGAAAATGAGAAAAGTAAATAGTATGGCCTTGTATGGTTATGTTTCCACGGATTATTTCTAGTTTCTAGTGTTGGAAAATGAATTTTCAGAATTTATTGGTTTCGTGTGAAAACGGAATTATGTTTGGATGAGTGAATGAGAATGAGTTTTATGTAGGTTTGGAAATGAGATTATGTTTGGTTAAGTAGTTTTGAAATAGTATTTTATGAATATAATAATTTGAAAAGTTGATAGTTGTTGAATATTTTAAATGATTATATAATATTATATTTGTAAGATTGTAGGTTAGTGAGTCCCATTAGATATATATAGTAGTATTTTAAGTAGATAAAGTTGGTAATGGAGGGTCCACATATATAATTAGATTAAAAAATAAGAATAGTGATTGATAAGTGATGTTTTTTTTTTTTTTTTTTTGAGCAAGATTGATAAGTGATGTTGGGTAGTGTATAGAGTTGAGAATTGAAATTGTAGTTTGAGATGATGTTTTATGTGAAAAGTGGAAAGTGGAAATAATGATTTCCATTGGAAATTTTAAACAAACGTGATTCAATTTACATGAATAGTTGGAAATTGGAAATGGGGCTTGGAAATATAAACAAACAAGGCCTATATTTTTGGAAAATTTTCACAAACAATGACATATTTGTTCACCGCTAAACACCTATAAAAGTCTAACAATCCTCAAAGAGAAACGAGATCAATCGTAGGGTAGCAAGTTGACCACAAGTCGTCTCTCAAGGAAGACTTAGCCAGCAAATAATTATTATGTATCACAATAGACAGAAAATAAATCCAAACACTCTACCCGCATTTGTTGGTTTTAAATAAACTAAAAGAAAATAATTAAAAAAATAAATTAAAACTAAGCAGGATTAAACTTGGAGAAAAAGATATGGGAGAAAGTCTAGGATTATGGATTCATCTCATCAAACTTGCAGTTGAGAATATCAATTAATTGATCATGCGGTTAACAAATATAACAATCATGTAAAGACTAGGTCTAGATCGATAACTCGTATTCTGATTAGGGCTATCCCAACATAATTTGCTATTTTCATTAAACATAAGGTTAGATAATACATTTCGATTCATATCTAACACCCTGAATAAATTTAATCTAGGGATAATATCTTGATCGATCTCAATTATCCCTTTAAACAATCGAGAGTTGGCAAATGTTCACTTGGTTTTATACCATTGATTTGGGCTTCCAAGACTTGAGTTTTGTGTTGTTTTTGAGTATTTTGAGTCATTTGAGTAGCCAAGTCATGTTGAGAGCCAATTATATTGAGTTTATAGTCATACTAATGAATTTTGTATCAAAAGAAGTACTAACGAGCAAACAACGAGAGATTGATTTGAAGAAACGTCCAAACGCGCGTCTCGAAATTTCCATCACTGGCAGCGTTTCGTATTTTAGCCATAACTCTCTCTACAAAATTGATATTGGGATGATTCAAGTAGATATGGAAAGCTAAGAGATAGAGCTACAACTTTGATGAAGGGCTCAAAATCAAATTCGAACTGTGTTGGGCGCTAAAACCGGGCGTAGTGGCTGGCCAGGTCAGTAGAGTTTTTATCCCCAAAAATTAAAGTTGGGAGCTGCAGCGCCACGGGCGGAATTTCTATGTTTCTCCACATTTTTCTTAAACTTTTGAGGGGATATAAATAGAAGATGGGAGCCTTGATCTAGGGTATGAAGGAAAGGTGGGAATACACCCAAGAACACAAGAAATATATCAACTTCATCAAGGAAGAACCAATGGAAGAATCGGGTCAAATCGGAGCTTGAGGATTGAAGATTAATCGAGAGATTATCCATTTCCCTAAGTTTTCTCATTCTTTGTGCTTTAATCTTTCATTTTAGCTTGTCATGAATATGAACAATTTGTCTATGAGTTGTTTATTTGTAATGAGTAGCTAAACTTCTTGTGATTTTCGGGTTTTGAAAGTAGATTAATTGAACTCTTGTTGAATGTTTTAATCTTAGTTGAAGTTATTGTCTTGAAGCCTATTTGAGTACTTTGTTCTTATTCTTGTTTTATCATTTGGCCAATGATTTAACTTGTTTGATATATTGATTCATAATTCGAGAGATGAGTTTCAATATTAGATCTTGAGTACTTGACATGAATATTTACATAATCGAGAGGTTTGTGAATATTTGTGAGGATATTTGATATTTTGTGCATTTGGGAGTTGTGTATCTTATGTTGAGTAGAGATCTTTAGCATAGATATTTCAATCTACACTTTATATACATCTCAAGAGGGAGGATAAAATACCATTGTGATCGTCTTATAGGTATATTGATAATAACTTTGACTTTGATTAAATCGGACAATAAGAGAAATATTAATTGAAACCATAACCAGGAATCCATTTCATTCCTTGATAATTCCATTATTCTTAGTATCTTGTGTATTTGTGGTTAATCTTGTCTTTACTTCTACTACAATTATCAAATTTCGATCGTCTAAATAAAAATAAGACTATCTTAGTTCATCTAGAAATAGAGAAGATCCCTCAACTCTTGTTCTTATTTTGTTACTTTCTCCATATTTTGTAAGATGTATTGTTGTATTCTTATGGATTCATTTTCTTTAATCATGAGCTAAACTCTATAATTCTAGAGGGATGATGTAATCTATGTTTGAACTTATGTTTTGAAATTGTGGTTTGTCAATCTAGATCTATCAATTTATTTGTGCTATTTGGATCTATTGCTTCTAAATTACTTGATCAATAATTTAGAGTGTTTGGTGTATTTGATTTGACACTTGAGAGAGGTAATTGAATACATGACCTTGGAATAGCATAACCAGATTTCATAGAATTGAGAAATTTGTGAATCCTTTAAAGTCATTTATCAAGATTCATAGCTTTTATTGAGATTTCAATTGGCGATTTTTATAGAGATATTGATTTCTCAATTAGATCTAAAATCATTTGGCACTTTCGAGAGAGGAAATGATTATTGTAGAAATCTTGACTTATAAATTGATAATTGATGATTGATAAACCATATTGATAACATAAGGGATAACTAGATTCATCATACCTCTAGAATTCATTTAATCATTTGGATAAACTCATTGATATTTTTCATATTCTTGATTTATTTTTGGTATTTTTAGTATAATCAACTTCTTCAAATATTGAATTTCTAAATAAAGTTAGACTACTATATTATAGTACTTAGCAATAATTCGATAATTATTCCCCTGTGGATTCGACAACCTTACTTCTCTATATTAAAACTTGACACCGTAGACTTGCGGTTACAAAAATCTCTAACAAGTTTTTGGCGCCGTTTTTGGGGACTAATATAATTTTTGGTGCTAATATTGCGATAGATATAATTATTCTTAATTTAGACATTTTTTTATTTTATTTCATTTTTCTTTTGTAAATTCTACTTCTACAATGCTTGATTTGTTTCTTTGAATTGGTATAGGTGCACCAGTTCGGATGAAAGAAGTCAATTATTTCAACAACTGGAATTTCTACGATTATTGGAATAATCCTACTCCTACACACTATTGTTGATTGGAGGAATTACGAAGATTTTTCATATGCTAATACGGAGAATGTGATTCCACCACCATCAAGCTTCAATGTAATAAATGGGTTTACCGATCAGGGGTAAAACCATCTTTGGAAAGACGCCTCATTTCATTCATGAATCAACGACTTCATTCATGAGTCAAATAAATTTATTCATGAGGAAAATGAGAAATAGCTTTACCAAGAACGAAGCAAAGATGGACGAGGATGAAGTTGCAATTGACACAATTGGCCAATACTATGGATTCACAATTGAAAAACCTCGAGACTCAAATGGGCCAATTAGTTACAATTGTTGGTGGGCAACAACAAAAGAGCGATTTTTGAGCACCACCGAAGTCAACTCAAAGGAACAAATATAGTGTCATTCATCGAAGGAATGTTATCGAATACGAGGAGTTGAAGATCCTGGAAGAGCAAGAAAGTTGAGAACCACACAGATTGTATGTCATGCACGGTCAAATAGTATGTGGCGCGAAAAGGAATAAAAACAGGATAAGGAACACACAACCCAAGCGTGTACGAATGAGCGGTTCGTGTGAGATATTATAAGAAAGTTGTTCTAGAACGAGAAAAACACTCGATCATACTTATGCAAACGAACAATATACACGTAAACCCGGATCAAGTATATTCCTACGCCAGGACTCAAATCCTTGCTTGGACACCCCAAGTATGCATTATTAGGTGCAAGTGAGGCAAATATGACACTTGACCATGACCCCAAGCAGCTAATATATGCATTCAAAGGGAGGCACCAATTCATACGTCGAGCTATAGACGGTAAATCTAGCGTTTGTTGGGAGGCAACCCAATGGTAACTTCACATTTTCTTTCTTGAAATTCTATCTTTTCCTTGTTTCGATATAATTTCATTCAAGTTTGGGGGAGAGTTAGTATTTTGATCGAAATGTGTGAGTATTTTGATTTGAAGTGTGTAAAAAAAAATTACATTTGTTTGTGTGTTTTCATATAGTTGCATGTAGAGCATTTTAAGTTGCATTTGCATTAGTAGCATGTTTACGATTTTAGCATGTTTATTCTTTCATAGATTTTAGGGAGTGAGTTAATCTCTTGATTGTAACTTGTGATTGATTTTGAAAATTTTGTATTGTTTGGATTGAGTGTTGAGCATGAGTTGATTGAGCCATAAATAGATAACATTGAGCATGTTAAGATGGAAAACTTGGTTTGATGTTTTGAATTGCATATTTACAAGCCCCGTGAGCTTTTGAGTCTTTCTGCTTTCATCATATGCGTCTTGTTGTTAATTTGAGTGTATCATTCATGTTGTTAGAATTCTAGAACTTGCTCTAGTATCTCTGTCAAGGTCACATGTTGTATGCGGTGTGAAAATGATCAAAGGCCATTTTGTTAGCCCTTCAAGCCTTTTGCTTACCTAATGATGATATTGAAATCCCTAGTTAGCCAACTTGAGCCTATTGCCTAATTTTTGATAGCCACAATTCAAGACTTAACTTGATATATTTGTTACCCTACACTTGAGCGTATAGCATTTGAGTAAAGGGATTAAACGAGGTTAAATGGGTGAAATCAAAATTTTAGAAGATAATGTTAGAGTTGGTTAATGGGAACAAAAGAGAAAGAAAAAGGAGATATGAAATGTTGAAAACTCATATAAGAGTCCAAAAAAAAAAAATTCTTCGATGAATGAGTTTTCTTTGAATGAACTTGGAGGTTAAGAATTGTAATGTGAATGGTTGAGTTTACAAAATAAAGGGGATGGAGATAAGAAGAGTTGGTGAAAATGAGAGATGATTTGAGTAGCATATTGAGCTTTAATGTAGATGAATTATATGCTCACCGGGTCTATACGCTCGAGCTTGAGTCACTCTATCCATATTTTCCTACCCCAACCAAAGAGCCTTCATTACAACCAAAGGAAAAAGTCCTTTTTGATTCACAATTTTGCATACATCCTAGTGGCGGAGATATGAGCCGATTTGCAAGCCTATGGTAATTCTCGCAATATTGAATTGAATTGAGCGTAAACACGTCCCTATATTCATTAGAGATGAGAGTATACACTTGATCTTTGTGAGGTGTAATTCTTAGCATTTACCATGGTTTCTTTAATAAGTGCTCTATATTAGATGTTTGAGGCTTGGTTAATTCATTGATTGACACCTATGATGAACAATACGAATTTTATGGAGTTGTTGTGCGTTTTACTTTTCATTACTCCTAGTCATGTGTTATCTTGTTTCTAAAAGCGTTGACCGGGACGGCCAATCAACAAATAAAACAATTTATTCAGAAAACAGATCAATTAATCAATACTCATGCTTGTTTGTTTGAAGCAAATCATCATAATCCTAGAACAAGGAAATTAGTTCATGCTTGGGGATGTGATCATAATCTCAATTGAAGGAAAGAAAACAATCATAAACATGATCATGCAACAATAATAATCACCCAACAATTGAAATCGGACAAAAGAGATGAAGAAATCTTACTCTTTGATTAAGAAGCAAAAATAACTTCAAGGGGAAGAATCCAAGCAATCCCGGTGTCGAATGAAGAGAAAAATACCAAAAACTAAAGTCTAAAAGTCTATGAATGAAGGTGTGAAAAAGGGGCTCCCCAAGTCCTATTTATAAGCTAGAGTCCTAAACAATGTGGAAGAGCCAAAAATCGGATAAAAATCGAAATTTCGTGTTCAAAGACGACACCACGCGCGCGCCAGCGCAAAAGCCCGCACCGACCTTCCCTCGCGCCGCAGCTGAATCCCGCTTCCTCGCATGGTTTGTCTTCTTTTTTCGCCGCGCGATCGATCGCCGCCAGCGCTTCTCTTTTGCCCGCAAGACGCTACATGTGTGTCTTGCGCGCCGCACAAGACTCGTAGCCGATGTTTGTCATTATGCCCGTTTTCTCCATTTTTCATCCATTTTCGAGCCTCTTTTCATCATAACCTATAAAAATGACAAAGAACACCCTACGTAACACTCGACACTATAACCAATACTTTAAGCTATGGAAATATGCATAATCACACACAAAATAAAACAAAAACACACAAAAATAATACTCAAAAACATGCAAAACAATATTAATACAAAATTTTGTCCAAAAAGTGGAAGGAGCTAAATTTTTTTCCCAAGCAAGCACTCCTAAATATTTTTTTCCAAAAATTTCACTTCCATTCATTCACTTTTCTTAGTCAAAAATTCTCACTAGCCAAAATTTTCCTTTTTAATTTTTATATCCAATCACAACCTTGTTTCTTTAAAAGAAAATATCTCAACAGTTTATTTTATAGGTTCATAAACATATATTTGTTTTTGAATGGTATAAACTTATTTCCTGTGTATTTAACATTTTAGGCCTTTTATAAGTCCTCACACATTCTATAAAACATTTTAAGGAGTTGAAACTCACTAAACACCTCTAAATTGTAATTCCTATATTAAAAAAAAGGTTTTTTTGGCATAGGTTTGGATGAAATCGAATTCATCTACTTAAAACAATTGATTCTCAAATTACTATTACAAAAAAGTATAATTTTATGATTTTATTGTTAAAAAAATCAAGATTGAATATATATGCCATCATCGTACATATACTGAATATGTTGAATGTTTTGACACGTATTCCATACAATAATAGCTAGATCGAAAAAACATCATACATCGACGCGCTAGAAAATGAAGAAAACAATTATAATTTATCGGTTGAAACATTAACGTTTGTGTTTATGGAGAAGTCAAATAAAGGGGCACAAAAACAATATACTTTTTTTTTAATAACTCAGATTTTATGTTCATATATGACTACTTTTCAGAAAAAACATCCTCGACCCCTCATGTTCGTCCAAATAAACTGCGAGAATGTATAATGGTTTGGGTTAATATCCTCAACTATCGCAGAAAAGAGTCATTTTCGAAGTGATTGTTTCATATCGACTCCTCTATTCAAATCAAGATTCCTATCGAGTTCCACCATTATATGGGGGTGCTCGAATCCTTGACTTTTAATGGAGAGGCAAATAATTACTAGCAATTGTAAGTGAAGGTGGGGAGACAAACACTTTCATCCACCGACACTTTGTGGGGTCCTTTTGGTGATCAACATTTATCATTCAAAGAAGAAATATATTTGAATTTACTAAGGTTATGTTTGGACACTTAAAAAATAATTGATCATTTAGTTGTTCTAGAACTATCCAAGTAAGTGAGTACATATTCGATTGGTTAAATTCTTTTAGGTTAAATCTTGTCGGCCGCCATTTTGTGTATCAATTCACACCCATTCCATTAGTAATATTTATATATGATTTTTCTTGGATTTGGCCATTTTGATCCGGTCAAATTAAGAATATTTTTGAACTCTTAAAATGGAAGCTCAGTCTAGCTCAATGTACAAACCAAACTAATTTTGCTAGCTTTAATTCTAAATTATATATACATATTGTTGGGTGAAATTTCTCGGTGTATGGTTTGCTTTTTTGAGAAAATTTTTGATTTTTGTGTATGGTTTAAGTCGAGGCCTCGATTTGAATCGGTCTCCGCAAGACGAAAACGCCCGCACACCGAGTGCTTACGGTTTGCGTTCGCCTCTAAGATACAACGACTTTTACGTCTCGAGTTTACGAAAGACTTGGAAACTCGAAACACAAACGAACAACAAAAAGTTCGAACTTTCAAGCTTTGAAGGAGGAAAAGGGCAAGATGCAAAAATGTAATGCTCGATTAATGTTATCGATTATTTTCGTCTCTTTAAATACTGCTTTTTTGATCACCAGGGATCGAATTTTATAGGCTTTAGAAGTATGGAAGGAACATGTCTTTTGGCTCGAAAAAGACACCTTTGATCGAACAGACGCACTTACAGGGGGAGCACACGGCGCAGAACGCGGCGTCGCGTCTGCCGTCTTGGCGCATGCTCAAACTTTCGGCACCAAAGACGACCCGCACGCACGGGCGTGTGCCCGTGCGTGTAGGCGGCAAACTCTCGGCAGTAGCACGACCCGACCGCACGGCGTGCTTCTCGCCCGTCTTGCTGGGCCGAAAGTTTTTCCAGGTTGAACTCTTTTAATTAATTACAAAAATTAAGTAAATCTATTTAATTAATTACAAAAATTAATTAAATATTTTAAAGGTTTTTGGTCAAAAAGAATAAAGGGCCTTGAAGCCCAAGCCCAAGCCCACGCCCACGACCCGCCGGCGCATGCAGCAGCGTGTGTCTTTTTGACCAAACCCACAAGCATGTAGGCCCTCCCCTTTAAAAACTTTGGTGCCCCCAGGGCCCAAACCTATTTGTCCAACTTGGGATAAATAAAGTGTGCAACTTTACCTCCTTTTTCCTATGTGGGATGGAGCATCTCTCCTCCCCCACATTTTCCATTTTCCATACCATTTATTTGTATTAAGTGGCTAACTTCTTGCATTAATTTCTCATTCACCCGAATCGGTTTTGAGAAATTCCAAATGCCATTCTCATCTACTCTCTTAGTAGAATTTTTACAAATAATTTAATTCCATTTTTCACAAATGGAAACCACTTAATTAATTGGTCAAAATCGGGTCAACATCCCATTTATCAAAGACCAATTCCAACACATATCAAATAATTACAATTTGTACTTTACTTTTTGATAATTCTTTTCCTTTGCTTTCAGTTTTTTCTCATCAAATTAAAGAACTAAACTCAGTATAACTATAATGATACGCTTAACTTGCTTATATATGTAAAATATGGTATTATCAATGCTATACCATATATATGGTATATTTACTGTATGAATAAATGACTAATGTATCGTTACAATAGATATACACCAAATGTATGTACACTAAATATTGTAAATGATGTACACTAAATATAGCACATTTACTAGACAGTAAAATATCATATTAACTAAATCACGGAACAACTTGTTTGAGAGCAGTATTTTTTTTTTTTTCTTGTTAGCATTGTAGAATTTAGGATCTTATTGGAATCCTCTCAACTCTGGGAAGAACAAGAAGTATTAAGTTTGTTTGGGACAATTTTCAAACGTTTTGTTTATGTATTTTCCTTGCTTCGAGTGAGATTGTAATATCCAAATATATTAAAATAATAATCAAAATTAATAAGCTTTTACCTTGCTAGTTTTCAGAGCTGAGGCGATGATATGAAAAAAAAAAATTTAAGGTATACATATTAATAGAATAACAACAATTATGTTCGACTCCCCAAATCTAATAATAATTGATCTCTTCCCGAATCAAATTCATACGAATGTTATTTAGTATGAGCTCTCATCAAATTTTCACCAGCTTGCATATGCCATAAGGAGCAATTTGATTGAGTGGAGTTTTTGACCCATGATCTCCACCCCACAAGAGATTTAAGTCCCTTGCGGTTGCCAGCGGGCTAAGCCCCCTAGTTGTAAGTGATGTATTTTTAGATACATTTGAGGGAAAAACCCTTGACTTTTATGAATGACTAATTTATCTAAAACTCTATTTCAATTAAAAAAAATTACTTCTTTCTAGTTTTTCCTTCTATAATATTTTATATTCACAGTAAGAGACGAGAAGTTTGATACTAGGCATTTACATTTGCATTTACTTTACGAAGATATTGCATTTTAAGTGGAGGTTTATTTTCGCTATGTCTATATTAAATGTTTTTATTATTAATAAAGACGGGTTGGGTCGATCAAGTCAACTGAAGATTCACGGTCAACAGGGAATTCACGGGTCAAAAAAAGTCAATTGTCCCGCCAAAAATAGTGCGATAATACTTTTTGAGAAAAAAATAATATTTTTAAGACAAATAATACTTTTGAGCGAAAAATAATACTTTAATTAGAAACATATAATACTTTTGATACAAAAAATGATATTCATTGTTAAAAATAGTGTTGAATGATATTTTTCACTTAAATATTTAATATGTATAATACTTTTCCACTTAAATGTGTAATATTTTTCACATAAAACTCTAATATTTTTTAGTTTAACATGTATATTTTGTAGTTCAACATGTAATAACTTTCTCTTAAACGTGTAATACTTTTTATTTAAAACTATAATACTTTTCAGTTCAACGTGTAATATTTTTTACTCAAAATTATTTTCAGTTCAAAATGTAATACTTTTCAATTCAAGTAATACTTTTCACTTAAAGCTACAATATTTTCAGCTAAAATGTAATAATTTTCAGTGGTAGTTTTCAGCGATGTTTTTCTTTTTCCTCTTTATTTTTCTTTTTCCCTCCATCTTCTCCTTTGTTTTTTTTTTTTTTTGTATTTCTTCTTTTCCCCCATTCATTTCGTGGCTTAATCAATGTTCCAAGAGAATGACAAAAGATTCATTTGGAAACTTAAAATCTCCATTAATGGAGTATCGCGCCCTCGGGAGCCATTAGCTTTTTCTCTATAGTTGAATCTGATTTACTACTTCCTTTGTCAGATACACGACCACGCTTTGATCATTTGGGCCCTGATCCATAGACGGATCTAAGTTTCATAATATGGGGGCACGTGCCCCCATAAATTTTTCTCTTTTTTTAATAATTATATTATATATTTTTTATTTTTAAAATTTATATATTAATTAGATAAATAAAAAACAAACTATGCTCCACTAATGGTTTTATATGTATTTGTTTTTGTTTTCTTTACTATTTATTATTTATTTTTATAAATTATATATATTTTTTGAGTACAATGGGGAAAATTTGGGGAGGGGACACACACACCCGTATGGGATCGAACCCGGGTCATTCGCCCTTACAACACATGTCTCAACCACTACAGCACAAGGTTGATCCCTTATAAAATTATATATTAATTAGGTTAAAAATTAAATTAGTGTGCCTTTACTAATCTTGACCCTACTAATTATTTTTTATTATAATTTATAAGTGTATTTATTATGTACCCCCCATTATAAAAAATCTTGAATCCGTCCCTGCCCTGATCCACCTTACATTGAATGATTACTTTTACATATGTACGAATGCCCAACTTCATCACCATATTTAATAGTGTATTACTTTTATATCAAAAGTATTACATGTTTCTGTTTAAAGTATTACGTTTTTGTTGAAAAGTACGTATTATGTGTCTTAAAAATATTTTTTTTTTCTCAAAAAGTATTACTGTGCTAATTTTGGCAGCTTGTTGACCTTTGGTTGACCACGAATTCGTTGTTAACCAGCAGATTTTCATGGTGATCATGTCCGACCCGATCCATCTCACAGATAGAGATCCGTGAGACGGTCTCACAAGAGACATTCTCTTTATTATTTCTCTTGTGAGTATGTGCGACTGTCTATTGATCTACTATCAATTTAATTATTGACTATTAACACGAGGGACAAAAGTGGTATAGGAAAAAAAGTTCCTCCTGTGAAACTTTGGCAGTTTGAACTATTGATATTAAAATTCATGAATGATTGTATTTAATATGGACATTGTTATGAATTTACAGCTATTAAATGCCCATCCCATGTATATTTATATTCTACATATAAATGAATGAGTTTCTACAGATAAATGAATAAGTCGGGAGTCAGGACGTACGCAAAGGGGATGATGGAATTATCGACCAAGCTATTATTTAATATCTAAACAATTGCAAATTTATTTAATATTGAACGAGACAATGAATTGTTTTGGAGTTATTTTTAAGGTTTTGAGACTTTGCTTTTAATTGGAGTATTTGGAGTTTTTATCAATTCGTAACGTTGGTGTGTTTTGTTAGTAAACAAGATCTAAGTTTACATCTTTTTAGCACTTTATTATTAAGTTGTATATGACTTTTATTTAGAAATTGGGATGTGACACCATCAAAATCTAGGATAACTCTCTGGTGATTACAGTTGCAACCTCGTAGTTGTCTCAGTCAAGAAAAGGAAAAATAAGATTTTTAGTCTTATGAGTTGGACTTTTTTTAGAATTAGTCCTCTAAATTGTCACATTTATATTTTAGTCCTTCAATTTTCAAATTTCTAGATATTCAGTCCTTTAACTTTCAAATTTTCTAGATATTCAGTTCTTTAACTTAGCAATTTTAGTATTGGTCCTATAACTTAACTGATTTTAGAAATTTAGTCCTATAACTTAGCAATATTTAAATTTAACTAATTTATTAAAAGGTTAGTAACCCACACTTCACATTTGTTTTATAGGACCAAACGTAAAATAGTTAAATTTTAATTTTTGAATATTAATTAAATTATAAAATCAATTAAAATTAAATTAATTTGATTAATAAAAAATTTAAATAAATAAAAAATTCTAAAACAATTGACGAATTTTAGGAAAATTAAAATAATTACATCAAATTAATAAATTAAGAATAATTTGTCATATTTTTGTAATTAACCTTTGGTTGGGAGAATTATCTCCAAAAAATGGATCTGGACTAAGGTACAAGATGCATTTATTTCAGAATGTTTAAAAAATTAATGCTTGAAATATTTTTAAAAAATTAATTAAATTAAAAAAATTAATTGTTTTTTTTAAAAAGATAACTGTTAATTAAAATTATTCAATTTTAAAAATAAAATTTAATTAAGAATTTTCTTTTAATAAATTAATTAAATTTAAACTATCGTTAAACTATTTGACTAAATTCCCCTAAAAAAAGGTTATATGACTAAATTTCTGAAATATGTTAAGTTATAGGACCAAAAGTAAAATTACTAAGTTAAAGGACTAAATATCTAGAAATTTGAAAGTTAAAGGACTAAAACATGAAGGTGACAACTTAGAAGACTAATTTTCAAAAAGGTCCAAATTACAAGACTAAAAATCATATTTTCCCATCAAAAAAATGGAGAGATTGACTCTTTTCGGTGACATGTCGCCGAAGTTCACGAATGACGGAATGCTCATTGATTCCCAAGCATTCGCTTAACAAGTAACCCCTCAACAAATGCAGTTTATAAAATAGAAATAAATATTGGGGATAATTACAAAAGGTTTGTCTAATCACAAAAAAAAAAAAGAAAAATCAATAGGTTTTTGGAAATTGCAAAAACACCCTAGATGTTTAATTCCGTCTTATATTTTCCCACATTATAAGCTAGAAACATTTCAAAAATCCCCCCGACATTTATATAAATATTACAGTTACCCCCGTAAATTTAAGACAAATCAAACCTAACAGGATATTTTATGATTTTGAAACATTTCTCGATCTTTTTGAAGGGTTTTTTGTAATTATCCTTAAAAATTAAGGAATATTTGTAATTTTCATATATAGCTGGGTTTTTTATTTTAATTAGACCGAGCCTCAAGGTATTTTTTATAATTAACCCCAAATACTTTGATGAGGTTAGCAAATGGAAACATGAACCAAGGGGGCAATAAACAAATATACAAACAACTGACGAATGTGATGGATGAGCTATCAAACTTGCCACAGCAATGGCAAGAGCATCATATAATAGAGAAGCATCAGAATTCAGAACAGTCTTAATTACAAAGAGTACCTTTTCAATTGGGTTTTCAATTCATCTAATAGATAAATCTCAACAATCGAAACCATTTACACAGTTCAATTCTCAAAGTCACAAATGGCTAGGACGACGTCTTCCAGCATCGGTTCTCATCCTCTTTACAGGATTCGCCCATCCAACAGACCCACCACCGCTGCTATTATTCCCTTGTTGAGGAGAAACGGCAGCAGCCCACCCATGCTGGGTCGAACCCTGTTGGGTCGACCCTATTTCCTTCCCACCCGAAATCGAGCCCGGACTTCTAACACTACGGCTGAGCCCAGTAGGTGACAGAGGACCACCCGATCCATTCCCCGGCTTAGCAGCCGTTTTTTCCCTATCTTTCCTCTTCTTTTTGCAGATAACGAGGTCCCCTGGATGAGTGAACGGATGTTCATCGTCCGGTTGAAGCCTCGATTCCTTTTGTGGCACATGGCTCCTCAGCTTACTCCCTTCGGCGGTATGAATGGGGACTCGAGTCTGTGGCTTCTGGAAAGGAGTGTTGTCAGACTCGACATCTTTTACTGATTTTTGGCGCTTGGTCTGACTGGCAGGCGGCGTCTGTCTTCTAGATGGACCAGTAGCCGGTGTAGGTACACCTGAACCGGAAAAGGACATGGAATTTCTGGCTTCTCGGAAATCAGTGTCTGAGAATGCTATGTTCAAGATGTCGAAGAAGAGATCGTGAACTTTCCTTGCCTCTGATCTCACCTATTGCATTGTATCATAGAGTCCGTTTAGCTAAAAGCTTGGAGTTCATTAGCTAACATGTACATAACTTTTGATAGATATAGACACTCTTACGATTCTATATCATAATGAAAATAGTACATAGAGACATTGCAAAATGTAGATCCAATTTGGAGTATATTAAAGAACAATTGAGGAAGAATAGAACAAAGTATCATACCTCATATGTGAACCCATAATACTGCATGCTACACTTCAACATAAACTGCACATCAGACACAAGCTCCATGACTCCACCGTACTCAGATTTGTCAACACGAAGATGGATCTTTCTTAAATCCAAAAGGTTATCCCCTGTCCCACTGGAGTGTTCAATTCTTTTCCACAGTTCAGTTAGCAGGGGTATTATCTGATGACCTTCACTGTCTATTCTTCTCTGGAGCTTACCTATAACGTTTTTGCACTGTAACACAGTAACATAAAAGAATGAGCAACAATAATAAACTGAAGGCGAAATAAGGCAATAAAAAATCGGCTACAAGGAAGAGAGAGAGAGAGAGAGAGAGAGAGAGAGAGAGAGAGAGAAGAAAGGAAAAAAATCAGATGACAGGCCATAAATAATTTCCCTGTCCAGAAGTCCAAGGGGAGAAAAAACAATGTAAAACCTTTTTTTCCATCAATTCCACCCACTAAATCACCAAGGACAACGTAACAAAGATGCATCAGCGCAAGAAATTTATCATTCTATTTTCACTATTTGTGACTTTAGAAAAATAACCAAAATACTGTCACTCTGCACCTTCTGGCTTACACCTGGCCTCACCAAAGGGGCACAGGAGAATGCGTCAAAATTGTGTCTTTTCCTTGATAACAAAGATTTAGGCATCAACTAAAAGTATGGAAAACTCAAAGTTTTACGCATACATAACAAAAACAAACGATTAAACTTAACATTCACAGAACCTCCTCAAGTTCAGTAATGCACCACACAAAAATCTGGTTTCTTTCATTTTCTCTTTCCTCTTTCCTTGATTTCTTTCTTCTTCTTCTTCTTCTTCTTCTTCGTCTTCTTCTTCTCTCGTTCTATCTTTTTTTCGGTTGAGGTGGTGGATTTATAGGGGTGAGATGGGTATAATAATTGGGAAAAGCACGCAGACAAGTTCTTATATTTGGAGGGTTCACTAGCTGATGCCAGCCTCCCAGGCATACGAATTATATATCTACATGATAATTGACCTAAAACAATTTAAATATTTTTTGTGGAAATCCACTTGTAATATGTGACCTGCTAAAATAGAATACAGCGACTTAAATTGTCAACTGGGTTAGACAAAGATTTAAACTTGCCTATGCCACACATCATTTTTAGAGCAACATGCTAAAAATAACAAGTATAAAGGAGGTCCACAAAATCTTTACCTGCAACAATAGTTTCAAATTAAATGCTACAAAAATTACAAGTGCTTAGAGCAGCATACCTTTCTCTGGATGACCTCAGACATCTTAGTGCCACTATATTTGGGCCCTTTCATGACTTTACTGTCCAAGTTTTCTCTAGCATGCTCAGTAGCATCATCCGGAGTAGACCCGTAAATTACTCTCCCAGATTTAAGAGATCCCTGCACATTTGCTGTATTTTTCCTTGAGGGTAAATTTCGTTTGTTCTTCACAGACGAATCATATTTCTCGGTTTTCAATGGACTAGTATCTCCAAGAACTTTATGTGCACGGTCATCCCTTGCTTGCAACTTGTATTTATGTTCTACCTGAAATGGCAACTGAGACGAGTCACCACGGCGAAGAGATGATTTGTCACTCAGCTTCTCTTCTAACTTTTCTGTAGTATGTCGTGGCGGCCGAATACTCCGTTTCCGTTTTATCTTCGGCTGCAACACCTGTTCGTCTTCACCTTCATCGCGATCTTGGTTCCAGCTACCAGATTGCTGCTGGTCCATCGGAGAATCTCCGGATACAGCAATTTCACCTTCCTCTAAGTCGTCTGCCTGGCAAATAAGAAATAAAAGCATGTGAGATAGTCAAGATCATTACAGGAAAATTATATTGTGTTTAGTAGACATACCAATTTCTTTGAACGGGAGGTGGACCTACTATCTAAAGCAGAAAGTGATCCAAACTTCTGAGAAGAAGCAGAAGGTGAAACCATCCGCGTTAATTTTCGACCATGTGAAGAAGATCCAGATGAGCCGGCTTCTTCAAGTTTATTATTGTTTCTGACGTTGTCGACCGCTCTTTGGTACTCATATCCATCAGCAGCAACAGGAACATCTTCTTCTGAAAGATCTTTATTAACTTGTGGTGCCTCAGTAGATTCATCATCTTCAAATTCCCCAATCTCTCCTTCTTCTTCTTGGACAGAATATCCATTCCTATCCTCAGAACTAGCTTCAGAAAACTCTCCATTTTCTTCATCCAATTCAGTATAAATAGGAGTTTTCCCCTTAGGTCGCCCCCTCCTCCTCTCGGTTCCAGGAGCCCCTTCAGTGGAATTCATGACAATATTTCCTGCATATACAGAATTCCTTGATGGCTTCTTTGATAAATTAGCAATGGTGGCATTCACTTCATTCGTACTAGCACGAAGCCAATTAGGAACTTCATCATATCGAGTCATGTCCTCTGCCCAATCAAATTCTTCATCCATTTGATCAAAGAGCTCTACTTCTGCCTCACTCCTAGCAATCATACGGTTCACCTCATGAAGAGAAGGAACGTCATGAACTGTTTCTTGGTATCTTTCTTCATCATGCAACAGGGTTTCTAATGTCATCCGCCGCTCTTCATGTGTAGTCCTCTGGTCAAACCGCCCAGCATTTATAACTTCATCAGCCATGTCAATCTTATACTGTTGGATATTGTTTCGAATCAAGCTCTCAATTGAACCAATATACCGGTCTTTGCCAGCAAGGTCGTCATCTGAATCGACTAATCCTCCGCTCCTGAATTCATCTTCTTTCTGATGACTGGATATTTTGTCGACCACAGCTTCCATATAAATGACTTTCACCTCCCTAGTCTGTCCAATACGGTGGGCTCGAGCAACAGCCTGTTCCTCATTTTTGGGGTTTGGATCAGGATCATATATGATGACTGTGTCAGCAGACTGAAGGTTCAGACCCCGTCCAGCAGCACGAATGCTAAGCAAGAAAATAAAGCAATCAGTGTCCGGACGATTAAATTCCACTATAGCACTTTCGCGGTCTTCCAAACTAGTCATCCCATCAATTCTTCTGAAAACAAGCCTGCGCCACTGCAAATATTCTTCCATAATATCAAGAAGTTTGGTCATGGTACTAAAGAGCAGTACCCTATGTCCAGTTCTCTGAAGTTTAATCAAAACCCTATCCAGAACCCACAATTTTCCGCATGATCTCACAAGAAAATCCTTTGAAAAGTCGCTGAAATATGGGTAATTGAGCAATGGATGATTGCACGCTTTTCTTAGCTCCATGCATCTATTGTTTAAAGGTTTGTAAACTTTAGCCTGATAAATTGGATTCTTCTGAACCTTGCGCTGTTCGTCTTCAGGGTCAACCCTAATGGTACCAGTGGATTTGATCCAGTCATAAACGGCACCCTGTACTGCAGACATTCTGCATTTCAAAACAATTGAAACCTGCATTTGAAATTCAATTAGAAATCATCCATGCCACAAGATACCGATTACTATACAAAGACACACCTTTGGAGGAAGTGATCCTTCCACATCTTCAACACGACGCCTGAGCATAAAAGGCTCTAAAATTTGATGAAGTCTATGGATAATTATCACTTTCTTCTCAGTCTCGAGCCAGTCATCTTCGGCATTGTGCGAGGGGCCTTCTTTTTGAAACGGTTGGGAGAACCAATCGTGAAATGCTTTTCTATTATCGAAGACTTCTGGGAGCAGTAGGTTCAAAAGAGACCAAAGTTCTTTGAGATCGTTCTGCACAAAGAGAAGTGGATGATCCATGGAGGTTTCAGAAAGCAATGAAAAAAGAAAGAAAAGTACCGGTACATTAACTAATATATTTCTCCTCATTCAAGGAGATGGAATCCACCTTATATCAGCTGAGGAGTAGCCTTAGGTTCTATCTTTGTCCAGGCACATGGGAGACTGAACACAGTATAATGGAACCAACACTAAAATACGTCATAAATATGTAAGCAGCCACCCAGAGCATGAACCCTCGTGTTGTCACAAACATACAAAATATCTGGATCTAAAGCTGTCTACTTACAAAAGTCTGAAACCCCTCCCACTCAAAAACAATGTCTAGTTCACCTAGTAGCATTAGATAAATGATAGATATGATATGAGAAACATTTGTTCAGTTTTGCTCCAACAAGGAAACCAGGTTATTGCCTCAGTGGCCACCAATATTATGTGTTTGTAAGTACTAGGGCAGCAATAAAAATCAATAAGCATTCACAGTCACAGTTGAGTCAGCATTTATGAATTGATATGCATAGATGCTCAAACAACTATTAGTTCAACTTCATTCAACAGTCACATTTCATATTAAAGTAACGATTTGACACCACAAACCCTCGACTGTTTTTAAGGAAAATAATGCAAAATTTTTCAAAATTTTCAGTTGCGATTGGTTGACCTTTTTTTCCCCTCCTTACTAATTTTGAAAAGAATAGTATGAAAAAATTGTTTGGGAAAATGGAATTAATTTTGAGTGTGATTGGCTATAGGATGAAAATGTGATGATGATAATTGATGTGATGATTTTTTTTAGTAAACTAGTGCTTAGATGTGTTTGGTGGTTTGCAAAATAAGAAAGTGAATAGTGTACTTGTGATATGATTGTGTAATCATGATAGTTGATGTGAATTTTTTTCATTAAATTATATTGGATGTAATTGATGATTGAAAAAATGAGAATGAGTGAACAGTGTATTCTTTTGATTATTTTCGGAATCACATGTTGCAATTAAAAACATGGAGCGAAAATTTTACAAATTTTTCAAGTCAAAAGGGAATCTTAATATTGGGATGTAGGAGTATAATAGAATATTTTCAACTGTAAAAATTGGAGTAAAACAAAAACTCATGATATAAAGTGATACCACATGCACAGAAACTTCATTCTGGTTCACCAAAGAGATCTCCATAAACAAAAAATCACACCTGCAATGGTGTCCCTGTGAGAAGCAAGCGTCTTTGGCAGCGATATCTATCAAGATCACGAGCTAATACAGACTCTCTGTCCTTCATCCGTTGTGCTTCATCAATTATAATATATTTCCAATCAATTTTTGAAAGTTTTGAACGATCATACATAATGAACTCGTAGGTTGTCACAAGGACATTAAACTTCAGGGCTAACACTTCCTACACACAGCAGATGAAACAAAATGAAATTGATTAAAACGGAAGGAGATTTACGAAGCTAAAATTTAAATGGAAAGATTTTTATTTTCTTACTTGAGAAAACAACTTTGACCTTTGGTCTTTCCCACCAACGTAATATATGCAGGAAACAGTTGGAAGCCAATTGTGTAACTCACTCTGGAATACAAGAGAAATTAGAAATGTCAATGGAAAAGATAATCATAGGATTTTGAATGGAGCTAGAAAGAAACACCACCTTCCAGTTCACAAGAACAGCATTAGGAACAATAATAAGATGTGGACCATAGTTGCCTTTGAACTCCATCAAGTAAGCAATCAAAGACATAACCTGCATAAGCAAACACATAATCAATCTCTAACACATGCATCTATAAACTTCCACAAACATAGAAATGCACAGCCATTCCTCAGAAGGATGAGAAAATGTAATACATGAGCTCCAACAATCGCATAATCAACATGCATAAAGGACATTTCTCCTTTTAGACATATCCGTAGGAGCAGCGAAGCTTTCAAATCAATATTAATCAGAATTAACGCACCTGCACAGTCTTCCCAAGACCCATCTCATCAGCCAATATTCCATTTAGCTTGTTGTTGTATAAGGATAACATCCACTGCAAACCAACCTGCATAGTAAACCTAGGTCAATACCTTTAAGCTATGCCTAAGACAAAGTCAAATGTAAAAGTAATCAATCAAAAGAAAAACATGCAGTGAAAACTGAACACTGACAAGCTGATAGTCTCGTAGTGTTCCAGCTCGTAACATCGAGGGCTGCCTGAAGACCCTTTCATTCACAGCATGTGCAAGATTGTAATACCTGGTGGAAACCCCAAAAGAAGTAACGTGATGTCATATCAAAAAGCTAATTATGTATGACAGGATTATGTTTAAGTTAGATTACTACCAAGTACTGACAGTATGTCCAAAATCGACTGTTTAAACATAGAAATAAGGGAAGAAATTACAGGATGACCATTCAAAATAGGAAAGCTGACTGTTTGAAACATTTACAAGTTGCTCATAAACTGTATTTTAACATATCTGAATGTAAAATTATCAGAAATCGGCCACAAACAGGCTTACTTGTTAACTGATGAACTATCTCGTGGTGCATTCATCTCAGAAAACCGATTCCTTATCATCACTTCTTCTCTAGCACATGCCGCAGCAGCTCTTACTTCTTCTTCAGAGAGACCCTTTCATCCAGAAAAGATATAAATGAGAATAAGGAAGTGTCTCAAGCCAAGAAATTAGCAAATAATATAGATAAATGGAGCAAAACAAATTTCAAAAAGGCGCACTTATTGTAGGAACCAAGGGGTTTTACAAAAAAGAAAAAAAGAAAAAAAAAATCATAGAGCACATGGGTAGACAGACCCTCAATCCTAGAGCATGTTTTTCACTCTTTTCCTACCGCAATCATCAATCTACAACCAAAAAAAAACTTGGTGAATATTACTATGTGACTCAACATGGAAAAAATGAAATTATCAGCTTTTTATTGAGCTTGGCAATATTATCAAGGCCCAGCACTAGAAAGGGATAAAATGGCAACTAATGACAATAATTTGTCAGCATTTTCTAAGCTTTCCTTGAGACGTGTTTCAATGATATCCAGAGTAAATGATTAAGGATTTCATCCTCTGAGATGTACAATTCTGTAATGAGAACTGCCTGAATGTTCAAGCCCTTCCGCTGAGGCAATAACTTCCAAACAGACCACAATTATTCTATTTTATAATAGCAAATATTGGTCTTAATTATTCCTTAGTATTCCTTAATGTTTCCAAACTGAGATGATAATAACATCGTGTTTTTTGCATTCAATTCAATAATAGCAAAAATAATGGGCAAAATAAAACCAGATTTCCTAAGGTAAAATCTTTATTGCTACCAGATACATAATACCATCAAAATAATGCATGATCTATGCTAAAGCATTTTCTTTACTTCATAAGAAATATTTGATAACATTAGTTCTCTTGTGTGCCTATTGTGCCATTGACTCGGGGTAGGAGAAGGAGAGAGAGAAACAGAGAGAATGCCTGTGCACGTGCAGCTGCAGCAGCAGCATTAGCTGCCTCCTCAACCTCCTGCTGATTTTTAGTAGCTGTTATTTTACTTCCCAATTTGTGAAGATAATCTTCGGTTTGAGTTAAAAACGAAGACAGAACAGCATATCTTTCTGCAGCCTCCCCAGGTATGTTAGTTTGTTGTTCCAGCAACATCTCCCTATATCTTTCGACATCATTATTTTTCAATGCTTCCATTCTTTTATTGCGGTCATCATCCTTCCTCTTCGAGAACTCCCTCAACATCCTTTCATGATACTTGTGAACCCCCCTATTGCGGGCAGTTCGAGCATCACGGATGGTCCAATGTGCCTCAAGAAGCTTCTTGCGCCACTGGAATATGGATTTCAGTTGCTTCTCCCTAGTTGCCTTCTGGTTGGCTTGCGATTGTCTGTTGAGCTCCTGACGTTGGCGCTCACACAGTCGAACAAATTTTCGATATGGTCTATCAGGCATAGCCATTATTTCTTGTTGTTGTTGCTCAATCTCATCCCTCAAGCGTGCCTGGCACTCTGCAAGCTGGAGCTTTTGATTCAATTTGTAGCCGTATGACAAGATCTGGTCTAATTCTCTTCCTCTCTAAGTTTACAGCAAGTATCTTATCAATCTTCTCAAGTTTCTCTGCACTTTTCCTTTTACGGATTTCTGCACCTTCATCAGCAAAAAGATCTTTAATATCGTATGCTAGAGTCAAATTATTATTGTTGTTCATCATAGAGGATCCGAGAGTCTCATGTTTCCTGGTGAAGACAGGGAAATCAAATAAAGGCCCGTGATATTTTCTGGTTGAACCAGCATCCTTAGGTTGGGTTGCATTACTCGCTTGAATGGGTTTCTTAGCTTGCATTGAATCTGAAACACTTGACTGTGCGGCAATTCCTTTACCCCTATCTGCAATGTCACTTCTGATAGGAGTTTTCTGAATCCCTGGTTCAGACTCCTGGTCAGGTTTCCCCGAACTACTTAGGCATTGCTGCTCTTCTTTTGCAGGCGGAACCACCAATCTCGGCTCCTTCACCACAGTTGTGAGCTTTGCATGTTAACTGTTAAGGCAGCTGCCCTATCATCTCCTGCACCTTCCTCTTTTAAATTACTTGCTCCGGTCACTGACTTTACAACCTGAGGCCCCTTCTCACCTGAATTATGTTTTGCATGCTCATCATCATTTTCCCCAGCTGATCTATCCTTGCCAGCAGTTACAGGAGGTGGAGATACCTGTTGCATCTGCAAATCAAGCGGCGGAGGAGCAATAGCTTGGAGCAATTCACGTGGCAGAGTTCCATCTCCTTTCTGCAAGGAAAGCAGATACACAACATAATACAAAAATTTGTCAGAAGATCAATAGAAAAAATGAATAGAAAACCATAAACAAATATTTGGACCAACGCACTGAATTTTTTTTAATGTGCAGGCAAAATGCGCTAACCTTCAGGCGCCTAAATGCAAGTATTTGTGCTTTAAGTACATGGAGTTGCTGCTTAGTAAACCCAACATGCGATTGTCGCATATGGGAAATCTGTCCACCCTGAGATGTTGATGGATTACCTACATCCCTGTCATTAGATGGAGTTGCAGATTGTGGAGGAGATCGATTAAGTTGTCTGGCGTTTTGCGCCTGAGAAGTTTCAGGGACAGGGGCTGAAGTTTTCGCGAGCATACTGTCTACTCCTTGGTTCAAACTCCCAGATGACTGCGAAGGATGCATAGGAGGCATTCCATGACCAAGCAAGGTAGGCTGTCTAGGGGGTAAGTGGTTCTCTCTGCCATGCATAGAGAACTGTTGCACAGATTGGTTGCTAGAGTTGTTAACTAGAGCTGCACTGGAAGTTACACCAAGAGTACTAGGTGAAACTGTCTGCCTAGCTTTAGAAGACCCAGATTGCCCTGAGACATCACTTGAGGAGTTGCCACGGGGAGAACTTTCGTTTCCAACTTGTGGTGAGGTAACATGTTGTTTGGCAAAAGATACAGACTGGATACCAGTACTATTTTCATTTGCCTTTTGAGCAACCATCCTTGACTGCATGAGTGGAATAAGTTGTGCAACCACATTTGCATTTGCAGGATGCGACAGGTCGATATTACGCTCAAGCGCCAAAGCCTGCATTGCCTGCATCTGTGCAGCCATAGCAATTGAGTTGTTTGTCATGTTCATGATGTTTTGCTGGGAGTGTGGCCCCAGCATTGGTGAAGATGGGATTGCCTGACCATGTAGAGTAGGATGATTCAGTTTTGGATCAGTTCTGTGATCAGGTACAGGACGCTTATTGTGATCTGCCTGTTTGTCACTCTGACCAACCTGCTCGGATGATTTCTTGGAGGAGGATGCCTGAGACTGATTTGCTGCTTGGATGGAGATGCGCTCTTGCATCTTCATATTTGCCATCCGCATTTCTTGATCTTTGCCAAGAGAACCAAACATTCCAGGTTTCATCTGCTGCTGAGATTGCATACCCATGGTTGATTTCTGTTGGGCGGCCTGGTATGCATATTGCAAATAAGCTTGTTGGATAGGATTCAACATTTGCTGCTCAACACCCTGACTCCTATTGTGACTTTGTTCCGGAATATTGGGAGAACCTTGTTGTTGTCCCAAATCAATGAACTTCCGGGCCTGTTGAGGTAGCTGCATGGACCCAGATGCTGCAGCAAAATTGGGCCCTCCAAGGACTCCATGAACATTGCCAGCTTGGTAGGCTAAAAAGGCATCATTCCCTTCAGGTCTCCTCAGATATTGTTGTTGCAATGACTACAAATGACATTCAGAAAGTGAGGTTGAACATCTATATTCAATTAAAAATCCTACAATACAATAAAGCTAGTGCTTGCAGCTCGAGAGGGCTGCCAGGAAATAACAAAAACAACTTACATGTGAAAAATGCAGGAAACTCAGAAATAAATAGTGCCAGATCAAGTTCTGGTTGAAAAAATAAACTTCATGCACAATATCCCATACTTCAATAACAGGGTAATGAAACTCCTTGCATAATATGCCTAAAATTGGTTCTTCCTGGGTTGTTTAATAGTTGGCATGTTGAATAATAATTAATAAGTGAGTCTTAGCGTGCAAATATGACACATTACTCACAGATAACTAATTATCCCACAATAAGAAATAACAATACGATAAATAAATCATAACAAACTAAGAACCACAATTACAGATATAAATTACTTTTAAAATGTTAAATCACACCTAGTTGTAGCTCTGAGAACTTAGGAAAGAAAGAATAATAAATGCTGGTTCTTGTTTCCAAGAAAAGAAAAACTATCTGATATCTGTGAAGTCCCAATGTAATCTTAAAGATATCCACAGTTAAAGGATAGCCATGAACTAAACACTCTTAAATCCATAACCAAAACATCAAACAACCAACAGAACTCAGAGTCCACCAAATCCGGTAAAATTATCAAAAGTTAATAAGCAAGTTACTAAATTATCTGAACAAGTAGGAAACACAGCTGTCCACAAAAAGCACAACTATCCAAAAAACTACACAGAACTAAAGCGGATTTATGATAGTATAGAGTCATACCAAAACAGAAAAGCTCCCCACTTCCATTAACCCATTTCCAGTACAAAAAATCCACAGGCAAGAGAAAATAAAAAATCTCACCTGTCTTTGCTGTTGCTGGTGTTGCTGCTGCTGCCGTTGCTGTTGTTGCTGCTGCTGCTCAAACGCGGATACAGAGGAAGAGGAGGAAGGCGAAGCGGATGCGGATGCAGCCGTGGTCCGGCCATGCCCGCCGCCTCCACCTTGTTGGGGGCCACCACCGGATTGCATGCAAGAAATTCAGATAAACCCCTCCCCAAAATACAAGGTCGCTCTTTCAGATCTATTACCCAAAAGACTCGATCAGAATAGATTAGGGTTTCAAATCGAACAAATAAAATAAAAACTTAACTAATCGAAACTTCATTGATCGGAAGCTAACCATTTTTCTTGAATGGTGACTGTCTTCCGATCGATTGAAATAATGAAGATAATAATCAATGAAAAGGCAAAAATTAGTTACTGCCTTCCGATCATTTGAATAAATGGTTGTGTTTTATTTTGTCAAAATATATTTTTTCAAGAAAGAAAAACAAACTCGGATGTTACGTGTATTTGGGCGTGCGTGCTCACTGAGAAAGTGAGAATGAGAGACGAGAGAGAATAGTGCTGATTAGGGGGAAAGTGAGAAATGAAGGTGAATTGTTTGTCTGTGTTTAGGGCTGCCACAGTTTTTCCAATTTCCAGCTTCAATCAGTGGGCCGGAATTTGTTTAATATTTTGTGTTTTAATTGCCTGGCTTTCCCCTCAAAAAAAAAAAAATGCCTGGCTTTGGGCTGCATTGCATTGTAATTTGAGAGTCACTAAGTAATGGGCTTTTATTTGTCCGAATATTTTAATAAGAAGTTGTTGAGATTTAAATTTTTGTGTTTGATTAACGATGTAATGATTTTTTTTAAGAAACTAACGATGTAATGATGAATGTTCCGTTAAAAATACGTTATTATTATTATTGAACTAGTGATCCCTGCGTTACACGTTTATTATTATTTTATTATTATTATTCACATGCATTATTATTTTTATTATTATTCACGTATATTATTATTTTATTTTATTGGTTTATACTGAAACTACCTATTAACGTGATTTTGTATCTATTGTTTTATTTTAGACTGGTTTCATATCATAGAATTAAGTGTGGATAATTCAAGATAATAGGGTATTAATGGTGCAATTGTATTTTTTTTCTTATAGTGACTAATGAGAAAGAGAAAAAGCTTGAATGCATTGTGAATATGCTGGCTATATAATTTTTTTATGTTATTGACTATACGCTTTTAAAGAAGAATGAATTAAGATTCCTATAATCAATTGCTAAAATTTAAATTGAGATATTATTCAAAATAATATGGCAGAAAAAATCATGAATACAAATTTATAGCAAACTATTTTTCGTTAAATATAAATTGTAGTTGTATTACCGCAAATTTTACAGTACTGTCATAATGATACACTAAAAAAATTATGAATATAAAGATGATATAACTGAAACAGATAATAGAAATTGTACCATTGACATTTATGTCCGTTCTCTATCATTTATTTCCAGTAGTTGTAGATCCCTTGAGTTTTCTCATCAATAGTAAATTGTTGTAATCACTCATCAATCCAAAACTTATAGAATACGATGGAAATTTTCACAACCCAGAAAAGTTTATCTAGGAAGTTTATTTAAAAATGCAATGCACGGACGAATTTTATTTTTGGTAAATATTTGAATAATATTTTTTTAAGGTAATATATATGTCCATTTTTAATGTTATACAGTTTGAAAAAGTTATTGTGTTGAACAAATTGTTGTCCTTTTATTGTAAGATAATAAAATTCTAGATTAATGAATATTTTATATTAAGGTAAGATTTTGTCAATTTTTCTCTAAACACATTTTTAATTATCTGATCACATAGCATTGTCAAATTCGATTAAAAATAAAATAAATACTAAAAATTCGATTTTCAGATAAATTTTTAATCATAATGATATGTTTATGTTTATATCCAAAGCGGGATATATTTTGTAATGATATTAAAGGCGGGATGGGAGTTTATATATATGGACATGAAATATATGTTGATACAAAAAATGTTCACACAAAATATGTTGACAGAAAATATGTTAGTATAAGGAATAATAAGAAATAAACAAAACATAATTCGAAAAATAACTTAAAGAAATACAACAAAACTATCAAGAATAATCAAAAAATAAACTCACCAAATATTGTCCGTACAGATCTACAATATATATAGTTTATATAAAAACTCTTATTTATTGTAGAATTCGAGTTCAATATTGTCGATGTTGGTGGGACACACGATGACAATGAAATAGAGAGGGTACATGAAGATGAAGCCATATTTGGTGGTTATCTTCAATTTAGTGCCAACAATATCAAAGTGTTTCTCTAATGCAATTTAAATATAATAAATATAAGAGGATTTTGCATAAATAATAAGCTGCCAAAAAAATCTATGAACATAAAACCAATTGTTTATTCAATCAATGGTGAAAGATACATAAAATCATAATTCTTCTATTTTAAGTGTTATTAAACAATTTATGAAAGTTTGAATAGTTATTAGTATTTAAAACTTGATTAATTGATATTATATTATACAAAAAAGTAACGACGCCATTGAAACAAATAAATAACATATTT
Source organism: Rehmannia glutinosa (assembly GCA_016081115.2). Classification (NCBI taxonomy): domain Eukaryota; kingdom Viridiplantae; phylum Streptophyta; class Magnoliopsida; order Lamiales; family Orobanchaceae; genus Rehmannia; species Rehmannia glutinosa. The sequence continues at coordinate 348,662 of JABTTQ020001086.1, forward strand.
GATGAAGATATGATGTATAGAATCAACATAATCATTGTAATATATATGAACAGAAGAACATATGTATACTAATATTAATTATAGTGTAGTGTTATTTATAATTTTTAAAATCTATATATTATATATAGATAGAATTGATACTATAGACTCACTTTTGGTATAAAATAGGAATACCAGTAAATAATTTTTTCCTAATTTTTATACATATAAAATAGGAATACCATTTATGATAATTTTTTAATTTATATACATATAAGTAGTAGGAATACCATTTACAATATTTTCTCATAATATTTTACTAATTTATATAATTACAACGATTTCCTTATAATATTTTCCTAATATAAGTATTTATAGAAGTTATCATTTATAATGTTTAAAATGTTTCTTAATATAATAAGTGAAAAAAGAGGAAATTTTTATTCCGACTTAATATTATATAGGAATTTTTTTTTATATATATATATATATATATATATATAGATGCTACTTAATTGTAATCAATTAAGTTTTTATAATAATAATCTATTTATAATTAAAAAAATTTGTCTGTTTTTTTATGAATTTGTCATTATTCCCGTATAATTATGTAATGGTTCGAATCTAATAATTTAATTTTGTCAATTGTTAAGATGTTAGATTTATTTTTATTTTCTTTTGAAAAATTATTTTTTTCTTTATTTTGATTTTTTTAAATTGAAATATTGATTTTCCGTTTGAACCATCATATGGTGTTATTGTGTTGTCTTTTGTGATATTTTTATAACTGAATAGGAAGTTAATTATTCAAGAGTATGAAGATTGAATTTTATGATACAAAATTTTATGATTAAATTATCCAATGTATGTAAATATAATTTTCAGGTTAAAAGTTAACTCATACCAATCATACACTACGTATAAAATGTTCATACTTTAAAAATCTAAAAGACATTCTAGTATAAAGTTCGGGCCACACTTGAACAGACAGATCGGTTTGGGTTGGTAAAACCGACACAAATAATCAATGGCGGAACCAGGAGACCCTAACAGGGTGAGCTGATACACGAAAATGGGGTGGGCTGGATAGAAAATCCGAAAAAATAATGCAAATTATAATTATTTTTTAAAAAAATTATCACTATTTTTTTAAATAAAAAAGAGGTTGGTTTGACCTTGGATTTGACATTTCAAATAATTAAACGAGATTGAATCCGAGTTGACATATTTTATTTTGAAATTTGTGTCTTAAATTGACCCGCAAACTAAACACGACATGAATTTACTACATATACTTTGCATGTTTAAATCTAACAGTTTTGAAATAATACCAACAAATCACTTCATTTTAACGTTTAGGATATATATATTTTGTGTGTGCATGTGTGTAGTATCTATATATATAAAGAGTCACTTCTTAAAATAGTATGGTAAATTTTTCTCGCCTAAATATACCTCCTCAAAAGTAGTAAAATTTTAGTATATTTTTACTTTTCCGGTGATTGGATTATTTTAAAACGATTATTATATATAACATTCAATATGGTAATAAGTCAATTAACATACAAATTCACATATGGCAATTAGTCCTCTAAAAATATTAACTTTGGAATTAAATATTTGTTAATATGGTAGGATTAATATTAAGAATTGTGATAATTGTTAATTGATTGCAATCCCATTATTTATGTTAATATCAATCACTATTAATTATGGATTTTGATAACAATTAAATTATCATTGCAAATTGAATATTTATTTTTGACAAGTAATTAATTTTTGCGATTTCAATCTTGATTGGACAAGAATAAAATGACAATTTGATTTTTTTAATTCCGTGGATCAAAATATCATATTCTCGATATCCAATTATTCCAAAAAGTCGGAAAACTTTGGGATCCAACACAAAATAGATACACGATACACATTTAAATAACATAAATTAAAATCGATTAAATATGATCACAATATGAGTGCATAATTATAATATATACTTTCCATACTTATTCTTCTTCTAAACTCCTATAAATACTCCTTGCCGTGAAAATAATTGAGCTAACAATGTTTATAATCATTTTCGGGAGATTTGTTGTGTTAACATGCAGATCTAGATTAGATAGTCCTATTTTGCAGACCTTGAAGGTAATTTTGTTAAATGTAACTTTAATCTGATTATAGTCTAATGGCCATTTTCGTTTGTTTTGTTAATATCCATCATATTTGTTAAATTTATAATACAATATTTTTTGATTCTGTAACATGTTTATTCAAATATCAATAAATATTGGTTGATTTTGTCGGATTAAAAAAATCTATTTGTGGTAGTATTGTCTAAATTACTATATGACTATGAATATTTCTCCGACTTTGTACGCTGCTAATGATATTTTTGGGGTCATCATAAATATATATTTTGTAAATGATTGAGACACCTAACTAAAAATTTAGTAATTTTTGTTTTTTAAACATAAAAAGTTAACAAAGCAAACCTCTGATGTATTTTTATTAGATTATTTAGGATACAAATTATATTTCTAAATGGTGATAAATCTAATTTTATAATTTTGTTAATGCAATATAATTATAAACTATGCATGAGTTTTTTTTTTTAAATGAATAGATTAACTTTAAATGTTAAACTTAAATGTTATATATGCTCAAATTTAAAATTTTAGATTTAAATATCTTTTTTGAAAATTTTAACTTATAGTCATATGAGTAATTACAGAAAAAAGTGTTAATTATGGGTAGCTTTAGTTATTATTATTTTATTTTCAAAATTTAGATCATAAAAATTTAATTTTATAAGTTTGCTAATGCAATGTAATTAGAAACTTTTGCATGAATTTTATTTATGATGAATAGTTTAACTTAAAATATTAAACTTAAATGTTATATATATTCGAGTTTAAAGTTTTAAATTTAAATATATAATTTTTAAATTTTTGACTTATAGCCCGATAGTGACACGTTTAGCCTGAAGCCCGCTAGGGTTAGGGTTAGGTTCCACTATTGTCAGCCCGTTTAACACCAACCCATTTAACCCGAAGACCGTCTAGCCTAAAGCTCGCTAGGGCTGACCCTATAGAGCTAGGACCAGCCCCTTTAACATCTCTATTCAAAATTCATTCATCAAATAATTGGTTATCTTTACCCTTCATTAAAATGGAAGCAACCATTAACAAATCTTAAAAATCCATTTGATTGAAAAAACAAAAATAAGCAGATTATATTTATAACAAAATAGAGAGAAGAAGAAAAAAAGCAAGAGGGATCGCAACGGAGATTCAATGGATCGTTCGAGACGGGGAGTTGATTTGGTGGTGATCGATGAGAAATGGAGAAATCCTAAACTCGGAATGAGATGACTTTGTTTCATTTGATTCCAAACGAATCTAAACCATTAATATCGAACAAGTTTAATCGCGTGGTGTGTGATTTAAAACTGGAAATGACTGAACATTCATTTATGTTCTGGAATCCGGGCTTGGGCGTAATCCAAACAAAAAAAATGTGGCCCGAAATGGGCATATAAACGGAAAAAATAGAGTTTCTACGATGGGCCTCGACTTCAAAATATACGATTAATATTTATTGAATTGGGATGTTTTAGTTGTGCTTTGGCTCTTAATATAATTTGTCTTTATTTTATTATTTTCCAAATTAGTCTTGAATTTATATTTCATTAATTCTAATTATCTTATATTTTGAAAAAATTAGAAAAGTTTTTCAGTTTTTTAAACTATGGTATCCATATATTACATTTACTGGAAATAAGAGAAATGATTGAAAAATAATATATGGTTATTTTTGGTAGAACAATAGTATATACGAGGGCTAGCCACCCCACATTAGTACCCCTAGCCCAATTTTTTTCCTCTAGCTCAACTATTTTTCTCCTATAATTTTTTTTTCATTTTTTCCATAGAACAAATGGGATAAAAAAAAATTGGGATGCGCGGGGGGCCGGGGAGGTCCCCTTTAGCTATGCCCATGATTATATGTAGTGAAAAATGATAATGAGTTGTAAATTTAAGCAATAATCTTTTATTCCAATTAAACTGAGGTAATATAATAGTAGATACTGATTTATTGTAAATATTATATTTTAATTTTTAAAACATATCAATACATGCATAAGATAAATTAATAGGATAGTAGTGTTGAACTATTTTTTATTTTTTATAATTACTGAATTTACTAGGTAAATTAATATGACCACTAGTTTGTAGCTCAAGTGGTATCACTCACCCTTTGTAAGGGCATTGACCGGGGTTCGAACCCGGTATCTTTCAGTTTATTTGAAATTTATCCCCTCCCTTCCAACCAGTACTCCCAACTTATTAAAAAAAAATTAGGTAAATTAATATGATATATTCTTTGGTAACATATATAAGAAAAACTGCATGCTTTTTATATGTCATGTCCATTCAATAATTGTGAGATATGTTTTCATATTTCTTTATAACATTCATATTTTAATATTTTATACAACTTATTTAATCGTTTTCCCCCTGAAAATCGGGCATTATATATCACAAACTACATTTTCAAATGAAGAACAATAGATTTTCTTTGAATTTTTATATAAGCCACCAATTTTTATATGTTTAACCCATTTTTATACATTTTTATATTCATGGATAAAGTGATTTTTATAGGAATGCAATTTACATCAAACGATACATTCCACCGTGCATCACACTGGTAAAATACCGATATATGTAACTTGCGCTTGAAGATTTTATTTGAAAATAAATGAAAAAAATGTCGCCAATAATAAGAAAAAGACATGACTACCGCAAATGGAAAAAAATCCGACATGCCGGATTCGGACCAAATGACCTAAGGATTACAAACATCCAACTACGGTCCTCCGCTCTACCAACCGAGCTAAGATCGGTGTTTGGACAAGTCGACATAATTATAAAAATATATAAACGACGTTTAATATTACCCAACATTAATGGAGAGAGAAAATTGTGAAATTGGGTGAGAAATGGGAAAAAACAAACTACATCAAAAACAACACAATGTGCTCTCCAACTATAAATAATATAGATCGACAATTATTAAAATTATAGACCAAAAGATAGTAATCAAATCTTGTAAGATCGATTCTAGTATAATTTGAGTTACATTATGATGTTTTTTTGCAAGTTTTTCCTCTTTAGCAAAATTATCTTGTAGAATTCAAGGTTTCTATTTTTGGATGAGATGACTAGTTTCAAGTCCCAATTCAATATGCTACAACTCTTCCCATTATTCTTCAATATGATTTGAATAAAAGTTTTAAGGTCATAAGCCACATCAAATTGGAATTGATTTACAAACATTTTATAAGACCCTTTATATACAATCATTCATGAAATCCCATCATCAACCATCAAGTATAAAACAATTAACCAAGGTCTCTCATCGCTAACATATTTACCCATCCAATATGGTTTTGGCTTTTTTCAGACACTTATCTTTCAAAAATACGCACGCATTATGCACTTTCTTTAAGTGATGAAAGATCAATAGTAACTCGTGTTAACAATGGCGCCCTTTTTATTTTTTCTTACCTCATCCGGCCAGCCCTATTTCGTGTGCCGGTGTGTTAACATTATGATTAGCATTGATACTCAGAAAGAACTTGTCCGGAATATCTTGTGAGATTTAAGATTTTCAATACAACAACAACAAAGAGAGTTTCATTTAACAATATGTTTTTTAGAAGTACATATGCTAAAGTTTCGTTCCAATCCTTAATCAACTGAAACAGGTTGCATGTTTTCAGCTTCTGTCCTCAATTCTTGAAACAAGACCGATGATAAATATCATTCCCCAAAGCTCGGATGGATAGTCTGAAAGGGAAATTCAAGTTTCTGATAGTTGGAGATCGAAAAAGCCAAACTGGACATAAAAACATAAGAAGTTTTTTTTCCATGTAAAAGCTGGAAATCACTTTTTTTTTTTTTTTTAAGTTTGCAAACACTGCCTAAACTGAACGTAGAAGTTGAAGCTTGTCAGAATTCTTACCACAATGAGTTTGCCCTTGTTTTCGAGGCCTCCTGGAATGTCAAGAGCGCAACCGTGTTAGCCTCGGATGAAATCCCAACCTATATACACAAGCCGAATGAATAGTCAACTAAAATGACACATTTTTGCACTTAATGCTACAATTAAAATAGCACGATAACAAAAAAATAAAAATCATATCTTAAACCCTAGGGGAAAAAATTTCGAAAAAAATATTGAGTGTATTTAGAATTTTTTGTCAATAAGGGCATAATATCTATTTTTTTAATTTTGTGAAAATAGGTAGTGGTGTATTTATAAGAAATTGGGGTGCAAATAGCGGCTCCTTTAACTAATTCCTCATTTGCACATTTTTATTAATTTCTTTATAAATTTGGATACTAAACTATTTTAAGCAGGTTTAACAAGTTGTGTTTAAGAGTTCCTCTATTTCAAAATTGTGTTACATCTTCAATTCCACTGTACATATGATTGCCACTTTTTTTAAATGGTTATCACTTGTCGTATAAAAACCCATCATTTATGCTTTAAAACTATTATGATATCATAGAGAAAATAATTTTTGCTACTTGAACTTTGACCATTTTTACACTTTGTAAGCTAAACTATTTTCCTTTTCAACTTACAACCTAAAATTTGTGAGTTTTTCACTTTGCAACCTCGACATCTTTGGAGTAGGAGTATTCCTAAGACGGATGGCAAAATCCTCATGGGAACCATCCCCTTTGGTACCGAATAATTTGGGATGGGAATCCCCGATTAATTAGGGGATGGGAGCGGGGATGGGGATTCCCGATTTTTCGAAACCGGGATGGGACGGGATGGTATTTATATCCCCCGTCCCATCCCCGCCCCCGTCCCCCCTACCCGATTAGATGAAACGGGATTCCCCGTCCCGTCAGATTCACCGAAAATATATATATATATATATATATTATTAATAGTCTACTAAAAATAGTTGTTAGTGAGAAGGATTTATGTTTATATATATATTTTTTTATTTTATTAAATTGTAAAATTAAATCCTAAAAATTATGTGTTTTATATTGTAATAATTTTTAATTTTTAAAATTACAAGACTTTGTATTTTAAAAATTGTTGTATTTAACTCAATTTGTTAAAGTATTTTATATTATGGAGTTATTATAAGATTAGCTAGTGATTCATGATATTTCATCTATTTTAATTATTAATTATTTTATATAAAAAATATATTTTTTTATTAATAAATACAAAACGGGACCCCGTTCCCGAATGAGAATTCCCATCCCGTGCGGATGCCCAAAATGGGGAATGGTATGGGGATTGTATTTGAAATGGGATTGGGGGGGATGGGGATGGTATGTCCTATACCACCCGCCCCGCCATTGCCATCCCTAATTCCTAGAACATTCGGATCACATGGACAAATATCCCGAAATATTCCAATCCCAATTCCAATTCCAATTGGCCAAATGTTGCAAAAGTGAAAACCAACAAAGTTTATGTTGTTATTTGCAAAAATAAATAATTTAGTTTGCAAAGTGCAAAAATGGCCAAAGTCCAGGTGCAAAATGTTATTTTCCTATTTTATATATTTGACAATCATATTTGCGGTTAAACAGAAATGAAACACTAGTTTGGAAAAAAATATCATTTTAGAATAAAAGAGTTGTATTTTTTTTTTTTTGTATTGGTAATTGGTGTTTCATCAAGGAAAAACTTTACTAAAGCTAATATAATGGTGGGGAAGAACTTGTACATAGAGGTGGCGGCGGTTCGGGAACCGGTTTGTCCGATTTGGAACCCGGCTAAATCCACGATTTCGGTTAGTTTTTAACTGAACCGTTTGTTTATCTTTTGATATTTTTTATATGGTTTATCAATTTCAGTTACAAAAAAAGGAAAAAGAAAGAAAAAGACTTGGACTTAATATTCAATTAATATTAAGTTTTTTTAATAGAAATATTAAAGTTTATTTTTGTCATCCAACTTTAGTATATTTAGTGGTGTCGATTTGGGTTGGGTCCGAGTTCACGGGTCCAGGGTTTGTGGGTGGATTGGTCAATCTCAACGGGTCCAACCCATTTAATTATTCGTGTCGGAATCTTGAACCCGACCCCAACTGTTTAGTTCACGAGGTAACCCGGACCCGATCTGTTTAACCAGTTTAATAAAATTATTTTTATGTGCATTTAATAGTTTCAACTGAATTAATTTAATTCTTTTAAAATCTACCACAATGTCACTCTATTCAATCAAAAGAAAATATCACAATTCACAATACAAAAAGAAATAACATAATTGCATAAATATCATAACATATTAATCATATTTTGAGGATAATATACAAAAATATGTAAAATAATAACATACATAATTAATGAGGTTTTAACATTTTTTGTTTTTCTTACAATTAATTATTTACTTAGTTTTATTGTAAATTCACAAACAGGTTAGATGAGTTAATGTTAGTCCAAATGGCTACGATAATCTAGAGGGGGTGAATAGATTATGCCAATTTTTGCAAATCGCCTCTTTTTCGAATGAACAAGTAAATGACAAGAATGTAAATGCGGAAATTAAACAACACTCGTTGATTTAAAGAGGTTCAACCCACCAGGGCCTAATCCTCTACCACCCCAAAGATCTCCAGGGATGGATTTCAAAAAAAAAAAAGATTTTATGAATTACCACAATTAATACAACACCTTGAGGATCACCACAATCCTCTTACAACACCTTCAAGGAGATTACCACAATCTTCCTTCACCACCTTGAAGAGTACCACACTCTTCAAACACCTATCACCTAGATCACCCAAGTGTATTCTTACCACAAGAATACTCACAAGGATGTCTTGTGTTGAATGATGGACAAAATTCAAGATTACAACTCTATGAAACCAATACAAAGATTGAGTGCAAGTGTAATCAAGAATCAAAAAGCCTAGACCTCAAAGATGTGCAAGTGAAAGATCTAAAGGCTATTACACAAGAATGTAAAAATGAAAGCTTGAACAATTTGCAGATTTCTTGTTGTGTGTTTTGCTTGTATGTGTTTCTCTCATTGTGTCTTCAATTCATCCTCTTTATAGGGAAGTCTTCACCAACATAGGCTCCCAACATAGCTCTCTATCTTCACTTTTGTCTACAAAAAGAAGATCACAAGATGTAGAAATATTATACAAAAATCAAAAGTAAATCTTCTTGTCAAAAATTTCAAACAACATAATTTTGTTGTCACAAAATAGCATAGAGGCGACAGGTTGCCTGTTGAAGATTTCGACCGTTTGAAAAAAATTAGTGCGATCCAGTGCAGTGTCGTCGGGGGTCGTCGGCCGCCTTCTAAGTGCGGCGGTCGGCCTCACCCTTGACCGGTCCCCTCTTCGATTTTTTTGACCCAATGAGTTGCTTTCAATTTTGAGTTCTTGTGTACGGTCGACGATGGGCGATCGGTCGACCTCCAATATTAAATGTTGTCCGATTTTTATCAAATATAAACTTCAAGAAATACTCCAAAAATTAGTAAAAACATTTTAAATCACTTGGGAGTATTTTGACAACATTTATAAACATAGATTTGGTGTAAAAACCAATTTAAACAAAACCATCAAAAGTGTTGTCCATTTTTATCAAAAAATAAATTCTAAGAAATACTCCAAAATTAACAAAAACATTTTAAATCATTTAGGAGTATTTGGACAACATTTATTATCATTGTTTTGGTATAAAAACTCATTTAAACATAATCATCAAAATCTTGATAAAAATATTTATCTAACAAACTCCCTTTTTGATGATTACAAACCAAAACAATATTAGGAAGTTGATTTTAAAACAAAACCAATTTTCGATGTCTAAAACATCAAACCATTACAAGCAAAATTTATCATAAGTACAAATACACAAGGATATGAGCAAAGATTTTTCAAAATTATTTTTGCACAAGCTCCCCTATCAATATGCATATCAAGAACAAGTATACAAGCAACAACCAAAAGCTTAAAGCTTAGCTTTTACAACTTAAGCTTGAATATCATGAGCTTATAAGCTCCCCTGTCACAAAAGCATCATTAGTCAAGTATAAAAGTCCATAATACATCACATGGACCAAGTATAATCCATGGCTTTTGGCTTTTTAAGAGCTTTAGCTAGTAGCTTTTCTTGCGAGCTTATTTACGCTTCTTTGAGCTTATGAGCGTTTTTCTTGTTTCTCCCCTTTGGAATCATCAAAAATAATGTTAGCACGATAAAAACATCATACAATTATATCAAAGTGCGCAATTTTATAGATTTATCGAGCATATTGAGCATTTAAGCTTAAATTCGAATAAAAGGGAAAAAATTGCTCATTTGATTTGTAAAAGCTCATTTGATTGATAAAACATGATCTCTATAAACTTATAAGACTTTTCAAATCAAGAGAATCATGTAGGTGATGAATTTTTCATTGAAACATTTTGTCGAACACTTGACGTGCATTGAATAAAACAAGAGAAATATAACACATTTGGGATTCGTTTAAGCCAAAAATTTCATCACCAATTTTAATACCACAATATACATTCATCATCAATCATCATAAACAACATATTAATACAAGAATTTCAACAATATATCAAGATACAAGCACATTCTCAAGGGTTCAACCCAATTGAGATTAAAAGGAGAAATTCTTACCATCTAATCGGTAAAGATGAACAATGATGATGATAATCGAGCCTCATGAAGTTCAAAATATAAAATGTATGCAATAAAACAAATTTGAAGTGAAATTTGTGTGAAAAGTGCGTAGGGACGAAAAATAGACAACATGAGCCAAAATGGTGAAATCGAAAACAAACGATTTAAACCATAAAATGGTGAGGGGACCGGTTGGGGGTGGGCGACCGCTCGACGTCATGGGCGGCCGGTCGGCCTTCCCGCAAACGACCGATGTTCTTTCTGTTTTTCCAAAATCCGAGTTTTTAATCAAAAATCTGATTTTTGCCCCTAAGTTTTAAAACGTGCAAAATGCGACCTCATTCAATATGCATTATGCCTAACCGAGCTCGTATTGATGCAAAAGTCTCGGAAGATAGCGGTTTCGTAAAGATGTCCGCTAATTGATCTTGAGATGGTAAAAAGATATCTCAATTTTTCGTTTTGAAACACAATCCCTTAGAAAATGATGTCGAATCTCAATATGTTTAGTACGATTATGATGAACCGGGTTTTGAGCAATGCTTATAGCAGATATATTATCACAAAAGATAGAACATTTTCAAAAGAACATTTATAATCCGCTAAGGTTTGTTTCATCAAAATAAGTTGTGTACAACAAAATGCCGCGGAAATATATTGATTCGGCCGTTGAAAGTGAAACACAATTTTGTTTCTTTGAAAACCAAGAAACTAGGCAATCACATAGAAATTGACATGATCAGGAAGTACTTTTCCGATCATCAATATTTCCGCATAATCCGAATCACTATAACCTTTAAGAGAAAAATTTTCATTCTTTGGATAGAATAAACCATATTGAATAATGTCTTTCAAATATCGAAAAATCCTTTTAACGGCACTCATATGAGATTCTTTGGGATTGCTTTGAAAACGAGCACATAGGCATACGACATGAAGAATATCCGGTCTACTTGCGGTTAAATAAAGTAAATTACCAATCATACTCGATATTTGGATTCATCAACCGACTTGCCTTTTTCATCTTTGTCAATCTTGACGCTTGTTGCCATTGGGGTAGAGACGGTTCTTCCTTCTTCAATGCCAAATTTCTTCAAAAGCTCCTTTGTATATTTTGATTGAGAAATATAAATTCCTTCTTGGCATTGCTTAATTTGAAGTCCAAGGAAGAAGTTGAGCTCCCCATCATGCTCATTTCAAATTCACCTTGCATTAACTTAGGAAATTTCTTGCACAATGATTCATTAGTAGCACCAAAAATAATATCATCAACATAAATTTGCACCAATAAGCAATCTTGCCCTTTTTCAAAAACAAAGAGAGTAGTATCACCTTTACCTCTTGTAAAACCATTTTGCAAAAGAAAAAAGCTAAGTCTATCATACCATGTACGGTACTTGTTTCAAACCATACAAGGCCTTTTAAGTCTATAAACATCATTAGGCCTAGAAAAATTTTCAAACCCCGGAGGTTGTTTTACATAGACTTCTTCTTGAATAATGCCATTTAAAAATGCGGATTTTACATCCATTTGGTAAAGTTTGAAAATTTTAAAACAAGAATAGGCAAGTAAAATACGAATAGCTTCTAAACGTGCTACGGGTGCAAATATTTCATCATAATCAATACCTTCTTCTTGACAATAACCTTGAGCTACTAACCTTGCTTTGTTTCGAATAATATTGCCTTGGTCATCGAGCTTGTTCAAAATACCCATTTTGTACCAATAATGGTTTGAGATGGAGGACAAGGTACTAATTCCCATACATCATTGCTTTCAAATTGATTCAACTCCTCTTGCATTTCTAAAAACCAATCCTCATCTTCAATGGTTTCCTTAGCGTTTTTAGGCTCTTTTTGAGATATAAGAGCTTTCTCGGCAAATTTTCCTCGAGTCAATACTTTATCAAGGGGATCACCAATAATAAGATCTTTTGGGTGATCTCCGTTAAATTTCAATGCTACGGGAAGATTGAGTATCACCTTTATCTTCTTGAGGAACATTTGAGCTTGAAGGTTGATCATTTTGAGTTTCATCTTGAACAATGGTTTCAACAATATCCTCTTCATCACTTTCATCATGGGTATCATTTCAACACAGAAGCTTCATTGAATTTGACATGGATGGATTTTTCAACAACCCCACTAGTCTTATTGTAAACCCGAATTGCTTTGCTCTTGGTTGAATACCCCATAAATATTCCTTCATCGGCCTTAGGATCAAGTTTGTCTAATTGATCCTTAGTATTCAAAATAAAACATTTATATCCAAATATTTTGAAATAACTAATATTTGGAGTTCTTCCTTTCCAAAGCTCATATGGAGTTTTATTCATTTTAGGACGAATATAAACTCGATTAATGACATAGCAAAGCAGTACTTTACGGCCTTTCGGCCCAAAAATATTTTGGAAGTAAAAATTCATTGAGCATGGACCGACTCATTTCTTAAAGTGTCGATTCTTCCTTTCGGCTACTCCATTTTGTTGAGGTGTCCTTGGAGCCGAAAAATTATGACTATATCCCTTGGTTTCACAAAAGACTCTAAATTCGCCGTCAAATTCTCCACCTCGATCACTTGAATAGACTTAATAGTATCTTCCTTTTCATTTTCAATAAGTCTACACAACTTAACAAACTCATTAACGACATCACATTTATTTGTAAGAAATAGAGCCCAAGTATATCTAGAAAAATCATCAACTATAACAAAAATGTAATGTTTTCCACTTAGACTTGCCGTACCAATATCCCCATACAAATCAAGATGAAGCATTTGTAGGGGTTTGGTAGTGGAAATTTCATTTTTGGGCTTAAAACTACTCTTAACTAATTTGTTCTTTTGACAAGTGTCACATAAGCCAAGATTTTCAAAATTCAATTTGGGTAGTCCTTTTACATGTTGGTTTTTGTAAATAGTTTGCAAATTTTGTATCCAACATGTCCAAGTCGCCTATGCCATAAACTAGTTAAATCATTATTGGCGACAATACAAGAAACATTTTGACTAACCAAATCACTTGTACAAATTTTGTAAAGATTGCCTTTTCTAATTGCTTCACAAATAATTTATCATTTTTGGAAATAAGACATTTTTCTTTATTAAAAACAACATTATAATTTGAATCGCAAAGTTGGCTAACACTTATCAAATTAAACTTAAGCCCTTCTACTAAATGAACATTACTAAGAGAAAAAGAAAGAGTTACCAATTTCTCCATTTCCAAGAATTCTTCATTTGCCATTGTCGAACATGACCATACCCTCTTCCTGGAACTTGATGTTGGTAAAAGTTCTCTCTTTCGGTCATATGGCGTGAACATCCGCTGTCCACGAGCCATTTTGAATCTTCCATTGTTGTTATAGCCCCTATAACCTACAAAGAAATTATTTTTAGGTACCCTATAATTTTGGGGTCCATGGGGTTAGCCTTGAGACCTTTAGGTCTCCAATAATAGCTAAAATTATTCTTCAATTTACAATTGATAGCATAGTGTCCATTCTTACCGCAATAAAAACAAGTAATAATACGAGGACTACTAGCACGTACAAAGGTTGGACCTTGGTCTTTTTCTTAAAAGCATTTTGAAAAGGTTTGTAACCAAGTCCTAATTTAGAATGCTCACCTCTTTGTACATCTAAAATTTTTGTGACTTTATCCGTACTTAAATTGAATCGATGCACATCCTTTTTCAAATTTTCAATATCATTTGTGAGCGTTTGTTTTTCAGTTTCAAGAGTACGGACCATAGTAAGAGTAATAGCATGAGCCTTATCAAGAGAATCATAAGAAGTAAATAATTTATCTTTTTCTAGTTTAAGCTCTTTATGCTCCTTTTTCAAATTCTTGTATTTAACAATCAAATTTTGAAACTCATTTTGCAATTCATCAAAATCACATTGTAATTCATCAACTAGGGAAGAAGATGAAGCATTAGAGCGCCTCGGTATTTTCATCGCCTATGGCCATAAGACCATGTTCGGATTCTCCTTCCTCGTCGGTTGTTTCAAGTAATTCATCCCAAGTTTTGACGCCCGCATTTAACGCATTCTTTTTCGGAAAAGGCTTTTTCTTCTTTTGTTCCTCTTCCGCTAATTTTGGGCAATCGACTATGTAGTGCCCGGATTTTCCGCATTTGAAACAAGAATTGTCTCTAGGCTTTCTTGCTTTATTTTTGTTTACAAATTTTGCAAATTTTCTAACAAGAGTCGTTGTTTCTTCATCATCCTCATCACTAGCATAATAAACATTATTAGAAGAAGATGCTAAGCCTTTAATAATATTTTTGCGTACCGGTTTAGAGGTGGATGGTTGAGAATTTTTCCTCTCCCTTGAGATATACTTCATAAATAAGGAGGTTCCCAATGAGCTCATCAAACTTGAGTGTCTCAAGATTTTGAGCTTCCGTGATTGCCGTCACCTTTTCGGACCATGAGCCGGGGAATGGCATTTAAGACTTTGGTCACCTTATCTTCTTCGGAGATGACCTTTCCAAGAGCCACAAGAGGATTGACAATGTTGTCAAGCCTTTCCACCATTTTTGATATGCTTTCATCATCATGCATATTGAAATTTTCAAAGTCTTTCACAAGCATTGTTTTTCTTGCTTGCTTCACTTTCTTTGTGCCCTCATAGATGGTTTCTAATTTTTCCCAAACTTCATGTGCCGACCGTATGTCTCTTATGCGATTATATTCGGTGGCGGTAAAGAGAGCAATATAAAATGTTTAAGGCCTTACCGTTTAAAGAGAAAGCCTTCTTGTCATTTTCATCGTATTCCTTGAACGGCTTGGGAGTCGTGGCACCATCCTCCAATTTTGTTGTTGGTTGAGCAACTCCTTCAATGACCACATTCCAAATATCAATCCGCACCCTTGTAGAAAGCACTCCATGCGGTCTTTCCAAAATGCGTAGTTGTTGGCGTCGAATAGTGGTGGCTTGTTGGTGGAGGCGCCGGTGGTGAGATAAGCTTCATTCGTAGCCATGTATCTTTCCTTTTTACTCTGAACGAGCTAGCCAAAGAGTTTGACTCGATACCACTTGTTAGTCCAAGTGGCTATGATAATCTAGAAGATGGGTGAATAGATTATGCCGATTTTTGCAAATCGCCCTCTTTTTCGAATGAACAAGTAAATGACAAGAATGTAAATGCGGAAATTAAACAACACTCGTTGATTTAAAGAGGTTCAACCCACCTAGGGCCTAATCCTCTACCACCCCAAGATTCCGGGATGGATTTCAAAAAGAAAAAAAGATTTTATTAATTACCACAATTAATACAACACCTTGAGGATCACCACAATCCTCTTACAACACCTTCAAGGAGATTACCACAATCTTCCTTCACCACCTTTGAAGAGTACCACACTCTTCAAACACCTATCACCAAAATCACCCAAGTGTATTCTTACCACAAGAATACTCACAATGATGTCTTGTGTTGAATGATGGACAAAATTCAAGATTACAACTCTATGAAACCAATACAAAGATTGAGTGCAAGTGTAATCAAGAATCAAAAAGCCTAGACCTCAAAGATGTGCAAGTGAAAGTACTTAGACTATTACAACAAGAATGTAAAAATGAAAGCTTGAACAATTTGCGATTTCTTGTTGTGTGTTTTGCTTGTATGTGTTGTCTATTGTGTCTTCAATTCATCCTCTATTTATAGGGATGTCTTCACCAACGTAGGCTCCCAACATAGGCTCCTCTATCTTCACTTTTGTCTACAAAAAGAAGATCACAAGATGTAGAAATATTATACAAAAATCAAAAGTAAATCTTTTTTGTCAAAAATTTCAAAAAGATAATTTTTTTGTCACAAAAATAGCATAGGCGGAGGTTGCCTGTTGAAGATTTCGACCGTTTGAAAAAAATTAGTGCGATCCGGTATAGGTAGGTCGTGGGGTCGAGGTCGGCCGACGGGTGCGACGGAGTCGCCTCCTCACCTCGACCGGTCCCCTCTTCGATTTTTTTGACCAAAGTGAGTTCTATTTCAATTTTGAGTTCTTGGTGCAAGGTCGACGTATAGGGATGCCGGTCGACCTCCAATATTAAATGTTGTCCGATTTTTATCAAAAATAAACTTTAAGAAATACTCCAAAAAATTAATAAAAACATTTTAAATCACTTGGGAGTATTTTGACAATATTTATAAACATAGATTTGGTGTAAAAACCAATTTAAACAAAACCATCAAAAGTGTTGTCCATTTTTATCAAAAATAAATTTTAAGAAATACTCCAAAAATTAACAAAAATATTTTAAATCATTTAGGAGTATTTGGACAACATTTATTATCATTGTTTTGGTATAAAAACTCATTTAAACATAATCATCAAAATCTTGATAAAAACATTTATCTAACAGAGTTAAATGAGTCATAACAGTTGACCAAACGGATCTATTTAATTGGTGGGTTATTCGGGTTTGACCCGGACCCATGGAGCCTGGACCCATACTCATTAATTTCGTGTTAGATTCGTGTCAGGTTTACGTGTCGGGTCCGAGATTGACACCCCTAAGTATTTTGAGCATATCTTATAGTCCTAATATCCACTTATCCACTTAATAAAATTCTTAATTCGTTGTAAAGTCAAGACGATTAATTGCAACTTTTATGTCATCACTACCTCAGATTCGAGTTCAATTAAAACAGAAAATTCAATAAATAGTCATGCAGTAGAATTTCTAATTCGAGCATAGCTTCATCTTCATCTACAAAATTTACAATATTAAAGTAACTGAAAATTTTATTGTGAAGCGAATAAGCAGAATTGTGACCAAAATATAACTAATAAATTGTGAAAATATTATTTTATTTATTGTCCTTTTTTTCCCCAATTCTTTTCCATTTCTAATGCCCGGAAACAAAAATTAGAAATAGAGAAAAATTGCTTATTTCCCCTCAGTTGAGGAGAAAAGGAAAAGAAAGAAAATGAGTAGAGTGATATGCAAATCCATATTATCACCCTCTCTCACTTCCACTCAACTCCGAACCAGGCCGCTTCGAACAGCCGCGTCAAGGCATTCCAGAATGGCCGCTGAAGCTGCTGCTTCTTCGTCTTCATCATCATCATCTTCATCTTCTTCACCTTCCCTTCCTCAGCCATCGATTTTCTCACTCTGTGCCACCGTCTCAAGGTAACTGTTTGTATATATGTCTGTGTGAGTGCTCGCACTGAGTGTGTGCTGGAATGTGTGTTTTAATTTAATGTAAATGTAATGGCTGCCCACAATCAAATATCTGGAAGAGAATTTGTTTGCTTCCATGTTTGTATCAATTGGTTAAAATGGTAAAATGAATGACATTTAGTCTTGATGGAGCCATAGCTGTGGAAATTGTACCAATTGGTTCACGTGTTCCAGTTAAATTGGTGTTAACATTGTGAAAAGGTCATTTAGATCACGGTTGTTGAATTTAACATGCATTTCTCCATTATGATATTCCATATCCTTAGGTTATGTCGAAATGGGCAAATTTGAGCTAGGTATGAGTTCCGTATGTAGGCTGAATTATAATGGCACAAGAAAAAGTGAAAACTAATTCTTGCCTGTGCAGGACCATGTATATCCTGTTTAGAGTTGTTATTCCTAATCAACAAGGAAACAGTGGTACTGGTATCTTTTTGCTGCTAATCACATTGGTGAATCCATGTCAATAAAATATAGAATCTGTAACAGATGATTTGGGTGGAAGTTCTAGTGTAAAACAAATACTCCAAAAGAACTACGCAAAAAGTAGAGAAAAATTACTTTGTTATTGGCAGTTCTCAATTAGATGTCATTGCACCAACCCTTTATATTTGCTGACATCTGTCTTTTATTCCACAATCATGTTGGTTATGCATCATTTTGTTACCCACAACTACATTTTTAGATCTTTACGCATTAAAGTCACTTTTATTAGGTAAACTTTCAGAAATATGGACTAATCTAAAGACAGAAACAAAACAATTAGCCAAATTAAGTTTACATTGAATCCCCTTCTAACTAGGGTGGGTTTGGCATATAAGACATCCATTAACATTTAGCTAGCAGTTTGCAAGTTATAGATTTTTGTGTTGCGTATCCATTTTGATCTTGCATGTCTGCCTAGTATTTGTATGTTTGAGTTTATATGATTCTATGGATACAATTGGTGGAATAAGAATAACAGATATTTAGCTTTTGAATGTTAGTTATCTGTCTCACTTAGTATTGCTATGTTGAGCTTTGCAATCTTACTAGACAACAAAGCGAGCAGGATGGGTACGAAGAGAGGTTCATGAACCAGAATCAATAGCTGATCACATGTATCGGATGGGATTAATGGCTCTTATAGCTTCTGATGTTCCGGGTGTCAACCGTGAAAAGTGAGTGTTTTTTGTAAAACGTTGCTTTGATATTTTCCTATTTTGTTTTGGTAAGTCTAATATTCATTTGAACAAACAATATAAAAATATGTTGTATTTGATATTTATATGCCAATTCCTTTTGAATTTCAGGTGTATGAAAATCGCCATAGTGCATGACATTGCTGAAGGTGAGAATTACAGTTACTCCTTTAAAGTAGTTTCACCTCTTGCCATATGCTATCCGCCTCAAAGAAAGTGCAGCTCTGTTTATTTGTATTTAATACTTACTGTTGGAGAAACCTATGGTCTAGTCTCCAAAAGAATCTATGTGAAAATATATTTGAGTATCAGATAGTTTAGCGATCATTATCTGAAGGATACTTATTTTATGTATAAGCTTTCTTTGCTAGTGGAACAAAAGAAGCCGAGGAAAAGGAATGAGGTGGATTCTGCTGTAAGTTTTGAAGCATTTGGTTACTGACTCAACAGAATCGTAGAATCACGAATGCATTTGAGAAATTATGAATTGATTTTTTGATATTAGGCAGACAGGAGAAATTCTAAATCAAGAGGAAATCTTGAAATAGATGTTGAGTTGCACAGTCCTTACTCATTGGCGTAATGGCGTCAGCTAAAGATGCTCAGTACTGGTCCTGTAGAAAACATTATCATTGATAAAAGAAACTAAGGGGAAAACGAAGTCAAGAAAAAGGAAAAGATGGATTCAGCGGTTGTATGAGACGAGTGGACACGGAATCCCAGAACTGGTTGTGAGGAAGGAGATGTTTTATTTTGCTCTTATGGAAGAACCTGTGGTTGATTCAGTGCATTGAGGCCTTTCTTTGATCCACAAAGTGAGGAATTTCTCGTGATCGATTCAGGATGATGTTAATTATACATGGATGCTTCTTTAGGTGGCTATATAGATTGTTAGACTTTCACTTTGGTTAGCCATTAGGAACCTACACTTGGGGGTGTTCACTGAATTGAATATCCGACTTCCTTGAATCGAATAAACCAAACGAACATTTTAAAAACCCAATTCAAAAATTCTATCCGAATTCGGTTAAATTTGAAATGAATTTACTCGAATTGGATTTTCAAATTTCGAATCGAATCCAAATTTGTCAGTATATTAGCAATGTTTGGATTCGGAACGCATATTTTGAAATAAAATTCAAACTTTTTTTAGTGAAAAGAATCCTGTAATTATACAAAAACATAAGCAAGCCATACCGATTATCAGTGGCGTAGCTAGGAGGGGGGCAACCTGGACCCCATCCCCCCCAAATACAAATCGAATTTACTCGAATTTCAATTGAAAATTGAATTTTCGAATAGAATTCAAAAAAAATCCTCAATTCTTTATTCGATTCGAATATTCATATTTGAAATTCGAAAACCCTAATTTGTATTAGAGATTCGGATTCAAATTGAGTCGAATTTCGAATTGATTCGATAATGAACACCCCTACACTGTCTATATTCGATAGTTTCCTTGAATTACAATTCTTTCTGAATATATGTCTTGTAACAGACCAAATTTAAGTGCTTATCTGATATGCTGAAATAATAGTTTTAGCATTATCTGTTGTAACATTTAAACTTCAATTGTTATTTGTTATTTTGGTTCCTATAGATCCCTTTACTATTAAGCACACCACTCTGATGCTCATCTCCCAAAGTGAGAGAGTGCATATTTTTCTATATTGGTGTGTTATTGGAATGGAAATACATGGTGGTGCATTTATTAGTGTTATCTGATGGAGATACTTAAAGTTAATCCCTATTAAATAATCTGGATGTATTTTTAGCTTGTGTAAGATCATTCTGCAAAACTAATCTGCCATTGGTCTTGTTTGGTTCATCTGGATAGCTATTGTTGGTGACATCACTCCTTCTGATGGGATTCCAAAGCAAGAAAAGAGCCGACGCGAGCGAGAAGCATTACAGAACATGTGTGAACTACTTGGTGGAGGGGAACGAGGTATTACATAACTTAGTTCTCCACTTTTAGTCTGTTTGAACTCAGTTTCTATGATGTGAATGATCTATCTTTTTACCAGTTTACTGGCTGATATTATATTTGATGCAGCTAAGGAGATCAGCGATTTGTGGATGGAATATGAGGAGAACTCTTCAATGGAAGCTAAGCTTGTCAAGGACTTCGACAAGGTAATATGTAATACAGATTTTACTTTTGCAAAATGGGGAGTTTGCGGTGGCATGTCCTGCTCAAGGTTTGGAATTTTAAGTGTACTTATCACTATTGTCAGCAATGACTATAGTGACAGAACTTGCCAGATTGTGATGGAATCAAGTTAGATGTGTGAAGCTAACAACAGGGTTCTAATCGGGATGTGTTTTGGGTAACAAAAAGCCAAGGGTAAGAAAGGAACTAGGAAGGAGGATGAAGTTAAAAACCTGATATAAGCATCTGTGTATCGTGTTACAGAGGAAGGAAATAAAACGAATGGTCAAACCTTATGACAGCAAAATAACCGCAGTTTTTTTGCCATTCTTTTTCTTTCTCGTTTCCCGTTCTTTCTTTCTACTAGGCAAACAAGTACAAGTTCTTCACTCCTCTGTCCTCTCCTTCCATATCTATTGATCCACATACTTTCTGTTGTTGAAATGAGGAGAAAACGAAATTCTTGGGAGTAGAACCCCAAGCACATAGAAGAACTGAAGAACAGGGATATATATATACTTTTTGAGACGAAGAACAGGGATATATTGTTCTTACTAATTGAGTGATACTTTTAATTTTTTGTCATAGAACGTTTATTAGTCGTGGTAATTTTTGAATGATCCATTTTAATCTCCTCTCTATCTAAAACAGGTTTTTACTCCCTAATAATTACACCAAAAATTATAAGCAAAGATTTTTGCCAGTGATTTTTGTAAATAAAAATGTTGGCATAAGCGCCGTTCTTGTCTTTTCGAATCTGGCTTAATACCTTTTGATAATCCAGTTTGGGATATTGAACAGACAATGAAAATATCATTTGAGAATGGGTCAATTCCAGTGTTGTATGAAGTCTGATATTTTACTTATGTCTCTTTGCACAACTTATGCATATTTCTAATTAAGTTTGTGAATGATCAAAGATCCACATAATCCCTTTGTTTTGGTTTACCATATTAATAAACAATTACAGAAATTAGAACTGATAGTTTACTATATGTGTATTAATAGATGATAATGGACAGCTATTCCTCCTTTGCTGGATAATGTTTCTTTATCAGTATATATGCATTTTACTTGTGCGTAGTAAAAGATAATGGACTGCTTTCAACTGTTTTGCTCAATTATGTTTCTTTGTTGGAGCATCACTAGGTTACTTGTGAAAGTAATGTGCTTATATCATGGAAGCAATTAAGGAATTCTTTTTCCAATAAATTCTGAAATCGCAAAAATGAGCACTTGTGAAAAAAGTATTTCAAATGAAGAACTAAAAGATATCTCAAACCTCTGCCAACTTTTAACACATGGGATGGAATGCAAACCCGGAAAAGAGAAAATGAAAGAGGTATCATATTTCTTGAATTTACATTAATGATCTCTCTCAAAGGCCTTTTCTTTTCTGTTCATAGATGAACAAGAAAAGGATTTGAGCTCTCTATGTGGATGAATAGGGACCACTACAGAGCACTTTTACGATCATCTATTGTATTTACAAGCTGGATATGATTATTAGACAAGTGATATACCAAGAGTTAGATACTGAACCTTCGGTTTGATGGTCATTGTAAAGAAGGTTAATTTTGCGGGTACTATGGATACTGCAGTTGTTAAGTGAATATATTGTTGTTTATTTGACAAGTGCTTCCATTTATCTGCTAAGTTTTATGCTTTTTCAATCATATTAATTTTGATATTTATTTTCAGGTGGAAATGATACTTCAAGCCTTAGAATATGAAAATGGTAAATCAGCATGGCCCATCTTGTTTCAAGTATTCAGATATTTTGATTTCATGATTATTGGATCTTGATAGGGCCTAAGAAATGATCTCTTTGGTTTTCCGCCTCAAGAAGAGTAGAACCTAATAACTGCTCAACACCTATATGAGTTGATCCCAATTCCAACTTGTCATGCACACACTTTCCACATCATTAAGCTTCTACACTGAGCATGTAAATGGACACCTGATTTACTGTTGATATAATCAAGCTTTGTGAACCTCGTGGCTTCCCAATACCGTTCTACTTCAGACTTAATTATGTGACAGTGTGGGGATTCCTGTAGTTTAACCACTACTAGCACAATATTGTTGGTTAAAGGCTTAAAGCAGAAGGAGAATTTTTTTTATGTATCTTGCAACTCATACATACATACAAGCACAAGTGTATGGAAACTGCAACTATTAATAAATATGTCAGAGACCAACAACTGGTATAGTTAGACCGTTTAGTCAATCAAAAGCTGTGAAGGCTTTGGTTTTATTTCAAAGGTTGTGAAATAGTAAATAACATATAAATTTGTATTATATATTTATAGCTTTATGATGGTACTGTATTTGTAATTCTGATGTTCTCATGCTCTTGCTCTTTCCTTCAACCCATTTATGTGACTTAGGTTATCAATTGACCTGCCTGTTTAGTGAGAGAAGCTGCTGTATTCGTCACTGAAATATCCCTGTAAATCCTGCATTTTTTTTTTAATAAATAGTATCTTCCTTTTATCTGTTATTTTGGGTCCGATTGGTAGCTTCTGGAAGTCTTTTCCTTTGTCTTCTAATTGACCAATTGTACACCCATTTCTGGCAAATTGAACATCCTTCTCTAAGCTTCAGAAAATGCTATTTTAAGGTAAAGATGGTTATGCTTCTATATCATCCATAATATTATGACAGTCAAAGGTATTTTCTTTTATGGTTCATATTCAGGGTTGGGAACCTCACCCCAAGTCCCTTCCCATTGTCTGGACAGATCCACTAATGCTTTTTATCATAGTTAGTACTAAGAGGGTCTTGAACTGAAAAATGGTTCCTAGAATTTGAAGATGTTTATATCTTAAAATGAACCGTGTGCAAATATAACAAAGATTCGTACAAAATTGACCATTGCCGAGAACTAGATTTGAGTTCATGAAACCAGGAACATTGATATGGGAATTAAGAACTTTGATAAATATCTGCAAGTGGACGAATGTGTTTAATACTTCAGCGTGTGCCATATTCAATTCATTCACTGCAATATATTCATTGTGTTTGGGGCAATGAACATATAGTTCACATGATATTGGCATTCAATGGGTAAACTGCTTATCTAAAATGAAACAGTCACACAGTAGAAAACGAGGATGACAATGTGCTTAAAGATGTTTTCAAGGGACAAATTTCTTTTGCAAGTGGACAACAGTGATTATTTTGATCATCTTTAGTATTTGTCATGGTATTTGACATGCCAACTGATGAATTCAAAGTTTGTTCTCTTAGGCAAATGATAAACTTCTGAGCCTAATGATTATACCTAATTTTGTTGCTACTAAACTTTCACGGTATCTTCATCTGAGTATATGTCTCTTAGCGCTAAAATGTCCTTTTATTTTGGTTAACTTAGAAATTGCTATATTTTCCTGTATGCAGAGCAGGGAAAGATCTGGAAGAGTTTTTGAGTCAACCGCAGGTGCACCATTTTTTCAAGTTTCTTTTAATTAAGCAGAAGCATCTATTCTACCTATACACTACCTTCACTTGCACTAAGCTACCACAATCGCAAGTTGCATTGGGATTTCTTAAGCTCTGGAAAAAGAATATGATATTGTTAATTTGGATTACTTATAAGATTTGTATGTGGTATCATAATTTTATTACTTGTGATGTTAGGGTTCCAAATAGGAGGAGTTATGGTTATCTTGTATGACATTTGGATAGAAAACTAGGACAAGGATTCTTAGTTCCTGCTGATGGTATATCTTTATGAGATTTACTAAATAAGATCAATAAATCTCATAAACTTCCCCTTTAGGCCTTAATAACAGATAGGTTGTTTCTGGTTTCAAGTGCTATATTTTCATGAATGGGCATTTCTTATTTAGTGAAGCATTAATAGTATTACTTCCCAAAAAAATTATACAAAGTTCTGAATTTGATGCACGGTACGTTGGCATGAACTACCAACTTTATTGTTTATTGTTTCAGTCAGTAATATACAAATATAAATATATATTCTGTTCTTACAGTGTTGTTCTCTGGACCTTTTAGGAGAAGATGAACAAAACTTCGATTCTCGTCTGCTAAATACACATCTCTATAATAGAGCGACATAAATAAGATAATATATACTGCCACATTTAGCTCCTCTTATCTATGCATTTGTTTTAGTCTTCTATGCATTTTGTTTTGACATGCATTTACATTTCTTCCTGAAAATATACCGCCCTTTTTAACAACTGATCTTTCTACAGGGAAGTTCCAAACTGATTTGGGGAAAGCTTGGGCTTTGGAAATAGCATCAAGGAGAAGAAAGCAGTAACTTTTAACTGCAAAATTTCGACACTTAATTAGTGTTTGAATCTCTTTTTCTAGTGGCAGGTTATCACTAGGAAGGTGGAGTCGCTAACTCATGTTCACATTCGGTGTTTTATGTGGTTTTAGGATTGAGTCTTGCTGAAACATGCTCTTCTTTTTTTCAGAATGATATGCACTTTGTGAAAAAAAAAGGTACTATTTCGTAAAAGCGTTGTTACCATTGTTGACTAGCTAAAGACTCGTATTTTTTATGCTTTGAAGAAGCATGCAATGGCATTGGCCAGTGAAACTAAGAAATCTGATACGTTTTCACCTTGGCATGTTGCAAGAACGAATATTTTTGTGTTTCCTGGTTTTCGCATTGATGAATATCTGAAATAGTCTGAAATGAAACAGGGTTAAATTCATTATATATTTTGGCCTCACCCTAATATGATTATTATTATTAGGGATAATTACAAAATTAGGTACCCTTGAGGTTTGACCTAATTACAAAAAACTCCAAGAATGCACGAGGTTTGATTCATGTTAAAATTTAGGGCTAACTGTAATATTTTTTTTTAAGTGTGGGGGGTATTTGGAAATATCTTTTTCTTATGAAAGGGTAAATGTTAGACACAACAATACATTAGGAATACTTTCTGTAATTTTGAAAGTTAACTGTGTTTTTTCATAATTAGGTCAAATCTCAAGGGTATTTTTGTAATTAACTCATTATTATTATTATTATTTTGGTTGGCGGTGATTATATATAACTGTTCGGCAAGATAAATTTTAAATACCAGCTGGTGTGTGTATATATATATATATATATAATTTTTATTATTCTCCATATGTATCTGGTGTATATATACTAATATAAGAAAAGGAATAAATATATAGATGAAAAATGAAGGTTTTCATTAATAACAATAATATGGAGATAAGTAAACACAATCATACATATAATATAAGCATTGCAGAAACACAAAAGGGCACATAATTAGCATCAATAAGCATGCCATACCCCAAATTAAATTAAAAAAATTAAGACACATACAATAAGGAAATTACAAACAAACTTTATATATAATATTGCGTAAGACGGAACGATTTAAATATTGTATGATGAGACACATCTCTCTTTTTCATGGAGTTAGCTAGTCTCTACTTGAAACATTTAAAGGAAAAACTAATCAGCATTTTAATTTATTAAACACATGCAGAATTTAATTAAGACCAATATTTAAGAAATAAATTATAATATGTATATATATACCTAAAGTTATGCAGTCCAATACTCGCCGGTTAATAGGTACGGTGCAAGACTGTGCAGCAGCGAACAAGCTTGAAGAATACATGAAGTATCTGATTGTTGGGCCAAGCAACATCCAATGCAAGAAACTACAAGCACCAATATTAACATGGATACTTTCATGCCCATTTTCGACATCTCTTAATTTGTCCTAATTAATTATTTTGTGTGTGTTAATTGGGTGTGAAATGATGATATATGGAGGTCGCCTCAGCCTGTCTGGTGCGTGGGTGCCAATTATTTATAGAGTGGATGGTCATGTGAATGTTGGTCAATTATATTAGGGTTATTGATTTTTAGTACCCTCTTTTACAACATAGATAACTACAACAGAAGATATACAATGATCACATAGAAAATATATTAAATTGATTACATGGCTCTTGATGTGATTAAGCAAATTAAAATTGATTAAGTACATGGCTCTTGATGTGATTAAGCACATTAAAATTGATTAAGTACATGGCTCTCGATGTGATTAAGCAAATTAAAATTGATTAAGTACATGGCTCTTGATGTGATTAAGCAAATTAACAAAAGATATACAAAAATTAAATAATTTCGTTTCCTACTATATAAAAAATATTTATAAAACATCTAAAATATCTATTCGATCGTTAGCGGTGCAATAATCTAAGTATCCGTCAATTAATTTCTGGAAGTCTCTTATGACTGCACTCAGCCAGATTTTGAGTTAGTTTTCCGTTATTAATTTTTTCACAAAATGATTTTCATGTCATTATATACATATAATTTCTTTGAGTCTACCACTCATCACAAAAAAATTAGTTTACTAACATAAATGATTTTGTCACTAAATTTTAAATTTACATATAGAATAAACAAAAAATTTCCCAAACGATACCGACCAATTGCCGACAAATCACCGTATTTTTAAATTTACAAACAGAAATATTGTAGATATTTACCAACAATTTTAGCTTTTGTTGGTAAATATTTAGCTACAACGATTTTACCTACACTTTACTAGTTATTTATATCTTAATACTTACGTACCTATGGATTTTTTATAGGTAAATTATTTTTTTCTTGTATAGTCTACAAAAACCATGATAAATACAGATTGTTTATAATTGTTATATTATTTAAATAAATAATAATTGATATTGGTAAACTGAATTTGATTATTCCTCGAGGAAAATTTTATTATTACTTAGTGCTTATATATTTAAGGAAATGAAAACAACTAAATGAAAAACATCTAAAACATCTACAAGATTGAGATTTGTTGTTCAATCAAACATTGCACAAAGACAATAATTAAGGCATATACGCAAGATTGAGATCTGTTGTTCCATCATGCCATACCCCCAAAAAAAAAAAAAAAAAAAAAAAAAAAAAAAAAGAAAAAAAGAAGAGACAAGGAAATTACAACAAATTAACTTTATAGGCGCTATAGCCAATATATATATAGCACGTAAATTAAAACACAGCCCACGGGCATATTTAGAGCAACTAATTATTGTATCAGCTTCAATCTACATTTCTTTCTTTCATCATCATGACCAGAGTTTGAGCCAGCTGAAAAGGAAAATCAGCAATTAAGTACATCATCATTATATATCTGATAATCAGCATTATTTTGTTAATTTATCAACACATGCAAAAAGACCAATTTTATGTAATCATATATGAATTGCATGAATATACAGTACTTGATATACGTACGTACCTTATGCGCATTCGCGTACTAGTCCAGTATATTTAATATCGCCGCATAATTTACCAGCCACAATGATGCTTTTAGCTAGAGACTTTTGAAAATCGACGCCGAATGTTGTGGAAATAAAATCTGAGCATGTGCAGCTGATGTTGAATTCTCTGACTGTTTCGCAGCAGGGTTCACGATTTGAAAAAACTGAACCAATTAGCCTTCCACCGCAATCCCTATCAACAATGTTTATAGCCAGTTCTTGGACAGTATCGGAAATACATGATGAATCAGCTGATTGTTGGGCCGCGGATCTTATAATTATATGGTGGTGGCCGAGCAAGGCAATGAAGGCTACATTAACAACCATTATTAAAATCGAAACCATCTTCGACCGACGTCCTTGTGTGTGTGTGTGTGTGGATGGATATATCATATATGTGTGTGAATGATGGGTGCCAATTTATAGAAGTGACCGGTGGCTGTGATTATTAATGGTCAAATTAAAGGGGCACTAGTGTTTAGTGTGGAAATTAATGGAATATTGTTTATTAATTTTTAGTCGAGCGTGCCGGGGGATTGCATTAGGCTTAGCTGGGCGCACGTTTTCCAAACATTATTATTCTAGTTTAATTTTCAAATAAGTCAACTTTGCAATGGGTAAAGCAAAATTAAGTTGTCCTAACTTTTGAAGTTGTGATTTTAATCCAGTATATTTTGCTTTTGTTTTGTAATTTTGGTCTCATAAGTTTTGGATTTATGCAAATATAGTCCAATAAATTTTAGGATGGTGCAAATTTGGTCCTGAGGGCTATTTATATTTGACTTATTCTCAAATACTCTTTGGTAGCCAAAATATTCAAAACACCTAAAATCAAGTAGAGAATGGTATCCGAGTCTATATTTTATTTACTAATGAGTTGGTTTTTTCTTTTAAATACTCAATTTGAGTGAGGGATTAAGACGGATCCCCTACCTATGAATTAAAAAAACAGAGTTTGATAATCTCATTACAATGAAAATATAAAAACATCAGCCTATTACAATTTCTTTCGAATAAAGGAACTTCTAACCGATCTAATCTCTGAGCACCAAATATATATCTAGGAAGAGAAGCTTCAAAGTACATATATACACCAAACATGCAGATATACATCTTATGAGTTGAATTTATTTATCATTTATACTATCGATTGCACGATGAGAGAAGAATTTTAGAATTATGAATCCGGACAAAAATCAAAGATACTAGTTCTATATGTATTATTTCCTAATTATGGAAATACGTGCCTCAAAAAAACATATAAATTTGGAAAAATTGGTTATTATAACTAATAGGACCGAAATTACCTCAACTACAAACTATAAGACTAGAATTGTCAAATCTTAAGAAATAAATTAAAAGATTAAAATTTTTATTTTTGTTTCAGGCTAAATCGTCATAATACTAAAATTGCAACTTCAAAAGTTACAAGAATACCCCTATAGATACAGGATCAATTTCACAGATTTCCCAACTAAAATTATATTTTTATAGTCAACTGAATCTTTGAAATTCCTTCATGCAAAGATACCTTTTCATGCACTTAGGAAATTATTTAGTCTTCATCACTCAGGTGTTTAATATATATACCTGCAATTTTCTCCCCATAACAATTTCAACCTCTTGTGGAACAGCTACATGTTCCCTAATTAACTGTCGAAGTTTTTGGTTAAGAAGGATAGACAAATGTTTGCCAACAAAGTAGAAATTAACCATGCTCTGCCTGAAATTCAGGTAAAACCAATCGTATGTGCAAACCAATCAATCACAATGACACAACTATTTTTTGGTTTTCAGATCTCTTCAAGGTGAGGTGAAGAACCTGAAGGCGGGCGCTAGCCTGCATAAGAGCCAAATGTCTGACTTGACCAAGAAATATTGATTAGGTAAAAGCTCAGCTTGAGCATGAGGGCAAAGATGGGCGATGTATTCTTTCAGTCTCCTGGCGATGCTCAGTTATTGGCTAATGAGAGGTCCAACTCGGTGGAGGCCTACATGGCTTTCTTGTATTGTCGTTTAGATTTGATGAGATAGACATCCTCCTACTTTGATAAGACGGTGCATCATTGTCGAAAGTTGCTACGACATAGTGCGCGAAGGCCTCCCGTGAGGTGATAAGCATCCTGGATTGTGGAGTCTCTAATGAGGAGGATGAGGGAGAGATTGAGGCTTTACACGATCTTCTTAAGGGAGTCGATGATACGGGCGGCCACAATGCAGAGCAGACTGGTGGTGCCGATGCTATAGAGGAGGGTGGAGCCCCCCATGTCTGCGTAGTGATAGTTTATTCCGGCACAGACGACCCTTGCTTTTAGCCCACCTGTTTAGGGTTTGCTTTCCGCACCTGAATATTTTCTTGCTTATTTCCGTGAGATGTTTATTTGCCCTCGAGGGGCCAAATGATGTTCTGTTGCTCCGAAGCTACACTCATACTCATGCTTTTCTTTATGAATATTCGCCTCTTTATGCTTTTCTTGTAATATTTGCACATGATTTCTTGTTGGTGAGAGGATACTTGTTCATATTTGGTGTGGAGATGGATCTTCCTCTATCTCCAGGAGGAAGCCTTAGTTCATCCGGAATGGCTTGAGATGCTTGTACAGAGATTAGCGGGCGCCCTTCGGGAGCTTCTCCCGAGCTTGTTCGCCTTAGTTTTAGCTTCACCGCAAGTGTACGATATAGTTTATAAAAATAGGGTAAACAAGGTCGTATCCACGGAGACTAATAAATTTATGCGCTACGTAAAATGAACCAAAATAGCCTTATTTTTATTTAGACAATTGTAGTTGAATAATAAAATCTTTTGAAGAACATGAGAGAGATACATGATTAATATGTGGATTGCAATCAATTATAACAAGAGGAACATACAAAAGATAGAATTTTTATTGAGACACTTTATCAAACACTTGGCAAGCATAGTTAGAAAACTAGACGGCTTGACAATAGATATCAGCGTAAACTGATCAATTTGAATCCGCTAATAAATTTGAATAAAAATACTAATTGATATCATTATAAATTGATCAATTTGGATGAAAATACTTGTTTTAATTTGGATGAAAATACTAACTGATATTAGTGATTGCCATTCTAAAAAAAATGATTGGATTGTCATGAATATTTAGTGTTTTTGAAAAAATAACTAAAAAACTGGACAACTATAAAATTCGTTGTGGATTTAGTACAAAAACAGAGTTTAATAATCATTGTCTTGAAAAATTAATATAAAGACCGCTGTCAATAACCATCGTGAAATTCAAGGGGTATAGTAAAGAACAATACATCGGTCAAAAAAGTTGTTGTAATTGTTGTAAAATTACAACGGTTGTCGCCAACCTTTGTTGTAGAAAATCCGAAAATAGTTCTTGCCCATTGTCCCAACTGTTGTCTATTACCGATGTATACTCGCTTATTTGTCGTTTAGCAGAATTCATGTAGCGCCAGAAAACATCAGATCGAAGCTTCAACATTATGGAAACCCCATTAATCAGTTTGATTTCGTTTTACTTACATTCTGTCTTAACCGTTAGTTGAGTAGTCGAAATTTGCCAATATCACCAAATGTTTTACCATTACATACATTCTTCAACTTTAATTTCTAAATAATAACAAATAGCCCCAACGTTTCGTCTCCCTATTTGTAATATTTAGTGAGTATAATTGGTTTTAATTGAAGTGTACACCAATTGGATAGTACTTGGTTCAATATGGATGAAAATACTTAATGATATATATCAGGGTAAACTGGTCGATTTGAATCCTTATTAAATTATTTTTATTATTCTCCTTATATACCTGCAGGTGTATATATATTAATATAAGAAAATGAAAAAATATCGATGAAAAATGAAATATTCCATTAATAAACACAACCATGCATATATATAAGCTAGCATTGATTCCTCAAAAAAAAAAAAAAAAAATAAAATACATATAAGCATAGGAGAAAGACAATAAGGCATGTAATCACGTACGATGCCATACC
Source organism: Rehmannia glutinosa (assembly GCA_016081115.2). Lineage (NCBI taxonomy): Eukaryota > Viridiplantae > Streptophyta > Magnoliopsida > Lamiales > Orobanchaceae > Rehmannia > Rehmannia glutinosa. The sequence continues at coordinate 381,141 of JABTTQ020001086.1, forward strand.
ACAAAATAAAAAAGAAAGTACACAATTCAGAACAATACAATTTATTTTAATTTATCACACATGCAAAGAGTTAAATCTGAACCACATGATCACGATCAGCTTCCATCAACATCTATATTTCATGGAGTTTCAACCTGAAATTAAAGGAAATTCCGCAATATCAATTATTTATTAATTTGAAAATCAAGTAATAAATAATTAATTGCAAGCATATAGAGTACGTAGTTGATATATATAGTACCTTTTAGGCAGTCCCGTATTTGTTCGGGATCAAAAGCAATGTCGCATGACGGTGCAGCAACAGTCACGGCAGAAAGTAGCGACTCTTGAAAATCGGGGCCCATAGGTGACAAAGTATCTATGCCGACATCCGTGCAGATGCAGCTAAGGTCCAAGGCTTTGGCTGCATTGCAGCAAGACTCCAAATCACCATCAACAGCCTCCTGTGTGCAATTCCCAGCAAAATTTCTAGCCGAGTCACGGATACTTTCGGGAGTACTACAATCTGAAGATTGTTGGGCTTGGGCCGCCGCTGTGTGGTGGCTAATTACCAACACAATGAAGGCTACAGCCACCGTTAACATGGATACTTTCATGTCCATCTTCGTACGCCTTAATTAATGTGTGTGTGTGTGTGTGAATGTGAATATGTGAATGTGAATGATGGATCTGTGGTACTGTGAGTGCCAATTATTTATAGTAGGTTGGGATGTTTGTTAATTACAAGTTGTGCGCGGGGTTATCTTTTATACACGCGGTGGCGAGAATATTTATAAATTTGATGTATCTCTTAGTAGTCGTAACATTATATTTATCCAATACAATTAAAAATATATCAAGTGAAATAGAAAATCTTAATTCTACGTGTGAATGGTCAATTATTTGGGAATATAATTTGAGCTGGAATTAGAATGTTTATTAAGTACTAGAATAATAGTTAAGCAGATTTTGTGGAAATCCGTAAAATTTAAAAGTGCCTTTTTTCAAATGTCGTGCATCCCAAATATACCACTTTTCAGTATCAGTTATGATTTTAATTAAATTGTTTATATATATATATATATAGTCATATTTTATCTCCCAGATGTGTTGGCTAACACGATCTTCCTTCTTCTTCTCATTTTTTTTTTTTTTTTTTGGGGGTATAGTCTCCCCAGCTGTATTGGTTAGCAGCCTAGCACTTCTTCATTTTTAATTTTTGGAAAAATAATAATGAAAAAGACTTAGGATTGTAATCGATTCGTTACAGTAAATAAACTACATATGACCATGTGTGATATAATATAATAAGAACATCTTTATGTAATAATATAATAAGCTGTACGTGATCAAGCAATCGATCGTCAAAAGAAAGAAATAAATGGTGAAGCGTGATTTGGAAAATAATTCAGTAGGCAACAAAAACTCAGTAATTCTTGAACTGAACAACGTACGTGCGGTAACAAGCTGCATTAATTTCAAATTAAAAAAAAATTAGAGAACGTACCATCACTCCACCAACATTAACTTGTTAAAAATGGTGAAGCAGAATCGGAAAATTAATTCCCACTTTCAGAGAATAATAAAATAGACAAAAATGCACAATATAATTGGTCCTCTAACTTAAGGGGGTAATGTCAAAATTAGTCCTGTTCGTTTTAAAATTGTTAATTGGCTTAATTGCAATTTTGGTCTTGTAAGTATAAAATGGTGGCATATTTGGTCATATATATTAATATTCTTGTAGCAATTTTAGTCCGTAAAATTTGATTTAATTTTTAAGCAATATTGATCCTATAAGTATCATACGTAACAATTTAATTTGGTCCCGTAAGTTTTGATTTTTGTGAAATTTGGTCCATCAAGTTCTAATTTAATTTGTGCAATTTTGGTCTGAAAGATACTTCAATATATATTTCACTCTTTTGAAACCAAAATTGCACAGAATTAGAATTTATGGGACCAAAATTGCCAAAAAATTATAACTAATGGGACCAAAATTGCTACATAGAATACATAAACGACTATATATGTCAATTTTTTATACTTACAATAAGACCAAAATCGCAATAAACATTATTTAGTGGACTAAATATACCACCCTCTTATACTTATAGGACCACAATTGAGACTTTTAAATTTTATCCTGTAAGTTTTTAAATTGCTCAATTTAATTTGAGTGTTGCAAAACCACCGGAAATTGACACGTGACTTGGAAGTGATCCCCTAAATTGCAAAATTTTAACTTTTACTATTTTAGGGTGTCATGACAGACATAATACACATGGTCATAGCAACAATTATAATTTTATGATTAATATTGTGGATTATGTCTATCCTATCACTCAAAAACAGCCAGAAATAAAAGAAAATAAAGTCCCAAATTTTTGGGATCACGTGTCAGTTCCATTGGTTTTGCAATATTACCGCAATAATAGGACTCAGATTGATCAATTTTAAAACTTACAAGAACAAATTAAAATTTTTAAAACGAACCGGACTAATTTTGACACCCCTTTTTAAATTACAGAGCCAACTTTGCAGTTTTGCCTAAAAAACAAGTCCAAACAAGCTTTTAACTCTTGTGTTAGTGCCGTTCATAAAAGAATTAACCATTAATACATGCAATATCAATTTGAAAGAGAAAATAGCAGTAGCAGAAGATCAAATCTTAGAAGTTCAAAAAGATCAATTGCATTTGTTTGTTATCCAAATTTTAGAATACAATAAGACACTTGACAACATGATATATAAGAATATCAATTTTCCAGCTATAGCTCTTCTCTAGGCCGTGATTTGATGCCAAAATTAAGCATCGGTTTCGCTAAATATTGATGCAATTGTGGAGTTGTATGGACAGCAACCGTTCAGTCAGAAAAATATCTGGATTAAAATTCGTCTACACTAAGGTTGTCGGCATCATCTTACTAAAATTCGTCTACACTTTCAGAGAATATACACTATATATGCTTCCTTCAATCCTCGGCTATTGATCACCTCTGTTAACCCGCTGCATCAAACTATATAGACAAAAACTAATGTTAGACGGTCTAACGGGTCAAAATTTGTTAGACGGAGCCTAAAACCAACCCGGTGGTATTTTTGTAATATTAGACAGTGGCATAAAATTATTACGTCTTTGAAAAATATTAGCTTTTCCCCTCACTACGCCGCCAGAATAGCACTTAGAGAACACTTTTAATTTTTCTCTTTAGATAGTGTTTCAAAGTATTCTCGGAATCACCGTTATCTTTTTTTTTTTTTGCTCAGAAATTAATTTTCATTAAAATGCACCAGAGGCACACAATAACAATCAGTACAGGAGGACTTCTCTGCAAAATATGTTTTCTAATCAACCAAAATCAAACAAAAATTCTCAGTCTAAGCAGACAATGGGGAGTTGAAACCAATTTGTAATATTGTAGCTAAAGTCTGTTAAATGCTTTGCTTTTATCCATCTCCATAAATCCAGTTTGATATACTCGGATGTCTCTTCCACGTTAAATTCTTTCCATTAAATACTTTAATATTGTTCCTCGGAATCACCAAGATTTATAAAATTCTTGAATTTAGTCATTGATTTGGCTGAAATTTTAAGTTTGCTCGAAAATCTCACTTGAATTGCACGTTGCATGAAAAAATTGGGCATGTTCGAATCTCCAGTCAAAAAAGTAAGACTATGCCCAATTTTTGGCAAAATATTGATGTAATTCCAAACACCTTATCCAGTATCTCTAATTTTCTACTAGAGATTCAAAAATGTCACGGGACGACATATTGAAAGACAAAAAAAAAAAAAATCGAAAGAATGATAAATTTATTGTTCTTGCATAAATTATGATTCAACAAGTCAAAATAAAAGTCCAAAAACATATTTAAAGGAATCAAAAGTCCTAAACTATCCAGATTAAAAAAGAAACAAAGTTCAAATAAACTAGGAAACTTAAAATTAAACAAATGAAGTTTGGAAAGTCTCGTCGTTTCCTTCAAAAAATAAAGTCTTAATAGAAAATCTAACGTTTGGAAAGTTAGACCCTTTGCGCGATTTACAAATTCAAGAATTTATCCTTCTTATTTCGATCCATTGCAACCAAATACTTATCATCAACTCGTTCCACGTCAAAAAATCCCTAACTTTTTGCGTTCACTTGTAAGCATGCAACACACGTAAGGTTCCCAAACAATTTTTAAAATCTCTAACAAATTAAGGACTACATCCGAGAATCTCTAAAGATACTGAGTGGTTGAGCAAGTCTCTTGTGAGACGGTCTCACGGATCTAAACCGTGAGACGGACCTCCCTAAGGGTTCCGTCTTGAGAACATGAACCATGAAAATAAATTTTAAAATAATAATGAACCATGAAGAAACAAAAATAAACCCTAAAAACATGAACCATGAAGAATAAACCCGAAAAACAAAAATAAACCCAAAAAATCAAAAATAAACCCTAAAAAAACTAAAAATCCTAAAAACCCAAATCAATTAAAAATAAACCCAAGAAACAAAATAAACCCTAAAAAACAAATATAAACACTAAGAAAAATAAAATCTGAAAAAAAAAACCTTTAAAACTTTGTATAAAAGCTCCGTCTCACGGATCTAAACTCGTGAGACCGTCTCATGCAAGTTTTTGACTGAGTGGTTTTATTTTACCAAATGGAATTTCAAAATTACCAAATACAATCCTAATCAAAGTGACATTGCGGGGAAAATCGGATGGAGACTCTGCTGTATATGCATTTAACTCGGGTTCGTCAATAAAAAAGGATAATTACAAAAACGCCCTCGAGGTTTCGCTTAATGACAAAACACTCCAGTTATCCATAAAAATTACAAATACCCTCTTGAGATTTGTATTTACCTATGAGATACTCCCTCTTGAGGCCTCATGAGGGTGCAATTTTGTAAGCTAAAAACAAACGTAAGAGGGTATTTATAATTTTAAAAGATACCTGAGTTATTTTGTAATTAGGCTAAACCCTTAAAAAATAGATATTCACAAATGACATTGTTGATCCGTGAACTATCTTTAATATTATCACAGGGTCCCTTTCCAGAGTGCCGAAGAACAAAAGTGTTGAAGTTTCTTTAGGTGTATTACAATGCGAAATATTTACAGTCTCTCCAATAAAGGTGAGAAATGGTCTTATATGAGTCTCATTTCATTTTCACTCTTGTTATTCAGCAAGTACTAACAGACACAACTCGAACATTATGAACAGGTATTCAATGGACACATTCAGTTTGCTCCCATTGGCTTAATAAACATGTACAACTCAGGAGGTGCAGTCGAAGAATGTGTCTTTAAAGACATAGTAACAATCAAAGCAAGAGGGTCTGGACTATTTGGAGCATATTCAAATATCAATCCAAGTTCTTGTAAGGTAGATAAGAAAGATGAGGTATTCACGTATAGTTCTGAGAATGGACTATTAACAATTAATCTTCCAAGTGACAGAACCTTCATAGAGATCGAAATCGGATATTGAAGGATACTATAGATATGCGTGCATGCGCGCGTTCATTATAATTTATTTATTTGATAAAAATGAGGATTTAAAATATGTTACTTCATCATGTGCCGGTTGCTGGTTGCTATCTTATTTGCCACTTTAACTCGGACTGAACTTGCCATGTTGTGTTCCATTGTCATGGATCTAAACCTTTATGGAAGGATTCAATTTTCGATGATTTGATTAAAAGCAGCCGGGCAGTTAACGGTTTGGAGTTTGGTCTGTGTAAAATCTCTTCATATCAGTTTAAAGGTTTGTAGTGATCGTCATATTTGTATTTCCCAAGTTTCGTCGAATTCTCTTCTGGTGGTGCAAGCAGTCACTAACCCAGGCAAGAATCTCCGCAATGTTGGTGATAAAGTGTCCATTATAATTGTTTTTGGAATAAATGTGAAATATTACTAAAAACGAAAAATGTAGTGCAAGATCTTACAAGCCAAGCAACTAGCTTTAAAATATGGGTCTCGTTAAAACCTATCAAAGTAAAACCCAATGGGAAAAACCTTTGATAGGAAAAAGAGTACCCCATAAAAGAACAACAAAGATAACTTAAAATCGCAATCTAAATGATGGGTGTCTATTTCTAGAGGATTTTCGAATGACATTGTCATGTGTTTTTCTTACACGTGCTTGAGTATCATCCTAATGGTTTGATGTATCTTGTAGAATGTCTGTCCAGGATCCTCGAGCCACAATTGCCAAAGACTTCATAGCTTCTGACGACTCACATGAGTGAAAGACAATCGGAGTAGTTGATGAGTCGCCTAACTTGGTCTTTAAAGCTTCCAATTTGTCTTCATTAACTTGATCGTATTCATCCGCCATATCTGACCAACGTTTCCGTGCAGCAACAACCATAGCCTTGAACCTCTGGGAAGGATCATTGGAACTAAAGACATAATCATTAAGAGGAAGGCTGTTAGAAACCCTTTTCATTGCACATTGCAAATTAGCCTGTCCCTGTTCATCCAAATTTGTTGCAATCATCGAATCCTCGATAACCATTACGGAAACATGTTGTTGCGGTTGATAAAGAACCATGGCTCTATCTGTGTTGCTAGTATTATCTTAGAAGCCATAGTTCGATTCTCATTATCGATTTGTTCTTCAAATTCAGATTATCACATGCCACATCATCCGAATCAACACCAGAACATCAAAAGAATTCTTAGTATGGATACGTGAAGAAGAAGGTTAACACTCCTTAACACGACCTTGTCATATTGCTACTTGCACCCAAGTTTTAGATTCAACCGTCTTGCCCTTAGTAGCGGGAACAAGATCCCGACGGTAGAAACGTCCACGAACTGGACTTTTTTCCTTGCGCCCGATGTCATCCTTCGTTGTACCTCTTTAGATTTGACGATGACGCTTTTTGATATGGTGCCCAACTATGCGATAGTTGCCACAAAATTCCGCAAATTTTCATACCTCAAATGAAACAAAAGAAATGTTGTCCTACCCATTCCACCATAACAAACTCCTTAAGAGGATTATTTAAATCAAGTTCAACTAAAACGCGAACAAAATGCCCACCTCACGGACAACGAACGCCCATCAATTTGGATAGGAGTACCAATCACGCTAGCAATCTTCGTGATCAAGGAATGATGCCAATATTCAATACTTAATTCATAAATATGTACCCAAACTTGTGCCACCGAAGTATTAATATGATAAGGATTGAAATTCGGAATCTAGTTAGTGATACGAATAGTACTTGGATTCAAGTTCCATGAAGCTTTAGTAAATACACGATTACGATTATCCAAATTCGTGAACTGTAAACTAAAATATCCTCTCCCAAAAGGAACCAAATGCCAACTATTCCCAAACCACGATCAACTTGGACTTGAGAGCTTCCAATGAAAACAGTTTAGCACCCTTTGGTTGCAACAATCGCCCTATCAAAGAGTTACATAGTTTTGTTGTACGTTGAAGATAAATGTCCTCATCCATCATAACGAAAAAGGAATCTCCCTTCTTAACTGGACGTGAATCACTTCCGGGCTTAAGTGTTTCCGCAAAAGTTGGAATCTTGAATGCATGTGGTGAATCTAAAGATCTTGAACCAATAAAAATAGGTTTCTCATGGGTTACCTGAGAATCCAAGTAAGTACCAGGGTTTGCCAAAGAATCCATAAGTTTTGAAGTGTTAATCCAAACCAGAATTGTTAAGTGGGGCATGCAATCCTTTGTGGCCAGAAGAATTCAAGGATAGCTTTGCCTTTTTCATTCGTAATGACTCTTTCGGAGAACGATGTAGATGGCTCCATTCCCTTCTTGTGAGTTGATGGTTGTGTTCCATAATATCTTTGAACTACCTCATAAAGCCCGTCTCCATTTAACTTTACTCTCATTGAAGCTTTACATCCCAGGTGCGTGTAACATTAGCCTTTTTCTTTTGGTTGTGGACTCAAAAACTTGTGAAAAGAATTTAATTGAAATTGTTATAAATTGTGTCCACAATAATTTTTGTTTAAGATGCATAAAAGAATCCATCACCTTGCGAAAGGCATAATCCATTATGTTTCTTGCCAAATGTATCTCTTGGGAAAAGAAAAACAAGACAATGATTCATTCTAATGACAAATAGTATGCTTTGAGCTAATTCTAGATATGCTTCGCTAAAGGATAATGAAGCTTAGAAATTACATTTGGAAATCACATGACAAAAAACCTAAGACATCCTTGAGAATAAAATTTAGATTCTTTACGAAATATTGAAGTAAGTCCATGAAAGTATCTTCTAAGTATATAAATTTGTTGCACCAATCCAAGTTGCATTGAGCATTCTCTTGCTTTATATTAAAATTTATCATTGTCCTGCCATGAATTTGATAATCATTTTGCATATTTGATTTTGATAATTTGAAAAGTTCTCCATCTTCTCTTCAAATTTGGACTATACTAACGTTTTTGCTAGCTACTAAATACATTTTTTTCATTCCTCAAATACTACTCAATACCAACTATGTCCAAACAAAAACTATCAAGTTTCTTACTATAAAACAACAAAGTCATGAAAACAGAAAAACTCAATAGAAGATATTTCTAATTTCTAATTACAAAAGCTTGTTTGCCTCAAATACAAAACACCAAGATGCCATGCACAAATTCCACAGCCAAGACAACTTTTTACCCGCAAATAGTGACCAGAATAACAAAATATACAAGCCCACATGGAAAATGTTCATTTTCACACACAAATATATCGAAAGCAACAAATAACCTTTATAGCTCTCAAACATCAATCGGATCTAAACTAAATATGTACACTATATTAAATAAATTAAACATAAGGTTAGAAAAGCACCCGTGTTGCAAAGAAGGGCGAGGATCTTTTCAGTAAATACTTGAGCTCCTTAGAGTTCCATCAAATAAAAATCCAATCTGTTGAGTAACCTCAAAAATAGAAAAATAAAAAAAAAAGCCGAAAGAAAAATGTCTTAATATACTTTCTGCGACATCTCATCTAACGATCTTATATCGGCTATTAATGAAGAATACCCTCAATTCCACCAAATCCCCAAAGAAAATTATGACCCCATTTGTGAATTGTAAAAAGTTAAAAAAGAAATAGTATATGACCTTGATCATGAAACAACATTTCCACAAAAGTATTAATTGGTATTACATTGTATTCACATACTTGAAACCAAATATTTGAGACAATGAAAAAGGCAAAAAGAAATAAAAGCAAAGTTTGTAGACCTTGGCCTTGGAATTCACAACAATCGAAATAACCCATTCGATTAACTGTCTAATGGTATTGTGTCTCCGACGTATATGTCTAGACTTACCATTATACATACTACTTTTGTGCCCTTCCAATTCTTTGATTGACTATCATAGTGTATCATCACAAAGAAAAAGGCACATGCTTATTCCAACAAGGAATATCCTCTAAGAAGTTTCTAAGCCATTCTCGCTTCTTCTCGACTTTATCTAAAGCAATGAACTCGGATTCCATAGTGGATCGAGCTATACACGTCCGCTTAGAAGACTTCCACGACACCGCTCCTCCACCTATTGCGAAAACAAATCCACTTGTGGACTTGGAGTCTTTTGTGTCGATATCCAATTGGCATCACAAAGATCTTTCTAATATTCTTTGGATATCTCGTATAAAGTATTCCATAGTTCATGGTATACTTTAAAAATCTAAGTACCCTTGTCACGGCTTTCCAGTGATCCGTACTTGGGTTACTTGTGAACCTACTTAGTTTACTCACTTTGAATATGCAATGTCCGGACGTGTACAATTCGTTAAGTACATCGGGATCGCCAATTACCTTGCATATTCCAGTGAAAAAACTGGTTCGCCTCTATTCTTGGCCAAGTGTAGACTTAGATTTACAGTGTCTTTAGGAGGACTATCAAAAGCATTAAACTTTCTAAGTATGCTTTCGACATAATGGGATTAAGACAAGACAATTCCATCCAAGTTCTAGAGATTTTAATCCCTAATATAACATCAGATAATCCCATATCTTTCATGTTAAAGTTCTTCTTTAACATGTTCTTAGTATTCATGATTAAATCATGACTACTACCCATAATCAACATATCATCTACATAAAGGCATACTATGACGTAATCATTTGTAGTACCTTTAATGTAGACACAATTGTCACATTCATTAATCTTGAAACCGTTTGACTTCATAGTTGAGTCAAACTTTTCATGCCATTGCTTAGGTGCTTGTTTTAGTCCATAAAGTGACTTAACAAGTTTACATACCTTTCGCTCTTGTGGGTGCAATGTACCCCAGGGTTGTTCCATATAAATCTCTTTTTCAAATTCACCATTCAAGAAAGGCGAGTCTTAATATCCATTTGATGTATCTCAAGGTTATGCAAAGTCTGCAATAGCAATGAGAACATGAATGGACATAATCCTCATGACAGGAGAATATATATCGAAGAAGTCATATCCCTCCTTTTGTCTAAACCCTTTAGCTACCAAACGGGCTTTATACTTGTTAATAGATCCATCGCTTTATACTTCCTTTTAAGGATCCACTTGCATCCTAAAGGTTTGCAACCGGTGGGAGATCAACTAACTCCCAAGTGTGATTTTGCATGATGGAATCTATCTCATTATTGATAGCTTCTTTCCGAGAGAGGAGCTTCCGGACTAGACAATTCTTCTTGAATAGTTTCGGGTTCATTTTCTAACATATAAGTTAGAAAATCAGTACCAAAAGACTTAGCTACTTTTGTCCTTTTTATCGCGTCTTGGTTCCTCTTCATCATCACTTTGAGGTAACCTTGCAAAGATCATAAGTTCGTTTACTCGAACTTTCTTCTTTCCATTCTTTGTTCGGAAAGATATTCTCGAAGAATACAATATTCCTTGATTCCATGATCGACCTTCATTTATATCAAGAATAGCCGACTTGTGCACTAAAAAAACGTATGCACTACTATTGTTAGCATATCCAATGAAAGCACAATCGATCGTCTTGGACCTGATTCTAACTTGTTTCGACCTTAGGTACTTCGACTTTAGACAAACACCCCCACACTTTGAGGTATTTATATGACGGTTTACGCCCCTTCCATAACTCATATGGAGTTTTATTTTTACCTTTGTGTGAGATCTTATTAAGAATGTAGTATGCGAAAGTATGGCTTTCCCCACAAGTTTTGGGGTAAGTTTTAACTTATCAAAATCTCATTCATCATCTCCTTAAGAGTACGATTTTTGCGTCGCAACTCCATTTGATTGAGGTGAGTAGGGAGCGATCGTTTGATGAATTATACCCACTTCCGAGCAAAAATTCTTCAAACGGAGCAACATACTCTGCGCCTCTATCACTTGAATCATCTTAATTTTCAAATTAAGCTGATTTTCAACTTCATTCTTATAAGTTTTAAAAGCTACTAAAGCTTCATCTTTGCTTTTCAAAAGATATACATAGCAATATCTTATGCAATCGTCTATAAACATTATGAAGTACTTTTTCCCACCTCGATTTTGCATAAGTTTTAAATCACACACATCTCGTATGAATTAACTCGAGTAGTTTGGTACTTCCGTTACCGAATGAAATGGTGTTTTTGGCCAACTTCGCTTCAACACAAATTTCACATTTGTCTTGTGAATCGGGGTTTTAAACGTAGGTATTAATTCCAAATTCACTAACCTTTTAATTGTGTTGAAGTTTACGTGTCATAATCTATCATGCCATAAATTAGAACAATCCAACAAGTAAAAAAAAGTAACATTTTTATTCTTCGCCTCTTGGCGGAAAAACAGACATTACAGACATCTTGAATAGGCCCTTATCAAGGTAGCCCTTACAAAGAAACCGACCATTCTTGGTCATTACAAACTTATCGGACTCAAACACTAGTCTAAACTGGCCTTACTTAGCAAAGGACCGAAAACCAAATTCTTGTGGATGTCAGGGACATGCAAAGACATCTACAAGCATAAGCTATTTTAGGAAGTCATCTTGAGCACAACCTTCTCAAGCCCCACGATGTTGGAAGTCGAAGAATTACCCATGAAAAGCTTCCATCCATTTATCGGAGTGTAGGAGGAGAACATCTCCTTGTCGGCACAAATGTGACGAGTAGCCCCGATATCTATCCACCACTCCATTGGGTTACCCACCATATTGGCTTCAAATACAACAGTGGTGAGATCGAGCTCCGACATGTCGATTGGAACCGACTTGTCCTCCATCATATTGGCTTGTTGGTTGCCACCTTGATTGCCCTTTTTAGGGTGTCGGCAATCCTTAGCCATGTGGTTCGGTTTGCCACAGTTGTAGCATTTCCCCTTGAACTTTTTGGCTTTTCCTTTTTCTTTCCCGGAGTGCTTGCATTTCTTACTAGTGCTCGATTCAGCAAGATTGGCCTTAGCCCCCATTCCAGACTAACTGGATTTCACCACTCATTTTTGGTTTTCTTGTTCGATCCGAAGCCGAACAATCAGATCCTCAAGCCCCATCTCTTTTCCCTTGTGCTTGAGGTAATTTTTGAAATCCTTCCACAATGGCGGCAACTTTTCGATTATTGCAGCCACTTGAAAGGATTCATTCAAAATCATCCCTTCAGACACTAAGTCGTGAAGTATGATTTGAATCTCCTGAACTTGGCTGATCACCGTCTTGGTGTCAACCATCTTGTACTCGAGGAATTTGCCGACAACAAATTTCTTTGTGCAGCATCCTCCATCTTGTACTTCTTTTCCAAAGAATCCCACAATTCCTTGGGCGTCTTGAATGTGCTATAGGCGTTGTAGAGGGTGTCTTCCGGCCCGTTCAAGACGTAGTTGCGACAGATAATCATTGTTATGCCAAACATCCACAACAATTCTATGGTTTTTTTGTCGATTTCTTCACCGCCTACGGAGGGGAGTGTCTTTCGAGAAAATGGGACAGCCCCATGGTTGTAAGGTAAAACAACATCTTATGTTGCCAACGTTTGAAGTCGGTCTTGGGAAAACTTGGCGGCTTTTCGCCGTGGGCGGGAGTAAGCGACCATCGGTGTGAACGAGATTGATGTTGATGCCATCGTCTTCAACAGAAATGAATTTTTCGTCTTGCGATTGTTAGGAAAAAATGTATGGTTTCTGTTTTGGAAATGGCTAAGTGTTGGAGTGTATAGGCTTTAGTCGAGGCCTGAATTGGATTCAGTCTCCGCAAGACAAAAACGCCCCGTATACAAGTGCTAACGGTTCCGGCGTACGTCCCTAAGATACAATGACTATTTTAGTTTCGAGTTTACAACACTTGCAAACCCGAAACAAGCGAACAACAGAAGTGTTTCTGACTTTCAAGCTCTGAATGGAATGTATGACAATATGCTCGAATGCAATATGACCGGTTAATTATCTGATTTTTTTGTATCAGTTTTCATCCGCAGGGGTCGAGTATTATAGGCACCAGGTGCCCCGTACGGAAAGAACACATATTTTGGCTCGAAAAGATAGGTTTTAAACAAACAGACGCATCTGTTTTGCACTTCGTGATCGGACGACTGGTGCACGGCCTGCGTCTTTGCCGTGCGTGGATGCGAATCAAAATGGCAAATCTACGACTTGACGCATTACACAAAAATCTAAACATGTTCCAAAATTACAAAAAAAGAAAACCCTAGGATTGATTATGTCATAAAGTTAAGGGGATAACTCATAACTGTCTATAAATATCAGAGAGGTTTTTTGAAATGCTTTTGGTTATGGAAAATGTAAGGCGCAATCAAACCTCAACTTTTTTTTTTGCAATTTTCAAAAACCTCGGACTTTTTGTAATTAGCTCGAACCTCGATTTTTTTTTGTAATTATCCCTTTATTTTTAAATAGATTTAAGAACTAAGTTCATTATTTATCATAATTGTTAAATAATAACACACAGGTTTTGGAGAAGTATGAGCGTGCATCGCCCGTGTGCGGATGCGAACAGGTTTGCCTGACGCACGGCCCATGCGCTCGGGTACAAACCTCTTTCCCAGTTGGTATCCGTTAATTAGTTAACAAAAATTAATTAACTATTTTCTTTTAAAGGTTTTTGGTCCAAAAAGAATAAGGGCTTTGAAGCCCAAGCCCAGGCCCGTGCGTGTGTGCTTTGAACTAAACCCACAAGCATGTAGGTACTCACCCTTTAAAAACTTGGGTGTCCCCAAGGGCCCAAACCCATAAGTCCAACTTGGGATAAAAATAGTGTGCAAACTTTGCCTCTTTATCCTATGTGGGATGGAGCATTTCTCCTTCCCCACATTTTCCATTTTTCATACCATTTACTTATATTAAGTGGCTAACTTCTAGCATTAATTTCTCATTCACCCGAAATCGATTTTGAGAAATTCCAAATGCTATTTTCATCTAATGTCTTAGTAGAATTTTTAGAAATAATTTAATTCCATTTTACACAATGGAAATCACTTAATTATTTGGTCCAAATCGGGTCAACACCCATATTTCAAAGACCAAATTCCAACAGAAATTCCGATCTTTGTCTACGTCCAGTTGCATACGATCAAGTTCTTTCTTCCCTGAACTCTCAATTACGTGAGCTTTCCCTACCCTCTCATGATTATGGTTTTGTATTTCATTCAATTGCATCTTTATCCTAAACCTAATATGACTAGTTATTCCATCTACAAATGATTAATTAATTTTCAAATCAACAGTGGCTAATTAGCAATCCAGGCCTGTGGTCCTTCCTATAGAGACTTCACATTTTGAGTTAAAAGTTATATTAATAGCATGGCCGCTCATCATATTCCGTGTGAGCATCTATAGGTTAAAATTCTAAAGAAAAAGGTCACTCAACCAAAGCTATTGTTTAACAGTCCAAAGTTCTTTTCCCAAAAAAAAAAAAAAAACATTCCAAAGTTAGTACTAACTACTAAGTATGAAAAATCAAAAAAAGCTTTTACATCTCTACTACGATTGCCTCAATCCATTAAAGTGACCTAAATATTAGTTGTGGTCGAAAGATGAAAAGATTTCAAACACTCTTAAATTACCCTCAAAGCCTTGACTTAGCCTAATGCATGTCAATTACATCACCCTGTTGAAGAGGCCATTGCACAAGTAGAGATTTGAGTTGTGCCTTTTGCTCACTGTTGTACATTTTTCTATTGCTTTAATCAAGGCTATGAAGAATTTTATATATATATATATATATATATATATATATATATAGGATTTAGTTCAAATGAGACAACCCTCCCTAGGTGAGACAATGCGTATTCATCTTACCCATTGACCTTAAAAAATGAAGGGATGTGATTAATTCATTTCTTTTTAATTATATCCTAATTTCCGCTGATTTTAAGGGTAAGGTTGTAATTTTGTAATTCAAATTAGTGGTCCTGCGGAGTTTTATGGTGAGATTGAAAAGCTAGGATTTTGGCGGAATTTTTGGAAGCATTTTTTTTTTCAAATAATACATATTTAGTTGTTTTGTTGGCACTGTTTTACGAAAATAAGACATAATTGAATATATCATAATGCATATTTCGTTATTCTGCACTACATAAATATGTTCAATGTAATGTATATTTAGTTATGAAAATTAATGAGATGTTGCTTTTGGAAATTATAAAAATGGAATGTTACATAATGTCTTGCATATTTAGTTATTCCACACTGCATAGATAGTTTCTAGAGATTGAATAGTTAGTTGATTTTGTTGCATAGTTTATGACGTCTTGCATAGTTGGGTATCTTTTGTACTACATATTAGTTTTTTTTTTTTGCATAGATAGTTTGCATATAATGCATATTTAGTTGATTTTTGTTGCATATTTTCAAATATGTAATATCCTACGATCTATGCATCGTTTCATAAGTATCTATACATCATTTCATAAGTATCTATGCATTTGTTGGGAAATTATTTTTAGATTTTGATGAATGCCATGTAAACTTAGAATAGAAAGTTGGCACCCCATTTTGTTGTAAATTGCATTGTAATAGATAAAATGGGTCGAGTCGAGTCAAGTCGTCTATGCTAATCGAACATGCAAGAAGACAACTAGAGACTAGAAGGAAGACTCGCGTTGCAAGGCGGTGAGTGTGGCAAGGAAGAGAAGAGGCAGGAACTCATTTGAAGGTGCAAGCGAGATCTTTGGGTGAAGTATCGGTCAAGTCAACTCAAAACAACCAAGTCTCGAGGTTGAAATGATGAAGAGTCATCCAATGATTGGAAGCGACTCGAAGTCAACTGGGAAGTTAAGAAAATGCGATTAAGACGAGATAATGAAAGAGATCCGTTTTGCGTAAGTCAAGAGAATTACTTAAACAAGTAATACCTCCATCTGCCTATCTTGAAGTGCTCGATCCCCGAGCGTGCAAAAGGAATAAACCAATGGGAAGCACTTTTTGTGTCGAGAACTCGAAAAGTCAAGAATCATTCATACGAGGAAGTGGCAATTCAAGGACTCGCAACAAGACAAGCCAGCGACCACAAGTGTCTTTTAAAAATAAGCATATCTCTTCAACGGACAAATTTTTAAAAGATCACTATAAAAGGCCTGAGGAATCACTCGAGAGAAGGAACTGAACCACGAACATTCAAGCTAACATTCGAATCAGTAACCAAAAATATTCTCAAGTCATTCAAGATCAATCCTCAAGCCTATATTACGAAGGAAATCAATCCAACACTCACCTGTGAAGGAAAGACAACTTCTATCGGTTGAAGAGGAAAATATTTGAAGAATTAAGGGGTTTACATTCCACGAGGAGGATTGTAGGAAGGTTCAAGGTCGAACTAGTCTCGAGTTTTGGAGGGCTTCGTGATCAAATCCAAGAAGCTTGAGCAAGTGGGTTGTAATAGCAAGGCAAGCCCTGTGAAGAAGGCCGAGTCGACGAGAAGCGTTTGTGTGACCAAGGCATCTCAGATCGAGTCCCAAAGGATCAAGTCATTTGTGTGATCAAGACTTGTATCGGATCATTAACCACTCGTATATTGATCAATACTTAGTGGATTCCTCCGGGGAGTTGGAGAAGAGAGGAGTAGAAGAATTACCCCATCTTGAACCTCTATAAAAACTTATTGTGTCATTTACATTTCAAGATTACTTTAATTTTCGCATATTACTTTTATATCTGTTTGATAAATTTGCTATCCAATTGATAATCAAGTCAAGTGCTAAAACCAAATATTAAAACAAACTTAACCAAAGTCAAGGGTGCTAAGTCTTCCGCTGAAAATATATCACGGTCGAGTTAAGTCTTTAGTCAAAACAGGATGAGTTATTCTATCAACGGCTCAATCAGTGCGGTTTGAGTGACTAACTCTGTTGATTAACTAACTTAGTTGTCCATCAAGGACTCAACTGTGAAGTATTAACTCTGAACATTTTAAAAGGACTAAATCGAAAAGTTGGTAAGGTTTATTCAACCCCCCTTCTAAACCTTACACTCACACCCCTTGGGACCTACAAGTGGTATCAGAGCGGTTGGTTCATTGAGCCTTCCGCACTGGTCACTGAACTAGATCTCCAAATTTTTCAAAGCTTGTTTTAGTACTTAATCTTTCAAAACTTATTTATTCAGCAAAGTTATTATCATGGAAGCAAATTTGACACGCATCCCTATGTTCACAATTGAAGAATTTGATTATTGGAAAATTCATATGCGAGCTCATCTATCAAAGATTACGATGAGATGTGGATAGTGATAGAAGATGGGCCACTCCAAATCTTAAAAGTGAACACAACTGCGCAAGAAGAGCTGCTGCATTTGAAGGAGAAGAGGATCTTTGCTCCCGGACCGTGCCCGATGGTTGAAAAACCAAGAGTGAATGGACAAATGATGACGAGGAAAAGATATAACTTGGACAATGTGGCCAAGGACATTCTTTACAAAACTTTGGACAAAGCCATGTTCAAAAAAGTCAAATCATGCAAAACGGCAAGAGAAATGGGACAAGCTAACCTTGATTTGCGAAGGCTCGGAGCAAATCAAAGAAAATAAACTATCTATTGTTGTACAAAAATTTGAAAACTTTAAGATGCTTGCAGGAGAAACCTTGGATCGGATGGATGCTCGGTTCACATAAATTACCAATGAACTATACGCACTTGGAAATGAATATACACGAGAAAGAAATGTGTATGAAGATTCTACGAAGTCTCCCAACCGAGTGGGATATGAAAGTTATGGTCATGAGACATTCCACGGACCTATAAAAACATCCAACCATGAGCTATTCTCGGATCTCAAAGCCTACGAATTTGGTGAGAAGAAAAGACCAAGAGAGAGCAATTGTGCCCAAAACAATCGCTTGCTCTAATTGTTAAGGATGGCAAGAGAGCCGAGGTCAAAGAAGTCATTGACCAAGAGGAAATTGCACCGATGGTTAAAAGGTTTAACAAGTTCTTCAATAAGAATTACAAAAGAAGCAAAGGTGAATCCTCCGAGGAAGACACTCGGCTCCTCCAAGTCAAGGAAGAAAGAACACCCAAGAGAGCGAGCATCAAAAATTGAATATCAAAGAGCGAGACAATCCAAGGATGGAAAGAATCGATCAAAAAGTTGAAAATCTATCTTTGGAACCGCAGCAACCCGGTCACTATGCCATTGAATGCCCATATCTTGTAGTCAACAAATACAGGAATGAAGAGGAAAGAAAAGTCTTCAGGGAAAGAAAGACAGGAAAAGAGAAAGGCAATGTTATGCGAGAGATAGCCGTCTGATCAAGTCAAAAGATACAATGGACTCGGAGAGTAGTGGTTTCGACCACTCAAGTAACTCGAAGAAGAAGCCTTGATCTGTCTAATGGCTAAAGAACAAAACCAACCGACCAAGAAGATGAGGTACACTCTAACTCATCACACTCAATACTAGTGATAGTGATTGTGACACACACACTTTATCACCCACTCGATCTTTATGATTCATTAGGAAAAATGATGAAAGATTTTGAATACATTAAATCCTCACACACACTACTAAATGAGGAAAACAACCTACTCAAGAGCAAAACTCACGGTGACTAAGGAGCCGAGTACTCTAAGTCAAATAGGCGATGAGAATAAAAGTCTAAAAAATTTGAAAATGCTAAGTTAATAAGCAGAGATAAGCTGCTATAGAAAAGAGGGAGAATGACCTCAAAAATGTGATAGCCTCATTCACTAAGGCATCCAAATCATTGGATGATCTTATTATGAGTCAAAGAGAATGTGGAGACAAGACAGGGGCTTAGGATTTAATTCCTCTATGCTATGTCAAGTTCCAAAAGTGATTTTGGAAAAGGGATCTTCAAGCAATGAAGTATCTCTATAATCCAAAACTCAAATGATGCACACATTATTCCAAAGCACAATCACAAGCAAACTGGCCTTGGTTATAAAGGAAAAGGAAAACAACGATTGAATATCTTTGAGAGGACGGTGAGAAGAAATCAGTGGGAGTTCCTCGGCAAACTCCAAATAGGAGATACTGTAAAGAAGAAAGCAGAGCTACCAAAAGCCCCATAAATTCTATAAAAGAAACACATATGATGGGAATGGTAGAAAATACCCAAGCCAAGAGCTGATTGGAATAATGTGAACTATCGAAAGACCTATGGAATATAAGCTTAAAGTGGCAAAGGCCTAGAACTCAAAGGCCATTTCAAAGGCATAAAAGCTATCAAGCACACATATGCACCTAGGCACTACACTCGGAGATATCACAACTACCCAAAGAAGGCAATTGCTAAAACACATACACGGGCATACAGACAAAAGAGAATTTGTTTGAACCTAGAACCCCCAAGAAATTTGCCAAAATTAATTATGATTACGGCGATAGATGGCAACCCCTTAGAGTCAAATCAATTGGCTATAGGTTGGTTGAATCATCTTACAATACTAACCCCTCGGGACCCAAGCAAGTATGGGTACCTAAAACCTAATTTCCTTGATTGCGGGTTCAAGGAGTAGGTGAGTGCCAAAGGAACCTGGTACATGGATAGTGGGTTGCATTCCGACACATGTGTGAGAAATAAGAAAAATCTATCAAAATTCAAGGATGTTAGAGGTGCAAAAGTCATATTTGGAGGAAATGAAGCTCGGGAGAAATAAGAGGCATTGGATCCATAAAGAAAAATGGATTAGAAATTACGGATGTTGCATATGTTGAAGGCTTCAACTTCAACTTGCTAAGCATAAGTCAACTCGTGACAAAGGCTACAATGTTGGATTCAATATGGGTGTATGCCAAATCAAGGATCTTTGAAACTAATGAAATAGTGTTGCAAGGATGCGAGACAAAAGAACATAAATGTGGTAGATTGGTCAATTTGCAACACCAAGCACTTGTGTTGCAAAGGAGCTAGCAAAGAGCACATGAATTAATTAAGTTGGCTGTGGCACAAGAAGAAGCCAGTCACCTGGATTTCAAAACTATTAACAAACTTGCAAAGTAATCTTGTGGAAGGACTTCAGGACTCAAGTATACAAGAATGAAAGTATATGTGATGCATGTCGGAAGGAAAAGCAGATCAAATCAACATTCAAAAGAAAAGACATGTCCATCTTCAACAAGAATATTGCACACTGCTACATATGGATCTATTTGGTCCAGTTGAACCGGCCTTGACATAAGTGGGAAGAAATACAACTTGGTGGTAGTAGATGACTACTCAAGATATACATGGACAATATTCATGTGTAAGAAGAAACAAACTCTGCGAAACTACCACGGTGATGAAGAGAATACAAAATGAGAAGAGTCAAACCATTATCAAAATAAGATCTCGAGGAGGAACCGAGTTTGTCAATGGTATAATAACTCGATCTTGTATTGAAAATGGTATTAGTCATGAATTATCTGCAGCAAGGACTCCACGTGAGAATGGAGTTGCGAGAAAGAAGGAATAGAACTCTCAAAGAAGCGGCAAGGACCATGTTAGGTGAAGGGGCTGCCTAAAAGATTTTGGGTGAAAGCGATAAACACAACATGCTATACTCAAAATAGATGCATGATAAAGCAGACGGTGACAAAGACTCCTATGAGATTTGGACGGGGAGAAAGCCAAATGTTGCATATTTGAGAATATTTGGATGCAAATGCTTCATCCATAACAATGGCAAAGATGATTTAAAGGCTTTTGATGCTAAAGCTGATGAAGGTATCTTCTTAGGATACTCACGGTGAAAGCAAAGCCTCTGAGTGCTCAACAAGAGGACAATGGTTAGGAAGAATCCATCCATGTGGTGTTTGATGAACCCAACGTAAATGGAGAAGACATTGAAGAGTCGGTGATAAGTGAATCAACCAACCATGGAGAAGAGTCCCTATGTTGAAGTCGAAATTTGGAATTATAAATCCAGGATGAAGATGAGATAGTTGAGTCTCAAAGACAATTTGGAAAATCTGCTGACTAAATGATGATGAGAGAGGCGATCAAAATGACACGGTACCGCAAGACGACTGAATCCATCTAACTTACTCCAACCTGATGTAAGATGGCTGAGAGACCATCCACCAGAACTAATCATTGGAGATGTGAGAGAAGGTGTGAAAACTAGATCCAGAACTCAACAAGAAGCAATGTTTACTTGCTTCATCTCACAAATAGAGCCAAAAGATGTGTCACAAGCATTGGATGACACACATTGGATTCAAGCCATGTAAGAAGAGCTAAATCGGTTTGAGAGGAATAAAGTGTGGGAATTGGTTCAAAGACCTACCCATCAAAATGTTATCGACACTAAATGGGTGTTCGAAACAAGATGAATGAGGAAGGTTACGTGGTGAGAAACAAAGCAAGATTGGTGGCCAAAGGATATTGCCAAGAAGAATGAATAGATTTTGATGAAACTTTTGCTCCGTGGCAAGATTGGAAGCAATAAGAATGTTTCTTGCCTATGCACTCACAAGAACTTTATTGTATATCAAATGGATGTAAAGAGTGCATTCCTTAATGGGTTATTAGAAGAAGAAGTATATGTTGAACAACCTCCAGGATTTGAGCGGAAGACTCTTGGAGATAAGGTATACAAACTCAAAAAGGCTTTATATGGATTGAAACAGGCACCTGAGCATGGTATGATACATTATCACAATTCTCGGCGAGAACGGATTCACAAAAGGCAAAGTGGATAGAACACTCTTGAGAATTCAAGATGGGAAGAGTATATTGCTTGTTCAAATATATGTGGATGAAATCATCTTTGGATCCACAAACAAAGAGTGTGTGATAAATTCTCAAATCTCATGCAAAGCAAATTGAAATGAGCATGATGGGAGAGCTGACATTCTTCCTTGGACTCCAAGTAAAACAGTGAAGGATGGAACCTTCATAAGTCGGATAAAATACACTAGAGATTTAATGAAGAAATTTGGTATGGAAGAGAAGTCTTACGTGAAAATACCAATGAATACATCGGTCAAAATGGATATGGATGCGGATGGCAAGCCTGTAGATCAAACAAGATCTGAGCACTTATTGGATCATTGCTCTATCTCACAAAGAAGCGAGGCGGACATCACCTTCTTTGTAGGTGTATGTGCAAGATTTCAATCTGCTCCAAAAGAAAGCCACATGACTGCGGCCAAGAGAATCTTGAGATATTTGAAAGGAAGCCAAGAAGTTGGCTTATGGTATCCAAAGGAAGGTGGATTCAAGTTAATTGGCTATTGGACTCGACTATCTTTGGTTGTAGAGTTGACAGGGGGAAGAGTACCTCGGGCACATGTCAAATGCTTGGAAATAGGCTAATTTCTGGTTTAGCAAGAAGCAAAAATTCAATAGCTACCTCCACAGTGAAGCAGAATACATATTCTTTGGCAAGTTGTTGTGCCCAAGTCTTATGGATGAGACAACGGTGAGAGACTATGAGATTGAAGAAAAGGAAATTCTAATTATGTGTGATAACACAAGTGCAGTGCAATCACTCAAAATCTGTGTTGCATTCAAGAACAAAGCACATTGATGTCGAGATATCACTTCATAAGAGATCATGTTGAAAAGAAGGACATCACCTTGGAATATATCTCAAGCGATAAGCAATTAGGCGACATATTCACAAAACCATTATGTGAATCAAGATTTGAAGAACTCAAACATGAATTGGGGTTAATTGGTGAGTTGATACTCGAAGACTCAAAGAAAAGAGATGAAACACGAAAACCGAAAAAGAGTTGAACTCTTAAATCACCTAAGTGAATCAGTAGTATCGGAGAATCATTTGATCGAGTTAGGCGACAAATTTGAGTATTTATGTGCAAAGTAAGAAGAGTTAAATCGGCTAAGGAATAAGTCGAGTCATTTATGAGCAAAGTGACAAAAACGATCGTTTTTACGAAGCGGGGAATGTTTTTAAGAATGACGTCAAAGATAATTATGGCGTGTCTGATCAAAAGCCGCACATAAAGCTTATGATTGGATATAAATGTTGCCGCATTAAATACGAGAGATTAAAGGTTAATCGGCGTGCAAAATCTAAGCCGTTGATTTTGATCAAAATTTCAAAAACCACCCGCACGTCATTTCATAACCCATACTTAAACCATTTCGTCCGATTTTCTCTCACTTTACCAAAACTGTTCATCTCTCTCAAAGGCAAAAGAAAGAAATTTTCTCTCAAAACCCTACAAATCCTCAAGTTCATTTTCTAAGTTTTGTTCAAGTAAAACATCTAGAAATGGCATCTACTCATGATTTCGTCAAGTGGGAAAGCAAATCCACACTGGGTCTCTTGTGGATTTCGACGGCATGCTTAAACAAAGGGTCCGACGACACCCTTGTGAAGAAGATAGCACGCGAGTGTTTGGAAAAATCTGGATTAAAACCATTTTTGACGATGGAGTTTCCAATGACCTACGTGGAAGAGGTCGCGATTCACGTGAACGCTGAAGTTCACGATGAGGGCATCAAGTCCTCTATTCATGGAAAAGAGTTCACCATTACTACCAAGGATCGGCGAACACGCTTGTTGCGGCGGAAGGAGTGCGAGAGATTTATGAAGGCGATGTTGACTGGGCTGCTTGGAAGGAAATAGCCAAGTCCGACTATCTTTGCGAAAGTGGTCTATCTGACTAATAAGAAGTATTTGAAAGAGGACTACCACAAATTCTTGGACATCGTTGCCAAATGCATAGACATCAAATTTGGAAGCTTTGACCGTCTGTCAAAGCTAAGTTGATCGTAATGGTTGCGATCATTGAAGAAGAAGAAGGTAAACTGGGCTGAGTTTGTATACAGGACTACTGCGAGAATATTGGGAATAAATCCTTCAAGGAGGATGGTACGTTTGGAGGTTCCTCGGGTGCGGCCTGGTGATTGGCGAATGATGGAAGTAAAATGAGTCCCTCTTCGACATGGAAAGGCGTTCCATGTAAACAAGAGGATGTTTCGATCAAACCTCTCCAACAAGAAGAGAGCTTACGCTAAGAGGGTCGATCGAGTGAGGGGGAATCGGCTAGTCTGAAGAAAATTTGTCTTCTCCTCTCCTCCAAAGAAAAAGGTTGCTCTCTGCAATTGCTAAGAAAATTGCTGCCCTGCGGAAAGAAAAAAAAATATGCACTGCCCGGCAAAGGAGTCACCCCCGCCCCGTGCGCCCCGATGGAGAAGGAATCGTTAATCCCTTCTCCAGTGATCAAGAAGAAGAGGACTGCCACAACAAGGAAGGCAACTGCCTCTAAGACAACTGCGAAGGCATTTACCTTCAACGAACCGGAGGAAATGGAACCAGATGTCCCTCTGGTGAAAACAAAAAGAAGAAGAAGAATTTCCAAGCTCTCGAGCTTGAGAAGACAACAGTCGCCACTCATTTGGAAAAGATACCGAGAGGCTTTGGAGAAGTCGAGTCTCGAAGATTATTGATGAAACGCCAAGTCTGTTGTGGCCGATCGCAGAGGCAACTCAAGACCCGGCGCAGACAGAACAGGCGAGGAACAAGGAATGGTGAGACAACCAAATCACCTATTGACAAGGTTGTGTCTCCACCGTATGTGAGGCCAGGCGAGGATGGATGTCGGCGAAGTTTGCTACCCTTAATCCCCGAGCACGAGGGACGGAGGGGAGAAGATGACAAGGATGATGATGTAATGATCCTATCCCCACCATATTGAGACATCCAAAATCGTGCGAGAATGGAAGAAATGGAAGCTGAGTCGATCCAGGGGAAAGATTCCAAAGAGCGAAATTTATTGAAGAAGAAGACGAATCTGTTGAACTTTCTTGGATTGACCAATGTGGTCAATGGATGAAGAAAAGCGCATAGATATCTTGCAGATCTTCAGACAAGGAGAAGGAGAGAGCGCGGAGAGGAAGCGAGGCTCGTGAAAAGGCCGATTTGTCCCTTTATCGAACCATCGATCATACACATCCTCATCTCGGCGTTCTCTCTGGGAGTGATGAGGATCGGACCCCGCTGCCGCTCTGAGAAGAATTGGAGACGCAGCAAGCCATGCGGGAATCCAGGGCCCTACATAAGCAACGATTGTTGGAAGGACCAGGAGTCCTCCACATCACGGTGGAGATTGATCCTATGGGAGTGGTGCAAAGCATATTGCCATTGTTGTCGCCATGCCACCACTTCCCGGCTCACTCGAGAAAGAAGGTGATAAGGTAAGCTGGCGATGAAACGGGATTGTAGGGACCCCGGTCGAGCTAACCCTAATGAAGGTGTCTTACCACCCCCCCAACGACTAAATACTCAATGGGAACAGTCGGGAGTCCGGAGACGAGTGACCCCATTCCAAGTCACTCGGTGGTATGCCCGGTGGGGAAACTCCTCCACTGCAAAGCAAGGTCGGAGGATCTTTGCGGTGACTCCACAACGAATCTCGGAGGCGAAGTGGAGAAGGAACAACAATTGAATACACAACAAGTTTCCATTGACGAGGCTCGAGACGGTTATGACTGTCTCAAGTTGAAGTGCCAATCGCTCTGCAGCTAATGACGCTAGCGATGCGGTTGAGGCACGAGAAGGAAGCTGCCCAAGGGGTTAACACTGGCAATGAAAGTGCAATCCATGGAGTTGAGACTCCAGTGGATGCCACCTCGAAAGACCCCAAGACACCGACACTTTGTCGAAGGGAATGTCCAAAGGCCTCGGCTGTAGTTGAGGCTGCGCAGGAGGTAATGAAGGCCAACGGGAGGTTGAGACTTCCCGGGGTAAAGAAACTGAAGCACAGAACATCCCTCCTGCTATCATCGACCCATCTGAAAAGGAGATAAGTGCTCTTCACGATTCCCAGGATAATCCTGATGTAACCTTTCTGGGATCCGAAGGTGAAGATGAAGCTGAGTCAACCCCTATTGCCGATCCAAAAGACTCAGCCGAGGATGTTCTTCCAACCACGAGCAAGTCTGACCTTAAGACTACTCGCCAAACATTTAACTTTGATGATGAGCCACCCATGGAAATCTCATCATCGTCCGATGATGATTCTTCGATATGGTGAGGACGGTCAACTCATGTGGAAAAACCAGCTGAGACCGAAGAAGCTGTTAAGACAGCTGAGGCTCAGCAAGCTGGGTCAACTTCACAACAGACCACAGCTGAAACAGAGTCAACTGCGCAGGCTCCCCAAGCTGCAGCAGGATCGACTCCACCGGAGACTTCACGAGCACAAGTTGTCATTGAGCAGATTCCAGTTGCCCGTGATGATCCTTTTGTAGAATCATTTCCTTTCTCTGGAGGTACTTGACCTCCCGAAGAATCAGCTAGAGATCGAGAGCGCTTCCATAAACCTGATCCTGTTATTCCCACAGACACCATTGTTCCAAGCAGACTATGACTTTGACGCTTGCAGCGCTGGTGAGACGTAAGTAACAAGCGAGGTTCGGGAAGTTTTCAAAGCCATATTTGCGCAGAGATTGAAAAGATGGAGAGGCACCAGGCCTCACTTTGGACATAATTTGGATAACGAGAGATGCAAACCTAGCGTCTGCGAGGCATAATTGTCGGGATCGGGAATGGTGGCAAAGAAGAAGACAATGCGCATGGAACAAGCTCGATATTCAGGACATTGTTCAACAAGTTGCTAGTCGGCGGGCCGAGAATGCGATGCAAAGACAAGAATGCAAGAGCACATCGAACAAATGCATGAATCTCACACCACATAGATACGGCCGCTGCGTGAATATAATAAGAAAGAGCTCATGCGCGTAGAGGAGAACATGGATCGAAAGTTCGGCCTTCTCATGGCCGAGATGAAGTTGGTAGTTTGAATCCAACGCTACCCGCTACGAATTCCGTAAAAGCATACCGCAGCCATTCGACGAGAACTCGGCTATCACCGCTTAGACTTCATGCTTGCTAGCTTGTTTCGGGGTTCCTCTCTCCTTTGATGATGCTAAAAAGGGGGAAGAGGAATACAGGAAAGGTCTTTGAAGGGATCTGAAGTTGAAAAGGAGGACGCTTGTTTGTGAAGGGAAAACGGTGAGGAAGAAGAGAAGAAGAGAGAAGAAAGGAAAATCTGTTGAGGGGGAAGGTTCGAAAGATATGACCTTGATGATTGTTAGAACCCCCAACAAGGTCTTGTCACGGTGATATCATCGACAAACTCCCGATGACTCTACCACTCCAACACTGCAGTACATGGTGAAAAGAGAAAGACAGATTGAAGCGGGGATGAAGGAAGTGGAAGGAAAGATGGATGCGAGTTATGAACATTCGAAACAACATGGAGGCATTCCAACAACGAGAGACACCTATGCCATTTCGGATGCGGAACCGAGGCCAAGATCTGTTGATGAATTCAAGACGCTCGCATCCCGAAGGTTCTTCGCAAATATGTCCATGGCTCAAGCCTGGTATTTGTCCGGGAAAAAGGTCTCAAACTATGTGAAGAAGGCGACAGGCGAGACTACTCGCGGTCACTCTGCTTTGGTCACTCTGCTAGTCACTCTTTGGGAAAAAGAAGGCCAAAGACAATACACGCAGGAGGAAGAGGAAGAAGCGTGTGGTGGAGGAAGAGGTTTGGACACAGATCTCTCGCCCCAAAAACATTGAGTACATAGATCCAGGCAAGAAAGGAGGGATCTATTGGGCTGGATTTGACGAAGTAGCCAACTGCAAGTGGCTAAGAACAATTGAGTATGTGAAGAGGATTGAAGAAGAAAATAGAAGACAAACTAGGCTATGGGAGGAAAGATAAGAAAGAAAAAAGAATGAGATGAAGGCTTGCCGAGAAAGGCTTATGAGAAAAAGAAAGCAAATTTGAAGATGAGAAAAAGAAGAGAAAAAGGTCGAGAAAAAAATGACGGAAGAGAAGAAGAAGAGGAAAGAAGGAGCGGCGAAGGACATGAAGTGTTCTTTATCCACCCCTTCATGTATTTTACTATGTAAATACATCTTTATGTAAGTCTTACGTACATCGAATAAAATCGTTCAATTTCTATAATTGTGTAGATATAGAACAACATAGTTACTTTAAATTCTGTTTATGCTCGATACACTATGTAAACTTGATTGTGTAAAGAACAAGAATGTTATGATCAATAAAACATTGATTCTACGCATACATTCCGTGATTCTCGCACTTTGCTGTCACGTATCTTTCTTTATTACTTTAATTTATGCATATTACTTTTATATCTCACGATAAATTTGCTATCCAATTGATAATCAACCAAGTGCTAAAACCAAATATTAAAACAAACTTAACCAAAGTCAAGGGTGTTAAGTCTTCCAATGAAAATATATCACGAGTCAAGTGAAGTCTTTAGTCAAACAATTTGAGTTATTCTATCAACGGCTCGAGTCAGTGTTGAGTGACTAACTCACGATTAACTAACTTAGATGTCCATCAAGGACTCGGTTGTGAAATATTAACTCGAACATTTTAAAAGGACTAAATCGAAAAGTTGGTAAGGTTTATTCAACCCCCTTCTAAACCTTACACTCACACCCCTTGGGACCTACAACATCATTTCATAAGTATCTATGCATCGTCTTATTCGTGAAAATTACAGTTTTTTAAGAGTTTAGGTTAATGGTCAGTTTCGAGTTCTCCATCGATGACTACACCATTAATCTTTGTTGGATAGAGTTTTTTCCACGATCGATGATTCATCATCATGTTTCGAACTCACTTCGTTATTTCTCGTAATATTGCACAGTTTTTCTTGCCTTTTCTTTGTAATTTTCATGAACTGTAATTTTCGAGTTCTTCACGAGTTTTCTTATTTTCGTTAATGGAGGAATTAGAGAGAGAGAGAGAGAGACGTGAGAATGGGGTGGGGGAGAGATAACACGTGAGATTGGGGGAGATGTATGAGAGAAAAGAGATTTGATTCCATGTTTGTAACTACCTTGTTATGTTATTTTAGCTTACTACCCTTATGTTGATTAAATTAATGTTTTAGTATATTTTTATCTCTTAAATCATACCAATTGATTAATAGTGGGGATAATTGAGATTAGTCCATTGTGTCTCACCTAGAGACATGGTCTCACTTGATCCTCCCTATATATATATATATATATATATATATATATATATGGAGGAGATCCTATGAGACCATAGCTATAGGTAAGAACATAAGACCCAATCCACACCATCCAACAAAATAAAATAAAAGGCTAGGATTTAATGGGATTTTTAGTAATAAAAAATAGTGGGGACTAAATAGGTACAATAGGAACATCAATTTCAAATTTAAAAATCGTTTCAAATCGAGGGAATGGGATCTTACCATCAATAATCGTTTCCCTGAAATCAGGAATGCGATATTACCATCAATAATATATACGACATTGGCAAACTAAACACACATAATCGGATGTTGAAATATACATATCCTATACACTATGGCAATTTATAGGTATTGTACATAATTCTATGTCTAAACCCACAATATCTGCAACCTATTTATACATTATATGTGTTTACACTATACATCGTTTCTATGTGACTATAGCTTGAGAACCAATATATGCACAAGTGTTTAAATAACATATTCTTATGTGTAAATGAACAAATTTCTATAACTACTTATACAATTTTATTGACTATTTGTACAAAACACATCTAATATACATTGTATGGATTTTATACATAATCCTATGCGTAAATATACGGAATTTAATAACTACTTAACCAAAATATATAGCCTACTTGACTATACCTAATTTTATTCGTAAGCACATAAAACGTTGTAACTATATATACAATATTAAAGTTAAATGACAATATACCGAGACCACGTGTACATAAAAAAGCAAAGTTATATTGATTAAAAGAAAACAACCCATGTCGTGATCCATTCATATCCATAATTCAACGAAACATCTAAGTCATATACAAAAAAAAAAAACAACAACCAAACATAGAACACTAACTGTACAAAAAGATGAGCAGAAATATACATTGTACATTGTCTATTAAAACAACACTACAATATTTTCTTCCCAGTCCAAAACTTTCTGGCTTCTTCCAAGTAACAAAATAAAGTGTTCTATAACTAAATACACATTATTACATAACTAAACACACATTATTATACACTTAAATGCACATAATTTCATAACTAAACACACATTATTATAACTTATAAAATACACATTATTACATAACTAAACATACATTATTATATAACTAAACACACATAATTTCATAACTAAATATACATAATTACTCAACTATATATACACAACTAACATCACAGTGCACGAAGGTACGAAATCGCCCAAGATAAATCGGAACTGAGAAATCGAAAGAACTCTAAACTACAAGCACACAACATAAGAATAACAAAAAGCCCAAGAAAAAAACATTCATCAAACCTATCGGCAAGATCGAAAAATGCAATATACGTTTAAACCTAAAATTGAACAAAATTAAAACAATAAAAACGACCAAAAAACACAAAATAGAACCCTATTATCAAGAACATCAAAATCGAACAAAAAAACTTACATTGAAATTGAACCCTAGAAGCTTTATGTCGAACCCTATCAACGAGTTACACTGAAAATCAGAGATATTCGAACCCTAGAAGCTTCAGTAATCAATTTTTTCAAAAGAGGGGGATAGAGACGGCAATTTCGATAGGATGGATGAAGCAGTCTCTCGATTTATTTCACAGACTGAGAAGGAGATGGAGGAGAGTTGGAGAAAAGGTTTCGGATTTTTTGAAAAGAGAAAGGGGAGAAAATCATGGGATGATGGATATCAGTTTTGATTTCCAAATTCGAAAAAATAGAGATTTCCAAATATATCCCTTAACTAAAGGCACAAAATTACTTTCCTACACATACCCTCAACAACCATGCCTTAAATAGAGAGTAAAATCTGGACCATTGATTATTAAATCAAATGGTCTAGATGTGGTCTCATGTTCTTACCTAAAGGGCTTGGTCTCATTTAATCATATCCCTATATATATATATATTATATTACATCACCCTGCTTCTATATACATCACAAACATGTTTGTGGTTTGATGTTTGTGGTTTGAGCAAGAACATGCTTTTACTCAATTCTGCTGCTATGAATGTAGATTTGTCATTGAATGAAGGGTTAATTACAAAAGGCCCCCTAAAATTTGGAGTAATTACAAAAAAAATCAAGAGGTTTTTGAAAATTACAAAAATCCCTTGAGGTTTGATTGTGTTAATTTAAAGGGGTAACTATAATATTTTGATACATATGGTGAGCCTTTGAATATTTGTTGGATATGGAGTGTAAAACTATTTATCGTGGTGTGTATCTCATGCATGTGTACTCAAACAACTTAGACCCATCGAATTTGGCATCAAATTGTGTGAATCATCACAATTTGATACTAAATTTGAATTGTCCACTTATTTGGACGGTTTGAGAATGTGTACTTTAATGTGGTTTCGTTAGTATACTATTTGTCTCATGTACTTGGTAAATTTCGGATCGTGTCTCTTTTGTTCTTGGGTGCACTACAATATGTGTACTTTAAGAACTAAGGGAGATCTTTGTCTAAATTTACACGTGCATGAACAAATATAGTATACTAATGAAACTACATTAAGTAAGTGCACATTCTTAAATGGGATAGGGCCATTACCAAATTAAATGGAGGGAGGAGAAGTGGCGAGAAATGCATGCATGTCTAATATGACAAAACATGATATAACGAATGATGTGTTGCAAATTTGTATGCACTAGTGCAAATCGACTTACGATGCCTATCGATAAAAGTTGGATACATATCGAAAAAAAAAATTGGATGAATTCGGAATGGGTTGAAAGGTTTCATAGAACACACGAAGAATTATATTAATTCTATAGGTCAAATCGATTGTCCTTGCAAGGTGTTTGAATAGAAAGATGGAAATGCCGTAAACGGTATTTGCGCACGTCCATAGTTATGGATTTAATCCAGGATACAAAATATGGGCTTTCCATGTTGAAACTACTCGTGCTACACCATCATCACCAATTGTTACCGAATCGGTGACGAGATAGCCGACATATTAAATGATGTTCTTTGGTAACGTATGAAGGCGATGACACACGCGGTGATACGCAAGATGATGCGGGGATCCAAATGATTATGAATTTACGGATCCATTATCCGAGCTACACGTTGAGCTATATCGGGATGTACCAAGTATTCGTTCTTGAACTTTTTGGTGAAATTGATGCACGTTAAAGTACTTCATAAGTGCACTAATGAGAGCATGGATGCTCTGATGAAGCCGAAGGATGCAATGTCTGATGACAACATGTTACCTACTTCACACTATGACTCGAAAAAACTATTAAGCAAATTGGGCTTGGGTTACGATATGTAAGGTACAATTATGTCGACCTTGTGATTCATCAATGTTAGTCCTTGTTTTGCTTTGGATTACATACTTATTGTTTTGTTAAATATCGGATTAAATTTGGGCAGACCAACACAGAGACGCGTGAGCCCTTGTCGCTGGTTGAAAATTGGAAAAACATACATACGTGTGAGGGTGTTTGGGTGAATTCCGAAGCAGAGCAGACCTATGTAAGTATAAATAAATACAATTAATATATATTGAGTAAGTTTAATTTTCAAATTATAAGTTATCTAATACTTATGATTTCCAACTCGTAGCACTGTCTTCAGGAGAGATTTGCACAGGCATCAGTAGTAGACCCTGAGCATGCATGTCGATGAGCATGCTATTATGCGAGAGATTATGCGGCAGCGGAGAGGACACATGACTGGTATCGGGCCCAGTCTTCCACGCAGGACTTTAGCTGCCACCCAGCCAAGAGTAGGAACATCAACTGCAGTTTTCGACGAGCAACAAAGTCTGATTCAAGAGCTGCGAGGACAGGTACAGGCCATGGCTGCGAGCCATGGTCAATTGGCGGATTTCGTTTTCAGTATGAGAGAGAGCTTTACACAGTTGCATTCGGACATATCTTGGCCAGTTTTTCCACTTCCGCCACCACTTGCTTCTAGTGCTCCATCATCATCGACTGCACATCCATCGGATGGGGAAGATCAAACCGAGGATTTGAGTGATAAGGCTTAGTTAGTTGATACGGTGTTCCATTTGATGTTTGGTTTTTGTTATTTATGTTTGGGTTGATTTTGTTATTTTGAATGCATTATGGTGTTGGTAAATATTGATGTTGTTAGGTAAATACAAGTTTAATAGGTAAATACAAGTTTAAAAATGGGATAATAAATTATCAGGGGGAAAAAAAAGAAAAAATGTTACTTTAGCGACAACAAAAGTCGTTGCTAATGTTTTACAGGTTATTTCCATCGACAAAGGTAGTCACAAATACTTTGTGTATCAGCGACAACATCTGGTTCTTTAGCTACAACTTATGTCATTGGTAATATTTTATTTGCGTAAAAGTCGTCACAAATTCTTGAGCATTCGCGACAACACGCCGTCACCAATAATGGTGCCACGCCATCGAGGCTAAAAATGCGATGGATAAATTATTTCGACAATAAATTGTGGCAAATACATTTGCGACAACGGGTGTCGCCGCTAAAAAATTATTGTGCTAATAAATTGTGGATAAATTATTTGTGACAATAAATTGTGGCAAATACTTTTGCGACGACATGTGGTCACAAAAAAATTATTTGCGGCGACATTAGATCTTTTGTCCCTAATTTATAAAAGAATTGATAGCCGAAAACTAGTTTCTAAATAATTGGTCGGAAAGCTCTTTTGCAATTCACTTGACCAAATATCCTTTGTTTAATGAAGTTGACCGAAAACAATTTTAGTGTTGGAGATGAATGAAGCTTTTCCAGTTTGCTTCAAGAGTGGGCCGAAAATTTGTTTTCTATTTCAAATAAAAAAGAAAACTTTTTCAATCGCCTTAGAGGTGGCCGTAATCAAATGGGGACGAAAAATTATCTTCTTCAATTGTTCAATTAGTTTCTCATTCTAACCTGATTTTCTATCTAATATAGAATTATGACTCAAACTCAAATTGATAATTATCCAATATAATTATTAACTTAATATTATATTAATATCATAAATATCTTCTATTTAGTTTAATTTCCAATACAATTAAAATTGTAGAATATCATATACTACCGTAATTAACTAACATGAATATATCAACCCCAGTTTTTTAAAAACTATTTTCCATAAACTCTTAGGAACAAAAATATTATTTCTAACTCGTTTACTTCGGGAAGGCGAACCAGGGGACCATTGACCTATAATTATAAGATCCAATAAATCGAATAAATAATTAAACTCTTTAATTATTTAATGGACTTATTAACTCCGATATTGCTCGATATAAATTTGGAATTGCATTCTTATTATTATAGAATATCTTACTCTAAGAATTTGAACAATCGATTGATATAATCATATAACTATTGCATATAGATTAATCCTCCATCGACAATTCGTAATTGAAGCTATGTAGTATCCGTGAAAACCTCTTCAATTACTTCTTATCCTCATTTACCATTAATTCACTAGCGAATGGTTAATTTATAGTCGATTACAAATTAGAGATATCAAACCATTCAGTTCAGAATTAACAAATAAGAGAATCATATTTCTACTTCAAGCAAGAATGAATGAATTCTCTTCTATGAATTTATATTTAGGTAATTGATTTTTGCAACTTTTGTACTATAAGGTCATTGCGGTTTTAGTACTGCACTATTTTTTTTGTGGAAGTAGTACCTAAACTAAAGATTTTGTGGATGTGCAACCTAATACACACCGGGGATGGAATATTCCACCAGGGAATCTACCACGTGACATGAACGCCCCTTTTTTAAAGGTATTTTTGTCATTTAGGTTGTCATCATCATTTATAAATGGACAAATATATCATATCCATCCTCGCTCTTCAAAATTAGAATAAATTTTCCTCCAATTTCTTCCTCTTTGTCAATTTTGTGCCCTAAGAGCAATGTGGAAGTAAACCTCTAAAGTTATCATGGATGTATTTTACAACCGTGGTAGAAATGCAACAATGAAGACCTCGTGGACTGACCTTAATCCCGTAAGGAGCAGTACATGGCATGTCGAAATTCAAGGTATGTTATTTAATTTATAAACCCTAGTTTCAGATTTTGCTCGATTTCTTAGAATTTTTCGCAAAGTAATTTACTATGTAGTTATGAAAATTTGATATTGGTATCCATTTTATTTGTAATTCAACCTAATTTTTTATGGAATCCAGTTGAAAACTTTTCTAGAATTTGTAGGAAATTGGAGGGTGCACCTTCTTCAACTGGATCGACTCCCCTATGTGCAGCACAGCCCGACAAATTATCCCGGACTCATTGAATAAGATTAATAAACTTGAAGACTAAGTGAAGGAATTTGACAAACTTGAAGTCAAAATGAAGAGAAAGAGAAACAATGAGATTTGGTTGTGGATGGGTCTGTTTTTTTTCTTGGATTGTGGTCTATCTTATGATGTAATGTAATTGTATTGTGTAGGAGTTTGTATGGAACCTTTTTAAGTATTATCTTGTAGTAGATAGGATATGCCAAATTCATGTTTTCAAGTATGTGATGAATTTGGACATATACCTGTATTGGAATGTGTTGGATGTAATCTTTCAAGTATTGTATTGCAATTTATTGTATTTTATGTTAAGAATTTGCAAAGACATTCTTCAAAATATGTTCAAAATAATTTGCACAAGTATGTTCAAAATAATCATTTGCACAAGTAAAAATAACCATTTGTACAAGTATGTTCAAAAAAACCATTTCATAATGATGTATAGAAATATAACCATATGTACAAATGACCATCTAATCCAAGTTTCAATCAAATTCACCATCTAATCCAAAAGAGATGACCATCACAATCCTGATCCAAGTTGCAAAAAAGATGACCATCACAGTCAAAATGTGTATCCAAATAAGATGACCATCACAATTCTACATCCAATTAAACATCCAAAAAAAGAGGACAGACCTCATAACAACCTAACAAGCATCACAACTTCTACATTTAGTCACCCAATACTAACATAATATGATCCTAAAATTAGTGTCTCCTCCTCTGTACTAATTGTTTTCTTGTTGGATGACTGCGCTTTGGATGATAAAAATTTCACATCTTCGGTGGTGGCATTCCTTCAGGTGGTCTCCAGCAACTTGGTTGGAGCAGGAGCGTGGTAAGCTTTGTTTTTTTTAGGTTTTTGTGGCACTTCAAGTGTGGATGATTGTTGAGTTCCAAGATTTCATTGTTGCTTACTTGTATCAAATATTTGAGAGTTCATTCAAGTTACACAATTAAATTGAACTTTGACAAAATTAAAAATGTTTTGTACCTTTAGTTTTTCTCTTCATCGCTTGAGATTTGAATTGTTTTCGCATTACTTTTCGCCTTTGTCTTTCATCGTAGTACCTTTGTAGAAACTGACCTCTTAGTTGTGCCCTATACAAAAAAAAAAAAAAAGATTAACAAATGTCAAAAAGTGCAACAGGTGTGATTGAAAAAATTGCAGGCTTGTATGATATAAAAAAGGTTACCTTTTAGCGGTGATTGTTTTTCTTGATTTGCAGAGAGTATATCCAACTCCTGGTCTTGAAGAAGAAGCATCTTTATTCTTAGGGCAACTTCTAGCATTGTGATTTGGGCAATGCTAATTTAGGGTGATCAACATTATGCCTAATTGGATTCATGTTAACCCTTTTGTTTCCACCTTTGGACAATTGATTGCTAGACACTTTACCTTTTACATCATTCATGTGCATATCTCTCCCCCACTTTACATCATTGTCTATGTTGCTATCAAACAACAAGTCATCTTCATCAGAAACTTCATTGCCATCGTCTCGCAAATCCCTATCCTAATGAAGAATCGGACCTAATGATCGATCCGCATCACTATCACTTAGTTCGGTGTCTCGTGCACGCTAGAACTATCCACATTATCATCCCTTCCCCCATTATGCCTCACTACCCACATCATCATCCCTTCCCACATTATCATCCTCACTTCCCACATATTCACCCTCATTTCCCACATTATCATCCCCACTATCTCCAAAATCCCCCAAGAAATTCAAAGGCTCATCAATATCAGGAAGGTTTTCAGTAATGATGGATTGTGTTTGGTGTATGAGTTTCATAGTATTTCTTTTATCAAGTGCAACAAGTTCAATATATTTTTCATGTTCAACAAAAATCTCAACCATCCTATTTTCATCAATGAACATCAACAAATTCAACACATCCAAATCGGTTTCCAATGCCATCAAATCATTACAATCATGTATCCCACCTTTACTACAACTATTAAGAAACACGTGCGTCGCACGTGATCCACATGACTTTACTAAAATAATTTTATCATTTAATAATTTTATTGATTAATATTAAAATATTAAAAAGTGAAATAAATATTAATTAAATTTAAATATTACATAGTATTTAATATATATTTTGCTTTACTTTAATTATAGATCGATATGAATTGTTAAATAACCATTTTAAAGAACTCAATCGCACAAAAATTCTACAATTAGTATAACAATGAAATAAGTTTTATATTAGCTTACAATCACATTCATCAGTCTTTATTTCATTGTTTTGGCTTGAAAAGTCTTTTCTCTTACATAATTTTTCAAATTCTTTTAGTATTGGATGCATTGTACATAGTCGGACAAATAATTTAGTTTATAAATCATAAGCTAATGATTAGTAAATCACATGCAAGTTATCGCATGAATACAAAAATAATTAATCAAATATTATATCAAAATCCATCATAATATCATCATTTTATTTGTTATTGTTATTCAATTAAAATAAAATAAAATAAAGGTTAGTCAAATTCTTATACTTCATGTGCTTACTTCTTTTATTCTATCTCAGTTCTTTGATTAAAGAAATGTAAAAAAATTATAATATATATATATATATATATGTAAAATAATTCATATATTATTTTAATTCTAGTAACAAAGTCAATAATTTATCATTAACACTTAAACTTAAAGTTTGTAGTCCTCCTTTCAAGTGTCTTAAAAATAATAAACATAAACCTAATATATAAAAATAATAATCCATTATTTCCATTGAGAGTCGCATTATTAAATAAAACTATGAAAAAGTGAAAAGTCAAAATCTGAGTTTTGAAACTCTATTCAATTGCATACAAAATATCTTTATTTAATAAATAATATAACCAAAGACAACCTTATGAAAGAAAAAATAAGTTAACAATTTTCACGTGCCAATCTTCAATAATTAAATATAATACTAATTAACTTTTATGTTTGAATTTCTTTTTGCATTCACTTATGTTTATAAAGTTATATATAATAAACTAAAAACTAATCTATATTTATTTTTAAGAGACTGTATATTTAAAATTGATCTAATTTAATCTCATTTACAAAATCATATTATTTGTTGTAAAATATAATTATCAATCCATTTTTAATGCCTTTATTGAGAAACGGTATATAGTACTTTAAACTTTATTTAAAATTTTAATTGAATTTTTGATCAAATAAGAAAATATAGTTGCCAAAAATTTAGATATCAAGTGTTAAAAATTCCCCTTAACTATTCTCTTCCGCCTCCTTATGCCCCGAATGATTCATATTACTAGACACTAAACATGGTTTCACTCCAATTTATTATTATATATAGTTTAACACAATAAATTTGATACATAAATATTATTTTGAATATTTTGATTGTTATATTGGTAACTAAATTAACATGTAATTTAAGAAATATTAACTTTTGACATAAATATCAAACTATTTCATATTAAATAAGTTTAGTTTATTTATTTATTTTTTTACGATTTCATATACATACAATGACTTTCCATTTCTGATTCTTGTTTTCAAGTTTTTCATAATATTTGATTTAAATTAGAATAATTTGTACCCAATTTTATAATAATTGTCTATGTGCTTCAATATTTCTAAGTCATAAAGGTGTGTTTTTAAAATGAACTGAGATTTTATTGAAAATATTCATATTATACATATTATATGAAAGCCATTTAATTTTTCTTTAGAATTCAGCTATGACCCACATATTTTTTTTTAATTTTTTTATTTTTGTTCTTTCAAATCTTTATAATATTTTTTATTTGGTTTAATCCTAAACTATCTATATATGTGAGATTAACCCCAAAATTATTTAGATCAATCTCAACTCATTAATGTCAAGTATAACCATTTATTGTTCAATATTTTTATTCTTAGTTTTCACTCTTATTTGTTGTAATTATTTAATTTACTTAACTTTTATGAATGTTATGTTAGTATTTGAACTAATATATAATTTGTAATATATAATTACTTTCTCGTGAAGAAAACGTTACATATTAAATGAGTTTATTTTTTTTTTCCTTTTGCATATGATCTTTAGATATGTTTTAGCTCATATTTCACTCTTTCACACCATTTTATTAAAATTTAATTATTTTGGTATATATATTTATTATAAATATGTATTATATTGATAATTTAAACTTATAATTTCTATGGGTGTAATTCAAACGACATTAAAGTTTTATCACAAATATCAATTTAATACATATGGATTTTTTTTATTAAGTTTGTCTTCTTTTTTTTTTTATAAATTCATATATACAACTTTTAACACTTTTTATGAGCTTGTTCTTAACATCTATAGGATATAAAATAATCGAAAGATTGAAATCATAATATATTAAAAAATAATAAATTAGAAACTAAAACTTTTAATGTTATATATAGAAAATTAAGTAAAATTCATATTAATACATATAGTTAAAATTTAAAAGGTAACTTTACAAAATTGTTTTGGTTCTTGTTCACTTTTTTATCATGTTAATCTTATTCCTTTTAATTTTTATTTTTTATTTTACTGATTTGACTAATTAAAATAAAATATATATGAAATTGCAATAAAAATAAACTATAAAACTCTCTTATTTTCAATATTATTTCTTTAACAACCATCAATAAATTAATTTTTAAATTTCATATTACTAATTGAGGGAGAATTTTTCGACCATAAAGGAATTATGTATTTTCTTTACTTCTTATTTAGCATCAAAACCACCTAAATTATTTTTTATTTTATTTTTTCTTATCGTGTATATTGTAATTTGATTTTTTTCTTATATACTATATTAGACATATTTAACTATTGAGAAAAGTTAAAATAATATAAGAAATATACCATTTTACATCATACTAAAATTTAAATAGTTAAAACTTTCTTCTATAACGACTTCGTATATGTTTAAAACATATAGTTGAAGATTTTGAAACCTAGTTTAAATTTGAAATTGATTTTATAAGAAATTTAAAGTATTCTTAGTGTTATGATTAAAAAAATAAATTTTCAGATTCTGAAATCTCTTTTGGCTATAATGAACATCTCTCATAAAATTATACAAAAAGGATTAAATAAATAACAAAACTATAGAAAAACATAAATTCTTAATTTTTATATAGTGTTGAAATTTTTAATGTTAAAATTTATCATGTGAAGTCCTTATATATGCTTATGACATATGGTTAGAAAGCTCTCGAAATCTAGTTTAATAGAAAGTTAATATTATTTGAAAATTCAGTTATAGCTGAAACAATAAATACTTTTAAAATGTAGAATATAAAAGGTCACATTGTCTTATAATTGAACAAATAGAAGCTAAATAAATATCAAAATACTAAGTTGTCCTAAAATTTACTATGTCTAAAGGATATTTTTGTTCAATCAAAAATTGCAAGAAACATTCACACTTTTAAGATAGATAGATAGATATAGATAGATATAGATGAAAACATTTAATTTCATGCAACCTTAACTCATTACCCATAGTAACCAGTTCAAGCATTGACAATTCATCGGGTCACAAAATTAATGCGACTTACCGTCATTTTTCTCACCCACATAATATGTTGACCCATTATGCCCGAACTCCCCTGAATGATGCAATCTTATAGTTCGAGTTCGAGTTCGACCCTAATAAAATGAAGAAGCATACAAAAAAAAAAAAATCGAGTGTCTTCATCAAACCACAAATCCAATAAATGTTAAGTTTTTTAAAGAGTTTTTGCACCCCAAGCATCCAATTTTTCAAGAAATTCATTAAAAATTACCGTAATCGGGCACATCCTCCCAACGGGAACATCGTGGTTTTGGGGTCTCTAATGGCCCACCCCATTGTGTCTCTTACTTCAATCCTTGCTTTGCAATATTTTTTCCAGGTTTCCAAGCTTCGAGATTTTCACGGGTTCGAGATAATTTTGATTTGTTTAAGTTCGGGGCTTGCAATTTGGGAACACTAAACACATATTTGGGGATTTGTGAATTCTCGTGCAAGTCACGTGATTCTTTGGGTGGGAGATGACAACCTAAATCGAGGAAAATACCCTTAAAAGGGGGCGTACATGTCACGTGATGGAATCCTAGTGGAATATTCCATCGTCGGTGTGTATTAGGTTGCACTTACACAAAATCGTTTAGTTTAGGTACTACTTTCAAAAAAAATAGTGCGGTATTGAAACCGCAATGAGCCTATAGTACAAAAGGTTGCAAAAATCAATTCCTTTGTATTCCCATCTATTTGATTCAATGTGAATCTAAAATGCAAGTGTTGGAAATATCATAAGACAAACTTACATGAGCAAATTAAGAATCACATAAAAATAAACAAGAGTATAATAACTTAGATATATGATCATCTTGTGATTTAATTTTATTTTCCATTTCTACAACGGAATTGTATGAAAAATTCAAATTAAATCGGTCAAAGTCATATATGATCAAATCATATATAAATTCCCCCACCAAGATGTCTCCTCATCAACGTTCTGGATAATTACGGCCACATTCAAAATATTTTGGGTTGCATTTAAGTATTTTTAATTAAAGATCTCATACTCTAATTAATTTCATCACAGACTTAATTTTAGTTTATTACATATAAACTTAATTATCTTGTATATAACACTTATATACTACAATTGCGGTTAAATTAAATAAATTAGGGATTTCATGATGTTAAAGAAAATGCGTACAATAAGAATAAGTGTTCGAAAATAAATATCGCATTTATTAATAATAAAAAAACAATTCTCAATTGCTTTAAGGACACTATCCCTAACAGAATGAGGTGATTTAGATGTAGATGAGGTGATTTAAGGCCAAAAATTATCCCTTAATGACGAGCAACAAGAAAAAGAAGCAGAAAAAACAACTGAAGTTATTCACACCATATCAATATAAAAACACATGCGGTAATTAAAATTCACTTTAACATAGAGCTAGTATGGCAAATTATTTAATCTAAGTTGCAGTTGCTAGAAGAGGAATATTTTTGCGGACTGTAACCCCACTGCGTTCAGCCATGTCCAAATCTTTCCCTTCTACTCCATCAGGCAATTCCCAATTAAACTTGTGCACAAGATTTGCTATCACAAACTCAATAGCAGCATTCGAAAATGCAATCCCGGGACAACTTCTCCTCCCAGCCCCAAATGGAATCAACTCAAAATCCAGACCCTTGAAATCTATCGAAGAGTTCAAGAATCTGTGAGGCTCAAACTTTTCTGGTTTATCCCAAGACAATGGGTCCCTGCCTATAGCCCAAACATTAGTGATCACCAGTGTTCCTGCTGAAACATCATATCCCTTTATTTTCACATCCTTAGCTGTTATTTTGGGTACTAATAACGGGATTGGTGGGTGACACCGAAGAGTTTCCTTGATCACGGCTTTTAAATACTGCATTTTTTCTAAGTCATCATCTGTTATGTCATTTTTGTCTTTGATGATTTCTCTTACTTCATTTTGTAATATTTCCATGATCGTAGGATGTCGTAAAAGTTCCGCCATCGCCCATTCTATGGCTGTGGAAGTTGTTTCAACCCCAGCTGAAAATATATCCTATAGAATAGAATAACATGCAACAAGATTAAACAAGGATGTTGATTTTGTCGTGAAAATTGAAAGTTAGTAATAAAAAAATTATCAAATTTTTTATTTTAGCTTTATGCAGTATTCAAGAATCAGAAATAAACAGTTAATGTCATTCTACAATACTGTGATTTACCACAAAACATAGAAGTTACTTGTTGATCTATAATATATATATATATATACATATATATATATATATATATATATATATTTATATACATATACTCTTTGTTGGAATTTAGTTTTAATCAAAATGGTTGTTGACCCATATTGGACCAAATATTTAAGTGATTTTTATTCATGGGAAATGGAAATAAAATAGATAATCCAATTCTACTAAGTGAGTAGATGAGACTAGTATTTGAAATTTCTCAAAACCAATTTCGGGTGACTGAGAAATTAATGCAACAAGTTGGCAACTTTAAAATGAAAATTGGAAAATGTGGGGTGGAGTAAAACTTCATCCCACATAGGATAGAAAACCAAGTTTAGCTCAAATTATATAACCCAAGTGGGAGTAATGAGTTTGGGCCCTTGGGGCACCAAAGTTTTTAAAAGAGGGAGAAACTACATGCTTGTGTT
Organism: Rehmannia glutinosa; assembly: GCA_016081115.2. NCBI lineage: Eukaryota > Viridiplantae > Streptophyta > Magnoliopsida > Lamiales > Orobanchaceae > Rehmannia > Rehmannia glutinosa. The sequence continues at coordinate 424,993 of JABTTQ020001086.1, forward strand.
TTTGGTTCAAAACACACACCAAAGACGCATATTCTTGGCCGGCCCGATCCGGGCTTGACTGGAAGCACTTATAGTTTTGGACAAATTTATTTGGTCCCTTGAAAAATCATTTACTCAAAATTGGACCCATACACAGTGGGGTACGCGGACACGCATCTGGGCCAAGCTATGCGCCCGGTTGCGTATTTGATTAAGCGATCGCGCTTTCTCAATGCATGCACTTCCGCCTAACATGTGCACTTTTTGGCCGATAAAACATGACCATTCCATAAGACACTCGGATGCCTATATATATCAACCATTGCTAATTGAAAAATACACATGAAAAAAATCCTCCGATAATAATACGAATCATTATGTATTTCCAACATATTCATTCCTATCGTTCCAAAAGCTTGAAATTCCATACACTTACCCTGTTCGTAGTAGGTTAGACTTTTGCAAACGTTGCTAAGTTGTACCTGAAAAAGTCGTTGTATCTTAGATACTATTGTTAGAATCGTTAGCAATCGGTACGGGGTAATTTCGTCTTACAGAGATAGTATCAAATACTAACCTCGACTTATACACTATTCTGTCTCGTTTTCATTTCTGAACTTGCTTGAAAGTCTTACCTCATAGTCATAGACAACAACTACTATGTAAAGTGTGATAGGTTCGACGGTTTAGTGGAACTTTGTGATTCAACAAAATTAATATCTCTTGCATTAGTTAATTTTATGTGCAACAAAATTATTTAATATTTATTTGTCTTTTATTTGTTCACAAACATCCCGCAAATACGGAACACGACACGATTGACACCCTATTTGTTGGGTCTCTTAATTAGATTTAGAAAAGGATTTTACAAGATGTGGGAATGTTTGTTTGCTTGTGTCTATACACTTGAGATTATCATTAGTTTAGAAAATGGATTTCATTACTTAATTAGAGTTGGACAAAGTCGTGTCTTCTAGTTGGGCAAGGAACTTATTTTATTCTATATTAATGTAAAAGTGCACGTCTTTTGGAAAAAGAGCCGAGAGATCGCGAGAATTTCAAAGAGAGAAATCGCGTGAGAGCAGATTAAAAAAACACTTTGGGTTATTTTGGGCTCGGTAGATTAATTGTTCATGTTCATCAAAGTGTCATTTGAAGTGTTATTTGGTTGCTTTCAAAAATGAAAAAAAAAAAGTGTTATTCGGGTTGGATTCTAATATCATTAACCCAATATCGTTATTGTGTTCAATTTGGTTGCTCTCATTCTGAAAACTAAAGATGCGAATACAATTGACAACTTTCGTCCGATAGTTATGAGTAATTTCCTTTTCAAGGTTATTACAAAGATTTTGGCAACTTGGTTGGGCTCGATCATTCCTTCCTATTTGTCTCCTACGCAATTTGGAATTATTTCGGGCAGGTAGATTCATGACTGTATTGTTAAGGTTTCTGAAGGCTTCATGTCCTGCATGGTCGGCTTGATGATAATATGATCTTGAAAATTGATATCCGCAAGGCATTTGATACTTTAAACTAGGGTTTTCTGATACACGTTCTGCATCGGTTTGGCTTCTCGGAGATCTTCGTTCATTGGATTGAAGTTATTCTTCAGTCATCCAGGATTTCAATCTTACTTAACGGTTCGCCTGCGGGATACTTTTCTTGTTTTCTTGGGGTTAGACAGAGTGATCCTTTATCTCCTCTTTTTTGCATTGCGGAGGAAGTTCTGAGCAAATTTATTGAGGAAACGGTGATTCAGAATCGGCTAGGGCCGCTCATTGCGCCTAGACATATTATCATCTCTCTTCGATTCTCTACGCCGATGATATTGTTATTATGTGTGGGGCCTCTTTGGCTAACGCCGTACTCTTCTTCGAGATCCCGACAATGTATGCCGATATTTTGGTCGATCCTTCAATCCTCGTAAGTCAAAGGTTTATTTCGGCACCAGGTTTTTTTCTTATGTGTGTGGGCGTATTCGAGGCTACTATGGGTATTGATTAGGGGCCTTCCCTACGGTTTACTTAGGAGCTCCAATCTTTAAGGGGCTCTCCAAAGGTCGCGGTCTTGTAGCATATTTTTGACAAGGTTATCCTAAAATTTCAAGATGGAAAGGGACATCACTATCTCTTTTTGGTAGAGTTTGCTTGATTAATTCTGTGATCACTAGCTCCTTTATGCATACGATGATGATTCGGTGGCCGAGATCCTTGCTTAACCAAAAGAGAAAGCCATGCGTAACTTTATTTGGAATGGTGATGTAAACTCCAATGGTTGATGGTGGTCAATTGGGCACGATGTTGTATGCCTCGGCGAAGGGGGCCTGGGTGTTCGCTCGATTATTGTCGCTTATAATGCTTTTCTGATGAAGCTGGGTTGGAAGGTTATTACTTCGGATTCTGTGGTTTTCCAGATTTTCCGAAAACGTTATTTGACATCGGACGGCTCTATTCAAGATCGTTTCTTCCTTCTTCGATCCGATCGGGTAAGGATTAGGCCTTGTATTGCGGATTGTTTAGATGAGTCTCAGTGGATCCCTGGGTGTAATTCCGATGTATTATTTTGGATTGACAACTGGTTGGGTTACTGCATTGCAGATAGAATAGGTATTCCGCATGAGTACATATATCTATTTGGGCAACACATTTCTTATTACCTCTATGATGGATCCTGGCATTTCACTTTTCTGTTTGTTGAGGCTTATTTGGATCTTGTCCGGGATATCATTCGCGTCCCCATTGCCCCCTCGAAGGACACGCGGGTTTGGATGCACTTTGACGATGGGAATACTACCTCGAAAGCAGCATATTATCATATTCGGCCTCAATCTCCTACGGTCCATTAGGGTTCTTGGATTTGGTCAGCTCACATTCCGGAACACCGTTCGATTATGGTGTGGCGAGCTATCCACAATCGTTTGGCGATCTTAGACTTATTGCGCCCAAGGGGTTTTATTAGCCAAAGTGGTCCGTGGTCTTTGTTATGCTTCTCTTTGAATCGTTGATCACTTGTTTGTCTCTTGTGTCTTTGCGGGGGCTCTTTGGCGGTGAATTTTTTTGGTTCATTTGATGTTCACCTCTTTATGGCTCATAGCTTTAATGAATTCTGGTGCGCTAAATGACATTCTGTTTTTCAAATGGCGGAGTTGCTTTTTTTATGGCGTGTGGCGCGTTGTCCCGCATCCGGCTTATTTGGCATATCCGGAATGATTTAGCTTTTAACGATAAACTCGGGCCGATGTGGACGCGGCTATTACCCATCTTTGGGTTCTTATTGTTGAATATTCTTCTTTAGATCAGGACTCCATGGATAATGATCAAAACGACCTCTTAATCCTAAGGAGACTTCTAGTTCCTGGGCGGGCGAGACAAACTCCAAAGATCGTGCAAGTTAATTGGGAAAAACCCCTTCCGGGCCGAACAAAGTGAATACGGACGGTAGCGCTTTGGGGCGCGCGCGGCCTTACAGCCTTTCCGGGGTCTTCCGAGGCTGCAGAGGCTTCTTTTGAGGTTGCTTTGTGGGAACGCGTGGTGCTAGGTATGCTTTTGAGGCCGAAATGGTGGCGGCAATGTGGGCTATTCATTATGCATTCGCTAAGTGGTGGACTCAACTTTGGCTCGAGCGATTCCATTTATGTTGTGGACTTGCTTCACAAGAGATCCGTTGTTGTCCCCTAGCGTCATCTTAGCGAGATGGCGTTATACTCTTCATTTGCTTTCACTGGATGGATCGGTGGTTTCGCATATCTATCGTGAAGGCAATCAAATGGGCGAACCTTTTGAGCAAGAAGTCGCATCGGCGACTTGGTGGGGTGTCCCTTTGCGAGATATTAAACCTTTTCTCACGGAAGACTATGTTGGTCAATCCAATTATAGATTTGTTAGATAACGCATCTTGATCCTTATTTCTTTATCTTTGGACGCTTCATTTTACGGGGATACTTTTTCCGCCATGGTTTTTCCCACAAGGGTGGTTTTACCTTGGGAGGTTTTAACGAGGCCCCAACCATTTAGTCATTTGGCTTGACTTGTGATCATTTCGATTTTTTCCGGGGATTTTCGTCTTGTTTTCTTTGGCTACCTAATCACTGTGACCTGTGGATCACTCTTTTTATTTTTTTAATATATATTTGATTCATTTAAAAATCGGCGAAGTATTGGACAATTTCTTTGTTTGGAGGCATCCAACTTTGAACGGTGACAATTCAAAGAGAGAGTTTTTAATTGTTTAAATCCAATTATATATTGTACTTTATAACCTTTACTATTAGTGTAATTATTTTTTAAGGCGTAATCTCGTGAAGTAGAATTATTTAATCGAACCACATTAGTATTATTTAATTTTTGTTGTGCAGAATTGTGGGACTAAATTTAATAATTTGGGGCAACAAATTATAACGAAGACTATGGAAGTAAAGTTGTTGTACCATAAGTGTACAAGGAGCTAAAGTAACACCTCTTCATAGTACAAGGGAACAAGCGACACTCAATAAGAATAGAGAATCGAGAATCGAGAGGGTAATGTTAGATTAACCATAAAAATTACTTTAATAAATATATTTATTTAATTTTTTTTTCGTACTCAACATTTATTGGCTATTTATTTAATTAATGTAATATAGTTTTGCATATGATCAAGGAAGTGAGAGAGAATGAAAGAAGCACAAGAAGTATCAGGATAAGATTAACCTTTATATATATGTTTTGCGAACTTAATTCATTGGTATTACACATAAATTCATGATGTTATGCTTGATTTTGGTAAAGTAAATTAATCAATTTAATTTTTTTTGATTAATGTGATATTGTGATATACTCGAATAATTCTGCATAATGCAAATCCAATGATAAAAAGAATTCGAAAATCATTTTAGTAAAAAGACTTTCCTTGCCATTAAAGTCAAACAAAATATTGACATCAACTAGAAGTTCATTTTTATGCATGCACAATATAGTTAGATGAGTTATAGTAAAAGTTAACTTACCAGAAGTATTGCTTTGATACTATCCCTGTCAATGGAGATATCAGGTGTGTTATCAGTGTAAATACCAAGCAGAATATCAAGAAAGTTATCTCCAATATTTTTGTCATCCTCGATAGTTTCCAGGCGGTCTCGAATAACGCCCTCCAGGAAATCATCCATTCTTTTGACAAATCTATCAACCTTCTTATCGAAACCATTCACACGACTGATCCAACTAAGCCACGGAACGAAATCTCCAATAGTAACAGTCCCCAACAGGTCTGAGAATTCATCCAGCAATACTAGGAATTTCTTGGAATTTTCAGATTCATGATTATACTGCCCGCCAAAGGCTGATTTGCAAATCACATAATTAGTGAACTGAGAGAACAAATCTGTCAGGTTCAACGGACGGCCACGATGCTCTCGGATCTTGTTCATCAAAATGGAAGTTTCTTCTTCCCTGATAGACCGGAAAGATTGGACCCTTTTGTTACTGAGCAGCTGGAGAACAACAATCCTCTTGACCTGCCTCCAGTATTCGCCGTAAGGGGCGAGCGACACGTTTTTACCGTTATACAGGAGTTTTTTCTGAACCTTGAATGAAGCCCTGTTTGCGAAGTTGAGATCGTGAGTTCTCATGATTTCTCGGGCTGCATCTGCTGACGAGACGACAAGCATGGGGATAGGTCCCAGTTGAAGAAGCAGGAGAGGGCCGTGTTTTTGAGCCAAGGAGTAGAGATTCTGGTGAGGCAATGACAGGCGTCCACCAGGAAGGAGATTTCCGATGAGTATCGGCAGCTTTGGTGGTGATGGGGGTAAATTTGTCTTTTCAACAGGTTTTCGGAGCCATTTGGTAATGGACCATAACAAGAATAAAGATATAACAACTGGAAATACAAAGGGATGCAACAGTAGTTCATGAATTCTATCCATTTTTGGTATTTGTTTTCTTATAGGTTTCTAAATATGTGTACTCTCCATTTATAATTAAACAAGGTTCTCTCTCTAGAAACTGATGAGTTGGTTTTCGGAATACTGGACTGGTTTCTAATCGCTAATCCTATAGAATTAAGAATTAGTTAATTGTCAATTTGATCTCCCATTAGCAGTTCCCCAAGATTTTCAGCACTTTTCTTGATGCCCCCTCTAGGCTTGCAATAAGGAAGGCTGTAATAGCTGAACGGAAGCTCAGTTTCAATGGATGTCAAAGAATTTACTTTGGCATATATTTCATCCCCAGTTGTGTAAGTGTGCATATAGCTTCCAGGTAGATAAAAACCATTACATGCTTGCAATATGAAAACCAACAATATAAACCAGGTACATAATTTCCCTCTTGAAACCAAAGGTGGCATCATTGTTCGACAGAAGGAAAGCAAAGAAAATGTCCTCAAAACTGCTGAACTATGAAACAAGCTGATGGCACACAAGCAATTCTGCAAAAGGAAAATTCATAGAATTAGTCAATAAAAAATCTTTTACAGATTACGTCTGAATTAAGGGCTGTTCAAACAACTAAAGGTTTACATACTATGAATTCAGTAGGAAAGAAACTTAGTTATCAACCAGGAGAGTGATTAACATCCTATAAATATAGACACACAAGAGTTGATATTAGCACATTGCTAATGTTAGATAGATGCTACTGAATCATCAACTATGGAGTGAGATTAATAACTTCACATGCAGGATCTGACATTAGTATTGAAGCATTGCAGCTCCCTACACACATAGGAAGTCTCAATAGCACGCTTGCAATTCAAAGGGTTATGTTACCTCTGTTTAAAATATATCCACATGATCTGCGCACGTAAAATGATTGAAGAGAAGAAAAGCATAATGTTCTAGATCCATACTCAGTTCCAATATGCATAGAACAAATAGCAAAAAATATATTCATCAAAATTGTTCAGGATGCGAGTAAGTACACGTTACAAACTTACACCTCGACAGAATAAAAAAACTAGTCCATTTAGGACGTAGTTGCGCACGAAGTCACCCTGGCCCCAAGAATCGAAAGCAACACGTTTTTCATTGTTAGTTTCATTTTCTTCCACCACGGTGGATCCTCCTTGATAACTTATCGAAGCTCGGCGTAGTAAGATGAAAAAACATCTTGGATTGCCATCTTTTGAAGTAAGTACCGAAAAATTTTTCGGCTTCTCAAGAGCAGCGAGGAGCCGTAGGAATATTTACCCTTGAAGTAGACGTCATCGTTTACGAGAAAAAGTTGTTTATCTTGCGTTGTTGGAAATTTTTTTGTGTTTATTTACGTAAATTGGATTACAAAAAAAGAACCTATCTATTACGAGAGAATAGAAAATTGCGAGAAAAGCCGAGGCGAGTAAAAACTATATCCGCAAGATAAACACGCCCCGTAAAAATCTTGTGAACAGACGTGTTATCCCCAAAGATACAATCGCTTCGTCCTTGAAATAAAGACGCAAATTTTAAGGCACCTTTCGAACTGGAATATGTAAAATCGAGAGTACAACGATGCAATTACAAGAATGTAAAGATGTGAGAATGGAAGTGTAATCGAACAACAACAATGCTTCCTATTTATAGGACTTCGGCCAGGCCGGGGACTCTTTATTGCGGGGCGGTAACCGAGAGATAGTGGTTGTAACCTCCAAGTAGTGGGCACTCCACTATGCTATAACCTCCAAGTAGTGGGTTGTTGGACCTCTAGTCTACTCGGTTTGATGATTGTCCCCACAAACCAACACGAGTCTTTTCTAGCGTGCTTTGTCCTCACTCACGCGCATCTTGGAAAATTTCCCCAGGTCACCCATCCCATGTCTAGTCCAGGCCAAGCACGCTTAACCTCGGAGTTTCTATGTAATGGGCACTTAAAATAAGATGCATCTATTGGTATAGGTAGTCCAAATCATATCATTTAAGCTATCATTTAACTATGCAATCCAAAGCGCTCACGAGTTCGAATCGCGGGTCGCGCCGCGCCTCTTTCAAAGCCCATTGCAGGCGTGATGATCTTTGGACCAAATCCCAACAATCCCCCTCCCAAAGACCTACCACCATCTCGGCTCGATTTTGAAACCTCCGCTACCCGCCAAACTTCCGCCGATTCTAACGCCAACTTCATCGCCCAAGCATCGCGCCTCGATTCCGGCCACCCAATAACCTACACCCGGTTCGATCCGTTTTTACCGATTCCGGCCACCGGCAACCTATCCTTCGATTTGGTCCGTTTACCTCCGATGCGCCAAAGATCTCGGTTCCATCGCTCCCGGCAACCTCCACGCAGCGTGCTTCCAAGGGAATTCGAACTCGTGACCGCTCGATACCGCTTGTTGGACCTCTAGCGCTATTCGGATTGGCGATTGTCCCCACAAACCAACACGAGTCTTTTCTAGCGCGCGTTGTCCTCACTCACGCGCACCCGGAAAACTTCCCGGGGGTGGGTCACCCATCCCATGTCTACTCTAGGCCAAGCACGCTTAACCTCAAATTTTCTATGTAATGGGCACGAGAAAAAGAAGATGCATCTGTTGGTATAGGTAGTCCAAATCATATCATTTAAGCTATCATTTAACTATGCAATCCAGCGCTCACGAGTTTGAATTGGGGTCGCGCCTCTTTTAAAGCCTATTGCAGGCAAGATGATGGACCAAATCCCAACATTGGCACTCCACTATGGTGTAACCTCCAAGTAGTGGGTGTTTTCTCTTAAAAAGGTCATAGCGAGTTTTATTTCAAAAGCGTAAGTTTTAACTTTTAAGTTGCAACTTATTTGTTTTTCTTCTTTCGTAAATAAAAAACAAATATTTTCTCAGGCAAAAACTAGGCCCGGTCCGGTCGGGACACGGGCACGGGCTCGACCCATGGCCCCGGCAGACAACAGCGCGCGCATGTGTGGCCTTGCCCACCACACCTCACATGTGTATAGTTATTTCATTTTGCACACTCTTACAAACCCACTTATTTATATATTGAATAAAATTAACATTTTATTCTCATGTGGGATGGTGTCTTTTCACCTTCTCATCATCCATTATCCCATTTCAAGTGACTAACTTATGAATTTTATTTCTCACTCACCACAAAATGGTTTTGATAAGTTAAATATACCACACTCATCTACTCGAAATGTAGAATATTATTTTAATATTTTATTCCTTCGAAATTAAATAATTAGTCACTAAAAAATTGGTCAAAGTTAGGTATCAAACCATTACTTCTCAAACCAATTTTTAACAGATTAAAAAATTCGGTCGATCGGTCTATGTTTGATTGAATGGGTCGGGCCAAATAAGCCCCGTTAATTTCGGGCCTCTAAAAATGAAGCTTTGACCCGCTTTTTACGGGTCGGGCTCATTTTGACTCTAGCCATAATCGATGAACTAAGTCTCATGGGTTGATTTATAATATTTATGATCGGTAATAAATAACAATATTCGGGTAATAATTAAATAATTTTAAATTTAGTAAATGTAAAAATAACAAAATTGGAAAAAATCGATTTTACCCAACAGATTGTTTAAACATAATTGTGATATTAATTAAATTGATTACACGGCTAAACAGGGATATACAAAAAATAAACAATTTAGGCCGTAGTATATATATCTATAATTTCGTGATAAAAAGAAGACTTCATTTAAGGAAAAAACTATTCAATAAGAAATGTAATTTAAAAATGGCTTGAAACTGTGTGCCAACACATTGTAATAATGTTTAGGGATAATTACAAAAACACCCCTGAGGTTTAGGCTAATTACAAAAAAAACAGAGATGTTTCATAATTACAAAAAAACTCCTCAAGGTTTGATTCCATCTTACATGTTCCCCCTTCAATTACCAACAAATATTTCAAAACGCCCATCATATTTCTGAAATATGACAATTAACCCCTTATATTTCCGTCATAATCAAACCCGAGGGGATTTTAATTTTATAATTTTGAAATATATATCTTTGGGTTTTTCTGTAATTAGCTCGAACCTTAAGGGGTCATTTGTAATTATCGAAAGAGTTGCAGTAGAGAAACAGTATCTCATCTTCAATCATGATCAACACTTTAAAGTTTTATTTGTCTGTTAATAGAGATTAACTTTTTTTTTTCTTTTTAATAAATTGGGAAGGAGATGAGATAAATTTGAAAGACATGAAATATACATGGTTGAAATTTGGTCAACACTTTTACCATAGGATTAAGTTATTATCAAGTATTTGAGCAAACTATAATACTTTTATAATAATTTATAATATTTCAAGGAAATTAAATGAACAAATGGATTAAAAAAGGAATAAGCTAGAAATATTCATTAATAATAATGTGGAGAGGGAAATAAACACAATCATATATATAAGAATTGCAGAAATTAAGACGTACAACAAGGCATGCATATAATTAAGCATGCCATACCCCAAAATAAACTTAAAAGAAATTAAGACACGTGTACAATAAGGAAATTACAACAAACTTTAAAGTAATTAATTAGACACAATATGCATAATTAATATTTAGAACATAACAATTTATTGTATCACGACACACATGCAGATCGATCTAGTATATTGTACGTGAACCACATCATCAGTTTCCATCAGCTTCATATATATCTCTCGTTGATGCAGTGCTTAATTAGTTTCCACCTGAAACGTAAAGGAAATTATTAAAGGATATCGATCCGCAACATATCATTAATTATAATTAATCGATCAGCATTTTAATTATTTATAATTTACTAACGTAACACATGCAGAAATATTTATGACACCAATATATAAAAACATATATATATATATATATATATATATATACCTGTTGGCTGTGGTCTAATGCAGTCCAATACTTGTTGGGAAACAGTAATATTGTCGCATATTACTGAAAAAGATCGGACGGCTTCAAATAATTCCTGTTGAAAAGTGGCGCGCAAGTCCGGTCTTGCGAGATTATAAATTGAGCATGGGCAGCTGAGATTGAAGTCTGTGGCTGCCTCGCAACAATCCGAACTATCTATATCACCGTTCTCACTTATGCATGTCTGAACAACGTGAGAAGCCTGCTCAAAGAGAGATTCCCGCGTACATTGTTGGGCCGCGGCTCTATCAATATGGCTTCCGACAAACAAGACAATGAAGGCTATTATTAACATGAATGCTTTCATCAGATTAATTATGGCAGCCATAATCGATCAATCTTCCTTTGTGTGTGTGTGTGATGTGTGAATGATGGATCAGTGTGGATCGATGCCAATTTATAGGGTGTATTCGATGGCCAGATCATGAGAGGTAGAGTTTGGGAAATTAATTAGTGAATTATTTAGCCTGGGATTGGAATATATATTGTTTATATATATTAAGATATGCTAATTAGCTGGATGCATATTTTTGTTTGTTCCCTGAGATATGAAATTGCATTTTTTCCAATGTCATGTATGCCACGTATAACAATATTTTAATATGAATTTTTTTCTTTTTCCAATGTCATACCAGCTTTGAGTTTAGAATATGAACATGATTTCGTTTGCGTGGAGTTAATTATCGTGCAGTGGATTGTTAATTTAATTTAGACAACGTGCGTGGCATTAATTAATGGCGATTCAAGGGAGAGATATTGCTTACTTGGACGGAGATTCTCTAATCTTTCTATTAATTTTAAGTCTAGTTGGTACTGTTGAAAAAGATATTAGTAGATCGGTTGAATCTTTTAATATCATTAAAACAATTAAATGGATTACTAATTCAATAGTAGACTCAAAAAAATATCATATACTCATGTTGCAGAATGATTCATTAATTATTTTAGGATCAAATAAATTTTATTCATCTATTAAAAGAAACTTACAACCGATTAAAATTAAACAACGAATAAAAAATGGCTACAAGCGCTACACGATCGTAAACCTATACAGATCCATAACAAAAAAATTAATCTAAATAGATTTAATCGATCTCAGAGATCGAACTTCGCAATGGAGGCGCTAGACAAAATATGTACCAAAGATAATCTTGTTTTTACACGTATCGTCCGATAATAACTCATATGATCTTCTAAACAAAACCCGACATGTGGGACATACTTATTGACTAAAAAAAAAGTCACGTTCGGGACAAATAAAAGCCACTTATTGGTAAAGTGTATCAAAAATTGTTTATATGGCCAGTAAAGTGTAAAAACACGAATAGTACAAGGGGTAAAGTGTAATATCCTCATTTTTTTGTAATATCTTTAAAGTAACAATATGATTTTGATTATTTATATGGTTTGCTTATAATTTTGTTTCATTATAGGATTTTTTTGTTAAAAATTTGGAATTTTCTTGACAATATGGGTTTTGGATCCAAAAATTATGTGCCTAAATCCAAATCGTGCACGATATATCGATAAATTTGAATTTTTTGATTGACTCAATTGATTCGAAAATCGATAAATCCAATTCGATTAAATTCGATTTGAATTAGGATCGAATTTCGAATTGATGTTTAAAATATCCATTCGATTAATTCGATTCGAGGAAGTCGAAGAATTAATTTGATTTGATGGATACCCCTAACTGTCTTCGCCAAAAGTTAAGAATTATCTAGCCCGATTTAGGTATATATGTTCCAAACTTGATAATAAATATTTTTTATGGGAGCACTTTTTAAATGAACTATTGAATCTAAAAGTCTATTTTCCATAATAACAATAGTGTTTTTTAATAAGTTGGGAGAATCTTGGTTGGAGGGGAGGAGATAAATTTCAAAGAAACGAAAGATACGAGTTGAACCCTGGTTAATACCCTTATAAAAGGTGAGTGATACCACTGAGCTACAACCTAATGGTTCCATAATAACAATAGTTGTTTGGTGATTAATTTAGAATGAACTTTTGGGTAAGCCACTTCTCCAATAATTATATTTTAGTAAAGCCGATTGGAGATTATAAAAACCCGCAAAACATTATCCGAAGATCCTGACACAGCCCTTAATATTTCAAAATTACCAAAAAAAAAAAAAATTGGTCGGGTTGGGTCCGTCTAACAGTCTTGTCGACCAAAGTTTTTGCCTATTTTTAATAAGTTGGGAGGAGTGAAGGAGGTGATAAATCTTGGAAGGACGGAAAGACTAAGGTTCGGACCGATCAACAATGTGGGCCTCGTGGGCTAGACCAGGCTAGCCCGCCGAGCCAAGGAAAAAATTGGATCGGCTTAAATAGTGATTGGGCCACTATTTTGGAGCTAGTCCCGACCCAATCCATGAAAATACGATTACAAAAATTTGGGTCGATTAAGGCTGTGTTTTGGATTGAATGGGTCGGGCCAAATAAGTTAATTTCGGGCCTCTAAAAATGAAGTCCGACCCGTTTTTATCGGGGTCGGGCTCATTTTGACTGACTCTAGCCATAATCGATGAATCGAGCCTCATGGGCTGGTTAATAATATTTATGATCGGTAATAAATAACAATATTCGAGTAATAATTGTATAATTTCAAATTTAGTAAATTTAAAATAACAAAATAGGAAAAAAATCGATTTTACCCAACAGATTGTTTAAACATAATTGTGATATTAGTTAAATTGATTACACGACTAAACAGAGATATACAAAAAAATAAATAATTTAGGCCGTAGTATATATATCTACAATTTCGTGATAAAAAGAAGACTCCATTTAAGGAAAAAATTATTCAATAAGAAATGTAATTTAAAAATGGCTTGAAACTGTGTGCCAACACATTGTAATAATGTTTATTGACATTTGATCGAAAGAGTTGCAGTAGAGAAATGGTATGTAATCGTCAATCATCTATCAACACTTTAAAATTTTTATATGTCCGTTAATAGGATTAAGTTATTATCAAGTATTTGAGCAAACTATAATACTTTTTAAACCTAATTTATATTAAGTTTTAGTTAAATTGAGATGAATATTTCCTAACTTTATAACTAAATTTGTCATCATATTTAGCAAACCAATTTATATAATGTTAGATTTACTAGGTTTAATTTTATATTCGTTAAAGGAGGAACTCAAACTGAATGGAGTATTTTCCTCAAAAAAAAAAAAAAAAAAACTGAATGGAGTATTAATGAAACCTAGTGTGGAGGAATCATATTTTAGTACTTTTTTTTTTAGAGTGATATTTTAGTACATTTAGAAGATATGTAAGTTGGATGCAGATTTTGTGGAATTTTATAGATAAAAATTATTTTCAATTTTTTATTTTTCTATGTCATGGATGCCAAATTCAATTATTTCATAACGTGCGAAGTTGACTTTACTTAAAAGTTTATATATAGCTTACTAAAAAAACAATCAAATTCCAACGAAATAAAAAAATTGTTGGAATTTTCAAAATTCCAATTAATTCCAACGCTACAACATACCATTGGAATATTCCAATAGAAAGTCCAACGTAAGCAAAATCATTTGGTACTATTGAAATATTTTTTCCATATGAATTTTCATTGGAATTTTGTCATTCCAACGGCCATTATACAGGTGGTGCCTTTTCATTGGAATTTCGTTGGAATCGATAATTCCAATGGAAATTGGCCAAATACCAATGGAGACACGCCCGTCACGCCCAAATGCGACGCGACGACGATCAATCACTTAAATGTAAATAATTCAAATCTAAACCAAGGATACAAAACTCCAAGTGAAATAGAGTCCAATGCAATGGAATAAAATACACACAAATACGAATTACATCTCAAGGGTCCGACAATATCCGAATACAATCCATCAAAATATCCGAATTTAAACTTACAAAGTCCAAACTAAAACAGACGAAGGAGCTCAACAATAACAAAAGCAAAAGAAAATGTCGCCGACATCAATGATTATAGGAACTAGACGACAAAGTGAGCACGGATTGATCTGTGGGTAGGTTCGACGTCTTCAACGTACTCTCATCTAAAGGTTAGAAAACAGGAGGGGATGAGACAGAAATCTCTGTGGATGGGGTGATCGTGTGAGAGTGTGGCGATGTATATAGTTAATGCGAGAAAACGGTTGTATGAAAACGCGCGTGAGAGATGATTCATGATTTCACACAAATCCACAATCGTCATGATAAATATATTTAAGTAATATACTTATACATTTAAGAAAATAGTTCGTGGTCAAGCGGCACTATGGTCCAAGCAAATAGGAGGATTGCGTATGGATTTGTAACGTCAATCCTATGCAAGACAAGTAGCGGTTGCACGGATTTGTAGTGCCAACCTATGCAATACAAAGTAGCATTGTGTACGGTTTGTAGCGCCAACCAAACGGGTCCAATTAACTCTTAATCGTGTGGATCGACAAACGATTCCTTCGTTCTTCCTTGTACCTCCCGAGCAAGATGGTCCAAGACTGTCACCTTATCGCTCCATAGGCAAAGACAAAATCCACAGTGGAGCTAGCAAGGCTCGGATTTGTCATAATCATGATTATACCTCAAAGTACTACGACCCGCTTCCCTCGACAAACTCCGTCCCTCGGTTGCGGGATTAGGGACGATGGGGGAAGAGTGGAATAGCGGCCGAGCTTGCCTTGCGGTTCCATCCCCGATGTATCCATTCCGATTGTGAGCTCGACACACCAAGTTGACTCAGTGAGAAAAAGTAAATATAAGTTTAGGTAGTCAACCAACGGTCGAGTATTATTGATTTAGGGAAGCATTTTAGGAAAGTTTTTGAAAATTTGCGCAAGGCAATTATGGCGTTGGTGGAGTTATTTGGATGAAGATGATTATTGGGAGGATAAGCAATCTTCGATATCTTGAAATATTAGGTGGAACATAAGTCCCGTTCTAGATTCGAAATCGCAAGACGAGGAAGTCGCCCACGATCGCGTATTAATCGGTCAAGACGATCCGATAAGTCAGGGAATTTTTGAGAAAATAAAATATTTTAATTAATAATTAAAGTCAGAGGGTCCAGTGCTGTTTCTTTCAAATAAAAAAATAATTCGAGTTAGGTCCTTGTAAAAAGAAAATTTTACAATTAGCCCCGTTTTGTAAAAACTAATTCTTTTGGGGTTAAAAATTGAATAAATAAATGTCCCAACCTTGAAAGATTATGAGGTCAGTTCCTAAATTCTCTAAATTATTCAGAGATTCAGGTTTTTAAAGTTTTGAGGTCGAGTGTTTATAAAATTCGCACATTAGCCCCAAATTTGTTAAAATTGTCATTTGTCCCTAAGTTTAAAATAATTGAAACTCACAAACCGGAAGGGCTTTTGATGTGATTCCAGTTGAAAAATGTCACTAAGGTCAGTGGGATATTGGGACAAAAACAGTTTTAAAAAGAAATAAGTATAGGCCCCTTAACTTTTGAAAATCTCATTTTTGTCCCATTTGAATAATTGCCTTTAAGGCTTTTAGGGGTCCGATTGTTATGAAATTTGAACCTTGGGTCCAAAATATCATTATTATATAGTTAAATTAGTATTTCCAGGTGCATGGACTGCATAAGTCCTGGAAATTT
Source organism: Rehmannia glutinosa (assembly GCA_016081115.2). Taxonomy (NCBI): domain Eukaryota; kingdom Viridiplantae; phylum Streptophyta; class Magnoliopsida; order Lamiales; family Orobanchaceae; genus Rehmannia; species Rehmannia glutinosa. The sequence continues at coordinate 441,368 of JABTTQ020001086.1, forward strand.
CATTTTGGTCCTCAATTTTAATCTTTTACAATTTGGTCCCTCAAGTTTTATAAAATTACTTTCCAAGCTCTAAACACTTGGATTTTTGGAATACACTTAAAATATGTTATTTCCAGTCCCTTAATAGTTAAAATTTCAAAATTTAATATTTGGATTTGGTACAGTTTCGAAAATTGCAAAATAGCCCTTAAACTTTTAAAATTTTACAATCTAGTCCTTGGGCTTTTAAAGGTTGATTTTATTTATATAAAAACTCTTAAACCTTTATTAAAATATCCAAACATCATTTTTGAACCTGAGTACAGTCCCAAAACTCGAAAATTACAGAGGAGTTCCTTAAGTTTTATTTTCTTGCAATTAAGTCCACCAACTTTCTATTTTTGCATTTTAAGTCCAAAAATTGAATTTTAATCAATTATGCTCGACATTTCCAGGTTATAAGTCATACAAAACATAGATTTCAAGAGTCATACACATACATGACCATCTCATACAAGAATTCATCAAATATAACAATAAAGTGTACATGTATGCCCTAATTTTCGATAAATCGCATTTTTGAGCAACACTTGAGAATTTTTCCAACTTGATACAAGAAAATAGCATGTAATACATAATATATATCTCAAGTGCTCAAAATCAAAATACTACATGCATTTTTAAGTAAAACACCTAGAAGTTGAAAGGATTTTTCCACCCACCTTAAAGATTGATTTGTTGGTGAAAAATGGAATAAATCACTCTTGATGAAGGAGTGACTTAGGTCAGCCCCTAAGTCAAGGAGTATCAAAAAATATAGGAGTTAGAAAAATGAGGTTAAAATTTAAGAAAAAGAAGAAAGGGATGAAGAAAATTGGTAAAACTACACTTACCTTGTGTAGTAGATGAAATGAGGTTAGTAGAGGTCTCAAAATGGGTCTCCTTTCTCACTCTTAAACCAACTCTTAAGGTCAGCCCCTAAAACTCCAAAAATGAAAATGGAGTATCAAAATTTTGGAAAATAGAAGAGAAGAAGAAAATTTACTAAAAATCTCATTTCTTACCTTATAGTCCAAATTTCTTCACAATTTCTTGAGGTCTAGTCAAGATGGTTCCAAGTCTCTATTATCTTCAAGTTATCTTATAAGTGTACCTCAAACAAAAATTCAAACTTAGGTTAAGAAGTGAAGAGGATGAGCTAGAAATATCAAAATGGATTGAAGAAGAAAATTCCTTACCTTGTAGTAGTGATATTTTCGAAAATAAAAAGTAAGAAGAGTTCTTGTGTTTTTGTTAAGTGTTTGAAGAAAGAAGAAAGTGTTTGAAGATATCAAGAAATTAAGTATTCTTGAAGATATGAAGAAAGTGTGTTTGAAGATTTGAAGAAGTGTTTGAAGATATGAAGAAGGTGTGTTCAAGATATGAAGAAATGTTTGAAGATATGAAGATGTGTGTTTTGAAGATATGAAGATTGTTTGAAGATTTGAAGAATGTGTGTTTGAAGATATGAAGATTGTTTGAAGATTTGAAGAAGAAGATGAACTTATGCTTAGAGAAAATGTTGGAGGATTTTTGGAGAGAAGTTGGAGAGAATATTTGTGTTTTTTTTTTTTTTTTTTGGTTAAATGATGAGTTAGGATAATAATTGGGGAAATTGGGACATAAAATAATAACTAGGCCTACTTTGCTAGGGACAATTGGCCAAAAGCTAGGCTTTAGGGGAGAATTTAAAATTTATTTGTTTGACTAAGGGGTTAGTGAGATTTGTAGGAAGATTTTTAGTTGTAGGCTTGCAAGACATAAATAAAATAAAAATAAAATTATCAAAATTTTATTATTTGTTTTTTTTTTTGTCCAATAATAAACTAGTTGGGAGATACAAAATGATAAAAATAGTGGTAAAAGAAAAATTGAGTTATTTTCCTAATTTTAAGTGATAAAGTCGAAAATTAGGAAAACGTGAGAAAAAAATATTTGTTTTCTTTTCTTTTATAAAATTGAGGAAAATAAAATGTATAAATATCCATAATTAAATATTTAGAAACTTAAAATAAAAATGTGAAATAAGAAATATGTACTCCAAAAATAAATTGGAAGTTGGTTGGGATGAATTATAGAATAAGATGAAATATTCGGATAAGGGTCGGAATATACTCCTAAATTATCGAGGGTCCAAAAATTCTAAAGTTGTAGTCAATCGATGAAGTATTAATACTAGAGGAGAATACAAAATTGCTAAGCTAAAAAATGCGAAATGCGTAATTGACGTTGGAAGAATTAAATAAAAGTAGAGTCGCGTTTCATTAATAATAGGTTTGTGATACATGTACGAATAAATAATCACTATATAACATTTTGTATCTCACGTTGTTAAAATTCGAGGCCTCACACGTCCATTATGACAATTATTTTTTTAGTATAAGAAGGAGAATTTGAGAAAGGGACACACTATGACAATTAATTTGTAGTAAAAGAGTTACCAAACCGGACAACAACAATTAATGTTTTAATTAAGAGTGTACTTAACCAACAATCATTAAGAGAGTGGAGGAATGTAGACGTGCTCTCTAGCAATCTGTCCTCTTTTTCGTATATCAAGGGTCAAGCACATAATGTCTATATCTATATATATATATATATATATAAAACAGGATAATGATATTTATAGTAATTTCCTGCCAAAAATCTGTTTCCAAATATGACATGTACTGTTCATTAATTACAAAGCTTGCAATGCCTTGAAAATACACATTTATGTTAATTTTAATTTTTTTTTATATTTCTAAACAGGCTCTTAGTTTTTCGGATGCAGCTTACTTGATTAAAATTCAAATGTTTGCATAGAAAATTGAACCACAATTAAATATATATTCATTGGGCTTCAAAAACATAATTAATAACTCATCATGTAGAAACTCAAAAATATTACAACTAAATTTATATTAATTAAATGCAGATTAATATTTAAAAATTGGTTCATTTATCTTGGGAAGTGAAAAGCATTTACATATTCTGTTTATAATAATCTGATATAAAATATAATTCTTATAATCCTTCTATAATTCTAAATAAATTTTGGCGGTTTCACAAATCAATAAAAAGAACAGAATTCAAAATATAAAATTGCATGAGAAGCCAAAATTTTGTATTGAGAGAAGATGTTCGTTGCAGTTCATCATTCAATAATGTTTCTTTCTTGAATATGTTTGCAATTAATTATTTTAAGGGCAATGAGAATTGTAGAGAGTAAAATTGGGATTTTGGGTATCTTCCAATTTGGTATCATAGTGATCAAAGCTGTGGTTTACAAGAAACTACCATTTGCCTCGATTTTCATATTTATAGCTCCAAGAGTGATGGAGATTCTAAACGATTATTCATATTTTTTCTATTTTGTATTCATATTCATTCATTATGCTTTTTAATGTTCCATTATTATTGAATCATTTATTTTTTGATTCATGGGTGGTTATTTGGCTTTATAATCAAATAATCTATTGAATTTAATTAATTAATATAACTAAAATATTAAAATTATATTTAATCAATATATAATCCGTGCCGTGCATCGCAAGGGTGGATGCTAGTAACTTGTAAAATGGCATTATGAGGAAGAATATACATAATTATTTGGGATAAATACAAAAAGCTCTCTAAGATTTGGGCTAATTAAACAAAACCAAGAGATTTTTAAAATTACCAAAAAAATAAATCTTGAGGTTTGATTTCATTTTACTTTTCCTCGCCATAAGCGAAAATATTTCAAAAATCCTCCTAATATTTTTAGAAATATTACGCTTATCCCCTTAAATTTAAGACATAATCACCGGTCACCAAGAAATAATAAAGTTTCTAAAATACTTGGAATGCAGGACAAATACTTGGAAATTAAAAAAAAAAAATAAGGAAATTTTTAACTTCTAAAATAATAAAAGATCGAAAAACCTCACCAAAGTCACCAAGAAAGAGGGGTTTTCTTTAAAAAAAAAAAAAAAAAAGGTGGCACTATTCATACCCCCAAAATTTATAAATAGACTCACCTCCATATAATTTCAAAAATGTCATGTTTAAAAGACTATAATACCATTTTTTCATCTTCCCTACACCCACCACATTCTTCTTATTCTTGAACAAATCAATTTTTTTCTCGGAAACCCTAGATTTTTCAACACCTATATTGTTGCAAATATGGGCAACAAAAAAATTATTTTGACTAATAATATAAGTAATTACAACTTAAAATATGTTATTTCTCTATTTTTACTCGTTTTTATAGTTTAAAATTGTCTATGAATAACAACAGTGTGACACTCGCACGATCGCATTTCAACATTAGTCGTGTCATCGTCTTATATGTGGTACGATCATAATTGCAACCTTGTCGCACCATCGTGCTATGAGGCACGATAAGCACGATCGTAATTGCAACCTTGGTCATGCCATATGAGGCGCGATGGCACGATCATAATAACTCGATCGTGCCTTTTAACACGATAGGGTATATCATCGTGTCATCCATCGTCTTTTTCCCAAACCCCGTGACGAGAAAAAAAAATTTAACACCGTAATTTAAACCAAACTCAACTTTATCCATTATTATTCAATAATTATACGTCTTGATACAACTAAAATGTGAATTTAAAGTAAAATATTACATTTGAAATTAAATAAAAATATTTATTTCTTCTTCCATTAGGAACTTTTTTGCGGCCTGCGTATTGTGGGTGTATGATTTCATGGTGTATTTGGGGGGGAATAATGTAAGGGTAAAAATAAAAAATTATGGGGGTGTAACTTTTTTTTTAGTACAATGGGGGAACTTGGGGAGGCGACACACGCACTCATATGGGATCGAACCCGAGTCATTCACTCTTACAACACATGTCTCAATCACTAGAGCACTAGGTTGATCTCTTATGGGGGTGTATTTAGTAAATGAGTTATGTTTTAAAAAGTGGATGGGATGAATTTAGAATATGGGTGTGTTTATCAATTTTGGGGTGTGAATAGCGTCCCTATATAAAACTACAAATAGATAAAATTTGTCGTATTGAAGTTTAAATTTTAAGTTTAACGTGGATGCATTTGGAGAATGTTTTCGGATTTTGATCAGTGAAACGTCGCCGTCGGAAGCGCATGGGTGACCATGGGGGTGGATCCATTATGCCACATGCCACATGGCACGACGGCGTAAAACATGGCACGCGATGACCCATGTGGCACGATGGGTGTGGCACGATGGCACAATAAATTTTTGTCATAGCGGCGTGATCGTGCTAAGATCGCGATCTTTGCATCACAAAGTATTTTTCAACATGAAAATTTAAGAAATAACATATTTTATGCTATAAACTAAGAATATACATTCATTATTTGGGGATAAAAATACTTTATTGTTCGGATCTTCAACAATTTTGGCGTTGAAAAATCTAGGGTTTATATAAAAAAAAATTAACTTTCTTGGAGAAGAAGAAGAATGTGGGTGAATGATGTGAGTGTATTCAAAACTTATTTAAGGGTAATATAGTATTTTAAGTGAATGACATTTTTGCAATTATATGGAGGTGGGTGTACTCATTAATTTTGGGGGTGTCAACAAAGCGTCACTCATTTCCAAATCCAATTTTCGGTTTCTAGTATTGGAAATTGAATTTTCAAACTTTATTGATTTTCGTGTGAGAATTGGAAATATGTTTGGTTCGGTGTCTAAATTTCTATTTGAAAATTAGAATATGTTTGGTTATAATTTTTTAATTGTATTTTTGACATATATTTGTGTGATTGTAGTGTATTTTCAACTAGATTTGCGTGATTGGGGTAAAATATTGTTTGGTTGTGTTTCCAAAAGAATATTTACATAAAAATGAAAACCGAAAATGACTTCATTTCTCTTTGAAAATTTCCTAAAACAAACATAAACTTATTTTTCGAAATAGTTGGAAAGTGAAAAACTACTATTGAAAATACAACCATACAAGGCATAACCTTTCCATTCGCCACAAACATTTGTAATTTATTGGCTCCTCATAACTTACATCTAATTTTCCATTATATAATATATATATATATATATAAGAAATAAAGACATATAATCCTTAATTACCTAATATAAAATTTGGCTGCAAATTTATGTTAGTTAGCAATTGAAAGTGTTGGATAAAATATTTGATTAGAAAATTTAATGTGATGTAGTGAATATGTATGTATTAATATGAAAATGCATTGAAAAGCACAATGCATGTTTGATATTGTTTTTTTGAGGGGGAAAAAGAAATCGAGAAGAAATTAGATTCAACGGAAGCCAAATAAAAATATATCTTTAAAAATCTACTATTAGCATATCCAAGAGATTATTTAAATTTAAAGAGCACTTTTTTGCAAAATAAAGAGCATCACTAAATTTAAAGAGTGATATTTTGATATCTTCCAACGGCTCTTTGTATTTGGCTCTTCATTTTCTCTTTTCTCAAAATTGGGATATTAGAAGTAATTTATGACATCTTTCAGAATTGTTGTTTTTAGAGAAATTGCCGTTCAAAATGGTTATTCAAAATGCAAGAAATCAACAAATGAAATATTGGAAGTTATTATCATATCAAAACCCAAATTAACAAATTTACAGAAAATAACAAACAAATAAAAGACAAGTTCAATATTCAGCTCAGAACCAAAATTCCGGTTTCAGCACGATTCGCCAACTATACCAAACCGCGAGAACCATAAACATGTTACAAAATAACTAAAGTAGTGGTTAATCATTTGATCTAAACGAATAACTATGCAAAGTTTTGTGTTTCAGCATACAGTGAAGTAGCATGGTCAAGCACAATTAGCAACTGCTATATGTAAGATCATAAAATGAAACTGAGTAAGGAAATTTCTTTTGACAAAAATCACTTATATGTAAACACCAAAAACAAATGTAGTTGCTATAGATGTATTATCTAGCATAAAAAAAACCATTGTAATATCCCTATAAAATGCTCTTAGAGAAAAGCTGAGAAGCTCTTGACATTCTGCAGCAAAACTTTCTTTCTATCCCCCACAGTAGACGATAATGCTCCTCAATCAATTTTCACAGATGAAAAAAGGTAATGCACAAAGTAAAACGACGAAAAGAAAACCGATTGTCCCAGTCGAAAGCATGATCGCAATCGCCATTATCAGCGAGTAGCCAAGATAAAGCGTAGCAGAAACCGCCCACTCAAACTCTGTAGATCAAAACCAAGTAATTGATCGAATACAAGAACACATACAGAGCAACCGAACCGGAGGCATAAAACGCTTTCCACCACCACATCCAATCCTCAACGCAGAGATGCATGTAAGTCAGGACAACAGAAACTTCAGCACAAACAATCACCAACAACGAAAGAACAATAAGCAAGAAGCCAAAAACATAATAGAACCTTCCGAGCCAAATGCTCGAGAGAATGAAGAAAAGTTCGATAAAAAGGGTTCCAAACGGAAGAGTCCCAGCGCCAAGAACCAGAAGCCATGAAGGATATTTGCGAGCAGGGATCTCTCTAGGGATCTGATTCGTTCGAACAGGGTATTGAATAGGCTCAGCCCTTGTGCCTAAGAATCCTCCCAAGAGAGTGAGGGGCACTGAAATACAGAACCAGAGCGAAAAAAGTATGAAATATAAAGAAATCGGAATAGCCCCAGTACTCTTACTTCCCCAAAGGATGAAATTCAACAGAGTAAGAATAACAAAAGTAATTCCAGGGAAGAAGCACGAGATTGACCAAGAAACTGATCTCCACCCTTCAGATGAACCTTTAATAGTCCGCCACATACGTACACCGAAATAACCAGCGGCAATACCAAGAAAAAGATAAAGCAATATCATCCCCGTCAACAGCATACCTCGAGAGGCCGGTGACATGAAACCAAGAGCCGCGAAAACAATAGTGACAACCGCCATTCCAGTAATCTGAACTCCATCTCCAACCATCACACAAAGTAACTTCGGATGGTTTGGTTCTCTGAAGACATCGCCAACCACAAGCTTCCATCCCGAAAGCTCCTCGTTCATCTGGGCCTGAGCTTCTTTATCCAATTCTTCATATCTTGTTAGATCCCTCCTCACTGTTCTCAAAAATATGATAAAAACAATACCTGCCAAGAAGAAAATCACCATCAACGAGTTAAGGATTGAGAACCAGTGGACACGAGCACCTTCCATCTTCAGATAAGCATCCCATCGAGATGGCCACTTGATGTCACTTTTTACAAACTCGACCTCATAAGTGAACGACACTCTTTCTTGCTCTCTTATAACCTGAGACTTGTCGAGCTCCCGTGGGCAACTTACGGATGTAATGTTATCATAGAGATGGAGTTTTGCCATCTTTTCAGGGTCATATTTTACACTACATGGAACAACTTCGAAACCAACAATCTCATAACCTGAAGCCTTATTTTTATCAGCTTCTGAAATGACACCCATACCTTCTTCTCCAGTGCCAATTATCTCCACACCGACTCCTTCATACTCGTGAATCAATACCCTAAACTTAAGATGATTGATAATGTAATCATCATTGCTTCCAGGAGGAGTGTACCCGACTGGGTAGCCAGTCCACTGAATTTTAACACCATTTTGGTTGGTAAACCTCATAGCAGGCAGATTGTCAAGAATCATGTTAACTTGATACATATCCTTCGTTCTCTGTTTTAAAAGCTTTACCTCATGCTCACTCAATGGAGGAGTAGTGCATAGGTACACAGATTCATTGACATTCATTCGAAAGCGGTATGGAGAATTGTCAATTTGATCTCCCATTAGCAGTTCCCCAAGATTTTCAGCACTTTTCTTGATGCCCCCTCTAGGCTTGCAATAAGGAAGGCTGTAATAGCTGAACGGAAGCTCAGTTTCAATGGATGTCAAAGAATTTACTTTGGCATATATTTCATCCCCAGTTGTGTAAGTGTGCATATAGCTTCCAGGTAGATAAAAACCATTACATGCTTGCAATATGAAAACCAACAATATAAACCAGGTACATAATTTCCCTCTTGAAACCAAAGGTGGCATCATTGTTCGACAGAAGGAAAGCAAAGAAAATGTCCTCAAAACTGCTGAACTATGAAACAAGCTGATGGCACACAAGCAATTCTGCAAAAGGAAAATTCATAGAATTAGTCAATAAAAAATCTTTTACAGATTAAGTCTGAATTAAGGGCTGTTCAAACAACTAAAGGTTTACATACTATGAATTCAGTAGGAAAGAAACTTAGTTATCAACCAGGAGAGTGATTAACATCCTATAAATATAGACACACAAGAGTTGATATTAGCACATTGCTAATGTTAGATAGATGCTACTGAATCATCAACTATGGAGTGAGATTAATAACTTCACATGCAGGATCTGACATTAGTATTGAAGCATTGCAGCTCACACACATAGGAAGTCTCAATAGCACGCTTGCAATTCAAAGGGTTATGTTACCTCTGTTTAAAATATATCCACATGATCTGCGCACGTAAAATGATTGAAGAGAAGAAAAGCATAATGTTCTAGATCCATACTCAGTTCCAATATGCATAGAACAAATAGCAAAAACTATATTCATCAAAATTGTTCAGGATGCGAGTAAGTACACGTTACAAACTTACACCTCGACAGAATAAAAAAACTAGTCCATTTAGGACGTAGTTGCGGCACAGAAGTCACCCTGGCCCCAAGAATCGAAAGCAACACGTTTTTCATTGTTAGTTTCATTTTCTTCCACCACCTGGTGGATCCTCCTTGAGAACTTATCGAAGCTCGGCGTAGTAAGATGAAAAAACATCTTGGATTGCCATCTTTTGAAGTAAGTACCAGAAAATTTTTTAAGCTTCTCGAAAAAGCAGGAGCCGTAGGAATATTTACCCTTGAAGTAGACGTCATCGTTCATGAGAAAAAGTTGTTTATCTTGCGTTGTTGGAAATTTTTTGTGTTTATTTCTGTAAATTGGATTACAAAGAAGCAGAACCTATCTATTACGAGAGAATAGAAAATTGCGAGAAAAGCCGAGGCGAGTAAAAACTATATCCGCAAAGATAAACACGTCTCGTAAATCGACGAACAGGCGTGTTATCCCCAAAGATACAAATCGCTTCGCCCTTGAAATAGCAAAGACGCAAATTTTAAGGCACCTTTCGAATCGAATATGTAAAAGCGAGTACATCGATGCAATTACAAGAATGTAAAGATGTGAGAATGGAAGTGTAATCAACAACAACAATGCTTCCTATTTATAGGACTTCACTGTGCCTGGGACTCTTTATGCGGTTAAAGAACTTCGAGAGATAGTGGTTGTAACCTCCAAGTAGTGGGCACTCCACTATGCTATAACCTCCAAGTAGTGGGTTGTTGGACCTCTAGTCTACTCGGTTTGATGGTTGTCCCCACAAACCAACACGAAGTCTTTTCTAGCGTGCTTTGTCTCACCACGCCGCATCTTGGAAAATTTCCTGCAGGTCACCCATCCCATGTCTAGTCCAGGCCAAGCACGCTTAACCTCGTAGTTTCTATGTAATGGGCACGGAAAATAAGATGCATCTATTGGTATAGGTAGTCCAAATCATATCATTTAAGCTATCATTTAACTATGCAATCCCGCTCACGAGTTCGAATCATGGCTGCGCCGCGCCTCTTTCAAAGCCCATTGCGGGCGGGATGTTGGACCAAATCCCAACAATCCCCTCCCAAAGACCTACCACCATCTCGGCTCCAAGATTGAAACCTCCGCCCGCCAAACTTCCTCGATTCTAACGCCAACTTCATCGGCTCAAGCATCGCGCCTCTCGATTCCGCCACCCAATAACCTACACCTTCGTTCGTCCGTTTACCTCGATTCGCCACCCGGCAACCTATCCTTCGATTCCGGTCCGTTTACCTCCGATGCGCCAAAGATCTCGGTTCCACCGCTCCGGCAACCTCCATGCAGCGTGCTTCCAAGGGAATTCGAACTCGTGACTGCTTCCGATACGAGTTGTTGGACCTCTAGCGCTATTCGGATTGGCGATTGTCCCCACAAACCAACACGAGTCTTTTCTAGCGCGTTGTCCTCACTCACGCGCACTCGGAAAACTTCCCGAGGGGTCACCCATCCCATGTCTACTCAGGCCAAGCACGCTTAACCTCAAATTTTCTATGTAATGGGCATTTAGAAAAGAAGATGCATCTGTTGGTATATGTAGTCCAAATCATATCATTTAAGCTATCATTTAACTATGCAATCCAGCGCTCACGAGTTTGAATTGGGGGTCGCGCCTCGCGCCTCTTTTTTAAAGCCTATTAAAGGCAAGATGATGGACCAAATCCCAACATTGGCACTCCACTATGGTGTAACCTCCAAGTAGTGGGTGTTTTCTCTTAAAAGGTCATAGTTTTATTTCAAAAGCGAAGTTTTAACTTTTAAGTTGCAACTTATTTGTTTTTCTTCTTTCGAGAAATAAAAACAAATATTTTCTCGTGCAAAACTAGGCCCGATCCGGTCGGGACACGGGCACGGGCTCGGCCCATGGCCCTGGGCAGACACGCGCGCGCATGTGTGGCCTTGCCCACCACACCTCACATGTGTATAGTTATTTCATTTTGCACACTCTTACAAACCCACTTATTTATATATTGAATAAAATTAACATTTTATTCTCATGTGGGATGGTGTCTTTTCACCTTCTCATCATCCATTATCCCATTTCCAAGTGACTAACTTGTGAATTTTATTTCTCACTCACCACAAAATGGTTTTGATAAGTTAAATATACCACACTCATCTACTCGAAATGTAGAATATTATTTTAATATTTTATTCCTTGAAATTAAATAATTAGTCACTAAAAAATTAGTCAAAGTTAGGTATCAAACCATTACTTCTCAAACCAATTTTTAACGATTAAAAAATTCGGTCGATCGGGTCTATGTTTGATTGAATGGGTCGGGCCAAATAAGACCCGTTAATTTCGGGCCTCTAAAAATGAAGCCTGACCCGCTTTTTACCGGGGTCGGGCTCATTTTGACTCTAGCCATAAATCGATGAACTAAGTCTCATGGGTTGATTTATAATATTTATGATCCGGTAATAAATAACAATATTCGGGTAATAATTAAATAATTTTAAATTTAGTAAATGTAAAAATAACAAAATTGAAAAAAATCGATTTTACCCAACAGATTGTTTAAACATAATTGTGATATTAATTAAATTGATTACACGGCTAAACAGGGATATACAAAAAATAAACAATTTAGGCCGTAGTATATATATCTATAATTTCGTGATAAAAAGAAGACTTCATTTAAGGAAAAACTATTCAATAAGAAATGTAATTTAAAAATGGCTTGAAACTGTGTGCCAACACATTGTAATAATGTTTAGGGATAATTACAAAAACACCCCTGAGGTTTAGGCTAATTACAAAAAAAAACAGAGATGTTTCATAATTACAAAAAAACTCCTCAAGGTTTGATTCCATCTTACATGTTCCCCTTCAATTACCAACAAATATTTCAAAACGCCCATCATATTTCTGAAATATGACAATTAACCCCTTATATTTCCGTCATAATCAAACCCGAGGGGATTTTAATTTTATAATTTTGAAATATATATCTTTGGGTTTTTCTGTAATTAGCTCGAACCTTAAGGGGTCATTTGTAATTATCGAAAGAGTTGCAGTAGAGAAACAGTATCTCATCTTCAATCATGATCAACACTTTAAAGTTTTATTTGTCTGTTAATAGAGATTAACCTTTTTTTCTTTTTAATAAATTGGGAAGGAGATGAGATAAATTTGAAAGACATGAAATATACATGGTTGAAATTTGGTCAACACTTTTACCATAGGATTAAGTTATTATCAAGTATTTGAGCAAACTATAATACTTTTATAATAATTTATAATATTTCAAGGAAATTAAATGAACAAATGGATTAAAAAAAGGAATAAGCTAGAAATATTCATTAATAATAATGTGGAGAGGGAAATAAACACAATCATATATATAAGAATTGCAGAAATTAAGACGTACAACAAGGCATGCATATAATTAAGCATGCCATACCCCAAAATAAACTTAAAAGAAATTAAGACACGTGTACAATAAGGAAATTACAACAAACTTTAAAGTAATTAATTAGACACAATATGCATAATTAATATTTAGAACATAACAATTTATTGTATCACGACACACATGCAGATCGATCTAGTATATTGTACGTGAACCACATCATCAGTTTCCATCAGCTTCATATATATCTCTCGTTGATGCAGTGCTTAATTAGTTTCCACCTGAAACGTAAAGGAAATTATTAAAGGATATCGATCCGCAACATATCATTAATTATAATTAATCGATCAGCATTTTAATTATTTATAATTTACTAACGTAACACATGCAGAAATATTTATGACACCAATATATAAAAAACATATATATATATATATATATATATATATATATACCTGTTGGCTGTGGTCTAATGCAGTCCAATACTTGTTGGGAAACAGTAATATTGTCGCATATTACTGAAAAAGATCGGACGGCTTCAAATAATTCCTGTTGAAAAGTGGCGCGCAAGTCCGGTCTTGCGAGATTATAAATTGAGCATGGGCAGCTGAGATTGAAGTCTGTGGCTGCCTCGCAACAATCCGAACTATCTATATCACCGTTCTCACTTATGCATGTCTGAACAACGTGAGAAGCCTGCTCAAAGAGAGATTCCGCGTACATTGTTGGGCCGCGGCTCTATCAATATGGCTTCCGACAAACAAGACAATGAAGGCTATTATTAACATGAATGCTTTCATCAGATTAATTATGGCAGCCATAATCGATCAATCTTCCTTTTGTGTGTGTGTGTGATGTGAATGATGGATCAGTGTGGATCGATGCCAATTTATAGGGTGTATTCGATGGCCAGATCATGAGAGGTAGAGTTTGGGAAATTAATTAGTGAATTATTTAGCCTGGGATTGGAATATATATTGTTTATATATATTAAGATATGCTAATTAGCTGGATGCATATTTTTGTTTGTTCCCTGAGATATGAAATTGCATTTTTTCCAATGTCATGTATGCCACGTATAACAATATTTTAATATGAATTTTTTTTTCTTTTTCCAATGTCATACCAGCTTTGAGTTTAGAATATGAACATGATTTCGTTTGCGTGGAGTTAATTATCGTGCAGTGGATTGTTAATTTAATTTAGACAACGTGCGTGGCATTAATTAATGGCGATTCAAGGGAGAGATATTGCTTACTTGGACGGAGATTCTCTAATCTTTCTATTAATTTTAAGTCTAGTTGGTACTGTTGAAAAAGATATTAGTAGATCGGTTGAATCTTTTAATATCATTAAAACAATTAAATGGATTACTAATTCAATAGTAGACTCAAAAAAATATCATATACTCATGTTGCAGAATGATTCATTAATTATTTTAGGATCAAATAAATTTTATTCATCTATTAAAAGAAACTTACAAATCGATTAAAATTAAACAACGAATAAAAAATGGCTACAAGCGCTACACGATCGTAAACCTATACGGATCCATAACAAAAAAATTAATCTAAATAGATTTAACGATCCAGTAGATCGAACTTCGCAATGGAGCGCTAGACAAAATATGTACCAAAGATAATCTTGTTTCATCACGTATCGTCCGATAATAACTCATATGATCTTCTAAACAAAACCCGACATGTGGGACATACTTATTGACTAAAAAAGTCACGTTCGGGACAAATAAAAGCCACTTATTGGTAAAGTGTATCAAAAAATTGTTTATATGGCGATAAAGTGTAAAAACACGAATAGTACAAGGGGTAAAGTGTAATATCCTCATTTTTTTGTAATATCTTTAAAGTAACAATATGATTTTGATTATTTATATGGTTTGCTTATAATTTTGTTTCATTATAGGATTTTTTTGTTAAAAATTTGGAATTTTCTTGACAATATGGGTTTTGGATCCAAAAATTATGTGCCTAAATCCAAATCGTGCACGATATATCGATAAATTTGAATTTTTTGATTGACTCAATTGATTCGAAAATCGATAAATCCAATTCGATTAAATTCGATTTGAATTAGGATCGAATTTCGAATTGATGTTTAAAATATCCATTCGATTAATTCGATTCGAGGAAGTCGAAGAATTAATTTGATTTGATGGATACCCCTAATTGTCTTCGGCCAAAAAGTTAAGAATTATCTAGCCCGATTTAGGTATATATGTTCCAAACTTGATAATAAATATTTTTATGGGAGCACTTTTTAAATGAACTATTGAATCTAAAAGTCTATTTTCCATAATAACAATAGTGTTTTTTAATAAGTTGGGAGTCTTGGTTGGAGGAGGAGATAAATTTCAAAGAAACCGAAAGATACGAGTTCGAACCCTGGTTAATACCCTTATAAAAGGTGAGTGATACCACTTGAGCTACAACCTAATGGTTCCATAATAACAATAGTTGTTTGGTGATTAATTTAGAATGAACTTTTGGGTAAGCCACTTCTCCAATAATTATATTTTAGTAAAGCTTTAATTGGAGATTATAAAAACCCGCAAAAAAATTATCCGAAGATCTATGACACACGGCCCAGAATATTTCAAAAATTACCAAAAAAAAAAAATTCGGGTCGGGTTCCGTCAAGTCTAACAGTCTTGTCTCGACCAAAGTTTTGCCTATTTTTAATAAGTTGGGAGGAGTGGAGGGAGGTGATAAATCTTGGAAGGACGGAAAGACTAAGGTTCGACCCGATCAACAATGTGGGCCTCGTGGGCTAGACCAGCTAGCCGAGCGAGGAAAAAAATTGGATCGGCTTAAATAGTGATTGGGCCACTATTTTGGAGCCTAGTCCCGACCCAATCCATGAAAATACGATTACAAAAATTTGGGTCGATTAAGGCTGTGTTTTGGATTGAATGGGTCGGGCCAAATAAGTTAATTTCGGGCCTCTAAAAATGAAGTCCGACCCGTTTTTTCCGGGGTCGGGCTCATTTTGACAACTCTAGCCATAATCGATGAACCGAGCCTCATGGGCTGGTTAATAATATTTATGATCTGGTAATAAATAACAATATTCGAGTAATAATTGTATAATTTCAAATTTAGTAAATTTAAAATAACAAAATAGGAAAAAATCGATTTTACCCAACAGATTGTTTAAACATAATTGTGATATTAGTTAAATTGATTACACGACTAAACAGAGATATACAAAAAAATAAATAATTTAGGCCGTAGTATATATATCTACAATTTCGTGATAAAAGAAGACTCCATTTAAGGAAAAAATTATTCAATAAGAAATGTAATTTAAAAATGGCTTGAAACTGTGTGCCAACACATTGTAATAATGTTTATTGACATTTGATCGAAAGAGTTGCAGTAGAGAAATGGTATGTAATCGTCAATCATCTATCAACACTTTAAAATTTTTATATGTCCGTTAATAGGATTAAGTTATTATCAAGTATTTGAGCAAACTATAATACTTTTTTAAACCTAATTTATATTAAGTTTTAGTTAAATTGAGATGAATATTTCCTAACTTTATAACTAAATTTGTCATCATATTTAGCAAACCAATTTATATAATGTTAGATTTACTAGGTTTAATTTTATATTCGTTAAAGGAGGAACTCAAACTGAATGGAGTATTTTCCCTCAAAAAAAAAAAAACTGAATGGAGTATTAATGAAACCTAGTGTGGAGGAATCATATTTTAGTACTTTTTTTTTTTTGAGAGTGATATTTTAGTACATTTAGAAGATATGTAAGTTGGATGCAGATTTTGTGGAATTTTATAGATAAAAATTATTTTCAATTTTTTATTTTTTCTATGTCATGGATGCCAAATTCAATTATTTCATAACGTGCGAAGTTGACTTTACTTAAAAAGTTTATATATAGCTTACTAAAAAAACAATCAAATTCCAACGAAATAAAAAAATTGTTGGAATTTTCAAAATTCCAATGGGAATTCCAATCTACAACATACCATTGGAATATTCCAATAGAAAGTCCAACGTAAGCAAAATCATTTGGTACTATTGAAATATTTTTTCCATATGAATTTTCATTGGAATTTTGTCATTCCAACGGCCATTATAGGTGGTGCCTTTTCATTGGAATTTCTGTTGGAATCGATAATTCCAATGGAAATTGGCCAAATACCAATGGAGACACGCCCGTCACGCCCTAAATGCGACGCGACGACGATCAATCACTTAAACGGAAATAATTCTGATCTAAACCAAGGATACAAAACTCAAGTGAAATAGAGTCCAATGCAAAATGAATAAAATACACACAAGTACGAATTACATCTCAAGGTCCGACAATATCCGAATACAATCCATCAAAATATCCGAATTTAAGCTTACAGTCAAACTAAAAAACAGACGAAGGAGCTCAACAATAACAAAAGCAAAAGAAAATGTCGCTCGACATCAATGATTATAGGAACTAGTATGACGGGTGAGCACGGATTGATCTGTGGTAGGTTCGACGTCTTCAACGTACTCCTCATCTAAAGGTTAGAAAACGAGGAGGGGATGAGACAGAAATCTCGGTGGATGGGGTGATCGTGTGAGAGTGTGGCGATGTATATAGTTAATGCGAGAAAACGGTTGTATGAAAACGCGTGAGAGATGATTCATGATTTCACACACATATCCACAATCGTCGTGATAAATATATTTAAGTAATATACTTATACATTTAAGAAAATAGTTCGTGGTCAAGCGGGCACTATGGTCCAAGCAAATAGGAGGATTGCGTATGGATTTGTAACGTCAATCCTATGCAAGACAAGTAGCGGTTGCGTGCACGGATTTGTAGCGCCAACCTATGCAATACAAGTAGCGATTGTGTACGGATTTGTAGCGTCAACCAAACGGGTCCAATTAACTCCAGAATCGTGTGGATGGATCGACAACGATTCCTTCATTCTTCCTTGTACCTCCCGAGCAAGATGGTCCAAGACGTCACCTTATCGCTCCATAGGCAAAGACAAAATCCACAGTGGAGCTAGCAAGGCTCGGATTTGTCATAATCATGATTATACCTCAAGTACTACGACCCGCTTCCCTTCGACAAACTCCGTCCCTCGTTGCGGGATTAGGACGATGGGGTAGGAAGAGTGGAATAGCGGTGAGCTGCCGGTTCCATCCCCGATGTATCCATTCCGATTGTGAGCTCGACACACCAAGTTGACTCAGACGAGAAAAGTAAATATAAGTTTAAGTAGTCAACCAATCGAGTCAGTATTATTGATTGAGGGAAGCATTTTAGGAAAGTTTTCGAAAATTTGCGCAAGGCAATTATGGCGTTGGTGGAGTTATTTGGATGAAGATGATTATTGGGAGGATAAGCAATCTTCGATATCTTGAAATATTAGGTGGAACATAAGTCCCATTCTAGATTCGAAATCGCAAGACGAGGAAGTTGCCCCACGATCGCGTATTAATCTGGTCAAGACGATCCGATAAGTCGGGGAATTTTTGAGAAAATAAAATATTTTAATCAATAATTAAAGTCAGAGGGTCCAGGGCTGTTTCTTTAAAATAAAAAATAATTCGAGTTAGGTCCTTGTAAAAAGAAAATTTACAATTAGCCCTGTTTTGTAAAAACTAATTCTTTTGGGGTTAAAAATTGAATAAATAAATGTCCCGACCTTGAAACATTATGAGGTCAGTTCCTAAATTCTCTAAATTATTCAGAGATTCAGGTTTTTAAAGTTTTGAGGTCGAGTGTTTATAAAATTCGCACATTAGCCCCAAATTTGTTAAAATTGTCATTTCAAAGGTCCTAAGTTTAAAATAATTGAAACTCACAAACCGGAAGGGCTTTTGATGTGATTCCAGTTGAAAAATGTCACTAAGGTCAGTGGGATATTGGGACAAAAAAGTTTTAAAAAGAAATAAGTATAGGCCCCTTAACTTTTGAAAATCTCATTTTTGTCCAATTTTGAATAATTGCCTTTAAGGCTTTTAGGGTCCGATTGTTATGAAATTTGAACCTTGGGTCCAAAATATCATTATTTTATAGTTAAATTGGTATTTCCAAGTGCATGGACTGCATAAGTCCTGGAAATTTCATTTTGGTCCTCAATTTTAATCTTTTACAATTTGGTCCCTCAAGTTTTATAAAATTACTTTCCAAGCTCTAAACACTTGGATTTTTGGAATACACTTAAAATATGTTATTTCCAGTCCCTTAATAGTTAAAATTTCAAAATTTAATATTTGGATCTGGTACAGTTTCGAAAATTGCAAAATAGCCCTTAAACTTCTAAAATTTTACAATCTAGTCCTTGGGCTTTTAAAGGTTGATTTTATTTATATAAAAACTCTTAAACCTTTATTAAAATATCCAAACATCATTTTTGAACCTGAGTACAGTCCCAAAACTCGAAAATTACAGAGGAGTTCCTTAAGTTTTATTTTCTTGCAATTAAGTCCACCAACTTTCTATTTTTGCATTTTAAGTCCAAAAATTGAATTTTAATCAATTATGCTCGACATTTCCAGGTTATAAGTCATACAAAACATAGATTTCAAGAGTCATACACATACATGACCATCTCATACAAGAATTCATCAAATATAACAATAAAGTGTACATGTATGCCCTAATTTTCGATAAATCGCATTTTTGAGCAACACTTGAGAATTTTTCCAACTTGATACAAGAAAATAGCATGTAATACATAATATATATCTCAAGTGCTCAAAATCAAAATACTACATGCATTTTTAAGTAAAACACCTAGAAGTTGAAAGGATTTTTCCACCCACCTTAAAGATTGATTTGTTGGTGAAAAATGGAATAAATCACTCTTGATGAAGGAGTGACTTAGGTCAGCCCCTAAGTCAAGGAGTATCAAAAAAATATAGGAGTTAGAAAAATAAGGTTAAAATTTAAGAAAAAGAAGAAAGGGATGAAGAAAATTGGTAAAACTACACTTACCTTGTGTAGTAGATGAAATGAGGTTAGTAGAGGTCTCAAAATGGGTCTCCTTGCTCACTCTTAAACCAACTCTTAAGGTCAGCCCCTAAAACTACAAAAATAAAAATGGAGTATCAAAATTTTGGAAAATAGAAGAGAAGAAGAAAATTTACTAAAAATCCCATTTCTTACCTTATAGTCCAAATTTCTTCACAATTTCTTGAGGTCTAGTCAAGATGGTTCCAAGTCTCTATTATCTTCAAGTTATCTTATAAGTGTACCTCAAACAAAAATTCAAACTTAGGTTAAGAAGTGAAGAGGATGAGCTAGAAATATCAAAATAGATTGAAGAAGAAAATTCCTTACCTTGTAGTAGTGATAGTTTCGAAAATAAAGAAGTAAGAAGAGTTCTTGTGTTTTTGTTAAGTGTTTGAAGAAAGAAGAAAGTGTTTGAAGATATCAAGAAATTAAGTATTCTTGAAGATATGAAGAAAGTGTGTTTGAAGATTTGAAGAAGTGTTTGAAGATATGAAGAAGGTGTGTCTCAAGATATGAAGAAATGTTTGAAGATATGAAGATGTGTGTTTTGAAGATATGAAGATTGTTTGAAGATTTGAAGAATGTGTGTTTGAAGATATGAAGATTGTTTGAAGATTTGAAGAAGAAGATGAACTTATGCTTAGAGAAAATGTTGGAGGATTTTTGGAGAGAAGTTGGAGAGAAGATTTGTGTTTTTTTTTTTTTTTTTGGTTAAATGATGAGTTAGGATAATAATTGGGGAAATTGGGACATAAAATAATAACTAGGCTTACTTTGCTAGGGACAATTGGCCAAAAGCTAGGCTTTAGGGGGAGAATTTAAAATTTATTTGTTTGACTAAGGGGTTAGTGGGATTTGTAGGAAGATTTTTAGTTGTAGGCTTGCAAGACATAAATAAAATAAAAATGAAATTATCAAAATTTTATTTATTTGTTTTTTTTTTGTCCAATAATACACTAGTTGAGAGATACAAAATGATAAAAATAGTGGTAAAAGAAAAATTGAGTTATTTTCCTAATTTTAAGTGATAAAGTCGAAAATTAGGAAAACGTGAGAAAAAAATATTTGTTTTCTTTTCTTTTATAAAATTGAGGAAAATAAAATGTATAAATATCCATAATTAAATATTTAGAAACTTAAAATAAAAATGTGAAATAAGAAATATGTACTCCAAAAATAAATTGGAAGTTGGTTGGGATGAATTATAGAATAAGATTAAATATTCGGATAAGGGTCGGAATATACTCCTAAATTATCGAGGTCCAAAAATTATAAAGTTGTAGTCAATCGATCAAGTATTAATACTAGAGGAGAATACAAAATTGCTAAGCTCAAAAATGCGAAATGCGTAATTGACGTTGGAAGAATTAAATAAAAGTAGAGTCGCGTTTCATTAATAATAGGTTTGTGATACATAGACGAATAAATAATCACTATATAACACCGTATCTCACGTTGTTAAAATTCGAGGCCTCACACGTCCATTATGACAATTATTTTTTTTTTAGTATAAGAAGGAGAATTTGAGGAAGGGACACACTATGACAATTAATTTGTAGTAAAAGAGTTACCAAACCGGACAACAACAATTAATGTTTTAATTAAGAGTGTACTTAACCAACAATCATTAAGAGAGTGGAGGAATGTAGACGTGCTCTCTAGCAATCTGTCCTCTTTTTCGTATATCAAGGGTCAAGCACATAATATCTATATATATATATATATATATATATATATATATAAAACAGGATAATGATATTTATAGTAATTTTCTGCTAAAAATCTGTTTCCAAATATGACATGTACTCTTCATTAATTACAAAGCTTGCAATGCCTTGAAAATACACATTTATGTTAATTTTAATTTTATTTTATATTTCTAAACAGGCTCTTAGTTTTTCGGATGCAGCTTACTTGATTAAAATTCAAATGTTTGCATAGAAAATTGAACCACAATTCAATATATATTCATTGGGCTTCAAAAACATAATTAATAACTCATCATGTAGAAACTCAAAAATATTACAACTAAATTTATATTAATTAAATGTAGATTAATATTTAAAAATTGGTTCATTTATCTTGGGAAGTGAAAAGCATTTACATATTCTGTTTATAATAATCGATATAAAATATAATTCTTATAATCCTTCTATAATTCTAAATAAATTTTGGCGGTTTCACAAATCAATAAAAAGAACATAATTCAAAATATAAAATTGCATGAGAAGCCAAAATTTTGTATTGAGAGAAGATGTTCGATTGCATTCATCATTCAATAATGTTTCTTTCTTGAATATGTTTGCAATTAATTATTTTAAGGGCAATGAGAATTGTAGAGAGTAAAACTGGGATTTTGGGTATTTTCCAATTTGGTATCATAGTGATCAAAGCTGTGGTTTACAAAATTGAAGAAAACGATATTTTTAAATCTATTATCGATTTTGATGCCTATGGGCTGATAAAACCTTATGTTACTTTCATCATTGTATTGCTTGCTTACATCATTCTATAGGAATTACGATATGTAATGGTTGGAATAGAATAATTCATCCTTGTTTTCTTAATATTATTTTGTTATTGTTTTTTAATTGTTTGTTTTTATAATTGAACTATGGTGTATAAATTATTTTGCAGACAATATTGTTAAGTGTGGTGTTGAAAATTATATGAGAGAATGTTATATCCGAATTCAAATTCTCTTTTCTCGATTTGGCATGATACTTTGTATTTATTAAAGTAAATTGAATAACAATGATTTTTTTACAGGCACATCGTTCTGATTACAAGAAACTACCATTTGCCTCGATTTTCATATTTATAGCTCCAAGAGTGATGGAGATTCTAAACGATTATTCATATTTTTCTATTTTGTATTCATATTCATTCATTATGCTTTTTAATGTTCCATTATTATTGAATCATTTATTTTTTGATTCATGGGTGATTATTTGGCTTTATAATCAAATAATCTATTGAATTTAATTAATTAATATAACTAAATATTAAAATTATATTTAATCAATATATAATCCGTGCATCGCAAGGGTGGATGCTAGTAACTTGTAAAATGGCATTATGAGGAAGAATATACATAATTATTTGGGATAAATACAAAAAGCTCTCTAAGATTTGGGCTAATTAAACAAAACCAAGAGATTTTTAAAATTACCAAAAATAAATAAATCTTGAGGTTTGATTTCATTTTACTTTTCCTCGCCATAAGCGAAAATATTTCAAAAATCCTCCTAATATTTTTAGAAATATTACGAGTTATCCCCTTAAATTTAAGACATAATCACCGGTCACCAAGAAATAATAAAGTTTCTAAAATACTTGGAATGCAGGACAAATACTTGGAAATTGAAAAAAATAAGGAAATTTTTAACTTCTAAAATAATAAAAGATCGAAAAACCTCACCATCACCAAGAAAGAGGGGTTTTCTTTAAAAAAAAAAAAAAAAAAAAAGGTGGCACTATTCATACCCCCAAAATTTATAAATAGACTCACCTCCATATAATTTCAAAAATGTCATGTTTAAAAGACTATAATACCATTTTTTCATCTTCCTACACCCACCACATTCTTCTTATTCTTGAACAAATCAATTTTTTTTTCCTGAAACCCTAGATTTTTCAACACCTATATTGTTGCAAATATGGGCAACAAAAAAATTATTTTGACTAATAATATAAGTAATTACAACTTAAAATATGTTATTTCTCTATTTTTACTCGTTTTTATAGTTTAAAATTGTCTATGAATAACAACGAGTGTGACACTTGGCACGATCGCATTTCAACATTAGTCGTGTCATCGTCTTTATGTGGCACGCGATCATAATTGCAACCTTGTCGTACCATCGTGCTATGAGGCACGATAGCACGATCGTAATTGCAACCTTGGTCATGCCATATGAGGCACGATGGCACGATCATAATAACTTCGATCGTGCCTTTTAACACGATAGGGTATATCATCGTGTCATCCATCGTCTTTTTCCCAAACCCTGGACGAGGGAAAAAAAAATTTAACACTCGTAATTTAAACCAAACTCAACTTTATCCATTATTATTCAATAATTATACGTCTTGATACAACTAAAATGTGAATTTAAAGTAAAATATTACATTTGAAATTAAATAAAAATATTTATTTCTTCTTCCATTGCCGGAACTTCTTTTGCGCCGCCGCCTTGTGTGGGTGTATGATTTCATGGTGTATTTGGGGGGGAATAATGTAAGGGTAAAATAAAAAATTATGGGGTGTAACTTTTTTAGTACAATGGGGGGAACTTGGGAGGCGACACACGCACTCATATAGGATCGAACCCGAGTCATTCACTCTTACAACACATGTCTCAATCACTAGAGCACTAGGTTGATCTCTTATGGGGGTGTATTTAGTAAATGAGTTATGTTTTAAAAAGTGGATGGGATGTATTTAGAATATGGGTGTGTTTATCAATTTTGGGGGTGTGAATAGCGTCACCCTATATAAAACTACAAATAGATAAAATTTGTCGTATGCAAATCTTCAAAAAGTAAATAAATAATATGGAGATCGAATATTGAATTTTTGGGATAATTTAGTCAATCGACAATGAATGGCCCTATATTACCATTATTTTGGATTCCACCAAGTAATACTAAGACCTCAATCAATTGAAATTGAAGTTTAAATTTTAAGTTTAACGTGGATGCATTTGGAGAATGTTTTCGGATTTTGATCGGTGAAACGTCGCCGTCGGAAGCGCATGGGTGACCATGGGGGTGGATCCACTATGCCACATGCCACATGGCATGATGACGAAAACATGGCACGATGACCCATGTGGCACGATGGGTGTGGCACGATGGCACAATAAATTTTTGTCATAGCGTGATCGTGCTAAGATCGCATCGCATGCGGCGACAAAGATCTTTCAACATGAAAATTTAAGAAATAACATATTTTATGCTATAAACTAAGAATATACATTCATTATTTGGGGATAAAAATACTTTATTGTTCGGATCTTCAACAATTTGGCGTTGAAAAAATCTAGGGTTTATATAAAAAAAAATTAACTTTCTTGGAGAAGAAGAAGAATGGGTGAATGATGTGAGTGTATTCAAAACTTATTTAAGGGTAATATAGTATTTTAAGTGGATGACATTTTTGCAATTATATGGAGGTGGGTGTACTCATTAATTTTGGGGGTGTCACAAAGCGTCACCCATTTCCAAATCCAATTTTCGTTTCTAGTATTGGAAATTGAATTTTCAAACTTTATTGATTTTCGTGTGAGAATTGGAAATATGTTTGGTTCGGTGTCTAAATTTCTATTTGAAAATTAGAATATGTTTGGTTATAATTTTTAATTGTATTTTTGACATATATTTGTGTGATTGTAGTGTATTTTCAACTAGATTTGCGTGATTGGGGTAAAATATTGTTTGGTTGTGTTTCCAAAAGAATATTTACATAAAAAAATGGCGAAAATGACTTCATTTCTCTTGAAAATTTCCTAAAACAAACATAAACTTATTTTTGAAATAGTTGGAAAGTGAAAAACTACTATTGAAAATACAACCATACAAGGCATAACCTTTCCATTCGCCACAAACATTTGTAATTTATTGGCTCCTCATAACTTACATCTAATTTTCCATTATATAATATATATATATATATAAGAAATAAAGACATATAATCCTTAATTACCTAATATAAAATTTGGCTGCAAATTTATGTTAGTTAGCAATTGAAAGTGTTGGATAAAATATTTGATTAGAAAATTTAATGTGATGTAGTGAATATGTATGTATTAATATGAAAATGCATTGAAAAGCACAATGCATGTTTGATATTGTTTTTTTGAGGGGAAAAAAGAAATCGAGAAGAAATTAGATTCAACGGAAGCCAAATAAAAATATATCTTTAAAAATCTACTATTAGCATATCCAAGAGATTATTTAAATTTAAAGAGCACTTTTTGCAAAATAAAGAGCATCACTAAATTTAAAGAGTGATATTTTGATATCTTCCAACCGGCTCTTTGTATTTGGCTCTTCATTTTCTCTTTTCTCAAAATTGGGATATTAGAAGTAATTTATGACATCTTTCAGAATTGTTGTTTTTAGAGAAATTGCCGTTCAAAATGGTTATTCAAAATGCAAGAAATCAACAAATGAAATATTGGAAGTTATTATCATATCAAAACCCAAATTAACAAATTTACAGAAAATAACAAACAAATAAAAGACAAGTTCAATATTCAGCTCAGAACCAAAATTCCGGTTTCAGCACGATTCGCCAACTATACCAAACCGCGAGAACCATAAACATGTTACAAAATAACTAAAGTAGTGGTTAATCATTTGATCTAAACGAATAACTATGCAAAGTTTTGTGTTTCAGCATACAGTGAAGTAGCATGGTCAAGCACAATTAGCAACTGCTATATGTAAGATCATAAAATGAAACTGAGTAAGGAAATTTCTTTTGACAAAAATCACTTATATGTAAACACCAAAAACAAATGTAGTTGCTATAGATGTATTATCTAGCATAAAAAAAAACCATTGTAATATCCCTATAAAATGCTCTTAGAGAAAAGCTGAGAAGCTCTTGACATTCTGCAGCAAAACTTTCTTTCTATCCCCCACAGTAGACGATAATGCTCCTCAATCAATTTTCACAGATGAAAAAAGGTAATGCACAAAGTAAAACGACGAAAGAAAACCGATTGTCCCAGTCGAAAGCATGATCGCAATCGCCATTATCAGCGAGTAGCCAAGATAAAGCGTAGCAGAAACCGGCCCACTCAAACTCTGTAGATCAAAAACCAAGTAATTGATCGAATACAAGAACACATACAGAGCAACCGAACCGGAGGCATAAAACGCTTTCCACCACCACATCCAATCCTCAACGCAGAGATGCATGTAAGTCAGGACAACAGAAACTTCAGCACAAACAATCACCAACAACGAAAGAACAATAAGCAAGAAGCCAAAAACATAATAGAACCTTCCGAGCCAAATGCTCGAGAGAATGAAGAAAAGTTCGATAAAAAGGGTTCCAAACGGAAGAGTCCCAGCGCCAAGAACCAGAAGCCATGAAGGATATTTGCGAGCAGGGATCTCTCTAGGATCTGATTCGTTCGAACAGGGTATTGAATAGGCTCAGCCCTTGTGCCTAAGAATCCTCCCAAGAGAGTGAGGGGCACTGAAATACAGAACCAGAGCGAAAAAAGTATGAAATATAAAGAAATCGGAATAGCCCCAGTACTCTTACTTCCCCAAAGGATGAAATTCAACAGAGTAAGAATAACAAAAGTAATTCCAGGGAAGAAGCACGAGATTGACCAAGAAACTGATCTCCACCCTTCAGATGAACCTTTAATAGTCCGCCACATACGTACACCGAAATAACCAGCGGCAATACCAAGAAAAAGATAAAGCAATATCATCCCGTCAACAGCATACCTCGAGAGGCGGTGACATGAAACCAAGAGCCGCGAAAACAATAGTGACAACCGCCATTCCAGTAATCTGAACTCCATCTCCAACCATCACACAAAGTAACCGGATGGTTTGGTTCTCTGAAGACATCGCCAACCACAAGCTTCCATCCCGAAAGCTCCTCGTTCATCTGGGCCTGAGCTTCTTTATCCAATTCTTCATATCTTGTTAGATCCCTCCTCACTGTTCTCAAAAATATGATAAAAACAATACCTGCCAAGAAGAAAATCACCATCAACGAGTTAAGGATTGAGAACCAGTGGACACGAGCACCTTCCATCTTCAGATAAGCATCCCATCGAGATGGCCACTTGATGTCACTTTTTACAAACTCGACCTCATAAGTGAACGACACTCTTTCTTGCTCTCTTATAACCTGAGACTTGTCGAGCTCCGTGGGCAACTTACGGATGTAATGTTATCATAGAGATGGAGTTTTGCCATCTTTTCAGGGTCATATTTTACACTACATGGAACAACTTGAAACCAACAATCTCATAACCTGAAGCCTTATTTTTATCAGCTTCTGAAATGACACCCATACCTTCTTCTCCAGTGCCAATTATCTCCACACCGACTCCTTCATACTCGTGAATCAATACCCTAAACTTAATATGATTGATAATGTAATCATCATTGCTTCCAGGAGGAGTGTACCCGACTGGGTAGCCAGTCCACTGAATTTTAACACCATTTTGGTTGGTAAACCTCATAGCAGGCAGATTGTCAAGAATCATGTTAACTTGATACATATCCTTCGTTCTCTGTTTTAAAAGCTTTACCTCATGCTCACTCAATGGAGGAGTAGTGCATAGGTACACAGATTCATTGACATTCATTCGAAAGCGGTATGGAGAATTGTCAATTTGATCTCCCATTAGCAGTTCCCCAAGATTTTCAGCACTTTTCTTGATGCCCCCTCTAGGCTTGCAATAAGGAAGGCTGTAATAGCTGAACGGAAGCTCAGTTTCAATGGATGTCAAAGAATTTACTTTGGCATATATTTCATCCCCAGTTGTGTAAGTGTGCATATAGCTTCCAGGTAGATAAAAACCATTACATGCTTGCAATATGAAAACCAACAATATAAACCAGGTACATAATTTCCCTCTTGAAACCAAAGGTGGCATCATTGTTCGACAGAAGGAAAGCAAAGAAAATGTCCTCAAAACTGCTGAACTATGAAACAAGCTGATGGCACACAAGCAATTCTGCAAAAGGAAAATTCATAGAATTAGTCAATAAAAAATCTTTTACAGATTACGTCTGAATTAAGGGCTGTTCAAACAACTAAAGGTTTACATACTATGAATTCAGTAGGAAAGAAACTTAGTTATCAACCAGGAGAGTGATTAACATCCTATAAATATAGACACACAAGAGTTGATATTAGCACATTGCTAATGTTAGATAGATGCTACTGAATCATCAACTATGGAGTGAGATTAATAACTTCACATGCAGGATCTGACATTAGTATTGAAGCATTGCAGCTCCCTACACACATAGGAAGTCTCAATAGCACGCTTGCAATTCAAAGGGTTATGTTACCACTTACCTCTGTTTAAAATATATCCACATGATCTGCGCACGTAAAATGATTGAAGAGAAGAAAAGCATACTGTTCTAGATCCATACTCAGTTCCAATATGCATAGAACAAATAGCAAAAAATATATTCATCAAAATTGTTCAGGATGCGAGTAAGTACACGTTACAAACTTACACCTCGACAGGAATAAATAAACTAGAATTTCCACTGGAATATTGATTTGATATGTCTTGTTGACTGATCTATGATAACCCAATACTTATCATATCAATTTACCTGTAGCACTGTTATTCCTTCCATAAGTACACATTTTGAACATGTACTCCTTAAGAAAATTATTTGAGAATAATAATATACTCTGTTTGAGCTAATTTATAGCAGGATCCATGGGAACCTAAAAATGATCTTTCCATTCATCAAACCAAAACTAGATACATGTTACTTGACGTGGTACTAAACCAAATCACTAATTTATAGGAAAACAAAAGGATCTACAGACACCATAAGCAAAGGACACAGCATGAGGAGCAGTAACTAAAATAATTTACCACCCAATAGCTAAAGCTACAATTCACCATTAACCAGTTAAATTGTCTTTTTCCCCAATTCTACACAAAACATTAGAAGAAAAATAAAGCAGGAAAAGCGACTTTAGAACTGTAAAGAGTAAATAAAAATATTTCACATGTTATTCCAAAAATTAATCTTTGACCATTAAGTCTAATAAAATGAACTAATAGGGACAGGACAAAGAAAAACGATGTATTTTAGCTCAAGTGCCGGCAAACCTGAATGGCATCCAGTCCGCCATCCTTCCCTACCTTATCTATCAGGAATTCATACAAACACAAATTGCAATCATTAATTATTTAATCACTTAACAAAATAGGCATTTCTGAACCTGTAGTAACCTAATCAATCTTCTAAGTTATTCACCATCAGAGAGAATGATCCCACAATCATACGCCAAGACATTCTAATACACTCCTTAAGTTCCTAAAAAGCATAGGCAGTGCCAACAGTACATATATGCACAAAAATTAGAAGAGCCAGTACATGAAACACCCACAAACTGGGTTCCACGACCACTCAACAGAAAACCAAAAGTCATCAATCTAAACCACCACCCATAACATGGATCTAGCATAATTTCAGAAAATCCATTTCCAATCAAGCGTTTAAACATCTGTAGAAGAGAAAAAAAAAAAAAGGAAAAGGACAAAAGAAAACCACTAGCAGAAGATGGTCATTTCCATAAAATTCATAACAAAACGACACAAAAATCATAAACAAGTGAAAATGAAAACATTAAACAATTAATAATCGTAAAATATAACCGAATCCGAATCAATTCTTATAAACCCGAATTTTCATACAATTGAATGCAATTAAACTACGCAGAGAGATAAACGCACCCGCTGTTGATCTGAATTAGGATCCGACGACGCTAGGGTTTAGTAAAAATGAGAATGAAATGGAGTTTTTCTTGTGAAATTCGTGTGTGAATTTGTATTTGGGGCAGCAATAACTGTGTGGGATTTGAAGTTCTAGATTTAGATCTCAGCCCATTTTTTATTTTTCGGATTTTTGTAATTCATTCATCAACATGAGTTCTCCATTCCAATAAACCCAACAGGTAATTTCGAATAACAATTCACGTGTATTTTTAAATTACCAATTTTGCCAATAAACTATCAAAAATTCGAATTATGGTGGAGAGATAAAATGGAAAAGGCCTTCGTGCAAATTAAGCTAATTTAAATATTGCTGCCCCCGACACAAATAGATATTCCTCCAATTGTTTTCACTCATTTATTTTCTAATAATCAACGTGCCAACTCACTTTAAATGTGTCTACCTAAATAAAATTTGTTTCTTATCAATGGATTTGGATGAAAATATTAAAATGTGGATTTTTACCAACAAAAATTGTAACTTTTGCAGTACTATTATTACTAACACCCTATAACTTACATACTAAAATTAAAATTATCCAATAGGATGATTGTGACACCAATACTACACGAGAAGATGCCTATTAAAGGTTGAACAGTTACTATTCTCAACAACATGAATCCCAATTAATGAGATTTTTGGTGTTCAAAGAATTAGGGGTGGTAGATTGTATCGTGTTTAGGCATAAAATTCGTGTTATTCGTGTCAAATTTATCAATATTTACCCAATCCATTTAATTATTCATGTGAGCTTTCTCAATTATAATTTGGTATGCTAATTATTCTTGTTTTTTCAGGTCGACCAAAAATGACACGTGTATTTTGAAAATTCAAATGACTTGTCTACCTACTTACATGGGTTATATGTGTTAATTATTGTGCTCTAACTATAACAAATTGTGGGTTCAAGAGCAAACACTCGGTAGTAAAGAAAGTAAGAAACCGAAACCAAATGTGACATATAAAGAGGGAAAATGGTGGGGAAGGACAGGTCCTTGCAAAAGCAGAAGTAGCCCATACTATATTATATCACCCCAAAGAGATCCTTAAAGATATGAGGGTCAACTAAACCATAGAACTGCCCATGCCACTTAAAAGAACATTAAAATGCTCACTTACAATTTTAAACATAGGGCCCTCGACTCCAATCATATTTCTATTTTAGTGCACAAGGTGCACTAAAAGAGTGCAATTTATGCATCAAACTTAAAATCTATCTAAAATCATTCTACTTCAAATTTTACACTAAAAAGAATAGTCCTTGAATATTCCAAATTATTTAAGTACAAAAACTATTTTATTAAAAATTATTTATTTATTAATGTAGTATTATAAATAATACTCTGCATTTGAATACTCGTAATTTATATTAATAATAAAATTCAAATTCAAATAATTAAATTTTATTGAAATTAAATTGGTATAGAATTAGGATCATTGATAACATTTTATTGTATATTTTAACATACCAAAAATCATTTTATTAATAAAAAAGAGAGGATAGAGATGGTGCATGAACGGTGTTGCGCCAAATGTGGCGCAACACTGTAGCTGGCATCAAAATAGCATTGGACCGGATTTTAACGCCATTTTGGCCGTTTGGCGTTGGCGCAGTTGATAGAGTCCCCATTGGAGATGGCCTAAGATATACAAGAAGAAAGAAGTACATTTTGCATCTCTTTCTACCTTAAAGTCCTCACATAGGATACACACAGTACAACCTCATTTAAATTCAGTAACAACAAAAATTGTGAATTTTTAGTCAAGTGATCCAAAATATTTCATAAGTACTTTGGCAGAAAACATGTAATAACACAAGTATGAGCTGATTAACCAAAGCAGAGGACTTATCAAACAAAAAATAAAGGACATATAATTTATGTACAGCACAAGAATAAAATTCTAAAAGAAGTGGCATATATATGAGGGGCTAGGCCTACTTTGACACTCTTGCCCATTACAAACCTACTTGTCTCTCCTAGTAATGATGAAATATGAGTATTTCAATTATCTACTTTCCTTTTTCATTCTCCATCTTTCATTATCTTGGACCAGAAAGCTCCATGCAATGAGCATCATAGTCATCATCATCCATGCTCATGGTCATCCCAAGCATGCTCAACTGATCATGATCATTGTCCTCACGTCTAAGAGCAACGGTCGAGTGTGACTTGCTATTATTGCGCGAGAAATTTGCAGATGTATGGA
This sequence comes from Rehmannia glutinosa, assembly GCA_016081115.2. NCBI lineage: Eukaryota > Viridiplantae > Streptophyta > Magnoliopsida > Lamiales > Orobanchaceae > Rehmannia > Rehmannia glutinosa. The sequence goes on from JABTTQ020001086.1 coordinate 474,078, forward strand.
TATAGTTATGGGACGCTGCCCATTTTTCGGCAAGACCATCACCTTCGAGCATTCTTACAACGTCAGACATTTTGGGACGGTTTGCCGGTAGGTATTGAGTACAGAGTAGAGCCACCTGCAGCATCTCCCCTACTTCGATCCGGTCGTAGTTGATTCCCAGTTCTCTATCCACCAATAATTCGATTTTCTTTTCTCGTTGTATCTTCTTCACCTGGAATCGAACAATACGGAGATTACTAAATACAGTTTAACTGCTACTATCATTCGACTAAAAATGTTCAGTCTAATCTCTAAATTAACAATAAACATTGTAACATGAATTTCAGATATGTAGTGGACAAAGTAATCTCAGATAAGAATACCCATTCCAGCATGGCTCCTTTCTGGTTAACCGATTTTCCGAACTCGAGAGCTCTCATTCCAGTTATAAGCTCCAATAGGAGAATACCAAATCCAAATACATCGGTTTTCTCAGATGACTGGCCAGTCGAGAGATATTCTGGTGCAATGTGGCCCACAGTGCCACGAACAGCTGTGGTAACGTGAGATTCAGCGTGATCGAGTAGTTTTGCAAGGCCAAAATCGCCAACGATGGCCTCAAAATAGTCGTCTAATAGGACATTGGCTGCCTTAACGTCTCTGTGGATTATCTTTGGATCACACTGTTCGTGCAGATATAGTAAACCCCTTGCTGCTCCGAGTGCAATTCTCTTCCTGGTGTTCCAGTCTAGAGCCGGTTTCCCTAGTAAAAGAAAAATTTCAACATAAATAACTTGTACTATACAACTGTTAGGCAAAATTTGAGGAGGTAACTGTAACATTTTTATGAATATTAGGGGCATGATTTTATGAAGGGAAAAAATGTAATATGGAATCAAACTTCAAGGTTTTTTTGCACTTTTCAAAAACCTATGGAGTTTTTTGTAATTAGCCCGAACCTCAGAGGGGTTATTGCAATTATCCTTTCCATAATAAACTGTCATATCCACTTTTAGTATAATATTTGGTAGCCAAAAGTATGATGCTTGGGACTGAATTGCCAAACTCAATGGCCTTCAATAACTTAAAATTTGGAGTTCCAGGACTAATGAACTATTAAAATAAGAAAAAAAAGATTCTTTGAAATCTTGAATCATATCAACTGCAGTTGAAATGGGCCCTGTTCATAACATGTGTGTCCTGAAGTTAGGAGCTAAAGTTCAAATCCTTGGAGATACTAGGACCACCATAAGTTCATACGAAACAAAAACCGTGCGTCATTCTACCAGCAATATCAGAACTCAAAATTATAACAAAAGTTAGCAGATATCAAGAAATAAAGACTTAAATTTACCTCTAAGCCTTGATGCCACACTGCCATTACACATATAAGGATAAACGAGAAGCCTCTCGTTCGGGGTGGCACAGTATCCAACAATCCGAAGCAAATTTCGATGAACTGCTAAGCTGATCATCTCTAGTTCCGTTCGAAACTGTGATATACCTGTAGTTCCCGTTAAATCCTTTAGTCGTTTAACTGCAACGAGCGTGCCATCTTCCAATTTACCCCTGTACACATTGCCAAATCCTCCGGAACCAAGTATGTTCTTGGAGCTGAAATTTTCCGTAGCGTGTCGTAGCTCTTTAAGTGTGAAGCTTCTAAGGTTTCCCAATTTTATAAGATCCTCTTCCTGGACATCTGCAACAGAAAAAAAAAAAAAGGGGGATATAATAAGGGGTTTAACATATTGATTAAATGTAAGGGGGTGTTTGCAAAAATTTATGCTTTCATGAGAAGTGATTTATTGTAGCACAAGTGAAAGTAGTTGAGAATCATAAAATGGTAGTTTTTGGTAAAAAATGTTGTAAGAATGCTTATTTGATTGTAAAGCAGAATAAGAAATCTACAGCACTCATCCCTTTTAGATTCTGATTGAATAAAGCTGCAAACACTAAAAAGTGATTTTTGTCGGCCAAAATGTGAGCAGCACTCTTTTTTAGTGATTGCAAACACTCCTATAATGAGCAAGGTAATCACACACCTGTGATGTTTAGAATGGACTGCTTTCTCTGCGTGTTTCTTGTATGTAAGAGAAAACCTAATGCTACGACTAAAATCGAGACAAAGGTAAGGCTCACACCGAGCGCGATCGCTAGTTTCTTTGTCTTGGTTCTTCCTGAATATATTGCCAACAAAAAAAGAAAAAAAAGAAATAAGAAATGAGCAAATGAATAAAAGTTTGAATGATGACAAACAAACACACCGGTTAGGGCATCACTAAGTTACCAGAAGATGGATTTACGTCGAACGAAAGAGGACTAGCCAGGACTAAATCGGAACATTTCTCACTAGAATGCCCTCCACATATTAGAGGATTACCAAAAATGCTGCAAGAACATACTACATTAATCAAGAAAAATGAATAATACCAAAACAAAGCAAAACAGTATAAATGCATAGATTAATTTTTGACTGTAGTATTTAAATTGAAAGATCATATTATTTGAAAATAAGTAGATAACAATACGGATGAAACCATACTTAAATGTTTTGGTAGGAAAAGTGGGAACAGGTCCACTGAGATTGTTGAAGGACAAATCCCTGAAATATTTCAAAAAAAGACAGAAAATCCCATAATTCACATGTGGAACCAAATCCCCAATACAATTCAAAAGCACCAAGATAAGCAAATAAAAACAAAAATGAGGAAACTAAAGAGTTATGGTGAGATTTGGTACTCACAAGAAAGTAAGTTGTGGGAGACTGGCTAAAGACAGAGGAACAGCCCCACTCAAGCTATTGTTGTTTAACCTCCTATAGTTTCATGACAAGACAAAATCACAACAATAGACAGTACAAAAGAAAGTCAAAGAAAAGGATGTCACATTAATACAGGCAACATGTAAGAAGTATGAACCAATACACACACTGAATTTTTTTGAAAAGTTTACACTCACAAATACTGTAGATGATTCAAGAAACCTAAAGGCTCTGGGATATGGCCAGATAACTTGTTATTAGAGAGATCCAATGTTTGAAGGTTTGGTAGATAGCCTATTTCTTTTGGAATATGCCCAGAAATATTATTGTTCTGCAATAATCTGCATTGAAAAGTTCAGTATTTCAAGGTCTCTTCACAATTCAAACTTAGTATAGGTGTGCGTAAAAATAAAAATAAAAATAAAAAAATTGCTTACACTTGTTTGAGGTTTGTGAGATTTGCAATCATCCAAGACAAAGAACCTGATAAACCCTGACTAGGAGCTCCTCTGCACAAAATTTGTAACAAATCAAGAAAATAAAATAAAATACTAAGTCTATTATTTGTTCTGGCTTTATGTAACAGTGAAATTAATTAAAATAACTTATGAAAAAAATAAAAAGACTCACAAGGCAGTAACAAGATTATCAGAATTGCAAGTAATCATAGACCAGCTACAAGGGTCCACAGAGTCTTCATCCCAGTTGCTAAGAGCTCCATGAGGATCATCCAGATTTTCCCTTACACCAATAAGAGCTTCAACTACAACCCACAAACAAAAAATATGTTAATACAAAAAAAAAAAAAAAAAAAAAAAAAAAAAACACTTTCAAGAAAGAAAAATGGAGTTTTTTTTTATCTCTTTACAAATGAAATTGGAGGGTACCTTCAGGATTCCGGGCCTCAAAAGAAAGGCAAAGAGTGAATAAAAATGTAAAAAAGAAAAGGAAAACAAGGAGGCAGTTGCTGGGATTGAGAGACATGATCATTGTGAAAACATGGGAGCAAGAAAAAAAAAAACAGAGTTGGAGCTTCTTACTTATGATTCACAAAGATCATGTATGTTGTGTGTTCTATTTTTACCTCTCTCTCTCTCTCACATACACACACAACTTTTTACAAAGCAACCATCTTTTACTGTGTTAAAACTTGAAACCCCTACTTTTTTGAGTATTTTTAGACCACTTTATTTTCCAGCCCTTTTTCTTTTGAATGTGGGGAGAATACAAAAAAACAGAGAGATAAAAAGTGAAAATTTGCGTGAGTGTGCATTGGGCTGTGCCTCTGTGTACTAAAAAGGGCCTGCAATAGGTTTGCAGTTCTTTGTTTTACTGTCCCTTTGCTAATCTTGTTTTACTGCCTTTTTATACTTACAATTTTTTTCACATTAAACCCTCCTTAAATCTATTTAAGCACATTATGTATTTATGTGTGGTTGTTTTGTGGGATTTTTTAATTTTTCTTTTTCTTTTGTTTTCTAAAGCTTATAAGTTGCTTTCTGAATCTTTTTTCCTCTTCTTATCTATGATTTTTTTCACACTTTTACTTAGTTGTGTGTTTCCTGTGGGGTTTACCTTCCCCTTTTTTTTATTTTCTTTTTTATCTTCTCACTTTATTCCACTTTCTAGTGTTTTTGATAGTATGGTATAAAGTGTGTGTTTTTTCTGGGTGTGTGTGAGAGAGAGAGTAAAGAATCAGGTGGGGTGATAGAGAGACGTCAGTGACAGTGAGGGGTTACAAAGCCCAGAATTTGAGAGTGACAGCAAAAACTTGGATAATAAAGCGCACAATATCTCTCCAGGACAGAGAAAAAAAAAACATTGCTGATTCCATTTTTTAAAACTCTCCGCCTGGGCCTCCGACATTACCGCCAGACGCAGGGTTCTTTTTTCATTTATATTATTTTTTTTCGATTAGACTTTGTCTAACCCGCTCAGCTCCATCGGCTCCGCCAGCGCTAGGCTCGATCTACCGTCCGACTAGCGGCTAACGTGTTTTAGAACATTTTCGATTCACTTTATTTATAAATAAATATTAATATAAAATAGAATATCTAGATATTATTACAAACAAAGAGCATGGGAAAAGAATAGGCATTGCAATAAAGGGAAAGGGAGAAAATGAGTTTTTGGCAAGGTTTAAAATCGATAGGCAATCAGCGCTTAGAAACAACTCTATTTTATTTATTTATTTGAGATTTGGCCATTTAAGCCCGAATTTTGGCGAAGTTAATTTTTTTGGCCTTGGCTTAGAGAGCCTAATGTCTAGACGAATTTTACCGCTAGGTGATTTAACGACACTTGGTTTTTAAATGATGAACTTCATCCCGAGAGTCTCTATTGTCCTCGGGCGTAGATAAAGGGGGGGCCTAAGACACCCCAAATTTTTTTGTCCCGTTTTTGGTGGAAAAAAATTAAAAAAATTTATATGTGTTTTTAAAGAGAAAAATAATTGAGCTAGGGGAAAATGAGGGGAAAAATTTTTGGGCTAGGCTAGAGCCAGTGGGCCGGCTACGCCCTTATTGTCCTTGTCCTAGAATTTTGTGGAGGAGGTGAATCGCGGGATGTGCCTCAACAAGTTAGGGTCCGAGCCGCCATAGATCGAGTCATCACACAAGAAATCATTTTCCACCTTGTTACTGGGGAGATTCGAACCTCCACATCGGGGGTGCAGTTGACACAACACGTCACTTCATGTCATTTACCAGGTTGAGCTATGCCCCTGAGGCACAACACTGGTTTTAGTATTGATGTGAGGAGGTGAAACGCCACTATTTATATGTGCTGTCTGTTTTCATATGTTCCATTTGATAGTCTATTGAGATTAGACTTGACAATGCCCCTTTTCCAAGTTTACAACCCCTCTAATTATTACTCTCTGATGTCTTTTTTATGTTTTATTTAGATGTGTTTTTTTTTCTTCTTCAGATTGATGATGTAATTGATTTGTTTCTACAGTCCAACAGCATGAGTCGAAAGAACTTTGATTGACCAACAAAATATTCTCTTTAGAGTGTTTGTCATGTCTATTTTCTTATGGGTTATATGGGTGAAGGTTGAAAGGCTTGGACCAATGGATATCAAAGAAAGATAAAAAAAAAAATCCATTTTCAGTACTGAAAAACATTTTTATTGCTCATAAATTGGGTTAGGATCCAATAAATAATAGTGAATCACACAAATACATTATGTCTACTATATTTTCATTTTTTCTTGATGTTTGTTAAGGCAAAATGGAATGTAAGTAGGTACTAAATCTTGACTTGGCACAAGGTGGTTTTCGTCTACTCCAGGGGTATTGTATGTTTTGACAAACCTCATATTTTTGTCTATGAAAAAAAACACTTTTTGAAAAAAAGAGGGTTTGGCATTTGCTTGTAAGTTAGAGTTAATCATGGCTCAATTGTTCAACATAAGCCCCTCAACAAATCGATGGATTGTGTGTGTCGGGAGCGGGTGCGGGATTCCGACAAACAACAACAAAATGATGTAATATTACTATATTTAGAGGGTCTTCAAAATATCTTATAAGTTGATACGTCTTATAAGATGTTTTGAACTTATAAGATGTTAAATCTTATTTTAAAAATAAGTTGTTGAAGTGTTTGAGATAATAAGATAGTGAAACTATTAAGATGTTAGTAATGTCGGTTTTGTAATTAAATAGTCAAAATTGACAATTAATATTGTTGAAATAAGATTTTTATTTAATGTGGAATCTCTTTATTTTTTATGAAAACAATTTATAAACTCCTAAACAGATTTTGTAATGATTTTATTTTATAAGTTATTTCCGAAAAAAATACCAAATAAATTTTAGAATTTTATAAGCTCTCAAATAGCTTATAATATGTTTTGGAAAACTTATAATAACCTCTGCCAAACACCCTCTTAATAATACTCTAGCTGAACTCAAATCTTGGTAGCGTCTTGATTTCAAGTGCTTATAAGATTTAACTCGAGGACCATTAGTGTTGCCTCAAGATTCAAATAACCAATTTCAAATGTAATCAGAAATGTGGGGCATAAGCCTCGGGCATAGCCATGGTAAAGAGGGGCTAGTAATCCGCGTTGTTTTTTCAGCTGCGTGGGTTCGATTCGTAGCTGAAACAGTCCCAATTGTTTCAGTCCGAGGTCAATTTGGCAGGGGCATTTGGAACCTGGTTCAACCATTACCACTCGGGTACATCCCGCAATTCACCTCCTATCAATGGCGTAGCAGGAAATTTTATGGGCGGGGCAAATAAAAAACTAATAGAAAAATTATATGAATTTTAACTAAAAAAATTTTTGAAAAAATTTACCTATTAATTTTATTTTTAAATGGGGAGGGGGAGCGCAGGTTGGAGCCAAGGGGTTTCTGGTGGTGAAATGTCCAGAATTAGTAGGGTGCAAATATATATGGGTTATAAACAAAAATAGAAAGAAATGTGGGGCACAAAATTTTTGCTCATGCATTCTAAATCCACATAAGTCATAAATATTCATTAAATTTGTGCAGTTATTTTATTATAACAACTGTTGCAAATAAATTCATTTCCATGAGCCACTCATTAAACTTAAAGTTGCTTTATTCATAAACAATTGAACGTAATTATATAAAGCTACAATAAACATCTCCATCCACTTCTCATCAGTTAATCCACACCATTAATTATGTAATTATAAAAATTATTTAATACTTATATCGAAGGTGCAGTCATGCATCTTGTTATGTGTAGGATAATAACAATATATGTAATCGGTGGCTTAGCCCACGGCCACCACAAACAATTGTGGGATGGAAGTCGGGGGTTCAAATCGCTCCATCAAATTGTTTGTGGGGTGGAGGTCGATGGTTTATATCCTTGCTCCATCAAATTGCTCCTCGGGGCATATGCGAAAGCGGTAGTGAAGATTTGGTGGGAACTCATCTTGAATAGCATCCGTGTGGGTTCGATTCGGGGAGAGATCGTTATTAGTAGATTGGGGTCGAACATAATTGTTCTCTTTACCCAGGAGGATCGGTTGTACGTCGCCAGTGACTTCGTCGTAACAATGGCGGTCGTGCACATCCGCATGTTTTACCTTGGCGCGAAGAATGAGAGCCGGGCTGTTGTCGCCGAGCGTAGTCGAGCGTAAAGCGCATGCTCTGGCTGAGTTATAAAAAAAAAAAAAAAAAAAGAGATAATAACAGTATATGTGTATATATATATATATATATCCACTTGGAGCTTGTTTCATCATCATCATCCACAATATAAAAGAAAAAGTAAAGGCAAAGAAAACGAAAAAAAAAAAGGAAGAATTAAAAACAGGGAATGAGCTTTTCTGCACCTTTCAAAGCCTCTGAAGCTTTTATAGAGATTTGTGTGCATGTAATAAATATATTAATTTGCTCAAAAAAATAAATATATTAATTAGTTTAATAAGAAGAGAGAATTTTGAAAACATTCCAGTTTCTAATAGTATAATAGTGGCACTGAACAAGTCCAAATCTTTGTTGGATTGCGTTTTATTCTTCCATGCGGTGGAATTGATTCTTCCACGATGTTGTTTGCTCTTTTATAAACTGTGCAAATAGGACAATTATTATAATTATAATTAATTAAAAAGACGCTATAAAAGGCACAGAGTAAAGTGGGGTGGCTGGGGTGGGGTCGGGTGTTCGATTTTATATTCAAAATAATATTTGTTTTTTGTTTGAATAATGTTAATACATGTCATATATATTTTGATGAAGTTATTTTATATATTTGATGTGCATTAATAATTTTGAAATAAAATATAAAATACATGTATTACAAAGAATCAAACTACACATTAATTATAATACATTGTTAGGGACTTTGGGGTAATGACTCATCTGATTTTCTGTACAAAATCTCACAGATGAGACAAACTTATTAACTCTCACGTGTTGGGAAGGGAACAAATTTATTAAGACTAACACTGAAAATTACTTTTCTCATTGGTGTATTTTCATGGACTTTTTGGTTTTGTGGTTTAAGTGTTTAACTTATGTATCCTGGTATTTATAAGCAAAAAGGTGTATTTTCATGGACTTTTCGGTTTTGTGGTTTTACCGTGTTTAACTTATGTATTATTAGTACTCAATTAATTAAACATTTAATTATTCTCCTAGAATTAATTTTGTTGGACCTTAATTTATCTTGTGGTCCATAATCGGATGATTCTGCCATATTTATCTTATTGTGCTAATCCGAATTGTTGACGTCGTTAAATCTTTTAATTTCCATCTTTGTTGTTTTTTCTCTATTTTATTTTAATAAATTGGTGAGGGTTTTCCGGCCAAAATCTTTTAATTTCCAAAATTAAATAACTCAAAATACTGGCATGTTCAGATACTTTCTCAAATTTAAATAATTCAATTGGAATTAATTTGTGGGGGTAGAAAAAGAATTTAGCAAGGTGCCATGAGGTAAATAAATAATATATATATATATAATTTTAAAAGAACTAGATATTCCTATATATCATAACTATTAAATGTTATGGAAAAAGAAAGGTGCAATGATTGCAAGACTTGGCATATTCCGAAACAAGATAAACACGTTGTTTGGTGTTTAATGGACAATTATTAAGTTAGGCATAAAAATAACACTAAAGTAGAGTGCGATACATATGGTTGGGAATAAAATTTGGTATCATTTAAGAGCTGATTGAGACATTTAAAATGAATATGTAATCAATTATAGACTGATGAACATGTAAATAAATACATACTTTTTTAGAAAGGTAGGTTTTATGGAAAACTCCACTTGTAGATATACGACACGTGTTCAATAAATATAATTACTAGAGACTTGGTAATTATGAACCTAAGTAGAACAAATCATACAAACATAAAACCATCAGTTTATTTCATTTAAATATTTCAAACAGGTCTTTTTGGTTTTAGAAAAAAAAAAAAACAAACAGGGAGAAAATCTGTGGCTTATTTATTTTATTTTTTTTGCCTTTTCCTTTTTCCCTTATTTGTTTCATGCAATTTCTCCACAAAAGCAATTTAGAGGCACTATTTGAGTTCAGATTAGCCCTTAGATATTGGGCTCGAATAGTTGAGTGGAACAACTATGATTATAGAATGGGTTTAGATATTTATATTAAAATGGTCCTAGGCCCATAATTGTGACTAAATTTATGATGGGCCGTGTCATTGAGTTTCTCTTTTAATCTACGATTATTACAAGAGCATCTACAGTTTTCAATTTCCATCACCTAACCAATCTCATTTTTCATCCCATTGAGACGAATATTCGGTTTAATTGGAATTTGCATTGAAATGAAAAAAATGTTTGGGCTATAGAAAAACAGATAAAAAAATGTATGAGATGTAGAATGAGTATATGTCTGATTTTTAATTTTTGTTTAACGAGGAAATATGATAAAATGATATTTCAGATGAATAGTATAATGCCCCGATTTTCGAGACACTTGGAATAGAGATGACAATAGGAGGATACTCCACCCATTTAATAGTCATTTAATAGTATTCGCACACGGACCTATAATATTAATACTAATTGTATCCATCTCAAACCATATTAAGAAATTACACCTATTACCCGTACTCGTCCCATATCCATTTGCTGATACCCACATACTACCCGTACCCGCCCAAACCCACTTATTTTATATAAAAATTCATACTTAAATGTATAAAATGACTACTAAAATGAGCACTGTACTAAAAATCAATTATTATATAAGAAAATACATAATATATATGTTAAATCCTTAATAATGGTAATAGTTAACCATGTTTTAATTCTCGTAATTCAATAACTATCATCAATCATCAACTAAATCTAACGCGACACAAAAATACAAATGCAACTACTAATTTCTTAAATACATTAATACATCATTTAATCCATATAATTACTTCATAAACACATAAATACATTAGATTTTATTGTTTCATTTATATATACGTATATTTTACATGGATGAAAATATATATGGGTTCGGGTAGAGGGTACCTTAGGGGTAAAATCGTACCATACCCATATATTAATGGGTATTATTTTACATCTCATACTGTCTCAAACCCATATAAAGCTAAGGTACTCGCCTCATTAGGGTCTTTGATGGTGTGTACTCATGTCTATCTATCTCACTTGTCATCCTTAACTTGGACTTTATTACCCGCTAGGATATTCACATGAAAATCTTCAAGTGAAACCTAACTTTGTAGGAGAAGCGTTTAAAATGATAAATTATGAGGTTATCCTATATCTATAACTTTTAATAAATAAATAAAAAAATATCTTTTTCTATATAATTCGCATGAAATTGATGGTTCGTGCTGAAATTTTTTCATTTAATTAGTTGAACATGTTGCTTCTAGATTCAATCGCTTTGAATATGTTTCAAATTTATTTCGAACACCACACGACCGCTATAGTCACACCCCAAACTAAGATCTGAAACTCGATCCTCCAAAGCTTCACCATGACTGACATCCATGAAGATTGAGGAAAAACCGAAGGTTTGGGACAAAAATATACACCCAATCCACATTTGGACAACAAAAACATGGGATGGGGGAGGGGCCGGTGGCAGTGGAGGGCCGGAGGGGGAGGTTTACTGCGGTGGAACGGGAGAGTAGAGGGCTACTGGTTTTTCTTTGGTTTAGAGAGATGATTTTTTTCCTGGTTTAGAGAAAGAAATTTTGAGAGGCCTACGTGTATCCAACTTTCCAATTTATTTCGAACGTGTTTCATCTAATACAATTTCGTTGTTTCTCTAATTAATTTCTAAAGTTATTTGAAAGGTGTTTCAAAAATATTATTCCAAACATGTTTCACCTAATACAATTTCATTGCTAACTACAGCTGCATGAAGACATTTTCGATTGTAGTAGTACTATACCACAAAATGGACAAGAGGAAGAAAATAAAATTACATTGACTTTGAAGTAACATGCATGCTCATTCCAAAAATATTGATTTTTAATTCAACACCCTAAATAAAATTTGAAACATCAAATTTAAATCAACAAAAAGGAGAAACAATGCAGATTAAATACCAACGGAGATAATATATGCCAATATTATAGATTGAAAATGACTTTAATCAAAACAAATCAATTGGTTCAATTGTAAAATAATTCAATTATCGAGATAACTCAATTGTTTCAAATTTATTTCATAATTATTTCTTACATGTTTCGACACTACTACAAAGAGACAAAATGACAAAAGCGTAAAAATTCAAAAAAAAAAAAAAATCATACTATTATATATATCCGAAAATAACCAAACACCACCCATAAACATACTATTAAAAATATTAATTCTACTTTGAAGGAGCATATATTACAAATAATTATATATAAATAATATATGTAGTTGACCAAGACACAATAATCAATATGCCCCACTATAGAATAGCAAAGCGACGAAATACATTTACGCATGCATGCACGCACAGACCACCGAGTCATCAGACTCATCCTCTTACTTTGATCAATACCAAGTCAATATAAATTCCATATACCTTTTTGTTAAAAAAAAAACTTTTATTATCTTAGGAAGTCTCTAGTATGACCGTCTCACATATTTAAATCAGTTTTAACCTGCGCCATCTCCTAATGCTCTCTTGGTCCCCCTCCTCTCACTCACGTCCACTTTTTCTCCTCTTCTGTCCCTGGTCCTCCCGCATCTTACTCACATCTACTTCTCTCCTCCTCTCTCTCTCACATCTACTTCTCTCATCATCATCTCTATCTTTCCTCATACTCCACTAATATGGTGGTCCCCAAGGGCGGAACCAGGATTTGATGCCGAGGAGGGTAGGCTTTTTTTTGACCTAGTGGGCCTCAGGAACCGATTTTGCAACACCGATTTGTAGACGAATACAATGTCAATATTCTTCGTTAAATATCCCAAAATACATCATTACAACACAAAATTGACGTATTTTCTCATTTTCGAGAAAAATAAGGGGGCCAATAGAATTAATCCCAATATTTACATATAAAAATAAAAAAGTAAAAATATTGGGGGCCAAGACCCCTATCAAGGTATGTCTGTCCCTGGTGGTCCTCTCTCTCTCTCTCTCTCTTCACATTCCGTCTCTCCATCTCTACACGCAAGGTTTACATACAAAAGTCTCACAAAAATATAATACTTTTCACTTATAATCGTAATATTTTTCAGGTAAATAATACTCTAAAATGTAAATTTTTGAGTAGAATTGATAGTTTTTTTAATAAAAAGTGATACAATTTTTAATAAAAAGTGACACTTTTATTATTAAAAAGTGATATTTATTTTAATAAGAAGTGATACTTTTTAATTATAAATGATACTTATTTTTGAATAAAAAATAATACTTTTTATAAATAAAAGTAATATTTATTTTAAAAAGAAGTAATACTTTATTTTAATCAACAAGTGATTTTCTTAATAAAAAGTGATACTTTTTCATAAGAAGTAGTATTTAATTTTAATAAAATTGGATTTTTTTTTTTAGTCTAAATGTGATACTTTTTTTTTTGTTAAGTTATACTTTATTTTCTTCATTCTTTTCTTTTGTTTCATGCATGTAAAGAGAGATGAAGGATGTGGGGAGGAAGAGAAAAGGGGAACCATAAGAAGAGAAGAAAGAGAGGGAGGGGACCACCAGATAATTGGGGTTTGAGGAGAGAGAGAGAAAGACCATGTGAGAATTGGTCGCGATGATCAGTTGAGGTGAGAGATGAGGGGGACCAGGTGAGATGAGAGAGAGAGAGAAAAAGGAGGGGCGACCACGTCGGACCCGTATCACGGATTTAGATTCCTGAGACGACCTTATACAATTTTTTGCCTTATTATTTTAGTTTGCTAGTATGTTTTTCTCGTACTAAAATAAATTTGTTATCTGAAGTAGAGTTGTCAAACGAAATTAGGGGGATGCTAACTTTGTTAGGCCAAAGAGAAATTGGATTGACCGAGTCAAATTCCCATCGGGCCATCAATTTTGAGTCCCAAGTCCGACCATACCATGAAAATGCACATAAACAAATCGGTCAATCGACCGCCCCCGACAATTCAGACAAATAGGCCCAATTCTTTTTGGGCTTATAAAATCGATCTGGACTTTTTTGACAATTTACTCTATCTATGAGTATTATTTCAAAATTTAAAACTTGTGGGTTTAGACCAAGACAAAATTTACTTCACTCGACTTTTAGACTTTCTGTGACTTTGGAAGTACCTAACTAAGACTATCAGACTAATACATTGATCTCAAGTGATCTACACTTTTAAGCAACATCAATTATGTATTAATATTATGTTGAATTTAGGATTGATTGTTTTCCTCAATTAATTAATAATAGTCATTAGTATGTATTTTCAAAAAAAAATAGTCATTATAGTATGTGATATATGAAACAATGAACTCGTATTATCTATCTATAAAATTAAAAAGAAGTATTATAAATAAGATTAGTGGCTGCTGACTGTATGCTTTGGAGGAAAGCATGCCAGTGCAAAACAGATCTTGATTATGTTAAGGAGCAATCTTAATTGGAATATATTAAAGGCAAAAACCGGATATCAATGGGACATCACAGCTGGCCATTTTGAATCCATTGTGATAAGACAAAATCCTAGTCAACAAAATTAATGATGTTTAATTAATTGAATGATCACATATCCTAGATATGTCGATCCAAAAGCTTGTTGGAGTTAGCCTTCTCCTCAACCCCACCTCCCACTTCTTTTATTTCTTGGAATTTGGATGGGTATAACTATTGAGACTTGAGACTTGAGACTCGAGACACGTGTTATATGAATAAAGGCTAAAGTATTTATTTTACGAAAAATATGGTATTTAGAAATGGATATTGGTAAATTTCATGCCACCATTTTGCTAATCACCCAAGCGAGTGACACAGTTAGTGCATAAAATACTTAAAATGAATGTTGCATATTCTCAGGGAATTAAAAAAGTGATTCCTATCTTTTAGCTTAAAGAAAACCACTTGTATTTGCAATTAACAGCTTCACCTTCTAATTATGCTTCATTTAACAGAATCTAAAAGTGGCATGGGGTTATTTAACAGTTTATGGTGTTTCTTAGATTTTTTTGTAAATGTGTTTTTGTTTTTTGAGTGTTAATAATTTATGTGTTGGCGCTATTCGGATTAGCGCCCATGTGTGGTTGCAGCACGCCAATAGCGCCCAAATCCATTTTTTATTTATTTTTTTAATTTTTGACACCCCTGGCGCTAGTCAAACTAGCGCCCACTCCAAAAAAGATGGAGTTGTTGGGCGCTAGTCAAACTAGCGCCCAAGCCCAATTTTTTTTTTTTTGCGTTTTATATTATTTTATTTGTTTGGATATTTGACAATATTTTACATACCCTGTTTCTTTCTCTTTGTGGACTCGGTAAAATATCTAATTCCCAACTAGGTATATAAATGAATCGATTAAAGATGCATATAAATTTATTTTATTAGTATTGGCCCCATTTGAGAATATTTTCATAATAATTCTTTTGAAATTTAAATTTAAAAATTGATTTTTATTCTTATTTTAAATATATTGAAATATATATGAATCAATTTGAATATTTATATTCAAAATTTTAACCTATCTTTATTTATACTAAGACAACTTTCTAACCAATTGCTAGAATTTGTTTGATCTAAAAAGCTATATTTTCATTCGCTAGAATAGTTTAACAAAATATATAATAATCTAAAATTCTCAACAATTTTTTTCAAAGAATCTAAAAATTTCTTTGAAACTATACACGTTGATAAAATATTTAGATTCTTTGAAAAAAATTGTAGAGAGTTTTAGAGTATTATATATTTTGTTAGACTATTCTAGCGAATGAAATGTAACTTTTAGATCAAATAAATTCTAACCATTGGTTAGAAAGTTATCTTAGTATAAATAAAGATAGATTAAAATTTTAAATACAAATATTCAAATTGATTCATATATATTCCAATATATTTAAAATAAGAATAAAAATCAATTTTTAAATTTGAATTTCAAAAGAATTATTATGAAAATATTATGTAAATGAGGCCAATACTAATAAAATATATTTATATGCATCTTTAATTGATTCTAATTTTGCTTTAGATTTCTAATTTTGCTTCTAATTGATTTTCACACACCCCAAATAAAATATATTACGAGTTTACCACAATACAATTTTTTTAAACTTAATCAATTTTCGGTTTATTAATTTGCAAACACTACCAGAACTTCTACTTCTCAACCACTCCGCAATAAGCCAACTTAGGCTTCTCAACTACTTCGCTTATAATAAATAACTTCGTCCAAAAGTGTAAGTTTTAGAAACACTCCCTTAGGATGCAATTATATGGATAACAATTATCGGCCTAACAATGTGACAAATCAAAATAGGATGTAATTATCGGCCTACATTTTGTGGTGGTTATGGAAAACCAGAAATTTATGGGGTTTTCGCAAAATTCTATGGATGAAGAGGAAGTGATCGAGATGGGTGGTCAAGAATGGAACGAATTTCTGGGAATTAAGGAAACATGGAAGCATTCAGGGAGGAAATTAAATCTTGACTTTGGATGCTTTGACTCCAGCTGATTTGGGTGGTTGACGATAATGGGACTTTGATCCAAGCCTGGGCTTCTTCTAGGGATCCTTCTAAGGATTCAGTGAAATCAGCCCTTCTTAGAGTTCGAGTTGCAATGGGTAGTGCTTACAAGATTGGCCTCAAGAACATTTTCATAGAGATAGATGCGAAGGATATCGTCTCCAATCTCAATTTGAAATCAGCTTTTGAATCGGGTGGTAGAAATATAGTGAAGGCATCTATTTATAATATTTTTGTTCGATCTTTGTGTTTTTGTGTTTGTTGAGTTATGGTTTATGAATAAACTATCGTTTGAAAAAAAAAAAACACTTCCTTAGAGTGGGTGCTACACTCGATGCTTTGTATTTAGCGATGACAACGGATCGGATTAGGGACGGATTTGGCTAAACTTGGGACCCGCCGCTAGGAAAATAATGGACCCAGTATGCATCCCGTCCAGTCCCCCCTTGGACCTTTTACCGGGCGGGTCCAATCCGTCGGACCCGCCAATGATAACTGATTGGCTTAAATTTGACAGTGAACCTCAAATTAAAAATCCCTTCTCGCCTTTTTGACTAGCTATCATATGAATTATCAAAATAATGTGTTATTAAAGGGCTATAAATAAAAGTCTAAATTACATTAACAGATACATTCTGGACTGACTTCAACAGCTAGTCCACTGCCAATCTGCCATTGATTTCAAGCAGAAAATATTATTTAATTTTTAACAAAAAATGCAAATTACTTAATATTCTCAAAATCCAAATCACTTAATATTCTCAAAATCCATAGCTAAAAACAATCATTCCGCAATTATGACAAAATAACATTAATCGACCCACAAATTGAACCAACAATGTAACATCATAATTCTTTAGCATCAAATTTCATAATTAAACTCATAAGCTAAGTCACGTGGTAGGATAATACACATTTTAACATGTAATAGTTGGAAAGAGAATTAAACTGAAGGTGGTAAAAAATAAAAATTATCATCTTTTGCCATCAAAGTTGGAATCATGGGACCCATAGAAAAATATTTCATTCATCCAGAGCCATGTGAAAGGGAGTGGAATAGGAATAGGAGTTTGGAATGTTCTCCGTATTTAAGTTCATCTGTTCATGTCTATGATAATTAACAGAAACCAACAAATAATTAATAATAAAATCGACAAATATTTATATTATATTAATGAAATAAGCAAAACATTAAAAGTTCAACCACAAATTCCACAACTAAATCTAGCTGACACAATGACCAATATATTGCAAATAAAAGTTCAAGACTAGCAAAAATCAGAAAAAAACTTTAATGACTATAGTTTCTCCAGCCTAAAATAATCCCACACGAGGGAACAACGCCGCCGCCGCCCTGCCCACCTCAGCCTCCTCCGCCACCTCCTCCCAGCAATGCATGGCCGTCTTGGCCTTAGCGGGAGCCGTGCATCCCCCCTCCTTGGCCGTGAAACACCAATAGACCACCCACCCGCCACCTGGCAACGGCTGCACCGCCGTACTCCCGCACGTGTACCCTTCCACGTCACCGAACCGAATATCATCCAGCACACCACCTCCCTGGCACGTGACAGCCACACTGAACTCCTCCGGCTCGAAACACCTCAGAACCCTCTTCAACAACGGCTCAAGCCCAATGGACCGAAGGTCCAGGCCCATTGCCTCGTAGCTGGCGTAGCTGAACCCATCCTCTGGCGTCACGTGCACCGTAGAGTAAGCTGCGCCATCAATCCCATTCATCGAGTACCCACACGGCTCAAATTCAAAATCACAAATCTCATGGCTCGGTATTATCTCATCTATCCCGGACATTTTGGTCATTTCGCCGCCGCCGGTTTTGTTGAAGAACACGGCGGCTTTTTCCCGGTCCAAGCCAGTCATGCACATCTCCAGATTCACACCATCCGTAGGATCCACCCCCATCCGCGGATCAACGACCGCCACGTAGACATGCCACTTCCGGTTCGGCGAACTCGGGTCGCCGAGTAAATAAGCACACCCGTTGTCGAAGAACGAATTCAAAAACGTCACCTCTTCGGAGAAGCTGCGGTGAGGGGCAGGCTGGGAATTCTGGAAAATGAAGGTCCCACGTGAGTAGCGAACCGATCGGACCGCGAGGGAGATTGAACCGGCGAGTTTGAGGATTTGTGGAATTGACAGCAAAAGCTTGGTGGTCCCACATGTCTTCAGAATAATTTTCAGCGGGTAAACGAACAGACTGGACTCGGATAGCACGTACGAGTCGAAATCGGTGTTGGAGAGCTGCGAGACAATGGTGCAGCAAGCGGGCTCAAGAATGGAGTCGATTTGGGCCCGGGTCAGGCCCCGAAGACCAAGCCCGTTTGGATCCGCGAACATGGGTGGCTTCGAGAATGTGATCTCGAGTCGCTTCTCGAAACCTTCGAAACCAATAGCTGAAACAGCCATTGCAGCAATGGAACAGTAACTGAGAAAAATATGTTGGGGCTGAGCTTTTTCCTTGGTATAATGGATTTTTTTCTGGGAGAAGAAAACAGGGGAAAAAATTTGCAGAAATTTCCTATTCTACTGAGGCCTCCGTGTTCCAGAAAAAGTATCAGGATGGCTTCCTCGCGCACTGCCAATGAAGCAAAACAATAGAAACAAAACAAAAAAAAAAAAATCAGAATCGACACTAGATACATGTAAGTATATTAAACGAATGAAAAGGAAAAGAGTGAAGGGAAAATTGCGTGGTTGTTACGTTGGAGTAAGCAGCAGAACGGAATTTTTCGATGCCACCGTTGGGACGAACGTCTTCGATGATGTAACCGAGGGGAGCTTCGTAATGGATTCTACTACTGGACGATTTCTTTTTACCACCTTTAGTCTCCATTAAAACATCTACGCTTTTTTCTGCACATATGCCATGAATATACAGTCAATCAGGCTGCTATATGGATTTTTTTTTTTTGAGAACTGATGAATCAAACCATACACAATTTTAGGATAACAATTTATATATTCACAAATAATAGTTTGAGACTTTGAGTACGCGTATTATACACCCATGAGCAGTGGGGATATGATTTAATTATGTTTTCTGATATAGAAAAAGTTCACGAAGAAAAACACGAACCAAAACACTTCTATGGCAAATTTTGAGCAAAAACGAAAAAAACATGCGTGTAAAAAAAATTCGAAAAACGAAGAATCAAAGATAAAGGAAAAACTCACATTGGGATTACTATACAGTGGTCGTAATTGAGCAGATTAAACCTATTCGAATCCTTCTTTAACTTGTTCAATAGAGCAAAAAGAGAATAATTACAGGGAAAATAAAGCTTTTGGAGACGGAATTAAAAAACAAGGTGTAATCTGAGTAAAAGAAAAGCAGAGGGAATAAGAGAGAGTTTTTCTCAATGCGTTTTGTGGGGGAGATGATTAAGCGGAACACAGGTATTTATAGCTGCTTGAAAGTTGCAATCACCTAGGTCTCCTATCTTCTTCTTCTTTTTTTTTTTTTTTTGTGTGTGTGTGTGTGTGTGTGTTTACTTTATTTTGATTTTCCAAATTTCGTCTCAATTAGTATTTTCTATTGCCATAGGAGGAATTCTAGTGTAAACAGACTTCGTTGGAAACTAATTATATTGCGAGTATAATTCCAATTATATTGTGATTTGTGAATACATTACCATTGTTTATTATGTGAATATAAAATCAATTTTATTAGAATTTAGTTTGAATAATTAATATAACTATTACCATCAAATTAATTTAGATTCATGCCAGATTCTTATTTTCTTTTTCAAAGAGTAGCAAGATAATATTATATTTTCACAAATAAAAGATTTATTTCCCCCAAAATTACAAAACATTACTATATTTCGACCATTTATTTTGGGGATGTATTTTATACAAGACTTACTTTAATTTTTAATTAAATTTAATTTTCGACTAATCATAATTATAGGTAGATTCTAGATCACATTTATTACAATCATAATATATTAACAGTGTCCCAAAAATAGAGGTGTCTGTAGGCAGAGAATCTCAAAGGAGTAGGAGTAAGAAAGGTTTTGTCTTTTTCTGGAGCGAAGCCACAAAAGGCAGATTCTCGGAACCTTGCTTTCAGCAATGCATTAGCCGTTATTAGTAGATTAGGGGGTCGAACATAATTGTTTCTTTACCCTTAGGAGGACACGGTTGACGTCGGTCGCCGTAACGTCAGAAATGGCATGCGTGCACATCCCGCGGTTTACCTTGGCGACAAAGAATGAGAGCCGGAGTTGTCGTCGCCCGCAGCGTAGTAAGGCGTGGCAGCGGAAGCCGAGTTAAAAAAAAAAAAAAAAGCAATGCCTTGGGCGTGCTTACTTTCCTCCAGAATTTGGGAGGAACCGAGGAAACAATAGATTAATTAAGTTTTTATTTACTGGTGTTTATAATCTAATTAGTAATTACTATATATGACTGGACTAATTTATGGTTTGATATAAAAAAAAATCAATAAATTTAGGATAGATGGAGTAATGAATCTTGTATAGCATATGATGATATTTTATTGTTCAATATAATTTATTTTAATTAAACATTTTATCACTAAATATAACTAGACACGGTCCTCACTCCTCCTTATGCTACAACTGAGCGCCACGCATATTTTACCTCAGATTCAACAACTGGTTTACTTATAGAATCAAACTGGATGAAATTTTAATCTACCTCAGAATACATAGTAATCTTAAGTTTGATTCTTAGCATTGAAATTATTGTAACACAAAATTTGTGTCTATGAAATTGACTTATGGGAGAAAAAAGGTATACGAATAAAACACTAATGAATTGAAAGAAGAATGCACGTGGATACAAATCAGAATTTCGGAATTGAACACTTATGAGGGTGAAATTGATGATTTTTAATAAGTTGGGAGTAGTGGTTGGAGAGAAGGAATAAATTTCAAAAAAATTGAAAGATACAAAGTTGAACGTTGATTAATACTCTTACGGATGGTGAGCAACACCGTGAAATTGATGATTTGACGTCCTCTAAACTTAATTTTGGATTTCAAAAACATTAAATTGATGGTATATCACCTATCTTGGATTATATTTCGTGATTATGATGGCCTTCATTAATTACAACGTTTACACGACATGAATCCGACTTTAAGTTCTTCGAGAGAAATTTAAACACGAACACAAGAAACCTAAACACGACTAACACGAAACGACAGGATGTTGCCATTTATCTTAATTTTTGAAATATTATGAACATAATCCGAAATTGACCAAAAGTTGAATACTGAACGCGACACGATGATCTAAATTATCACCACTGATTTGATTAATGTTGATTGAGATAATTTTAGAATGACCAACACTTCTTTTACCTGGATGAAGAATTCTTGTTGTTGTGGTGTTGTTCAGGGGCGGAACCAGGATTTAATAGTCGCGGGGGCAACAGATGTCAATTGAATTTCGGTTTTGTTTGTCCATAACAAAAATAGTTTTTAGCCGTGACTTTCAAAAATATTTTTTAGCTATTTTGAGTTTAATTGTCCATTCGCTATTTTATTAAAACATTCCTCGATCTCGAGAAATTTTTTTCAATCCCAAGAAGGCATCGCATCAATTTTTTCAAATTTGCTAAGTAACTCACTAAAGAATACAATGAATGTATGACTGTCATTTTTTTGTCAAATGGGCTAAAAATTATGTTTTTGAAAAATATGACTACTTTTTATCTCTTGAAAACGTCTATTTACATGTAATAATATTTAGAATATATTATATTTTTGCATCAAATACAATGTAAATATTTATCATCAAACATCTCAAAATACATAATTACAATTCCAAGATATTAAAATTTAGAATGTTTCTCTTGCATATCATGAATATCATCAGGAAAACATGCAAGTAAGTTAGTATACACATTATGGTGTATTGAAATGAATACTTAAAGTGTGTACATGTAAGGTTATAGGCCCACAAATTTAAAAAATAAAAATCTTGTTATTATTTTTTTGCACAAAAAAAAAAAGCAAAATACATATATATATATATATATATATATATATAAGAAAATGGGGGGAGGGGGACCAAGACCCTGCTCCAACTACACATAGTTCCGTCCCTGTGTTGTTCAATTCTTTGGAGATATCCTTATTTATATTAGGATCATGACTCTTGATATCATGACATGACTATATAGAGTGACATTATTTGATATTGATCTACATGATTTGATCGGCATTTTTGTGTTATTTGATATTGATCTACATGATTTGATCGTGTCGAGACGGACTTCTCGTTGCTCGTGATCTGGGACTGAAAAGAGTCATGGTGGAAACGGACAATACCAACCTATTTGAAAAGCTCAATTGAAGATCTGAAGACTTTTCATATTTCGGAAATATTGTGTCGGAAATCCAGAGTTTATTTTCTGTTTTTGATTTCGTTTGTCCTAGTATAGTTAGAAGGTCGGGAAACACTATAGCCCACTGTTTAGCCCGTCATTCGTTTACGTTTTCTAGCACGGAGCCATTAGTCAGAGTTCAGCCCGACCATATGGCAGACATGATTGTTTCAGAGATGATCTCCTAATTTATATCAAGTTATCTTTCTTCTTCAAAAAAAAAAAAAAAAGGCTTCTTGTAAAGTAGTGTGAGTTTTACACTATTTTAGAGAAATTTTTAGAGGAACTCAATATTTATCTCCAACATCCTACATTAAATTTTACTCCAATTTGGAATATTCCATTGTGATTCTTTGTTATATTGAATTAATACTATTATCAAATTATAATTTAGCATACATATTAATGTTTAACATTTTTTATATAATTAAATATAAATAATTTGTACAAAATGCATTTTAAATTAACTAGAAGTTCAAGTAATTTTACTTTATAAATATATGATTTTGTAATATATTTATATAAATTATAGTATATGTATATAAAATTGAATATAATATAATACTTCAAATAAAATATTAATAAACAAAAAAATCACATGACTGTTAGAATTAAATTCAAATTTGTTTACCAAACTCATGGAGATACAAAAGTACAAAAATGTAAAAAAAAAAAAAAGAGAGAATAGAGGTGTGACAGGTTGCCCGCTACATGGAGCGAGTGCACTATTCATTTACCCTTTTTGGCATAAAAATAACATTGGGTTGGAGAGAGGTTTTACCTTCAGATTGGCCGCCTATCTTTTAGAGATGGGTTGGTGATGCTCTTAATCATAATAAGTTTGAATTTTGATCTTCATTATCGTATAGTTTGTGATAGAATTTTAATTGCAAAATAATAATTTGGTACATGATTATATTTAATTTTAATTTTCTATCAATTAAATATCGTATTTAATATTAAAAATTAATTTAAATATATAAATTTAATAAAAGAACTCTATATTAAACCTATTAACGTGTTTTTGGTAAATAAATTTCCACATCTCTTGTTGTACTTGAAAAGAAATGCGCACACAAGCATACACACACACACACACACACACATATATATATATATATATATATATATATATAAGAGAGAGAGAGAGAGAGAGAGAGAGAGAGAGAGAGAGTATTGGGTCAAATGGGCATAGATCTTTTCATAAGACAATGTGAATTAATCTCAAGCAATTTATTTATTAAATCCTATAGCTATGAATTTTTTCAATTTTTTGAGTTTTTTTTTTTTTTACTTTTTTCCGGTAAGGAAATTATGTCTTTTAAGAAGGAAGTTTTTCGTTTCTTTATGGTAACTGTTATTGGGAGTGTGATTTTCAGGATTTAATCAGTGATCTCTTCCCGCTTTCAGTTGAAAGACATAACTTCAGTTTTTCTTCACATTTCAAAATATATCATCTCGCTTTCTCTCGGAGGCCTGCTACTAGGTAGAAGATTTCTTCATCTTTTTGTTGCATGCGATTTTTGTTAGAAAGTGTGGTGATCGTGAGATTCTCCATTGTGTTCATGTATTGCGTGTAAGAACATTGTGCAAGCCTTAAATTAGCCTTTTCTAAGATGTCTATTTTTTCAAATAATACATCGATGCGTATATGCACCAACATTTAAATAATTATGCACCATATATAAATAATATATGCATTCAACTACAAATGTAATTTGTCACTCTTCTTAATGTGCACAAGTTGCAAATTAAATTAAACATGCATCGTTATTATTGATTATGCATCAAATATTCACTAACTATGCATCATAATTACAAATGTAATCTTCTACTATTCCTAATGTGCACAAGTTGTCAATTAAACTAATTATGCATCGTTATTATTCAGTTATGCATCAAATATTCACTAACTATGAATCAAAATTACAAATGTAATCTTTCACTACTATTCGAATGTGTACAAGTTGCAAATTAAACTAAATATGCATTGCTATTATTCGATTATGCATCAAATATTCACTAACTATATATGCATCAAAATTACAAATTTAATCTTTCAAAGATTCCTAATGGGCAAGAGTTACAAATTAAAATAAATATGCATCATTTTTATCTGTTACATCAAATATACACTAATTATACATCAAAATTTCAAATGTAATCTTTCACTTTCCTAATGGACACAAGTTCTGATTAAAATAAATATGCATCGTTATTATTCATGCATCAAATATACACTAACCATGTATCAAAATTACAAATGTAATCGATCATTTGTTTTCAATGGGCACAAGTTCCAAATCAAAGTAAAATATGCATCGTTATTATTGAGTTATGCACCAAATCACTACAAGGAAAATGCTAATAGACAACGGTGATCCACTGTTGTCGTTTAGGGAAAAAAAGTGTTGTGGATATCTATGTTGTGGAAGATGCCGCTCAAAGACAACAGTTCTGCACCGTTGTCTTTATATTAAGGACAACGGTTTTCCACTGTTGCGAACCCGTTGTCGAATACTGTAAAAACAACGGTTTTGCAACAGTTATTAACCGTTGTCTAATATTGTCAATGACAACAGTGTAAAACCGTTGTACATAACCGTTGTCTGTCATGTAATTAGACAACGGTGGAGAACCGTTGTACATAACTGTTGTATTTCGATTAATAAGACAACGGTGGAAACCAGTTGTCTTTTGTCTCCCTCTTTTACAACACAAATATCAACAACATTTTATTTTTCCTTAACGACAACGGTGGATAACTGTTGTCTATTATTTTAAAAGAACAATTTAGTACCACCAAATACACCAACTAATACCTGTTGTCTTTTCAAATAATACTACACATGTTTTGCAAAAATAATTAAAAACTCTAAATATAATCCATTAATATATAATACAATAAACAAATCAAAATTCAAATTCATTGCGCATTTCAAAATCCTCAGAATACGAATCTTTACAACAAAAGAAAAATTACGAAGATGAGTTCTACCATTCCGTCAGATCCATTTCAGTCATCAAAACCAAAAAACATTGAAGTCATTAATTAAATTTTTGCCATCTTTCACTAACGACCAGCAGAAAAATAAAATCCAGCTTAATTCATCTTCGCCATGTTGTGCTAATATGTATTCTGGCAAAAAAAAAGGACTACATCTCAGCAATATTATTCCAAATCATTGTCGGGAAGATGAAAGAAGACAACAATCTACTACACAATATATGTATAAGCAGATTTATAAACATGAAAGCAAGCAAAAGAAATCACGAAAACACCATTTAAATTGACTATTCTTTCTCACTCAGAACTGAATAAAATAGGGACAAGAAGACATAATGATGAGCAAAACCAAAACAAAAAAGGCAATGAGAATGTATAGCATATCACCTAGCATTTGATAATCTTTTCATCATCATCTATGATGATCTAATTCACACAGTCATCCAACATAACACACCATTATCCAGCACAATACACTATGTTCCAACATACAACAATCATCATCTCTTACCATCCAATAGAATTGAAGTTGAATACGTAAACAAATATTATCCTAGAATTGCAGAAATTTCATCATTGCTCTCATCAATATTAACCATCACATGAAATGCTTTCTAAGATGGCTTAATATTGCAATAGTAGAAAGTCTTAATCACATCAAATTACTTGAACTTGCTTGAAAAATAATCATATAGCGTAACCCTTTTTCCACTAAAGAATTTGAATAGAAATTCAACATTTTTGCTTCAATTGGATCATAACTACCTAATGTACACTAAATACATACAAAAACAAATAATTCAATAAATGCTCAAAACCCAACATCAAAGATTCAAAGATTAAATCAAGAACTTTAATGTCCAAAAAAATTAACTTTTATGCCCCGAAATTCAAGAATCTTTCTCAATTGGATCATAACTATCTAATTTGCATTGAAACATACAAAAAAACAGAGAATTCAAAAATGCTCAATACCCAACGTCAAGATTGACATTAAGTCAAGAACTTCAATCTCTCTCTCCCTCACACACACACACACACACACACACACACAAGAAAAAAAAAAAGGGATATAGGAAATAAAACCGTAACTTTGAGGCCAAGAGGGGTTGAGAGAACTAGGTTTGCTTTTTGACGATTTTCGTTATCATTATCACTCGAGTAATTTGAAGAATCATAATCATTTCCGACTTCAAGATATCTTCAACTTTGTCATATACTTTCTCATCATCCTCTTCCTCACTCTCTATGTAAAAACTCTGTTCGCATAGAATTCTTCATTTTGCTCAACGCAACTTCAAATTTCAAATCAAAACAAAGAAGCACCCTTTATACAATTATTTCAAAATAGATCGAAAACAAGAAAAATGATCAATGGGCTTCATAATAAAGAAATCCCATCAAACAAATGCATACATATGCAGTTGTGTCAAATATACACTTAAAAATATTGTGCAAAGAAAGATTATAGAAATTAAATAAATTTATGTCCAATATACACTTACTTAGACCCGAATTTTCAGATCATTAAGACATGCACTCCACATAGTGTGTGTGTGTGTGTTTAAGAGAGCGAGAGAGAGAGAGATAGAAAGAGATTTTCTTACCTTCTCAAAGATTTGCCAAAGAGAATTATGTCGAGAGCTTTCCATATGGGATTGAGCCCAAAAAGGTCTCATTCTTTTCTGTACTTAAATAAATGTGTAACAAAACAAATGAAAGATCCACACCGAAAAAAGTTCACTTTTTTGAACTCAGCCACACACACACACTAAATTCACTTTTTTAACTCAACCCCACACACAAAACACACTCTAGCTTCACTTTTTTGAGCTCAACCACACACACACACACAGAGCAAATCAAAGTACAAGTGTCAAATGATTATTATTGTTATTCTTGTGGGTTTTGCTCCCGAGAATGTTGAATATAAACACATATACAAGCACATATACAAGCACACCACTTTGCATATAGACATATACAAGCACACCCTCAAGTTTAGCCAAATTACAAGCACACTATTTCATATACAAGAAAAAAAAAAAATCATCGCAATGTATGTAATCAAGAAATGTAAGAAATTAAAGGAAAGCAGTTAATTACTTACAATGTATGTAATCAAGAGAGTGTAGAATCCAGAGACCCCAATCTTTTCTACTTTATATAACTTGATATGCACTCGCCCACTCAACTCGCACTTCATCGATGTCACTTGAAGAATACTCGGTTTGATTGAATCGTGAATAAAAACATATTGATGTAATATTAGTACGATCAACTACTAAACGTACAAAATTTGTGGGATCGACGGAACCTAATCGGAAGAATAATGTAGGCGGACAAGGGGGCCCGGCGCCTGGGGGAATAATCGGGAGTGGGGGGATTTTTAGAATAGTGGAATTATCCAATCGCCTTTTATCGAGTAAACAATTTGCATTACTACGACAAAGAACTAAGCCAACTTATGGAAGACAACAATTTTATTAGTTCTATACGTATTCATAGTTACAACCTAAAAGGAAAAATAAACTTATAGCCAAAATTTAAATACCAATAATCAAGAACTCGAAATTACCAAAAGTAAACTAAAATAGATTTGAGAACAAAATTCTTTTAAGGAAAATCATGTACCATCTCTCGATTCATGAAATTGAATGTTTTATAACAAAATAAACATAAAACCCCAATTCTACAACCATAATGATCGAGAGTCGTACCCAACCCGAGCGAATAGACGAAAAAACAGACGGACAGAGGGTGGTCAATTCGAGCGAACGGAAACAGACGGAGAGGAGGCCAACGGCGATGATATTGTGATGAGAAGGTCCGATGCGGTGCTCTCTTCAATTGATTAGGTTTGGGAAAAATTTCTCACAATTGGGAATAGAGTTGAGCTCTTTGGATTATACTGGATATGTGAATAGGGGAGCAAGCCCAACCGCCCAACTCTTAATTCTGAAGGGTTTTGTGAAAGACCAATTAATTATTTGCAAATTTAATTAAGTACTTGGAGATGACGTCTTGGGATCGATTCTCCACTGGACCAAAATATTTTAGCATTTCTTCCGTTTTCTATGCCTTTTGCTTTTTTGTTCCCTTTCTCTTTTTGCAAACCAAAAGAAAGAAAAGAAGAAATTTTGTTTGCAAAACTAAAAAACTGGTTCCTTTTTACTTTTTACAAAACAAAAAAAATAAAGAATTCTTTTAGAAAAACAACAAAAAAAGAATTAAATAATTTAAAGAGCCGTCCACCTTTAAGCCCTCATTTATTCTTATATGTCATTCCTCCAAATTAAAAACAGAGTCACCCTGCCCCACCTTTATCCCCCAAAAATTATAAAAAAGGAAGTCACACCATTAAAATATCTATTAGCAAAAATTATTTTTGCCTCCATTGATATTGGTAAGATGTTTTTTTATGTTTATTTTATATGTTAGATTAACGAAATTACAGTTATAATATTGATTTTGTTATTTTAATTTATTTAATGTAAATTCAAGGGCCCTTTTTTTCTTTTGCTCCAGGCCCCTTGGAACCTACGACCAGGTCTGTATATGTATTTTGGATATTTTTGGAATATTTTAGCTAAATGACAAGGATATTTTGAAACAAGTAAAATATTAAAAGACTGGTTGGGACTTGGGTCGCCCTATTGGTCGCCCGCCCGTGACCAGGCGGCTTTGGGTATCACTTCCGCCCTCGCGCTGCGTCCGTCTCGCTTTAATGTTTTATTTTAAAATATATTTTAATATATATTTTGCATATATAATTTATATTATAATATAATTTTTAAACATTCTTATATTATATCTAACATTTATAAATTGATAATACTAACTTTTGTAAATAATTATTTTTTTCAAATATATTATAAAAATATTGTTTTATTGGTTTTTAGTCTTTCGAATTTGATTTAATTTAAAACGGGGCAGAACAGGTCGGCCTGCCCTGCCCCGCGACCCGTCGACCCCACCATTCCCGTTCTAGGCACGTGTGAGATGGTTTGAGTCTTCACTGCCCCGCCCCATTAATCATCACTAATTAAATATTTATATAACCAAAATTGCTAGGCCCTATAATAATTAATTGCAATTAAGCCTTTTGTTTTAAATAAACATTTTTACAATAATTCATAAATAGTTGTGATCTAAAAATACATATAGACAACATTAGTAAACTGTTGTCTTAGGTTTGAAAGAACTGTTGTCTAATACAACGAGCGCTAATAGACAACGGTTCAGAGCTCTGTTGTCTTAGGCCAGAAAGCACTGTTGTCTTAAATCAAAAAGGTGCGCTCACAGACAACGGTTTTACCAACTGTTGTCTTATACCCTCAAAGTAGTTGTCTTTATTAAGATAAGGGCGCTAATAGACAACACGTCCAAACTCTGTTGTCTTAGGACCATAACAACCGTTGTGTTTGACAACTATACGTGCTAATAGACAACGGTGAACATAATAACCGTTGTAGATGAGACAAACGACAACAAGTTAACGCATAACCGTTGTCTTTTATGTGTTGTCTTTCATCATTTTTCTTGTAGTGAATGTTGATCGTCTGGTTCAGATTTTGTTTTTTTCTTCAATTTTGCAGGAAGAGAGAGGTGAGATATATGTCGATTTTTTGTGTGATTGTTTCAGTTATGAAACATGATTCCATCATATCCCATGATTATTGACGTGTAGGTACTGCGATATTATGAAAGGTTTGTTACACCATTTTAATGAGTTACTATTTTATCATTTTTATGTTTAAAATAATTAGTAAGTGATCTAATTTTGATAGTAATATGAACCATTAATTAGTAAGGGCGGATGTTTGTGATAAATACATACGGTTTCACGGTAAGAGGATATCTTACGAGATCCTATCCCTATAAGCGTGTGTGTATATATATATATATATATATATATATATATATATATATATATTCTTGTAATGATGTTTAACTCATACCTACTCACAAAAACAGAAATCTGATAGATTCATCTAAAATAGCATGACTAATTAGTTCAGTAATTTTCTCAAGATGAATTCAAAGTGATCGTGTCATGATTTAATATTATAAAATTTAAAATCCTGCTCCCATAGCTGTAGTTTTTTAATAAATTGATTATATGCCTAGTGATCAAAGACGGTTCTTCTTTTTCCTCTTTTCTTTCTGGGTGTGTGGAAACAATTGAATCATCAATTATACATTTATACTACGTACACCAATAGTGAATTATAAATTTTCTTAAATTTAATTAAGCTTAATATGTGAGTAGGACAATAAACATTGTAAAATATTAAGATAAAATCATAGATTTCTGAAGATGGAATGGAATCGAAAATACCAAATAATTACCTTTGTGACATATTAAATTACCTTAAGTCCTTAATATTGATTATTTGCCAACAGACGTTATGCCAATTATGTGACAAAAGTATTCCAAAAGTATGAGGCCAAAAGCTATCACTAATTAATGTGAGATTATAATTTGAGAAGAATAAAGGCGAAGGAGTAGCTATATTATTATATATACGCCCATTTTTGTGCACATTCATGGAACTTCTTGCATCAACGTGAAAAATAAGTTGAGGAATATTAATGATAATTGATGCACCACTCAACTATATTATACTAGCTATTATTCCATATCACTTTTAGCTTTAGCATATTAGCATTCACGTGACGTATTATTTACTTGAAAGAAAAGTTTAAGATAGTTTATACAAGCTTTTTACTTACTTTTTTTTTTTTTTTCTCTTTCTCCACAGCGAATCCGTAATTAAATTAAGACCCATTAAGTTAAATTCATAGGACCAATGAATACATTCACATAGAAATACTTCATTCTCTCCAATGATCCTATGGTCCAGTGTCCACATATGAGGTAATTCCTGGCCTCTTTTTGAGAGGTCAGGAGTTCGAGCTCCCGAAGTACAATGATGGAATAATTTTGTACTACTGATTTCATAATAGAGCTATCGAAATGAGTTCGGTCGATGGGTCGGCCCAGCCATCCCGGTAAAAAAGCTAGCTGTCCTTCCTTATTAGAGGCTAGAAATAAACCGTCCTATTTGGTCCGGTCTATTCGGCCCAATATTTTATGTGTATTTTCATGGATTGGGCTGAAAAATAGTGGTCCGATCATTATTTGGCTCGGCCCAACCGATTTTTCCCTTGACATGATGAAATATGAATTTAAAAAACAATATAATATCATAAATTTAAGGACAACCTTATCAATTTTTGTTGGCACCACAGCTGTTAAGAAAATCATGAAGCATGCATGTTTGCTTAGATCATTGAGCACGGGACGGGGATTGATCCTCTCACCATACTTACATTTAAGAAGTCATAACAAAATACCAAAAACATATGTACGTAGAATATGCACTTTTAATGCCAAAACTAAGGCTCATGCGTACAATAAATAACTATTAATTAAGCTTAACTTTAATGTCACGCATGAATTTGCTATGACAACCTGATCAAAAATAGTTTTTTTTTTTTTTTTTTTGCGTGATAGTATGTATCTATATAGACTATATATATGTATGATGTATACCTAACTAGAAATTAAGTTTAAAAAAATTCCAATTCAATAGGTTCAGGTTGATAAAATTAAGAGGTCCAGCCTAATAGAGAAGTTAAGTTTACATATTTAAGAATTATAAGTCTTATCCGAGTACAAGTGCTCCAATTATAGACATTAGTGAGGCTTACATCGCGAATCCAAATCCCGTAGGCCTAATTATAAGCTAATTAAGGAATATTAATAACTGATATCCCACTGTTTAGAGGATCATTAATTTATATCGGCCATTTATGGTCTTGTTTTCGAGTGCCATAAAGTATTTGGACCGTTTCAACCGTTTCAGGGCACTTAACAACTTATTTATATTTGTCTTCAAAGAAAAAAAAATTATTTATATGGGAAAAATGCAATTTTGGTCCCATAACTTTGGACATGTGTCAATTTAGTCCCGTTAAGTATTTTTTTTTTTTTTGCTATTATACCTGTGATTATGAGACACTCTCAATTAAAGACCAAAGTTGCTGGAAAATCGATTTGTCATCGGGAAATGCCATCTGCGAATGTGACCAATTTAAAATAATTTTTTTAGCCATATTTTAATATATTTTCAAACGTACTTGCAATGAAGATAAAAAAAAAGAGAAATAATCAACACCCACATGGACATCTCAATGGAGGGAAAATAAGTGCCAGTTAAGACCATAATATAACCTAATTTTGTATGGAAATATAACCTGAAGGGGGTTAGGGTTCTTCCAGTTGATTTGGGGATTTTATTTGCAAATGGGTTGGTGATATAAAGGCTCTTTTTCCTCCAATATGGTCCTAAGTGACACTTATTTCCCTCCATTGAGATGTTCACGTGGGTGTTGATTATTTGGCTTTGTTTTTATCTTTATCACCATGTCTGAAAATATATTAAAATGTGGCTAAAAAAATTATTTTAAATTGGTCACATACACTGCACATGACATGTCCCAGTGACAAATCGATTTTTCGGCAACTTTGGTTCTTAAATTAAGAGTGTCTCATAGTTACATGTGTAATTGCCAAAAAAACACTTAACAGGACTAAATTGCAACTGGTCCAAAGTTATGGGACCAAAATTGTATTTTTTCCTATTTATGTAGAACCCACTTAGAGAGTATTTGCAAACTCTATATAGTTTTCACTTTTCGTTGTTGTTCTATTGTTTTCAATGTTGTTTCGATGTTTCAACGCAACTTTTACCTATTTTTAAGTTCTTTTTGTTCTTGTATTGTTTCCTTTAGTTTTTTGTTTTTTATTGGTTGTTTATATATAGTTTTCAATATTGTTTTGTTGTTTATTTGGGTATTTCCATGTTGTTGTCGGTGTTTTCAATGCATTAAATTAAAAATTGAATTGTGTATTTCTATTCATGTATTGTTTTCAACGTATTTTATTTTAATATGTGTTGTTTTATTTGTATATTTCTTGATTGTTCATAAGATTTTAAGAATAAAATTAATTATTTAATGGGGTTAGAAATTATTTTTTCACTAAAATTTTATTAGATGAAATATGTTCGAAATAACGTTATCAAAAATCCCGAAAAATTGGCGGGAGCGTAAAATTATCCGAAAAACACGCGGGAGCTTAAAAAAGTCTGAAAAAAGCCTTGGAGCATAAAATGTATCCTTTTTTTTTTTCTAGAATGTTAGACAAGTGTGTTCTTAACCCCAAATAGGGATGGCAATGGGTTCGGTAAGACCCGGATCTCGAACCAACAAATGGGTCAGGGGCGGTAACGAGTAATTTTTAGACCGGCGGGTATGGTAGGACCCGCCCATACCCGACCCATATATATTTTTATTTTAGTTTTTTAGTTTATATATAGAGTGAATATATTGTTGTTCAAGAACTCTTGATTTATATATGTTGGTGTTTATTTCATAATTCACATAATATCTACAAAACTATATAAATATCATAAGTTTTAAGTGCACTATTTTGAGTAAAAATATTACAATTTTGACCAAATATATAAAGTTGGCGGGTCAATGGGCCTACAGCAGTCTTACCCGCTCTAGAAACGGATATGGATCGGGAGTGTATAGGTCTAAGATGAGGCAGGTCGGAACATATATGAAGATTGCATTTTCTTAATCTGTTCGGCCTAGACGGACCCGCCCATTGACATCCCTAACCCCAAACAAACAAACTAAATATCTAGTCCGATTCTCATAGACCTCCGTGTAAAAGTCCTTATGACTTCAAATTGTAGTCCAGTTTAAGAGCCCAAGTTCCCAAATAGGCCCAATAATTTAGCTTTGGATTCCAATTGTAAAAGCCCAAATCGTTCCTTCGTCTGTACCTGCACCGACAACTTCTCCACTCCTCAACATTCCCAGTATTCCAAACTCATCTTCATCACCACCACCCACCACCGCCCATGGATCCAACTCCGATCGACAAATCCACCACCGTATTTGTCGCCGGCCACCGTGGCTTGGTTGGCTCCGCTATCGTCCGCAAGCTCAACTCCCTTGGCTACACCAACCTCCTCCTCCGCACCCACGCCGAGCTCGACCTCACATCCCAATCATCCGTCGACGAATTCTTCGCCGCCCACAAACCCCAATATGTCATCCTCGCCGCCGCTAAAGTGGGCGGCATCCACGCCAACAACACTTACCCCGCTGACTTCATTACAATCAACCTCCAAATCCAAACCAACGTCATCTCCTCCGCCTTCAAACACAAAACCCTAAAACTCCTCTTCCTCGGATCCTCCTGCATTTACCCCAAATTCGCCCCTCAACCCATACCTGAATCCGCCCTTTTAACCGGCCCGTTGGAGCCCACCAACGAATGGTACGCCATCGCAAAGATCTCAGGGATCAAAATGTGCCAGGCTTTCCGCCTTCAGCACTCGTTCGACGCGATTTCAGCAATGCCAACGAATTTGTATGGCACTAACGACAATTTCCACCCTGAAAACTCCCACGTTTTGCCCGCTTTGCTGCGCAGATTTCATGAAGCGAAAATGAATAATGTGGAGAAAGTGGTGGTTTGGGGGAGTGGGAAACCATTGCGTGAATTTTTACACGTCGATGATTTAGCCGATGCAGTTGTCTTTTTGATGGAGAATTATAGTGATTTGGAGCATGTCAATGTGGGGAGTGGAAAGGAGGTCGCCATTAAAGAGCTTGCAGAGTTGGTGAAGGAGGTAGTGGGATATAAAGGGGAAATTGTTTGGGATTCGAGTAAGCCTGATGGCACACCGAGAAAGCTCATGGATAGCTCAAAGCTTGCGGGGTTGGGATGGGAACCCAAGATTTCACTTAAGGATGGACTTACAGATACTTACAAGTGGTATTTGGAGAATGTTGCTGCCCAGCAATAGTGACAGGTGACTTTGGAAATTTTTCATCGATGTACTTGTTTGATTTGTTTGTGTTTTTTGAAGTTAATTAATTTTGTTGTGTTATACCTATAGATGATGATGATGATGAGAACATACATGTATCGAGTATGTCGTGGGATGCTTGTAACATTATGTTGTTAAAGAATTCATTGTTTTTGGATTTATAATATAATTCAATCAATGTCATATTATAAAATTTAAGATCCAATAGATGGAGGATGGCTATTGTTTGATAATTGGTACGATGACTTAAAAAATATAATGATCTCATTTGGGTTGGCAATTTGGTTTATCAACTAGTTCTTAGGTGTCTTACTTGCTCTGTAGAAAATATATTGCAGTGTCGAGCTGATGCATTTTCCTGCAGTTGAGTTTTATTTGGATACGTTATGATATGTTTCCTGTGTATGCCTATGTCACGTTAATGAATTTCCTTTTGCTGTTAACCGTTAATCTTATTATTTGCTGGTAGTAGTTTACAGTTGCTAAATACTAAAAGTGAATCGATTGTTTCGAATCATGTGCTTCTAATAATTTTGAAGGTTGCCCTTATTAACTTCAATTAACTTGCTAGACAGTTGACAGGAAAACAGAGGAGTTTGCTTTCTTTATTATAGCAAACTAGGATAGCCGAGCATCGGGTGCAAGTTCATATTACAAGCATTCATTGTGGACTAGTTAGCTTGATGTTATTTAGTTGAGTGCTACATATGTTATCACAAAATTGAGTAATTAACGAGAAGCTTGTATTACATCTAAGGAGTCCATAAGTTAGATTGCTTTACCTCAGAACTGCATCATGATCTGTATATGTGTTTTTCGACTTTAGTTGTGGTGGTCATGTCTGTTCTGAAACCCTGAAACAAATATTCTGAGGTGAAAAGTTAGAAAAACAGTTCCATTTTATTTTTAAGCTTTTACCTGGTGCCTCCTATATGTGAAGCCTTCTTTGCCCTGTTATATAAGTCCCCAGTAATATTATGAGACGTGTGATCCGCTGGTAAGAAAATCAAAAACTATGTATTTAATCAGTTCATCTTTGTTGTAGAAAAACATTCTGCTCCATAAGGCCCGCTATGCTTTATGGAGCGGAATGTTGGGCGACTAAATATGAACTCGAACAAAAATGAGAGTAGCAGAGATGAGAATGTTAAGATGGATGTGGGGACACACTAGATTAGATAGAATAAGAAATGAACACATTAGAAACAAAGTGGGAGTAGCACCAATAGATGAGAAAATTAGAGAAACACGATTAAGATGGTTTGGAAGACCTTTAGATGCACCGGTGCGACGTGTAGAAGATAGGGAATCACTCACACAAATCAAAAGAGGCAGAGGACGACCTAAAAAGACTTGGAAAGAAACCTATAAACAAGACATGTTATATCTAGAAATAAATGAAAATATGGCTTATGACCGTAAAAGATGGCGCGATATGACCCGTATAGCCGACCCCACAGTGGGATTAGAGTGGGATTAGAGCTTAGTTTATTGTTGTATCTTTGTTATAGAACATCTAATAATGAAAAGTAAGCATATTTAAAAGTCGTCTTACTCTTTCAAACAAGTGAAGGATATCTGCTACTCTAGTAAACAGAGATTTGGAAGCCCATTTGTCAATGTCTCTGATGAATAAGTTAATAAGAATAAACAAATGAAGAGGCATTCTGAAATATAAAACACTATCTTTTCAATTGAGTTAATCTCATTATGTTAGCCCAAATCCTAGCTTCACATGAGCAATCAACTGGGTATTTAGTCTTTGAAATACAATTGATTCTTACTCTATTTTGAGAGAGAATGGTTTGATTTCAAGCACATTTTATATTACCATTTCTTATTAATGTAGATTGTGCCAGCATTAATTCACGTGAATCATTTCAGAATAGGGAAGGAACTTGTTCAGCGCCACATGCTTTACTTTTGGTCCTTGTATTGTTTATCTTTCTGACCTGGTTATTGAAGTGCATTTTCTTATAGGGATAATTACAAAACTACCCTTGAGGTTTAGCCTAATTACAGAAAAACTCCTATTTCTCTTAATATTACAAATACTCCACTTAAAGTATTACAAACACCTCCTTGAAGTTCGTATTTACCTAACCAATACCCTCTCGTGAGAGTGCAATTTGTAAAATAGAAACAAATGTCAAGGGAGTATTTGTAATTTTAAAAGATAACTGGGTTTAAGCTAAACTTCAGGGGTAGTTTTTGTAGTTAATCCTTCCTTATATACACCAAGACACTACAATATTGCACAACATCAAGTTGTACAAAGTATACATCTGTCTTTTATGTAATACAAGAAAGTAATACACCAGTTTTTATATTATTCTTCCAATAATGTGCAAATGTTTGCCTGTATTTAACATTTCGCAATTATGTTTAGATAATTCTGAAATTTTATCATCAGCTATTATTGTGGAACTTAGAAATATTATGACTATTATGAATGAAGTGTGAAGACATACATCATACATGCCAAGCATATTATAGAAATTTGTGTATTCGTACTTTATCTGGATGTATATAAAAAGGAGCCATATTATGGTGTAAAGATTGTAGCAATGACATGAATTATGTGTAAAGATATCAGGTGAATGCTGCAGAATTGCTCAAGAATCTGAATAAGGTTGTGAACACTTGGGTTAAATATTTTCAATTCGCTATTTCATTTTTAATAGGGAGGTTTGGGTTAATTACAAAAAAAAACAGAGATGTTTAGAAATTACAAATAACCCCTGAGCTTTGATTCTGTGTTAAATGTAAGAGGAAAATTGTAACATTTTTACAAATATAATGGGGTGGTTCCAATGTTTTTGTTTATAAAGTGGGTAAAGTTTAATAAAAATTATACCTCTAGAAGTTTTTTTTTGGTAATTTTCAATATCTTCTTGGTTTTTTTGTAAATAACCAAAACCTTAGGGTAGATTTTGCAATTTTCATGTTTTTTCTTCTCTCTATAAAATACCATATGCATATTCAGTTTCACATGCCATATAACTGTATCCAAGAGAGAGAGAGAGAATTACATGTTTTTTAAATTTTCTGTAAAACTGTTACACTTGTTATTAGTTAAAACTAAGTACTATTAAATAAAAAAATATATATTTCTATTAGTTTTTGAGAGGTAATTTATTTAATTGTGAGATTTTTGCATTTTTCTAAACTATTTTATGTCACGGGTTCAGTTATTAAAGTCGCCATGCCATTAATCCAATTTTCAGAACCTTTTAATTTCTTTTGAGTTTGAGAGTTAACAGAACTGCACATTCAACGCAAAAGTGCAGAGATTGTGAAACTAAAATGGCAAATTGAGTAAATTTGGCCATAGCCCATGGGAAAGCCATTTTTTTTTTGTTGAACACAAAGCAGTAAATATCATATGGTCTCAGTCTGCATTTACAGTCAATACTCAATACAAATATTATTTCTACAACACTTTGAAAGTTTTCACCCAGTGTCCCCCACAATTTACTATGACATGTTCACAATTGCTGCCAAAATAAATAGATCAGCCCCATATGTTAACTGACAACATCTCTGTGCATATTGGAGACCACTGAATTTTGTACACGTTATATTATGTTTATAATCAATGTATAATTTACTCCCACCCACCCAGCAACTGTTTTTGTTGGGTAGAATTTGGAAAATGAAATTTAAGTTGAATAGGACATGATGAAAGGACACTTCCATGGAAGAAACAAATTCAACATGTCATCACACTGTTGTTTTTCTTCTTGCCTTTTTATTTTTGTTTGGAAAAATTAAACTACCTACTTTCAGATTTAGCTTAATCACAAAAAAAAAAAACCTCTTGAGGTGAAATTCCTAAAATATAAACAAATTTTAAAGGGGTATTTATGATTTTGAAAGATAACCTGATTTTTTTTTTTTCCAACTCCATTGCATATAAGTACACAATAAATCAGCCTAATTAGATACAACATGTAAATATACAAACCCATGATGTCACATCCTATGCGTCCTGAAATATTCAGATAGACGAAATATTCAGATAGACGAGATGCAACATACTCGATTCATTGTATCGGTGGTGAAAAGTACCACCCGTTAAAATTTAGAGAAAATGTATATTTTTACCCATTTTTGTTTAAGAAAACACTTTTTGACCAAATTTGATAAAAACAACTTTTTTGCCCATTTTTACAATGAAAAGTCATTTATGCCCTCAACTTTCTCTCTTGCTTGTTAAAAAAAAAAAAGGGCAAGTACCAGCTACATTTTTCATTTTTCTTCCTTCCTTCTTCATCTTTTTCTTCTTTCTACAAATTATAATTGAGCAAAACTCTTGTTTTTCGATTTTTGAATCTACAAAAATGATTCAAGATAAATTTTGAACCAAGGTAATGTATTACTTTCTCGCAAATATTCACGTATAAAGATAGAAAATTCGCTTGATTTTCATAACTAGAAAAAAATCCGGACACGGAAAGTTTAACGTGGCACTATCGGGCCTTCAACATGGTACTATCGGGCCCTCAAAATACATAGGGAGAGTACGATAGTACCCCTTTGAATGAGTCACGACGATAGGGCAAGACATACATGGACGACCCGGGATAGTACCACTATCGGGCACTATCGGGTCGTCCCTTTGAATGAGGTACTATAGGGATGCACATAAATGGATGGCCCGATAGTGCCCGATAGTGGTACTATCGGGCCGTCCATTTATGTGCGGCCCTCTATCGCACTCATTCAAAGGGGTACTATCGTGCCCTTATGAATTTCTAGCGAGCACGATAGTGCCATGTAGATCACAGTGGGAAAAATTCACCTAATACACCCTAAAATTGCGAGAACTTACGAAAATCGAAATTCGACAAGAAATACACACAACATACATGGCCAATCTAAATACCCACAACAATAATCAACCAAAAAATCCAACAATAGCACAAGACAAGCCACAATTGAAAATCCACAAAAATTTTGGAAACATGAATCGAAAAAAAAATTACCAAAAAGGGTACGATCGGGCCGTGCTTTTTAGGGCACGATCGCCATCTGGCCCATTAGTAAGGGTAGTTAAGTCATTATGGGTAGAAAAGATAGTTTTTATAAAATTGGGTAGAAAAGTAGTTCCATTATCCATATTGGGTAGAAAAAAATCCCTAAAATTTATTCACTCATTCTGTCACTTAATAATGTGAAATTTAAATAAAGAAAAGAAAATAAAAAGTAACATATGATTGGCAAAGTCTTACATCATGCTCTCATCAATGTAATGCATTTTCACATTTCATAAATACAGGGTCGATCCTACCAATTTTTTTACCCGAGTCGAATTTTAAAATTTGGGTCCCATTCTTTTCAATTGTTTGACGAAATGAAAATTTAATTTAAGGCTGTAAGAAAAAAATAAATGTGATATATTGTTATCAACTAACAAGTCTACAAGGCCCACGGGAATATGGGCCCTTCATTCGTGAGGAGCTTTTTTTCAAAATCTAAATAACAAAAATTGAAAAATATCACTGTACTCACTACGATTCAAACCTAGGTCCCTATAGTTAGAGGATTTAAGAATGGAATGCATCAACCACTAGGTCAAATTCACACTCTGTTAATTATTTGATTTATTTTAGATATGTAATTGTACTATATATAAAAGGTATATAAAAAAATTGCCCCCTAAATTTTGTAATTTTTCCGGGCTCGAGTCGACCGACTCGCTCGACTTACCAAAAGAGCGGCCCCGCATATATAATTCTCCATTATGAAACAAGACCAGTATTTTTGTCCAGAACTAATTGAACATACAAAAGGATGCCTCATTATTGTAAACTCAAAGATACATCACTTGGACCAGCATGTAATGGCATGTCATCAACACATAATGCCCTCCTGTACGGATTGATAGTTTCTAAAACTATTTCCCATTGGGGTAGTAAACAAGAACAATTTAATCACTATTTGATAGAACAATTGTCAATACCAAGAATACCCCTATTCAATGTTTGAATCCTAGAATAATTGATTGATTATGATTCTATGAACGCTACAAATAAGCTTAACCACGATGATTTACCGATACAAATGGTTTTGTCATTAAATATTACAGTTATATAGAAGAAAAATTATTAATTTTTCTCCAAAATATATAGACAATTACCAACAAATCACC
Organism: Rehmannia glutinosa; assembly: GCA_016081115.2. NCBI lineage: Eukaryota > Viridiplantae > Streptophyta > Magnoliopsida > Lamiales > Orobanchaceae > Rehmannia > Rehmannia glutinosa. The sequence continues at coordinate 515,860 of JABTTQ020001086.1, forward strand.
GACAATATTTTAATTTACCAATAGAAACGTTGTATGCATCATTTACCAATAGTTATTGGTAAATATTATCTACACTTTAATGTTATCTTGATATTTAACTACAGGTAAAATTAGTTTTTCTTGTAGTGAAAGTGGATAATTGCAAGAGAAAAGAAATGATCCTAGGTAGACTAGAGATATTCATGAATATTTTACTGCATTGTGATTGTGCACAGTATGTGAAAAAGAAATTAAGGGGATTTTACTTTTGAAGGGCTAAAAATTAAATTATCATAATTATTAACATTTATTTTTCTCATGTATAAACAACTGACTTAGAAAATTGGGTTTTTCTCCAATGAATTGAAGACACTTAACAACAGTACAAAGCTTGGATTTCGTCAAATTAATGGTTGCTAGACTAATTGTAAGAATGTAATTATAAGAAACCAAGAAATGTAAATTCTTCCATTATAAACACAGATAATAATACTTAACTTAGAAAAACTTGAAGAAAATTAAGTCACAAAATCAAACAGATTGAGCCGTCCCCGCCAATATCACACCGCCACCACCGCCGCCGCCACCGTCAGAATCCAATGTAACAGAATAAGGACAATAAATGAAAGCCCAGTTGAAAAGACAAGATTTTGGAAACAGCCCAACTCAAAAAAGAGCCAGAAAAAACAGCCACCTCCATTTTCTTGGATTTATCATCACATGTAATTAATAATAATGTAGCTCTGACAGTTTTCATCATGTGCCGGAACTTCACTTCTCGCCGCCGTGTCCGCCGCCTCCATCCGCCGCAGTACAACCCTGTTATCATACCAACACCAATTATGAAACAAAGTTTGGTTTTTCTAATAAATATCCTCCTCCCATATATCTTTAAGAAATATTTAAAGCTAGCTTAAAGGGATTTTATATGTGGGGGCTACTTTTTTTTTTTTTGCAAGTAGTTATGTTTGGAAGGGCTTGATGGGTAATATTGTGTCCTGTTACTGGAAAGTGAAAAGTTGATATGGGCAAATACAATATTTTGAGTACTATGGCAAGAAAGGCTCAAGACAAGAGGCCTTTGCCTTGTGTTTTGTTTATGTCTACTGTCTACACACTGTTCTGACTTTGCCTGTCTTAACATAATGAGGCCAAGTAAATAGGCATGTAACAAGTGTTCTTTATTTATTATTATTATTATTTTTTTTTGATAATACAAGTTCTAAGTATCACAACTTAAGTACACGACCTCACTGACCCCCCCTTGGAGCCCCAGTTAGGATGTAAATCGTGGAATGTGTTTCAACAATCCTTCATATTCTCTCGAGAAAGATCACTGACGCGCGTACAATAAGTCAAATCCCAATCAAACAATATCCATGCGTCTAATGGGATTCGAACCCCATCCTTTATTTCCACTATTTATTTATTTTATTTTTATTTCAAAGTAAGTTATTTGCGATCGTTGAGGTACTCGAACTCAAACCTCATCATTACGAATAATACTCGTTGCCAATAAAGTAACATCAATTGGTTCAACTATTATTTATTTTGTTTGGGTATGTGGCTTGGAAACTGGCTACCTTTTATATGTATGTATATACATATATACAATTGTATACACATCCCCCAACCCACCCCACCCCCACACCTCATGTTCATTTCTGCTATTCATAAACCTACTTGGCCCAAAGTCATGTTGCCAATTTGGCTAGGTTGCAAGAGCATTAACTTTTACGGTTAATTACAAATACTACGCTGCCGTTTATCTTAATTAAAAAAAAAAATCGATTCTTTCAAAATTACAAATACCCAAATATTTCTATTTTAAAAATTGCATTCTCTAGAGGGGTATTTAGGTAAATACAAACCATGCTTTAAGAGGGTAATTTGAATGATAAATGGAGATTTTTGTAATTAGGCTAAACCTAACTTTTAACCATTTCTCTAATCCCTCTGTTTAGCCTTGAGAATTCAAGAAATCCCCTTTGTATCCTCCGCAGCATGTTCACTAGGTCAGACTATTTCAGCTTAAGTATTTTAAAGGGGAAGATTTCTCAAAAAGTAAAGGGCAAAAAAAAGAATTTTTAAATGGGGAAGGACCTGGCCCTCCTGACCAAACATGCCACAATTCCGAGGCCTTTGCTTTTGTCCTCTTTATATATACATATATATATTGGGAGTCTGGCACCAAACAATCCCCAAGCCCAAGACTCCAAGAGCATTTGGTGGTCTAACTCACTCTAACATTCGTTTGGGGAGGGGGCTTTTAAGTTTTACTACATCTTATTAGGTACTTAATTATGCTTTCTCTTTTCCTCAAAAAAAAAAAAAAAAAAAAATTATGCTTCCATGATCTACATGTTTTATTTTACAATATCAATCATGAATGGAACATAACTAGAAAGAACTATCTCAACTCATCGCGTCTCATCGTATTTTCCATGCAAATGGAAAAACCTATGATCTTGATGGTTTTGGAATTTCATTTCATTTCTCATTCGTAGTATGAAGGTTGCGTCGGGGAAGGGCATCCGTAAAACTTTGCCACTTTGCTTTTTGTGTGAATTTGTAGTGTTAACTAATTTTAGACAATTAATTGACACAAAACTTTACACCACCGACCCCACATAGTGGGATAAGGTGTAGTTGTTGATGATGATGATGATATGCTTTCTCTTTTCAATAAATTTGTGTACTAGTAAGTGAAAATTACAAAATTAGTCCCTGTTGCAATATTAGTCCCATAGCTAGAGCTGTCAACATCATAAATATACTAAAACCATCGGATCACCCTAGTTTTTCGGGCCTATCAGGCCGGGCTCTTGAGGCCCATTTTTTGGCAAGCCTGGAATATTACAGCCCAACCCAGTAAAAGTACCGGGCTGCTCGAATCGGAATTCACAGCTCTACCTGTAGCTTTTGAAGTAGATTTTAGTCATGTGACAATTCCTGCCTCCCCCCAGCAAAAATAAAAATCCTAATCCCGCAATTTTTAGGATTTGGAAATTTTAGTCATTTACTTTTTAGTTGTGGTAATTTTGTTCCTATTAGTCAAAATAATCAGTTCTGCCAAATTTGTACGTGTTTTTGTATTTTTCTTAATTAGGGAATAAGACATGCATAACTTGTATCTTGAATTTTGACCCGGATTCATAATTCTAAAGTTCTTCTCTCATTAGACAATCTACATTATAACTAATAAATAATTCAATTCATAAGTAAATAAAACATAGACTCTGATACAATTTTCTATTTCATCTTAGGTATATTGATTATTTTGGCTACCACGGGCATTTCAGAAATAAGTGAAGTATTGAAATAGCCATAAGTACCCAAAATTATGCCAACTTAAAACATATAGGACCAGAATTGCTTAAATCCAAAATATACGGGACCAAAATTGCCAAAAAACAAAACAATACTGAAATCGTAATTCGAAAAGTTATAGGACTAATATTGCAACTAATAATAATGCTACCATATTTCATGAAAAAAAATATACATTTATGCATAGCATCCCTAACAGTACCGTTAATTAATATGAAAGTATAAATGTATTCTTGAATGAATTAATCGGATGATGAACACTTTTATAGATCGAATTAATTTAAAAGAGGTGTTTAATTGCTTCTATGATCCTAACACTGAAGAATTAGTGTGATCGACTCGTGTTTTTTTAACAAAATAGAATATATTTTGAGTTACATATATATATGAGACTATGAGAGAACCCTATATATATTATAGAATCAAAACCCTTATTTATATCCTTCTTCGTTTCTCAATTCATCTTCATAGCCTTATAAATTCCCATTCTGATTATTCGTTTTCTTGAAAGTAGTTTCTGTCTTCAGATAATTTTATCGCTAACCTTCAAAATCTTTTTCCCCTCTAAACTTCAAAATATCACTAATATCCTATGAGCAATGTTCTAAAAAAGTCGCTAGACACTAGTTGAGCGGCAGGCGGGATCTAGTGTCTAGGTGGGGTTAGGCCCGGACACTGGACAGAGTTAGACGGGACATAATCGGAAGAATAACCAAGGCGGACAAAGGGGCCTAGCGCTGCAGACGGAGACTAATCTGGAGCTAGCTAGACGGTAATTTTAGAACACTGTATGAGTATTGGCAGCAATGCTCATGAGTTATTTTGTATGATATACTCAAATTGATTATTTTTATGTATTCATTTTGATATTTTATTAGATTTGATGCAACTTTTTTTTTTAATTCAAATATATATGTTTTTATATTAATAATGGGGAATGAAAACATTCCCGGACACCTAATAACAAAGCCAATGCCTGGTACAAGTCAGAGTTCAGGAAAAGAAAAAAAAAAAGGTTTGTAATTTTTGGGCAAAAATTACAGTACATATGAAAAGAGAGAAATACAAAATTAAGAGAGAGAAGTTTACCTGTGGAACAAAAATGGCAAAACACCAAGTCCAAGACAAAAATTGAATCAACAAAAGCTATCATGTAAATGTAATATCCCATAGAAACACATATTTGAAAATAAAACGAACAGGAAAAAGACAGCAAAACAAACAACATGAGAGAAACATACACATATTTGGTTGTACTTTTTCACATTTTTGCTGATAAAAGATGTTATACATATATCAAACTTTAGCTGGTACACTAATTTTATAGCCAAAAAGAAAAGAAAACACAAGATTTGTATGGAGATGTGAACTAATCAGTGAAATAGCAAAAGAAAAAAAGAAATATTTACACGTACAAAGGAAAGAATAGAAAAAGCAAGAAACATATAAAGAAATTAGCTAGCAATAAAAGGAAATAAAACATATATCGTTTTAAGTACATATAATTCTCATAGATGAAACATTGCTTTTCTCAGAAATATATCATAACTGTAAAAAACCTGACATAAATAGCAATGAAAATAATGTTGCATAAAGAGTAATGATTTTTAGGGACAGAAAACACACACAGCCACACATTCACTGTGTGTAATTGTGTAAGCTTATGGTTTAGTAGTAGTACCTTTTATTCCCTTGAACAGCAAGAAATTTCTGCATGAACCCATAATTTTAATTTTGTGTATGCATATGCAAATTGTACTGTGAAACAGTAATATTTGCGCACTGTCACTGTGTGTGTTTTTGGGTGAAGTGTGTTTTTGGGGGTGAAGTATATTTTATCCTCTAATCTTTGGTTATGTCAGTGGGCAGCTTCTCTTGGTAGCATATAACTTTTGAAAAAGCAAAAGTACTGTAAATATCTTTACACTTTTATGGCACCAGTCAGATTTTTTATTTATTTCTTTTATTCTTATTTTGAATTTCTTTGAGTGGAGATTTGGTGGAAGCTTTTCAACAAGTTGGTTTTGTTTTCTGTTTGAGTTTGGAATGAGAGAAAACCGGTGAAAGTTGCCAAGATTTTAAAGGGATTTTATTACTTTTGGGGTTTGGTTATTTCTCTTTGGTGCTGCTAAATAAATATATATTATTTGGGGATTTTTTATGTCATTTTAGAGAAAGTATTGAAAAATAGGGATGATTCATAGAGATAAAGAAAATGGATTTAAATTTAAGAAATAAATTTGGAAATATACACACACATATTCGTGATCTTTAATAAGAAGGGTTTAAAATTTATTTAGATTATTTACTCATAACTTTATTTTGAATTCAAAATAGTAAAATAATAGTTGGAATGTTTAATATTTTTTATGTAATTATTTTACTCTATCACTATTTAATTGTTTACATTTTTTAATAAGTTGAGAGTAATGATTGGAGGGGAGATAATTTTCAAAGAAACTGAAAGATGCAAGTTCGAACACTGGTCAACACCCTTACAAGAAATGAGGGATATCACTTGAGTTATAACACTACAAGAAAATTCCAATTTACCGGCAGAATTTACAGACATAAATGATTTTGTCACTAAATTTTACAATTACCTCTGAGAATACCTATAGAACAAAAAGTATCGCTTTTTCTCAAATTATACCGACAAATTACCGACAGATTACCGACAGTTTTTCAATTGATAAATTTTCGTAGTTATTTACCAATAATTTTAGATTTTGTAGGTAAATATTTTACCTACACTTTACAATTTTCTTAATACTTACCTACAAATATTTTCGTAGGTAAACCGGTTTAATTTTTACATTTGAATTACTTAAGGTACAAATTACTTTTTTTGTAAAGAAAAATAGTTAACATTGTTTTTCTAATTTAATAAGTGTTAATTTTAATAACAAACTTGAGGTTTAAATAGTCAAAATAATTAAGTTCATTCTATTAAGGAATTAAAATTTTGTCTAAATATTAATTTTATTTGATTTGGGTAATAAATATTACGTACCTAGCTTGAAAAGTTCAAATAAGTAAATGCAACTTAGGATGAAAATATATCAGACATTATTGTATTTTGTTCAATAAAATTTCCATAAAACTAATTGAAAATTTGGGCTTTTATTAATTATTGAAGCCTTCATACGCCATGATATATCATGTGAATACAATGAAAAAAAATCTGATGATCATCATTACTATCATTCAGAAACGATTGAAAAGCAAAGCTAAAGACATAACTATCTAAAAAAGAGAATGTTAGGGTGGGATTGAAAAAGGCATATACATATAACCAGAGCTTTTGCTTTCTTTTTTTCTTTTTTTCTCTTTATGTTAACTATGAAGTGACTATTTATTGACCACCAACCAACCCACATAGTCAAATTTTGTGAAAGCAGCCTGTATAAATTTATTTAACCAAACATCCAAATTTAGAAATAAAGTGGAAAAGCAATTAGTAATAATAAGTAAAATGAGATTGATTTTGTTATGATGAGACCACGACGTGTGTATGTGTGTCTGTGACCCATCAGCAAATACTTTTTTGACCATGTGACTGCAACTCTTGAGGGTATACTTTATTATATTTCTTTATCAGCTAGGTAATTTTATTTATTTAATTACGGCTTAAGCTTAATTATAATTTTTCATGCACTTTCCGAATTGAAATATGGGAGAAGTTATTTTTGGGACACTCTCGAGGATCCACCAGGATTTGTTTATATTTCAGACATAGAATTTGATCTTTAAACAAGGAGTACGTTTTTCGGAAAATCATATGAGATTTTCTACTACAAATTGTGTATGATCTCATATTTTAAATATCATAAGTACTTTAGGAGCAAAATCTAGCGTTTATCCGCACTAGTGAGCGTTTATCCGCACTAGTCACACTTACCAAATCTTATTAGGAAAAGTGAGAGAAATAAGAAATTTATTTGAAAAAAATAACATTCCAAAAGTCGAAAAGGTTGACAATGTGTCAATATTATATTTTTTGATTTGATGGTATGTATCATTTTAATATGATATTAGCATATCAAGTTATGGAGTCAGTGATGTGTTAATAATATAAAATTTGATAGTAATTTTTTGAATGATGACATAAAATAGTTTAGCCAGAACAAAATGGACATAGTTGCCATCAATTACGGGATATGACCAAATGAGTCTTATTGTCAGTTGTTGGCTCAATCAGATTAGTCTAATAAAAATTGGCTATATTTTTTAATTATATTTTATAAGGTTATTTAGATTAATAATGATGTATTGAATTTATTTAAAAAGTAGGAAAAATCAACTAAAAGTTACATCTAACAAACCTCAAGTGACATCCTAACAACTAAAATTCAATACATCATTATATGGTACTAACTTGTGGCAGTGAAATCAAAATTTTTTCTTTTTTAAAAGTTACATCTAACAACTAAAATTCAATACATCATTATTAATCTAAATAACCTTATAAAATATAATTAAAAAAATATAGCCAATTTTTATTAGACTAATCTGATTGAGCCAACAACTGACAATAAGACTCATTTGGTCATATCCCGTAATTGATGGCAACTATGTCCATTTTGTTTGGTACTAACTTGTGGCCTAGCACTTGAGTCAACTGATTTCCCAACAGAGTCAACTGAGATGCCATGAAGATTTAGATCAGACTTGATTTTGTTGATGAGAGATTGTGGGCCTTTTGTTTCACATAAGAATACCAAGTGGGGCGTCTTAAGGCGAATTATTTTGCGAAGTTCACGAATTGTTCGAGGGTTCCCAAGCCCTCGACAATTCCAACTTATGCAATTCATTGTGGTCGGGCGGGGTTGGCCGTTGGTGCCAACCTCCGCCGTTGGTTCAATCGAAGGAAGAAGAGAGTTGAGAACTTCGTTAGAAGGATTTTGGGTCTGAGGGTGGTGAGATTTGGATTTTTTCCTTATAACTTCCACGTTAATATGCTCAAGGGGAAGTTGAGAGGTCTGCAATATGGAGTTTACGTTTTGTACTAGAGGATGATTGTGGGGAAAGAGGAGAAAGGTTTTGGTTTGATTTATAACGGAGTTTTTGAAATTCAAAATTTTGATTTCACTGCCACAAGTTAGTACCAAATAGAGCCATCCTATATTTGCTCCAACTAGTCATTTAGTGATATTCGGGCTGACTTGGATCCAATTAGATCTTGGAATTTCTCATCTTGATTTTAAATATATTAGCAAATTCATTTAACGAATACAAATTAAGTCAGGTAGATTTGGTAATTTTAGTGTACCGTTTATTTTATTTCCTTGGTCAATTCATAAAAATCCAACTGGGGATTTTTTTCTGATCGATCAACAAACTGGGGATTTACTAGGGGTGTCAATTTGAACTTTAAACGCAAACCCATACCTAACCAAACACAAAATTTAGGGGTATGGGTTCGACTTCATGGGTCCGGTCGAAATTGGGCGAACATGAATAACCCGTCAATTAAACAGTCGAGTTTGGGTCAACTTTGCTATGACCTAATTAACCCGTCTAACCCGTTTGTGAATTTTAAAAAAGTAAATAATTAATTATAAAAAAACAAAAAAAACAAGACATGTTCTTAAAACTTAAATTCTAAAACCTCCTTAATTATGTATGTTGTTATTATTTTGTATATTGCCTTCAAAATATGATAAGTATATTATATTATTCATGTAATTATGTTATTTATTTTTGAATGTTGTGAATTGCGATATTTTTTATTGATTGAATTGTGCATTATGGTGATTGATTTTAAAAAAAAAATATTTAGTTGAAACTATTAAATGTAAATAAAAATATTATAGGGGTTAAACGGGTCGGGTCCGTGTTACTTGTGAAATAAATAGGTCGGGTTCGGGGTCAAGGTTCTGACACAGGTATTAAATAAGTCGGGTTCGGGTTGACTGATTTGGACCCACGAATCCATGAACCCGGACCCAATCCAAATTGACACCCTTAAAATTTACTATCTGAATATATCTATCTGATGACAATGAGCTGGGTTGGGCTTCGATTAGATATCACACATTTTCTAAAATGAAGATTGGGCTGGGGTCTAACAATATTATATGGGCCTAAGACAAAATACACATTACAAGAATTTTTTTCAGAAAAAATTGCATACTGCAAGTTAAAGGTAAATGGCGCTGGAAGCTGTTTCTGGACCATATAAGAAAACAAAACATGAAAAATTTACTTGTGCAACCGATAGTCATTCAATGTGGAAATTAATGGGCTAAAGTGAAGTCTTTAGTTTTATGAGCAGGCGAGATTTGCCGGAACCACTAAAATGAAATGATTTTTACGTCAATTATTTATACCTAACCAAAAAAAAAAAAGTTTATTAGAAAAGGGGCCGAAGACGAATTAATTTAAAAACCTAAGAAACTTTGGAAGAAACTTATCTTACAACAGGAGTTATGTTAAACAAGAGTCCCAACGGATGACACTTTAAACCCAAAAAAAAAAAATGAAATTTATAAAAAGATATAGAAAGTTGAAAATCATAAGTATTAGGAGGACTCTTGTCGTGTCCTGTCAAATATGTTACTGTGTAAGTTTGTTCATATTTTTGTATCATGAAATTATGTTTGAGGTTAGTTTTTTTATTGTTGATTTTTAATTGAGCAGAACACAAATAGCTCGATATTTTTACTCATTCTTTTAATTTCTTTACTAACTAAATCGAGAATTCCATCTCTAACTACATAAAATCAAACACACTTACATATAGAATTCCTAAATTATAGGCTTCGAAAAAGAAGATGGATCTTGTTAGTGCGAGTATTACATATCAAATCTTTTAAATATTTCTTAATGGTACCATCTTATACAATATATGCACATCTCGAAACTCTCTTCTTTTTGGTGTGAGACCGACTCCTTCATATTTCTTTTCACGTAGAAGGTTTGAACCGCTTCTTGTCCGTGTTTCCCATTGTTTCATTGATGATCACTCCCGACCTCATTAGCCCCAAGCCCGTTGGAATTTTGGTCTTTGAGAAATGGGTGTTGACCGATTTTGACCAAATAATTAAGTGGTTTCCATTTGTGAAAAATGGAATTAAATTATTTGTAAAAATTCTACTAAGAGAGTAGATGAGAATGACATTTGGAGTTTCTCAAAACCGATTCCGGGTGAATGAGAAATTAATGCTAGAAGTTAGCCACATAATACAAATAAATGATATGGAAAATGGAAAATGTGGGGAAGGAGAGATGCTCCATCCCACATAGGAAAAAGAGAATAAAGTTGCACACTTAATATATCCCAAGTTGGACATATGGGTTTGGGCCTGGGGCACCCAAGTTTTTAAAGGGTGATGATTTTAATTAATTTTGTAGTTAATTAATAGAGTTCAACCTAGGAAGAGTATCGACCCCAGCGCAAGACGGCGAGAGCACGCCCGTCTGCGGTCGGGTCGTGCTACTGCAAGTTTCGAGCCTACGACGGGCCGCACACGCCTGGCGCACGCCCGTGCATCCGGTCGTGTACCATGCCGAACGTTGGAGCACAAGCAAGACGAGCGCGCACGGCCCGTGTGTCAGTCGTGCTCCCGGCGAGTGCGTCTATTCTGCAAATGTGTCTTTTCGAGCCAAAAGATGCGATCTTTCCATACGAGGCGAGGCACCTGAGGCCTATAATTATTCGCCCTGCAGATTGAAAACACACGAAATCTATCGATAATAACTGTCATCTTTGCATACGAGCATATTGATTTTCCCTTCGTTCAAAGCTTGAAAGTTCGAAATTTTGTTTGTTATTTGTTGTTCGGTTTTGCTAGTGCTACTAACTGGTTCAAAGTCGTTGTATCTTAGAGACGAGGTGACGGAAGCGTAAGCACTCGATATACGGGGCATTTTCATCTTGCGGAGACAGAATCTAATCACGTCCCTCGACTAAACCATACACTTATCCATTTTATTCCAAAACAGTAAAACCATACACCATATATATTTACCAACACTCGCAAGGAAAAACGTATTTCCGTTTCGTTGAAGACGATGGCATCCTCATCAATCTCGTTCACACCTATGGTCATTGCCGCTCCCCACGAAAACCGCCCAAGTTCTCGGTCGACTTCAAACGTTGGCAAGAAGATCTTGTTTCTACTCACCACATCATTGGGGTTGTCGTTTCAAAGAAAACTGACCCCACCGCCGTTGGAGATGAAGTTGACAACAACGGAGAATCGTTGTGGATGCTTGGCATAACAACGATTTTCTATATCGCAACTACGTGTTGAGCGGGCGCGACACCTCTACAACGCCTATAAAGACGTTCCACGCCCAAGGAGGGATTCGTGGGATTCCTTGGAGAAGAAGTACAAAACGGAAGATGCACAAAGAAATGTGTTGTCGGCAAATTCCTCAGTACAAGATGGTTAACACCAAGACGGTGATCAACCAAGTTCGGGAGATTCAAATCATACTTCACGACTTAGTGTATGCGAAGGGATGATTTTGAATGAATCCTTTCAAGTGGCGCAATAATCGAAGTTGTCGCCATTGTGGAAGGATTTCAAAAACTACCTCAAGCAAAAGCGCAAAGAGATGGGGCTTGAGGATCGATTGTTCGGCCGATCGAAGAAGACAACCGAAAATCAGATGTGAAATCAGCCAAGTGCGGAATGGAGGCTAAGGCCAATCTTGTAGAATCGAGCACTAGCAAGAAACGCAAGCACTCGGGAAGGAAAAAGGAAAAGCCAAAAAGTTCAAGGGGAATTTCTACAATTGTGGCAAACCGAATCACATGGCTAAGGATTGCCGACACACGAAGAAGGCAATCAAAGTGGCAACCAACAAGCCAATGTGATGGAGGACAAATCGATTCCAATCGACTGTCGGAGCTCGATCTCTCCGCCGTTGTGTTTGAAGCCAATATGGTAAATAACCCAAGGAGTGGTGGATAGATACCAGGGCTACTCGTCACATTTGTGCCGACAAGGAGATGTTCTCCTCCTACACTCCGATTAATGGAAGGAAGTTATTCATGGGGAACTCTTCGACTTCCAACATCGTTGGGCTTGGAAAAGTGGTGCTTAAGATGACTTAGGAAGGAGCTTACGCTTGTAGATGTGTTGCATGTCCTTGACATCCGCAAGAACTTGGTTTTACGGTCCTTTACTTAGCAATACCGACTTTAGACTAGTGTTTGAGTCCTACAAGTTTGTAATGACCAAGAATGGTGCATTTTTATGTAAAGGTTACCTTGATAAGGGCCTGTTTAAAATGTGTGTTATGTCGAGTTTTCCGCCAAGAGGCGAAGAATAAAAACGTTACTTGTTTACTTGTTGGATTGTTCTAATTTATGGCATGATAGATTAGGACACGTAAAATTCAACACAATTAAAATGTTAGTGAATGCGGAATTAATAACTACGTTTGAAAACCGATTCACAAGACAAATCTGAAATTTGTATTGAAGCAAAATTGGCCAAAGCACCGTTTCATTCGGGAACGAGAAGTACCAAACCACTCGAGTTAGTTTATACGGATGTGTGTGATTTAAAACTTGTGCAAACTCGAGGTGAGAAAAAGTACTTCATAACGTTTATATGCGATTGCACAAGATATTATTATGTATATCTTTTGAAAAGCAAAGATGAAGTTTTAGTACCTTTTAAAGTTTATAAGAATGAAGTTGAAAATCAACTTAATTTGAAAATTAAGGTGATTCGAAGTGATAGAGCGGAGAGTATGTTGCTCCGTTTGAAGAACTTTGCTTGGAAGCGGGTATAATTCATCAAAAACGCACCTTACCCACCTCAATCAAATAGTGTTGCGTAACGCAAAAATCGTACTCTTAAGGAGATGATGAATGCGATGTTGTTAAGTTCGCTTACCCCAAAACTTGTAGGGGAAGCCATACTTTCTGCGAACTACATTCTTAATAAGATCCCACACAAAGGTAAAAATGAAACTCCATATGATTTATGGAATGGACGTAAACCACCATATAAATACCTTAATGTGTGGGGGTGTTTGGCTAAAGTCGAAGTACCTAAGCCGAAATAAGTTAGAATCGGTCTCGAAGATGATCGATTGTCTTTGTCATTGGATATGCTAACAATAGTAGTGCATATCGCTTTTTTGTGCACAAGTCGGCTATTCGATGATCATTGAATAAGGAATAATGTAGTCTTGAGAATATCTTTTCGAACAAAGAACGAAAAGAAGAAAGTTTGAGTAAACGGACTTATGAAGCGCAAGGTTACCTCAAATTGATGATGAAGAGGAACCAAGACGCAGATAAAAGGACAAAAGTAGCTAAGTCTTTTGGTCCTGGTTTTCTAACTTATATGTTAGAAAACGAACCCCGAACTATTCAAGAAGCGTTGTCTAGTCTAGAAGCTCCTCTCTCGGAAAGAAGCTATTAATAATAAGATAGATTCCATCATGCAAAATCACACTTGGGAGTTGGTTGATCTTCCACTAGGGTTGCAAACCTTTGAGATGCAAGTGGATCCTTAAAAGGAAGTATAAAGCGAGATGGATCTATCGACAAGTATAAAAAGCACGATTGGTAGCTAAAGGGCTTAGACAAAAGGAGGATATGACTTCTTTGATACGTATTCTCCTGTCACGAGATTACATCCATTCGTGTTCTCATTGCTATTGCAACTTTGCATAACCTTGAGATACATCAAATGGACGTTAAGACCGCCTTCTTGAATGGTGAACTTGAAGAGGAGATCTATATGGAACAACCCGAGGGGACGTTGCACCCGATCAAGAGCGAAAAATGTGTAAACTTGTTAAGTCACTTTATGGACTAAAACAAACACCTAAGCAATGGCACGAAAAGTTTGACTCGACTATGAAGTCAAGCGGTTTCAAGATCAACGAATGTGACAAGTGTGTCTACATTAAAGGTACTACAAATGATTACATCATAGTATGCCTTTATGTGGATGATATGTTGATCGTGGGTAGTAGTCATGATTTAATCATGAATACTAAGAACATGTTGAAGAAGAACTTTGACATGAAGGATATAGAATTATACGATGTTATATTAGGGATTAAAATCTCTAGGACTTTAGATTGAATTGTCTTGTCACAATCCCATTATGTCAAAGCATACTTAGAAGGTTTAATGCTTTTGATAGTCCTCCAGCTAAGACACCCGTGAGATCTAAGTCTACACTTGGCCAAGAATAGAGGCGAACCAGTTTTCAAATTTGTAATATGCAAGGGTAATTGGCGATCGATGTACTTAACGAATTGTACACGCCCGGACATTGCATATTCATGAGTAAACTAAGTAGGTTCACAAGTAATCCGAGTACGGATCACGGGAAGCCGTGACAAGGGTACTTAGATATTTAAAGTATACCATGAACTATGGAATACTTTATACAAGATATCCAACAAGATATTAGAAGGATCTTGTGATGCCAGTGCATATCGCATACACAAAAGACTCCAAGTCCACAAGTGGATTTTAGGTGGAGCAGCGATGTCGTGGAAGTCTTCTAAGCAGGCGTGCATAGCTCGGTCCACTATGGAATCCGAGTTTATTACTTTAGATAAAGCTGGAGAAGAAGCGAGAATAGCTTAGAAACTTCTTAGAGGATATTCCTTGTTGGAATAAGCATGTGCCTACTATTATGATACACCGTGATAGTCAATCAATCGGAATCGGAAGGGCACAAAGTAGTATGTATAATGGTAAGTCTAGACATATACGTCGGAAACACAATACCATTAGACAGTTGATTTCAAATGGGGTTATTTCGGTTGACTACGTGAAGTCAAAGGAAAACCTGCGGATCCGCATTTACGAAAGGCATAAATCGAGATCAATGTATAATTGTTAAGGGGAACGAGTTTAAAATCTACAACTTAAAGAATGTTCATAGCGGTAACCCAACCTTGTGAATTGGAGATCCCAAGACCTTGGTTCAACGGGACAACTAAGTTATGAATGTTCGGTGAACACTTGGAAAATGTGTTAGCTCATTCTCGAAACATCCAGTGAATGTAAACTGTTGAATGTGGTGAGGTTAAGTTTAAGACTTTTAATGATTCCTATACCGAAATGTGGAGTATTGGGGATACTCTTCAATAGGACATCACCTATATAAGTGAGAAGTAATGGCCGCTTCAAAGAAACACTTATGAATCTAAGATATGGTCCAGGGCGAAATGGACACAACGTGAGAACAACAAATATTAGAGTTGTTGTTATGTGTAAGTATTGTTGTCTTGATTTACGAACGGCCGAGTAGTTCAAGACATCGCATTACTAAGCATCCGAAAGAACCGATAGTGTGTTTTACTAAGGAAGGTTCAAAGCCACAAGCTACCTATCATGATGCAATAACGATTCGCCGAGACATTCAGCGAATATGCATACACGCATGCATTAATTTCATTCATGTGGGGATTGTTGGAATTTTGGTCTATGAGAAATGGGTGTTGACCCGATTTTGACCAAATAATTAAGTAGTTTCCATTAGTGAAAAATGGAATTAATTTGTTTGTAAAAATTCTACTAAGAGAGTAGATGAGAAAGACATTTGAAATTTCTCAAACCGATTAGGGTGAATGAGAAATTTATGTTAGAAGTTAGCCATTTAATACAAATAAATGGCATGGAAAATGGAAAATGGAAAATGTGGGGAAGAAGAGATGCTCCATCCACATGGGAAAAAAAGAATAAAGTTGCACACTTAATATATCCCAAGTTGGACATATGGGTTTTGGTCATTAGGGGCACCAAGTTTTTAAAGGGGTGAGGAATCGCATGCTTGTGGGTTTGGTTCAAAAGACACACACGCTCGCTTGTGGCAATACCGCCTTGCGCCCTTGGCCGGGCCCGCCTGGGTCGTTGGTCATGGGTCGTGGGCTTGGGCTTCAAGGCCCTTATTCTTTTGGACCAAAAACCTTTAGAATAAATATTTAATTAATTAAATGGATTCTAATTAATTTTGTAATTAATTAATAGAGTTCAACACGGGAAGAGTATCGGTCGCGCGCAAGACGGGCGGAGCACGGCCCGTGCGGGTCGGGTCGTGCCCCCGAAGTTTCGAGCTCACAAGACGGGCAAGCGCACGCCCGTGCGCCTGGTCGTCGTGCTCCCTCGCGCATGTGCGTCACATTCGATGTAAATGTGTCTTTTCGAGCCAAAAGACGCGATCTTTCCATACTGAGGCACCCGAAGGCCTATAATTATTCGCCCCTGCAGATTGAAAACACACGAAATCTATCGATAATAACTGTCATCTTTGCATACGAGCATATTGATTTTCCCGTCGTTCAAAGCTTGAAAGTTCGAACTTTTGTTTGTTATTTGTTGTTCCGGTTTTGCTAGTCCGCCAACCAGGATTGTTCAAAGTCGTTGTATCTTAAGTAGCGCCGAATCAGAACACTAAACACTGTATACGTGGCGTTTTTGTCTTGAGAGACAT
Organism: Rehmannia glutinosa; assembly: GCA_016081115.2. Classification (NCBI taxonomy): domain Eukaryota; kingdom Viridiplantae; phylum Streptophyta; class Magnoliopsida; order Lamiales; family Orobanchaceae; genus Rehmannia; species Rehmannia glutinosa. The sequence continues at coordinate 532,596 of JABTTQ020001086.1, forward strand.
AATCTAATTATGGCTTCGACTAAACCATACACTTAGCTATTTTCTTCCAAAACGAAACCAAACACCATATATATTTACCAACAACGCCATCGATTTCCACTGTTTCCGCTTGGTTCGTCCTTAAACAACCACTATACCAGGAGAAGTCCTCGTGATACCAGGCATGGACTTACATGGGAGAGGAGGGAGCCCACCCCTCCCCCCCAAAAAAAAAAAAGAAATTGTAAAAAGATAAATTATGTTAATTTTGGATTATAATTATTTATTTTGGGATGTTCATTTTGTCATGTATTTGATGCAAATATACAATATATTTTGAATTTTATCATGATATAAAATAGATATTTGATCTTCCAATTATTGACCCCTTCAATGTCGAATCATGGTTATGTCCATGGTGATATCAATTATAACGGCTCCGTTTGAGTAGTTTGATTTATTTCTCAGCCATAAATCTGAAATTGAAAAATGATCTCTTACCAAGTAGACTTAATTAGCAGGCATTTGATCAATCACCATAGTCTTTTTCCCGAATTAAAAGCCAATAAAGTCATTTAAAATAAACTTTTTCAACCTTAAATTAGACGCTCCAAACTTTCCAAAAACACATCTGCATCAACTTATATTTGTAAGAATCAAAATCTGCACTAATTGACTCGGATTCATATTAAGCCTTGTATGGAATCTTGGCAGCAATATATTGAGAAACTTGTCATCCAAGATCCCTTCTTCCCACTCTCTATGTTGAAGCTTGTATTTCAAGGCTCCTTCAGTATATGGTGGGGACTTGAAACCATTTCTATTATCAACTTGCCCAAACAACAACTCATACAAAAGGATTTCCTAAATGAGAATATAATTTGTGCCGTTATTATATTCTTCCAAGAATCTTCGTAGATTCTTATACCCAAAAAAAAATAAAATAAATAAAAATAAATAACCAAACCCTTAAATATTGTGAAAGACAAAAATCACTATGTATGTTGCTTCATGCTTGAGTACTTGATCCATTAAACCCAAATAAATTTCCCTAAAAATGATATGATGATGCATTCACGTTGCCAAGTATAAGGACGTCCTCTTCTTCCTTTCGGTGCTTCTTCCAAGAAGTTAAGAGTTTCTAATATTTTGTTATATGTCCAATATTTTAATACAATTATTGAAATATCAGATGGAACATGAATAAAAGAGGAAATTACACGAAACTCCCTCATGTACTATTCGCGTTTTTACACTTTACCATATATGAACTATTTTCCATTACACTTTATCATATGAACTATGTAAATTTGTACACTTTGCCCTATATGGATATTTTTACCCCTAAATTTATTTTTTTTAAAATAATAAAAATAGTTCGCATTACGATCATATCCAATCCATCATGCTTCCGTATAAAAAATTAATAATCTCTTAAATTTATACATTGTTTGACTGGAATGTAGTTGAATATTCCTAGTTAGTGACGAATATTTTCATCGTTAATTGACTAAAATTATATTGTTTATTTTTTAATTGGTTAAATCGATGAATACTTAAGATTGATCGCTAATGTCCAAATTTAGCGACAATTTGTTGTTGCAATATTTTGCCTTTTTTTCGTCTTTTTGGTACAAACCATTTGCGATGCCTCTTAAGATTGAGTGTAAGGGAACAATTCTAAAACTATATGTGTGATGAGCAATCCAAAAATTGACTAAGAATACATATCCGCATTGATTGAAACAATGTATGAATTTAAGGAAATGTTAATTTTATATACGATAACACGATAGTCGATGACCATAATGAACTATTGTCATTATTCTAAGAAAAATAAAATTTTAGGGGCAAAATCGTCCATATAGGTCAAATTGCAAAAATTTAATTACATAATTCATATGGTAAAATATAACAAAAAGTAATTTATACGCTAATGTGTAAAAACGTGAATAGTCTTGGGAGTTTATTGTAATTTCCTCTAATTAAAATATAACAATAAAAATGTTGCTTGTGTGTCTTTCAAAGGGCCTAATTGCAAAAGATGCCCTGTAACTTTAGGTGAGTGGCGTTTTAGGACAATAATTATTAAGTTTGCAAAATATGCCCCTGTAAGTTTATAAAGTGTTGCAAGATTGGTCCTATAAATTTTTACTTAAGCAAATTATGTCCTATAAGTTTTGAATTGTTGCAAAATTGGTCCAATGGGATAATTGAATATTTTCATAATACCAATTATACCCTTATTCATACATATTCCGATATGACTAAGTCATTGTCTTGCGTAAAATGGTATCGAGCCCAGGTTTATTAAGAACTTTTTAGTTATATTTATTATATTTATGTAATTAACAATTGGTGAGGAGAAATTACTCCGAGATTATGGATCCGCACCGATGTTCGAGATGTACACTTACAGGACATATCAAATATTGACGATGTATGCACAAGAACACTGACCAGGTTTCATATGGGAATACCAATATGAAGAAAAAGAAACGGAAGGAGCCGACGGAAAACCTTAAGGCAATGCAAAATGCGAGCGAGAATATTATAGCGCGATTCTAGATGCTTAACCGGCACATATATGTTAACTTGACGAACCTTCAAGAAACGGTTCATGAAAATTCCCATCGAATAATGATTCGATGGAGTACCCGAGTGGAACGAGATACTTCGAGACAAATCTAAATTCTCGAAGATCTTAGAAGTCAGGAAGATGGTGCGAATTATGACAACCACTATATTCATCTACAAAGACAAGTTCATCGAGATCCGAACCGGATGGAGACGATGGTAAAATATCGAAGAAACTCTTGAATTCCTTCATGATATTAAACGAGTCAAGAACCGGAGGATAGGCCGAGTTCTAGGAGGAAATAAGCGTATAGATTTGGGGATGATTACCTATTTACACCAAAAAGGAAAACCAATCGAAGTTATACAAAAATGACAAATGAGGAGAAGCTCATTGCTCTAATCAAAGGAAAATCCAAAGAAAAATTAAAAAGATGGATATGGAAAAGATGAATCTTAAAGATCTACATGACTTGCAATCCTTCGCAGGATTAGGAATTGTAGATTTAAAGATGAACACAGAGATGGAACATTGGTCACCTATGATCCAACAAGAAGACCAATTCCACCACCACCACCACCATTAATCCTAACGTCGAAGAAAGACGGGTTCGAATGATGGAGCCTCGGGACAAGAGGATGCCACACGCTGGGGATTTCACGGCCGGTAGTGATCCACTTTCAGGGACGGGAGGTCGAAACCTCTTCAAGGGAACCATACAACCTCTTGGAAGGCCGAATGTTTATCGACGCCTTATGGAAGATCGCACCTCGACCCAATACATCCATATGGGTTGATGTTAAATCTGGACATCCCGCATTTTAAAAATAAAGAAGTTCTCGTGATAAATGGGCTTCTTATGAGAATTTCAGCATGAACCATTGATCTTACAAAGGATTCATTCATTTTACTCCTTGAAATGAGTCTTGAAGGATCGGTGAAGATTTCTGGGATATGACCGATGCTAGTACAAAAGGTTCGGTCACATCGGAGAATCACTTAAAGGAATTGTCAATGGTATGGCAAAACTATTCAAAATCCGGTTTATCCGGCATAGGTTATTTTCGAGGATTAGAGGATGAAAAAAAGAAAAGAGATATAAACAAGCCCTCTATAGCATTGAGTTATATGATATTTGTTATATTGACGAATATATCAAGTTGTTCACCGAATACCGGTGGAAATCTAAGATTGAAGAAAAGGAAGTTGCACAACTATTCTTTTGCCAATATTCCGAGTCCCTGAGGAGTGAAATGCTTATCGGGAATACAAGGATGGAGCGGAAGTAGAAATTGTGGCCATAAAAATGTCTTTCCTAAAGGCCAAGTTATCGAATGGTGTTACCAAGCGGTATGTACAGGAATTACAAGAGATTAAGATGAATTAACAAAAGTTCCTCTATGTTGCGTGGATAATGACATCCCAAAAATTGTGGGAGGTCAACCGGCGCACGGAAAAAGAAGAAGAAGGCGAAGCCAGCCATCCATACCGCCGAGGAAGCAACATCAAAAGAAGCAGGTCTTCATGGAGACCTAGAAGGTTTTGGTCAAAACAAAAAGCCCGGTTACAAAACGGGCAAAGACCAAAGACCTGGCGGGAGTAGAGCCTCTTCATCGAGGGTCTAATCAAGCAAGTATGCAATGAGAACACGGGAAGGAGAACTTTCAGCGCGCTCACACGAGCAAATGAAAGTTTTAAAGATGTAATTGCTGGACATGCGAGCAAGAGGGCATATCTCAATGGATTTCCCAGGACAATCAAAACGAGTAGTCGAGACGGTTCGAGGCCATACGAGTAAATCGAGGAAGTTCGCTGTCTATTATCAAAATCTTATACTTATACAGGTGTATCAATTTGAGGATATACCCTCGGATGAAAGCATCTATGAAGAAAAGATCTATTCGATGATGGAAGTGACTCATTTAATCAGTGAAGAAGAAATTCTTTGAGACAAATCAGAGAGGATATGTCGGGATTCCTCTCTCACACTACTGATTTCTCATAAAACTCTTATGAGAATCATGAAGGAAGATCCAAAGCTTCAAGTCTATGATGGATTTACAATTGGAGCTATGGAAAAACATTGGATAAAATGGGTTTAAGAAGCGAAAAACACCAAATTATCCACAGGGTAACAACGGAGAATTTGCTATTCCGATGGAGTTTACCACCGATCGAGATACGCTTGGTCCCTATTAAAGAAATCCAGGAGATCAAAAGCGAGTTAAAAGAGAAGTTGCAAATACACTCTCATAGATTCATATTGGAGCCATAAGAGTCATTATTAAAGCAACATTCAAAGAAGGGATAGATTCGCCACTCAATCGGCTATCTTTGACAAACGAATCTCAAACGTCAAGGATTCATGCCTTGGGCGGATTCTGAAACTTGTATCTTTGGGAAATTGTCATTTAATGTCTATCCTAGAATTGCATACAATCTAGGAGATCGAGATTTGATGAGAGTCCTAACCCTTCATCAAGATTTCAAAAGAGACGATTTGATGAAAGAAGGGAATAGACCCTACTCGATCACATACAAGATATCATATGCTCTCTCGAATACACATCATTGAAGTATTCTTGAGAAAGGAATTTATTGAAGTCCCAAGGATTTTCGAGGACTTTGCGAGTGGTTTTACCGAGAGATTATTGAGTCTCCAACTATCGAGGAGATTGATATAAAAATACAAGATCAACCAGTCTTCAACGAAAGCCAAGTCTTAGAGTTGAGCAAGAAGGATGTCTTTCCAATAAGACAGAATGACGCGAGTAGCGGCCGGTGGGAAGAAAGGAGACCAAGTAATGCGATTCAACGTATCCCGGATGTTTTCAAAACAAAGATGAGAGCCGAAATGTCCAAAAGGATGGTGAGAAGTTGAAGTAATATTCGACATCACTCAAAAGGATAATATTTTTCCTTGTGATATTCTATATTATATCCAACAACCAATAGTTGGGTATCAAGGAAGCACGAAGATAGGTGAAATTGAGCCGACTATCACAGGAGTTGCGGGGAAAAATCCCGAACAATTAATATTGGGAATTGAATTTCTTGAGTATCATAAACCTTGGGAAAGATTACAAGACGGAATGGAGTTCACAATGGCTAATAAAAGATATAGAATCAAATGACCACTAGTCCATTCTCTATATACATTTCTATTGGATTGTTATATCTTTGAATACAAAGCCGAGTATTTCACATCCTATTGATTCAAAGTCTTAGGAATATGTCAGCAAAAGCGGATGTTTTTCCTAAAGAAATTGGAGAAGATTTACCAGCTATGCGGGAAGAGATTTCTCTAAAAAGATTCTTATCCTTAATAAGGAATTAAACAAGCGAGTAAATCATGATCGGAGGCGCAAGCGTACCCCGTGGTACAAAGTAAAGACGCCACCAATCTATTTCCATGATACTGACGAGATGTTTTGCTAGAAAATAATTTCCTACAAACATTCAAGCGATTTACACAGGAAAATGAGACAAGAAACTTATTTTCACAAAATTATGTGATCATAAGATTATTGTCCAGAGACTGCGGGAAACATTTTACAGAAAAATGCCTATTAATTTTCGCAGCAAGCGTGGTGATGAAGCCAAACTCCGAAATTCAAAAATGGCGGATCGAAGGAAATTTGGTGAAGCTTTATTATCCTATAGACAATTCGGTTCTCGAAAGGATAAGAAGCTTTGGGATTATAACTTGTATTCATTCAGAGTGCAAGGAGAAGAACGAGTTACTCCAGAGGTTATTGCAGAATTAATGTTGAGCCTAATGGAGAGTCCGCAGAGTGACGTGACCCTAGAGGAACAAATATCACTCGAGGATATCAAGAAGAAGATCCAAAGGAATTACAATGAAGATCCTTTGGCATGGTGGGACAAGAACGAGCTTAAAACATCCTTAAAGGTTAAGCCAGGAAAGGAGTACGAGTTCGTGAGATTCAAACCAATCCTTATGAACCAGGAGGATCGTGAGAATATGCAGAAGATACTTAAGGAACATCTTGACCTTAAGTTAATTTCACTAGGAGTTTCTCTATACATCAATCAGGATTCCTAGTCGAAACCATGGAGAAATCAAAAGAGGAAAGCTAAGACTTATTATTAATTACAAAAGGATTAATAACATTTTGGAGTTCGACGGATACTATATCCCAAGTAGAGAACATCCGGTTAATTGCATCAAAGGTGCCAAGATCTTCTCAAAGTTCGATTGCAAGTCCGGATTCTACCAGACATTAAGATGGAGGAAGAAAGTAAGAAGTTTATCGCTTTCTACACCACAAAGGACACTATATTTGGAACGTGATGCCATGGGATTGGCTAACTCACCCCAAATATATCAAAGGAAGATGGATAATCTCTTCAAAGATTATTTCGAGTTTCATGTTCGTGTATATCGATGACATTCTCGATAGCATCAAAGAACATGAAGGAGCATCTCAAACATTTAGAAATATTTTGAGATGTTTGTCATAAAAGAAGGATTAGTGCTTTCGAAAAGAAGGCGTGTAATCGCAACAAACAGATTGAATTCCTCGGAATTGAGATCGATGAATCTAGAATTATTCTCTGAATCATATTGTAGAAAAGATACGAGGATTTCGGATACTGTTGAAAGATAAGAAACAACTTCAAAGTTTTCTTGGAGTTGTTAATTTTGTTGGGATGTTCATTAACAATCTAGCATATTACGGGGAAGGTATTTAGCCCATTGCTTAAGAAAGATGCGAGATTCAAATGGGAAGATGAACATCAAAAAGGAATTATGCAACTTAAATAAGTTTGTAAAAAGCTTCCAAAGCTTGCGATTCCCAGGGACGAGGATGAACTTGTTCTTTATACATATGCAGTGATGATTGGTGGGCGCAGTTCTTACTAAGGTCACACCAAATGAAGAAGTGCCATGCAGATATTGCGGTTTATTCACACCCGGTGAAGCAACCAAATGGCATATCAACGAGAAATAATTTCTGATCAATGAAAGGCTTTTAAAAATGGCCCATATTTTTTGGCTAAAAAGTTTACTTTAAAAATTGATAATTCAAGTGTCAAGGCGCTTTTTCGAAAAACAAAATTGAATCAAAACCACAAAAGGCTAGATTACTTAGATGGCAAGTTGAATGTCAATATTATGATTATGATATTGTCATTATAAAATCTCATGAAAATATTCTTTGATTTTTTGACACGAGATGGAAGGACGCATTGGCATTGACGAGGTCCTTAAATGAGTAAGACATCTCGGGGAAAATCTGGAGAGTCTAGAACGAGATTTTGGGGCGTTATGTCTTGTTGGGAAATTATTTTTAGATTTTGATGAATGCCATGTAAAGCTTAGAATGGAAAGTTGGCACCCCATTTTTGTTGTAAATTGCATTGTAATAGATAGGGTGGTCGAAGTTGAGTTAAGTCATCTATGCCTCGAACATGCAAGAAGACAATTGGAGACTAGAAGGAAGACTCACCGTGAGGCGGTGAGTGTGGCAAAGAAGAGAAGACAGAACTCGATGAAGGTGCAACCGAGATGGTGAGTAAAGTATCGATCAAGTCAACTCAAGACAACCAAGTCTCAAGTTGAAGTGATGAAGAGTCATCCATGATTGGAAGGTCGACTCAAAGTCACCTGGGGAAGTCAAGGAAATGCGGTCAAGTCGAGATAATCGAAAGAGATCCGTTTTAAGTCAAGAGAATTACTTAAACAAGTAATACTTCCATAACGCTTTCTTAAAGTGCTCGACCCAGAAGCGTGCAAAAGGAATAAACCAATGGGAAGCTCGCACTGTGTCGAACTACGAAAAGTCAAGAATCATTTATACTAGGAAATGTCAATTCCAAGGATCGCAACAAGACAAGCCAACGACCACAAGTGTCTTTTGTAAACTAGCCTATCTCTTCAACGGGCAAATTTTCAAAAGAACACTATAAAAAGGCCGAGGAATCTATTTGAGAGAATGTTGGTTACCTTGACTACCGAACCACGAACATTCAAGCTATCATTATCGTAACCTAAAATATTCTCAAGTCATTAAAGCTTAATCCTCAAGCCTACATTACGAAGGAAATCAATCCAACACTCATCTGTGAAGGAAAGACGACTTCAATCGGTTGAAGAGGAAACATTTGAAGAATTAAGGGGTCTACAATCCACGGAAGATTGTAGGAAGGTTCAAGGTCGAACCAGTCTCAAGTTTTGGAGGGCTTCGTGATCAAATCCAAGAAGCTTGAGCAAGTGGGTGTAGTAGCAAAGCAGCCGCCCTGTGAAGAAGTTGAGTCGCACGAGAAGCCAGGTGTGTGACCAAGGCATCTCATCGAGTCCCAAAGGATCAAGTCATTTGTGTGATCAAGATTTGCATCTCGGGACTGTTAACCACTTTGTATATTGATCAATACTTAGTGGATTCCTCCAGGAGTTGGAGAAGAGAGGAGTAGAAGAATTACCCCATCTTGAAACTCTATAAAAATCTATTGTGTCGTTTACATTTCAAAGACTTTAATTTTCGCACATTACTTTAATATCTTTGATAAATTTGCTATCCAATTGATAATCAACAAAGTGCTAAAACCAAGTATTAAAACAAACTTAAACCATATTCAAGGGTGTTAAGTCTTCCATCGAAAAACATATCACAATCAAGTTAAGTTTTAGTCCGAGCAATTTGAGTTATTCTATCAACGGCTCATCAAGTCGTTGAGTGGCTAACTCTTTGATTAACTAACTTAGTCCGTCCATCAAGGACTCGGCTATGAAGAATTAACTATGAACATTTTTAAAGGACTAAATCGAAAAGTTGGTAAGGTTTATTCAACCCCCTTTCTAAACCTTACACTCATACCCTTGGGACCTACAAGTGGTATCGGAGCGGTTGGTTCATTGAGCCTTCCGTGATTTTAGTTCTTGAACTAGATCTCCAAATTTTTCAAAGCTTGTTTTAGCAATTGATCTTTCAAAACTCTTTTATTCAAAGAAAGCTATTATCATGGAAGCAAATTTGACACGCATCCCTATGTTCACAATTGAAGAATTTGATGATTGGAAAATTCGTATGCAGCTCATCTATCAAAGATTACACGATGAAATGTGGATAGTCATAGAAGATGGGCCACTCCAAATCTTAAAAGTGAATACATTTGCGGTGAAGGAGAAGAGGGTGTTGCTCCCGGCACGGCTATGGTTGAAAACCAAGAGTTTGAATAGACAAATGATGATGAAAAAGATACAACTTGGACAACGTGGCCAAGGACATTCTTTACAAAACTACGGACAAAGCCATGTTCAACAAAGTTAAATCATGCAAAACGGCAAAAGAAATGGGATAAGCTAACTTTGATTTGTGAAGGCTCGAGCAAATCAAAGAAAATAAACTATCTGTTCTTTGTACAAAAATTTGAAAACTTTAAGATGCTTGCAGGAGAAACCTTGGATCAACAGGATGCTCGTTCACGAAATTACCAATGAGCTATCTCGCACTTGAAAAAGAATATACACGAGTAAGTAAATGTGTATGAAGATTCTAAGAAGTCTCCCAACCGAGTGGGATATGAAAGTCATGGCCATGAGACACTCCATGGACCTATCAAAGACATCCAACCATGAGCTATTCTCGATCTCAAAGCCTACGAATTTAAGTCGAGAAGAAAAGACCAAGAGGACACAGTTGTGCCCAAAACAACGCTTTAATAATTAAGGATGGTAAAAAGCCGAGGTCAAAGAAGTCATTGACCAAGAGGAAATCGCGATGGTTAAAAGGTTTAACAAGTTCTTCAATAAGAATTACAAAGGAAGCAAGGTGAATCCTCCGAAGACACTCAACTCCTCCAAGTCAAGGGAAGATAGACCACCCAAGAGAAGCGAGCATCAAAAAGTTGAATATCAAAGAGTGACAATCCAAGGATGGAAATAATCGATCAAAAGGTTGAAAATCTATTTGCTGAGCGCAGCAACCCGGTCACTATGCCATTGATTGCCCATATCTTGTAGTCAACAAATACAAGAATGAAGAGGAGGAAAGAAAAGTCTTGAGAGAGAAAGAAGAAAAAGAAAAGGCAATGCAATGTTGGCTAAAAGAGATCTTTGAGACAGTAAGTCAAAAGACACAAAGCAGACTCTCAGAGTAGTAGTGAAGCCGACTACTCAAGTGACTACGAAGAAGCCTGATCCGTCTAATGGCCAAAGAATAAAACCAACCCGACGACCAAGAAGATGAGGTACACTCTAACTCATCACACTCATTCTAGTGTGATGATTGTGACACACACACTTCATCACCCACTCGATCTTTATGATTCATTAGGCAAAATGATGAAAGACTTTGAACACATTAAATCCTCACACACACTACTAAATGAGGAAAAACAGCCTACTCAAGAGCCAAAACTCATGGTGACTAACAGTTCGAGTACTCTAAGTCACATAGCTGATGAGAATAAGAGTCTAAAAATTTGAAAATGCTAAGTTAATAGCAGAGATAGCTGCTATAGAAAAGAGGAAAATGACACTAAGGCATCTAAATCTTTGGATGATCTTATTATGAGTCAAAGAGAATGTGGAGATAAGACAGGCTTAGGATTTAATTCCTCTGTGCTATGTCAAACTCCAAAAGTGATTTTGGAAAAAGGATCTTCAAGTAATGAAGCATCTCAAAACTCAAAACTCCAAATTGTGGACACACTTTTATTCCAAAGCACAATCACAAGCAAAGCGGCCTTGGTTATAAGGAAAAGGAAAACGGCCGAGTTGAGTGTCTTGAGAGGACACTGAGAAGAAATCCGAGTTCCTCAAAGCAAACTCCAAACAGGAAATACTCAGTAAAGAAAAAACAGAGCTACCAAAAGCCCAGAAATTCTACAAAAGGAACACATATGATGGGAATGGTAGAAAGTACCCAAGCCAAGTGACTGGAATAATGTGAACTATCAAAGCAAAGACCTATGGAATACAAGCCTAAATGGCAAAGGCCAGAACTCAAGCAAAGGCCATTCCAAAGGCAAAAGAGTTATCATCAACACTCATATGCACCCAAGCACTACACTTAGAGATATCACAACTACCCAAACAAAGCAATTGCTAAAACACATACACAAGCATACTGACAAAAGAGTGATGTATGAACCTAGAACCCCAAGCAATTTGCTAAAATTAATTATGATTATGGCATCGATATATGGCAACCTCTTATCAAATCATTTGGCTATAGGTTGGTTGGATCATCTTACAATACTAACCCCTCGGGACCCCAGGACAAGTATGGGTACCTAAAACCTAATTTCCTTGATTGCGAGGTTCAAGGAGAATCGAGTGCCAAGGAACCTGGTACATGGATAATGACTGTTTCTAGACACATGACGGGAAACAATAAAAATCTGTCAAAATTCAAGGAGGTTAGAGGTGCAAAAGTCATATTTGGATGAAATGAAGCTCTAGGAGAAATAAGAGACATTGGATCCATCAAGAAAAATGGATTAGAAATTACAGATGTTGCATATGTAGAAGGCCTCAATTTCAACTTATTGATCATAAGTCAACTCGCGTGACAAAGGGCTATAATGTTGGATTGATATGGGAGTGTGCCAAATTGTAACACTAAATCTAATGAAGTAGTGTTGCAAGGATGTAGACAAAAAGAACATGTATGTGGTAGATTGGTCAACCGCAACACCAAACACTTGTCTCTAGCAAAAAAGAGCACTGAATCAAATTGGTTGTGGCACAAGAAGTTCGAGTCACCGAACTCCAAAACATTAACAAGCTTGCAAGGAGCAATCTTGTAGAAGGACTTCGGACTAAGATATCTGAAGGAGAGTGTATGTGATGCATGCGGATGGGAAATCAAATCAAATCATCATTCAAAGAAAAAGACATGTCCATCTTCAACAAGAATATTACACTGCTACATATGGACCTATTTGGTCTGTTGAACCAGCCTAGCATAAGTGGAAAGAAATACACTTGGTGGTAGTAGATGACTACTCAAGATACACATGGACAATTTTCATGTGTAAGAAGAAAGAAACTCTAAAAACTACCACAACTAATGAAGATAATTCAAAATGAGAAGAGTCAAACTATTATCAAAATAAGATCGTGAGGAAGGAACCGAGTTTGTCAATGGTATAATAACTCATTATTGTGTTGAAAATGATGTTGGTCGTGAATTATCTCAAAGCAAGGACTCCGCAACAAAATGGAGTTGCAAAAAGAAGGAACAAAACTCTCAAAGAAAAGAAAGCAAGGACCATGTTAGTTGTAAAGCGGGGTTACTAAATGATTTTGGGTGAAGCAATAAACACAACATGCTATACTCAAAATAGATGCATGATAAAATGGGCGGTGACAAAGACTCCTATGAAATTTGGACAGGAGAAAGCAAATGTTGCATATTTTAGAATATTTGGATGCAAATGCTTCATCCATAACAATGGCAAAGACAATTTAAAGGCTTTTGATGCTAAAGTCGATGAAGGTATCTTTTGGGATACTCATCCGAAAGCAAAGCCTCTGAGTGCTCAACAAGAGGACAATGGTTACGAGAAGAATCCATCCATGTGGTGTTTGATGAGCCCAATGTAAATGGAGAAGACATTGAAGAGTTAGGCTGATAAGTGAATCAACCAACCATGCGAAGAGACCCTATGTTGAAGCCAAGGTGGAATTATAAACCCGAAAAGAAGATGAGATAGGCCGAGTCTCAAAGACAGTGGAAAATCTGCGGCGAAGTGATGATGAGAGAGCCGATCAAAATAACACAAGTACCGCAAGACGATGAATCCGGCTAACCTACTCCAACCCGATGTAAGATGGCTAAGAGACCACCCACTTTGAGCTAATCATTGGAGATGTAAGAGAAGGTGTAAAAACTAGATCCGAGCTCAACAAGAAGCAATGTCCACTTGCTTCATTTCACAAATAGAGCCAAAAAATGTGTCACAAGTTTTGGATGACACACATCGATTCAAGCCATGAAAGAAGAAGTGAACCAGTTTGAAAGGAACAAAGTGTGGGAATTGGTTCAAAGACCTACCCATCAAAATGTTATTGGCACTAAATGTGTGTTCGAAATAAGATGAATGAGGAAGGTTACGTGATAAGAAACAAAGCAAGATTGGTAGCCAAAGGGTATTGCCAAGAAAAAGGGATAGATTTTGATGAAACATTTGCTCCTGTGGCAAGATTGGAAGCCATAAGGATGTTTCTTGCCTATGCTTACTCACAAGAACTTCTTTGTATATCAAATGAATGTGAAGAGTGCTTTTCTTAATGGTTTATTGGAAGAAGAAGTGTATGTTGAACAACCTCCAGGATTTGAGCGAGAAGACTCTTGGAGATAAAGTATACAAACTCAAGAAAGCTCTATATGGATTGAAACAGCACCAAGAGCATGGTATGACTCATTATCACAATTCCCGACTAAGAACGGATTTACAAAAGACAAAGTGAATAGAACACTCTTGAGAATTCGAGATGGGAAGAGTATATCGCTTATTCAAATATATGTGGATGCCATTATTTTTGGATCCACAAACAAAGAGTTGTGTGATAGATTCTCAAATCTCATGCAAAGCAAATTTGAAATGAGCATGATGGGAGAGCGACATTCTTCCTGGACTCCAAATGAAACAAAAGTGAAGGATGGAACCTTCATAAGTCAAACAAAATACACTAGAGATCTAATGAAGAAATTTGGTATGGAAGAAAAGTCTTCTATGAAAATATTTGAAAATACCAATGAATACATCATCAAAATGGATATGGATGCACATGGCAAGCTCCGTGGATCAAACAAGATCTGAGCAATTATTGGATCACCGCTTCATCTCACGGCAAAGGAGGCCATACATCACTTTTCTTTGTAGGTGTATGTGCAAGATTTCAATCTGCTCCAAAAGAAAGCCACATGACCGGACCAAGAGAATCTTGAGATATTTGAAAGGAAGTCAAGAAGTTGGCTTATGGTATCAAAGGAAGGTGGATTCAAGCTAATTGGTTATTCGTGCTCGATTATCTTTGGATGTAGAGTTGACAAGAAGAGTACCTCAGGCACATGTCAAATGCTTGGAAATAGGTTAATTTCTGGTTTAGCAAGAAGCAAAATTCAATATCCACCTCCACAGTGAAGCATAATACATAGTTGCAGGAGCATTTGTTGTGCCCAAGTCTTATGGATGAGACATAGGCGAGAGACTATGAGGTTGAAAAAAGGAAATTCCAATTATGTGTGATAACACAAGTGCAATTGCAATCACTCAAAATCTGTGTTGCACTCAAGAACAAAGCACATTGATGTCGATATCACTACATAAAAGATCATGTTGAAGAGAAGGACATCACCTTGGAATATATCTCAACCGATAAGCGGTTAGTGATATATTCACAAAACCATTATGTGAGTCAAGATTTGAAGAACTCAAGCATGAATTAGGGTTAATTGGTGAGTTGACACTCGGTAAGACTCAAAGAAAAGAGATGAAACACAAAAAGATGAAAAAAAGCGAGAACTCTTGAATCGCCTACGTGAATCAACCGTATCGGAGAATCAAGCGCATCGAGTTAGGCGACGGTTGAGTACTTATGTGCAAAGAGAGAAGAGTTAAATCGGCTAAGGAATGTTGAGTCATTTATGAGCAAAGTGACAAAAACGCAAATCCTTTTTACTAAGCGGGAATATTTTTAAGAGTGACGTCAAAGATAATTATGAGCGTGTACAAATGAGTCAAAAAGTCGCACACAAAGCTTATGATTGGATATAAATGTTGCCGCATTAAATACGAGAAATTAAATGTTAATCGGCGTGCAAAATCTGAGCCGTTGATCTTGATCAAATTTCAAAACCACCCGCACATCCTTTTATAACCCATACATATACCGTTTCATTCAACTTTCTCTCACTTTACCAAAACTGTTCATCTCTCTCTCAAAAACAAAGAAAGAAATTTTCTCTCAAAACCCTACGAATCCTCAAGTTCATTTTCAAAGTTTCATTCGGTAAAACATTGAGAAATGGCATCTACTCATGATTTCGTCAAGTTGGGAAAACAAATCCACACCGGGTCTCTTGTGGATTTCGACGGCATGATCAAGCAGGGTCCGACGACACCTCGTGAAGAAGATAGCGAGAGAATCCGGAAAAGTTTGGATTGAAATTGTTTTTGACGATGGAGTTTCGATGACCTACATGGAAGAGGTCGCACAATTCTACGCGTGAACACCGAAGTTCATGATGAGGGCATCAAGTCCTTTGTTCATGGGAAAGAGTTCACCATCACCGCCAAGAACCGGCGTAACATCGTTTATTTCTTTGGCGGAAGAGTGCGAGATTTATGAAGGCGATGTTAACCTGGCATTGCTTGGAAAAGTAGCCAAGCCCCGCGGCCGCGAAGGTTGTCTACACAGTGAAAAAGTCATTGAAGGAAGACTACCACAAGCTCGGATATTGTTGCCAAGTGCATTGATATCAAATTTGGAAGCTATAATCACCGCCTAAAACTAAGTTGATCGTGATGGTTGCGATCATAGAAGAAAAGAAGAATGAACCTGGGCTGAGTTTGTTTACGGCGAGACTGCCAAAATATGGGAATAAATCCTTCAAGGAGGATAAGACGTTTGGAGGATCCCAAAACGACACTGGTGATTGGCCGGATGATGGAAGTAAAGGGAGTCCTCTTTGACATGGAAAGGCATTCCATGTAAACAAAGAAGATGTTGCGGTCAAACCCTCCGGCGCCACGAAGAGAGCTTATGCCAAGAGAGTGACACAGTGAGTGAGGGAATCGGTGGTCCTGAAGAAGCAATTTTTCCTCCTCTCCCTGAGAAGAAGGTTGCCCTATGACTACAAAGAAGACTCGTTGTCCCCGCAACAAAGAAAAAGAAAACAAAAGAAGCCCCGCCCTGCAGTCAGTCCGCCCTACGGCCGCAGCGAAATGAGCGGAGAAGGAGCCTCAAATACCTTCTCCGGTTATCAAGAAAATAAGGATCGATAAGCCGAGACGGCGCTCCTCAAAAAAGAAAACAAAGCACGGCCCCGCCGCCCGGACTCGAAAAAACCATATCCGAGCTAGAAATCCCTCTCGGTAAGGACTAAAAAAGAATCTTCAAGCGTTCCGAGCTTGAGAAACCTACTGAGTTAGCCACTAAGTGAAACAAATACCGGAGACCGTTGGAGAAGTAGAGTCTCCAAAAATTGTAGATGAAACTTGACCAAGTCTCTTTGAGATCGATCGATGAGACAAATCGAAGACACGGTTGTAGTCCGAATTTGACGCAAAAAGCGGTGAGAAAGCAAACTCTCTGTTGGGACGGGGTTGTATCCCCTCCTACAGGGAGACGTTGCGAGGGTGTGGAGCACCAAAGTTTGCTACCTCCAATCCCCGAGAACGAGGGACAAGCAGGAGAAGATGACAAAGATGATGATGTGATGATCCTATCCCCACCATATCCGGACATCCAAAATCGTCATGCGAGAATGGAGGAAGTGGTGGAGTCGAGTCAATCCAGGAAGCGATTCCAAACCGAAATTCATTGAAGAAGAAGACGAATCTGTTGAACTTTCGGATTGACCAATGTGGTCCAAGATCGGATGAAGAAAATCGCATGAATATTTCGCAGATCTTCAAAGAAAGAAGGAGAAGCGAGAGCAGGAAGCTAAGGCTCGTGAAAAGGCCGATGATTTGTCCCTTTATCGAACCATCGATCATACACATCCTCACCTTGACATTCTCTTTGGGAGTGATGAGGATTTGGACCTTTGCCGCTGAGAAGAATTGGAGATGCAAAGCAAGCCATGCGGGAATCTAGGATCTTACATGAGCAACGGTTATTGGAAGGACCGGGAGTCCTCCACATCACAGTGGAGATTGATCCGATGGGAGTGGTGCAACATATCACTTGTTGTCGCTACCACCACTTCCCCACTCACTCGAGAAAAGAAGGTGTTAAGGAACTTGCGATGAAAGTGGGATTGTGGGGACCCCAAGGTCGATCCTACCCTAATGAAGGTGTCTTACCACCGCCCCAACGGCCGAATACTCAAAGGGAACAACGGGAGTCTATAGACGAGTGACCCCATTCCAAGTCACTCACCGGTGGTGTGCTTGAGGAGAAACTCCCTCCACTGCGGCAAGGTCGGAGGATGTTGCGGTGACTCCACAACGAATCTAGGAGGCGAAGTGGAGAAGGAAAACAAATAGAAATAAAGCAAGTTGTCATTAACGATGCTCAGGGCATTGAGACTGTCTCAACCGAGGTGCCAATCGCTTTTGCTTTGAAGGCCAATGACGCCGCTTTGGTGCGGTCGAGGCACATGAAGGAACCGCCCGGGAGTTAACACTGGCACTTTGAAAGTGCAATCCATGGAGTTGAGACTCAGTGGATGCCACCTTTGAAGACCCCAAGACAAGTGAGACCGTCGAAGGGGATTGCAAGGCCTCGCTAAAGAGAGTGCGGGGAGGTAATGGGCTACGGGAGGTTGAGACTTCCGAGGTAACCAAGCAAAAAGCGCGAGAACATCCCTCCTATCATCGATGAATCGGAAGGAGATAAGTGCCCTTCACGATTCCCAAGATAATCCGGATGTAACCTTTCCGGGATCGGAAGGTGACGATGAAGTCGAATCATCCCCATTGCCGATCCAAAAGACTCGGTGAGTATGTTCCCCAAGACGAGTAAGCCCGACCTTAAGGCTACTCGCCAAACCTTTAATTTTGATGATGAACCACCCATGGAAATCTCATCATCGTCCGATGACAAGTCAACTCATATAGAAAAAAAACCAGATCGAGATCGTAAGACAAATTGAGGCCGAGTAAATCGGGTCAACTCCACAATGCACAGGACCACGGTGAGACAGAGTCAATCGCGCAGCTCCCAGCCGCAGCAGGATCGACTCCACCGGGAACTTCACGAGCACAAGTTGTCATTGAGCGATTCCCATTGCCCGTGATGATCCGTTTGAAGAATCATTTCCATTCTCTCCGGGAAGTACCGACCTTCCCGAAGAATCGCCTAGAGATCAAGAACGCTTCCATAAACTCCGATCCTGTTATTCCAACAGACACCATCGTCCCAAGAGACTTTGACTTTGACGCCGCCAGCCGCCGATTGAGACAAGTGACGAGATGAGGTTCGAGAAGTTTTCAAGGCCATCTTTGCGAGAGATAGAGAAGATGGAGAGGCACCAGGCCTCACTTTGGGATGATCGGACAACCGAGACGCAAATCTTACTGCCGATGTGCGAGGAATAATTGTCGAGGATCCGGGAATGGTGGCAACAACAATGACAATGACAATGTGCATAGAACAAGCTCGATAGTTTAGAACATTGTTCAATAAATTGCTAGTGTGGCGGGTGAGAATGCGATATGAAGACAAGAATGCAAGAAAACATCGATCGGATGCATGAGTCTCACAAAAGCAGATCATTCGCTGCGTGAATTTCATAAGAAAGAGAGCGGGTAGAGAGAACATGGATAGGAAGTTCACCTCCTCATGGTTGAAATGAAGCCGTGGTGATTCTTGAATCAACGCCACCCGCTCGAATTCCGTGGCATACTACTCCTAACAGATTCGAAGCATAATTTAGCTATCACCGCTTAGACTTCATGATTGCTAGCTTGTTTCAGGGGTTCCTCTCTCCTTTGATGATGCCAAAAAGGGGAAGAGGAATACCTAAAAAGGCGTTGAAAGGATCTCGAAGGCGAGAAGAAGAAGGACGTTTGTGAAGGAGAAGACATCCGAAGAACTAAGAAGAGAGAAGAAGAAGGAAAAATCTGTTGAGGGGAAGGTTCGAAAGATATGACCTTGATGATCGCTAAAACCCACGGTGACTCGCCGCTCCAACATCCCGCAGTACCCATGGCATTTGAAAAAGATAAAGATAGTTGAAACAGAGGGATGAAGGAGGTGGAAGGAAAGATGGATGCCCGAGTTATGGATATTCAAACAACATGGAGGCATTCCAATGCACGGATACACCTATGCTATTTCGGACGTCGGAGGCCGAGCCAAGATCTGTTGATGAATTCAAGACGCTCGCATCCAGGGTTACTTCGCAAATATGTCCATGGCTCAAGCCTCGAGATTTGTATTGGGAAAAAGGTCTCAAGCTATGTGAAGAAGGCGACAGCAAAGACACCACTCGGCGATCGCTCTGCGGGTCACTCTACCGGGAAAAAGAAGGCCCCAATACAATACACGCCGTGGATGAAGATGAAGAAGCGTGGTGGAGGAAGAGGTTTGAGACTAGACCTCCGCCCAAAAACATTGAGTATATAGATCCAGGCAAGAAAGGAGGATCTATTGGGATCGATTCGACGAAGTAGTCAACCTGCAAGTGGCTAAGAACAATGATGAGTATGTAAATAGGATTGAAGAAGAAAATAAAAGACAAACTCGATTGTGGGAGGAAAGACAAGAAAGAAAAGGAAGAGATGAAAGCGCGAGAAAGGCTTATGAGAAAAAAGAAGAATTTGAAGAAGAAAAAGAAAAGAAAAAGGTCGAGAAGATGTGACAGAGAAGAAAGAGGAAAGAAGGAGGCAACAAAGGAGATGAAGTGTTGTTGTCCACCCTTCATGTATTTTACTATGTAAATGCATCTTTATGTAAGTCTTCGTACATCGAATAAAAGCGTATAATTTCTATACTTGCGTAGATATGGAATAGCATGGTTACGTTAAGTTCATTTTTAAGCTCGATACACTCAGAACAAATGACTATGTAAAGAACAAGAATGTTATGATCAATAAAAGATTGATTCTACGCATACATTCCGTGATTCTACATTATGCATGACGTATCTTTGTTGTTAATTATTGTATGAATGTTTTAAGTTTTGGCATCATCAAAAAGGGGAAATTGTTGGGAAATTATTTTTGATTTTGATGAATTCCATGTAAAACTTAGAATAGAAAGTTGGCACCCCATTTTGTTGTAAATTTCATTGTAATAGATAGGGCTAGTCGAGTGAGTTAAGTCACTATGCCGAACATGCAAGAGGACAAACCGGAGACTAGAAGGAAGACTCACTGTAAGGCGGTGAGTGTGGCAAAGAAGAGAAGACAGGAACTCGATCAAGGTGCGGTGAGTAAAGTATCGATCAAGTCAACTCAAGACAGCCAAGTCTCAAGTTGAAAGTGAAGAAGAGTCATCCATGATTGGAAGGCGACTCGAAGTCACCGGGAAGTCAAGGAAATGCGATCAAGTCGAGATAATCGAAAGAGATCCGTTGCACGTAAGTCAAGAGAATTACTTAAACAAGTAATACTTCCATACTACCTTTTCTTAAAGTGCTCAGTCGAGAAGCGTGCAAAAGGAATAAACCAATGGGAAGCTATGCACCTATGTCGAACTCAAAAAGTCAAGAATCATTCATACGAGGAAATGTCAATTCCAAGGACTACAACAAGACAAGCCAACGACCACAAGTGTCTTTTGAAAACTAGCCTATCTCTTCAACGGGCAAATTTTCAAAAGAACACTATAAAAGCGCCGAGGAATCTATTTGAGAGAATGTTGGTTACCTTGACTACCCGAACCACGAACATTCAAGCTATCATTATTTGTAACCTAAAATATTCTCAAGTCATTAAAGCTCAATCCAACACTCACCGTGAAGGAAATACGACTTCAATCGGTTGAAGAGAAAACATTTGAAGAATCGAGGGTCTACAATCCACGGAGGATTGTAGGAAGGTTCAAGGTCGAACCATTCTCAAGTTTTGGAGGGCTTCGTGATCAAATCCAAGGGCGGCTGCCCTATGAAGAAAAGGCGAGTCGACGAGAAGCCATTTGTGTGACCAAGGCATCTCTCGGACCGAGTTCCAAAGGATCAAGTCATTTGTGTGATCAAGACTTGTATCTCGGGGTATTAACCACTTTGTATATTGATCAATACTTAGTGGATTCCTCCAGGAGTTGGAGAAGAGAGGTAGTAGAAGAATTACCCCATCTTGAACGTCTATAAAAATCTATTGTGTCATTTACATTTCAAAGACTTTAATTTACCGCACATTACTTTAATATCTCACGATAAATTTGATATCCAACCGATAATCAACAAAGTGCTAAAACCAAGTATTAAATCAAACTTAAACCATATTCAAAGGTATTAAGTCTTCCTGAAAAACATATCACACGATCAAGTTAAGTTTTAGTCTAAACAATTTGAGTTATTCTATCAACAACTCGGATCAGTGCATTTGAGTGGCTAACTCACGATTAACTAACTTAGTTGTCCATCGAGGACTCGTTTGTGAAGTATTAACTCGAATATTTTAAAGGACTAAATCAAAAAGTTGGTAAGGTTTATTCAACCCCCTTGTAAACCTTACACTCACACCCTTGGGACCTACATGTCTCAATGAAAAAGTTGCGGGGCGACTTCAACAGTGACGTAAATCCATTTCTAGTTAAATACGAGCATGCCGGTTCGCTCGAGACAATTGTTCTTAGCGCTGCAATGGCCTCTCCTCCAAGCCGCATCTCCTACGATGCAAAAAGGGGTGAATAGAGAACGGGGCTCTAACCGGAGGTTATGGATTCAAGTACCATAATCACAAGTGTTACAGGTGATGCATCCCCGAGGTGTACAAAGCGTCAGAAGCGAATGTTGAACCTCCGGTGTCACAACCCAAGTCTTCAAGTCAACCCAAAGGCACCTCGAGGTAAAAGAGGGAGAGTTGGATCTTAGGCCACGACATGTGCAAATATAAGGTCCAAAATCGACGAGATTAAAAATTCTCCAATGCGGTATATCAAAGACAATGGGAGAAATTGGTTACAAAAAGAGGTATCAATCCGAAAAAACAATAGTTGATATCTCGGGCAAATATCCCGAATTTGGATGAAACCAGAAATCATCCAAATGAAGTACAAGAATGGTATACTTTTGGAGCTCTAGCTTCAATCTATCTTGTATCACCAGGATTCCCAAAAATTTCAAAATTACCGAAATGGATTGGGAAGCGATTTACGAGACTTGGGCCAATAGTCCACATTTGGCTAGAGGAGATATTTTGGAACTCGTATTTTATCGATCGACTCTAAACCAAAGAAAGAAAGGCTTTAATGAAGCTTTTCATTTCATCAAGCTAAGGAGACCAGGGTGGAAATGCTTTAAAATATATCAAGCAGCCTTCACCTAGGAAGAAGTATCGATGTTAGTAGGAGCAATTTACGAAGATGAAGCTTCACATCGCAAAGCATGGGGTCTTTGGGTTTGTCTAACGAGAAATAGACAAAGTCAAATATCCATTTAAGTTTTTCCAAAATTCAGCAAATGGATCTTTCTCTTCAATTCAATGAGGGGATCAACAACAGGATTCGCAGAGGAGCTTTTCGAGACAAAGAGAAGAATTCTGCGGGAGAACAAGATTCTGCAAGCATAGAAACTTACCGAAAAGTGTAACATGGCGCATGTGGGCCGTTGGATCGATCGGATCGTCGCAAGCATGCTCCGAATGAAGGAACCCGAGTTTGGAAAAGGTTTCGACCCAAACCCGACCGACAATACCATGCATTTGGAAAGGACAAGGGCCCAACTCATAAGACGCGTTATCCCCGGGGACCATGCAAACCAAATTTTTAAAAGATTTCGACAAAACCAAATGGGCCGAGTCACGCGGAAGAAAAAGAAAAGGTAGTCTGGTGAGGCAATAATACAGATATGCGTAAACAATGATGTCATAAATTTCAACAAGATTTGGAATCCGCATTTCAAGTCGGATTCACATCTATAAAGCTAAAGCGAGTTTGAAGGAAGTTGAGGGCCTCGAGCAGTTTCCTTAGTTTTCTTACAATAAAACTGAGTGAAAAATGTGTAATATTTGTTTGATAAATGGTTTTATCATGATTTTGATGATTTTGTTTCTATACCAAAACAATGTTTTTAAAAGGTTGTCCAAATACTCCTAAATGATTTAAAATGGTTTTAATATTTTAGGAGTATTTCCTCAAGTTTATTTTCGACCATATTGGACAACACCTTTAAGGATTTTATGTCAATGGGTTTTTACATTGAAACTATGTTTCTAAATGTTGTCCTAATACTCCCGATCGGTCTAAAATGTTTTCACTATTTTTCGGAGTATTTCTTGAAGTTTATTTTCGATATAAAATTGGACAACACTTTGGTTTTGAGGTCAACCTGTCGCCGTATAGGCAACCCGCACTGAAAGTTGAGGAAACAAAAACTTCATGTTTGCGAGAAAATGGTCGCGGCAACCGGTCGCCTATAGGGCAATCGGTCCGTCGACGTCGTCGACCCGCTGGGCGGCCGGTACACTGGGAGCAAAAATTGAAAGCGAACGTTTTCTTTCTTCCAAACCCATGAGGGGACCGGTTGAGGCATAGGTCGACCGGTCGAGGCAGACGTCGGCCGCCGCCTGTGTAAATGTTGATATGATTATTTCAAACTCTATTTAACGTGCGACCGTGCCGCTCTTAAGTTTGACAAAGAAAAATGTAAATTGTGCGACAAACATCTTTTCCTTAATTTGTGGGATTGATTTCCTAAATGACTCTTTTCTTCAATTGTCTTGCAATTTTTCTGATTCATGTCCCCAAGAGGAGCCTATCATGTACAAGACATCTTCTATAAATAGAGGAAGAATTGAAGCAACACAATAAGAGAGAAAACTACAACACAACAAGATACACTCAAGAATACACTTGTTCTTACATTTGTCTTATTTCTTGTTGTAATTTGCCTAGCTATTCACTTTCACATTCTTGAGGTCTAGGCTATTCTTGATTACACTTGCACTCAATTGTATTATTCATTATCGAGTTATAATCTTGAATTTGTGGTCGTCATTCAAACACAAGATATCCTTGTGAGTGTTCTTGTGGTAAGAACACACTTGGGTGAACTAGGTGTTAGGTGTAAAGAGATTGTGGTAATCTTCTTGTTGAGGTGTTGAAGAGTGTGGTGCTCTTCAATGGTGAAGATTGTGGTAATCTTCACAAGGTGCCGTTTGGAGATTGTGGTAATCTTCAAGTGAGATTGTGGTAATCTCAAAGGTGGTGTTGAAGAAGAGTGTGGTGCTCTTCAAGGTGTTGGTGTAAGATTTTGTTGTAATAATTTTGGTAATTATTAATAAAATCTTTTTCTCTTTCGAAATCCATCCCGGATATCTTTGGGGTGGTAGAGGATTAGGCCCTAGGTGGGTTGAACCTCTTTAAATCGTCGTGTGTTGTTTACATTCCGCACCTTTGTTATTATCTTTGAGCATTCGGTTGGAAAAAGAGGCGAAATCGAAAAGATGGAGATAATCTATTCACCCCCTCAGATTATCGTAGCGCTTGGACTTACAATATTTTGAGTGTTTTAGTTTTAAGTTTTATGTATTTACAGTGAAAGCCTCATCTATGAGAGGCTAAACCAAAAAGATTCTCCTCCCAAAGGAGATTACTAATGTAATAAATATTTCAATAAGTTCTTAATAAAAAGGAGCTTTTGCTTCAACATGTCTTCATAATGTTCCATTAATTCATCCCGTTTAAGAATTGCTTATACGCTGGAGTAGAAGCGAACCAATGATGTGTTGAGCGATTCTTTGAATGAGTCGGATAACTTACGATCATCTTCGCTAAGGGTGAGGTTGAGCAGTGAAGAGTCTGTTTGTCAAAAGATCCTGGGGCGATAATTTTTGGTGGTGTGTTGCGAGCCACTTAACCGGTGATGTTTGGCCAAAGAAGGTATGAATTTTAAGGGATTTATTAATTTACGGAAGCATGTTGGGCTTTCGATATGGTCGTGATGGACTATATCTATTTTATCAAAACCTTAGTCGAAATCGAATTTATTTAGAATTATGAAGTATTCTGAAGTATGTCCTATTGAGTTTATAGTGGAAATCGACATGATCCACTTAAAATCTCGAATAGAGACTGGATCTAAGTAGGTGCAACAATGCCACGAACAAAATAGGTATCGAGAAAATGTAAATTTTCATAATCTATAAAATTGGGATTTATTGAAAAATAGCTATAGTATGATAGGATTGAAATTGCTAATTCTCGAAAGTTATAGGACTATATTTGCTACCTTTGGAAAAAAAGGACCAAAATTGTTATTTGGCCATAAGGGCAAGATTGTCCAGGACATAAATTGTCACTTAAACAAATTATTATGCTCTTTTGCCACCATACAAAAGTTAGATAGACAGATTTTGCAATTTAGCCGTCTTTCAAGTATCATACATATTTAAAAGGAAAAAGGAAACAAGTAAAAAGAACCATTTTAGTTAGGTCCAATGTTGTCCTAGTGGTGCTGGGCAAATTGCACCAAATAATATATAACTGCCTTTTAGATAAGTTCAAGTACATTGAGGTTTATTCTCTAAGAAAACATAGAATAAGTATCCAATACCTTGAAAAAAAGTTTAGAGAAGATAATTTTTACTATCGCACAATGAGAGATGACACAGATTTATCTAACTTTTATTTTTTTGGGCTACCAAAAGAATATTTGAATTTGAGTGTCAGAGTATCTTGATTCCATTTATGATGCACAAAGGATCACCCGAAAGTGACTGTTTTCAAGAATCATTTGAATATATCGTTAATTAAGTCAACTAATTCTAAAAAAAAAATTAATTCGCTTATGAGATTACGTGGAACCACATATGGACAAGCACAATTGAAATTCTCTATTACCTTATCCTAGCTGAAAGTACAACTTTTATTAAGAAAGTTATCAATATTGTAGAGAATTTATGCTTATGGCATCTTCAATGGGAAGTCCAGTCTGTTTAATTTTATTTATTTCCCGTTCCATACAGATTGATTCTGATATGTGGTTTACCACCACTTAATATATGTATATTTTGGTCACATTTGTGTATATATATAGTTAGTTTGATATTTAATATTATGTTGATATTTATTGTTTTTCGTTGTTTGAGTTGATATTGTTGGAAATTTTGGTTTTGATAAAGAGGGTATCGACCCGACTTTGACCAATTTTTCGGTGGCTAAATATTTAATTCTGTAGGAATTAAATTATATATTATTAATCTACGTCCGAGTAGATGTTCGCGATATTTTTATTTCTCAAAACCGAATTTCGGTGAGTAAGAAATTAATACACGAAGGTAACCACATAAATGGGCATTATGTAAAGATTATTTTAAAGGGAGATGAAAGGCTTATGCCTTATCCCACATTGAATATAAATCATAGTTTATCCTAGTTTATTTACTAGAAGGTGTTATTTGTTGTATAAACTATAACACAAGTGGATGATCACAAGTGGGCCCACGCAGCGCGCGGCTTGCTGGCTGGCTTCGGGCCTGGGGCCTGGGGCTGGGCCGGGCTTGGGCGGGCGGCCCGACCCTTTTGGGCCCGAGGTCTGGTCCACTAAAGTTTTGCCACTCGAAAATGGGCTTGGCCTGAGTATTTGATGAACTTTCGAGCCCAATGAATCCGGACATTGTAGGTGTCCCAAATTCGTGTATTTGTTGGAATGCCCACTACCCAGTTTTTCTCTGCAGGTGGAATGGTTGGCTATTTATTTATATGTTTGTGCATTGCGGTTTGACACACGAAATTCATACTCCATCAAAAAGCATACAATCATTTTCTCGCATTCTGCACTTTAAGTCCAAAGAACCGGTCTTCAACGCATTTCTAGTTGAAGGTGCTTACGTGTTAGTGGTGCTACTACCAGAAGTAAGGCGTAAGTCGTTTCATCTTTGGAAGCAATACGTCAAACCGTGAGCACTAGCGGGACATAATTGCTTTGCGGAAAAGAGATTCGTCTCGACTCGGCTTCACGAAAGTTCTATCTTTTGTAATAGCTAGTTCGGTTTCTTGTAATCTTACATTTTTCGTAATTTGCCATTTGAAGGATTCCCGATTCTCAGTAACATAAAATTCAACAATCGCAAAGCAATTATCGAACTTCACGATGGCAAGCTCAAGCGAACCCCAATCATCCCTCCCCTTGGCCGAGAAACCCGAAAAATTTATGGGTTTCGACTTCAAGAGGTGCGGACAAAAAATGTTGTTTTACCCGACTACTCGACGAGTCTGGCGAAATATTTGACCGAGGACGCTCCCGTTGTTCTTTGAAAATGAAACGAATCTTTGAAAACGCGCTGCGTTTGATGCATGGGGCAGGGGTGATTTCTTGTGCAACTATGTCCTAAACGGACTTAGTGATGCACTTTACGATGTGTATTGTCTTTGTGAAATCCTCCAAAGAATTGTGGGATTCTTTGGAGAAGAAATACAAAACCGAGGATCTTTGGCACAAAGAAATTTGTTGTCGGTAAGTTCTTGGATTTTGTGATGGTTGATTCTAAAACCGTGATGGAACAAGTTGAAGTTCCGATTAATCCTACATGAAATCTCTGCCGAGGGAATGGCTTTGGGAAGCATTCAAGTGGCCGCCTTGATTGAGAAATTGCCCCAAGTTGGAGGATTTCAAGAATTATCTCAAACATAAGCGAAAGGAGATGGGGAGAGAGGATCGATTGTCAAACTCGGAATTGAGGAAGACAATAGGAGGATTGACTCTAAGTCCAAGCTTGTCCCTATGGAGTCAAAAGCCAACTTGATGGAGCACGGCTCGTCAAGTAACTCGAAGAAAAGACCTAACGATAAAGGCAAGAAACCGGCAAATTTGGAAAATTCTAGGGAGCTTGCTACAAGCAATGTGGCAAACCGAACCATATGGCAAAAGGATCGCCATCACCAAAGAAAAAAAAACCAAACCGCATGATCCAATGCCAATGTGGTTGAAGAAAGGGAGTGACGAAGTTGACATGTCGGCGGTGGTGTTTGAAGCTAATTTGGTGGATAAACTTGAAAGAATGGTTTGTGGATCTGGGGTGCCACTTGCCATATGCGCTCCGATAAGGATGCATTCTCTTCTTACATCCCATCGATCGGAAGGAAGCTCCATATGGGGAATCACGCCTCTTACGATGTTCTTTGGCGTTGGAACGGTGGTGCTAAAGCCGACTTCGGGAAAGGAGTTGAAGGCAAGGAAGGATGTCTTTGCATGTCCCGGACATCCGCAAAAATCTGGTTTCGGGTTATTCTTTGGTCAACCATGGGTTTAGACTAGTTTTTGAGTCGAAAAATTTGTACTTAGCAAATTTGGACGATTCTTGGTAGGGGTTATCTAGACAAAGGACTATTTCAAAATGAATGTAAATGTCGCCCGTTTTTGCGAGAATATGAATAAGAATGAATCTTCTTCATTTATATTATTGAGTGCTCTAATTTATGGCATATTAGATTAGGACATGTAAATCGAATGTTATAAAAAGATTGGTAAATTTAGAATTGATTAATTTACAAGAAGTAAACTCACAAAGAAAATGTGAAGTTTGTGTTGAAGCTAAAATGGCTAAATTACCGTTTCATTCGGTTGAAAGGAGCACTTCACCTTTAGAGTTGATACTGTGTTTGATGTGTGTGATCTATAATTCGTGCAAACTAAAGGTGGTAAAAGATATTTCATCACATTTATTGATGATTGCACAAGATTTTGCTACTTATACTTGTTAAGCAAAGATGAAGCATTAGAGGCTTTTAAGAATTATAAAAATGAAGTTGAAAATCAACTTGGCAAAGGATTAAAATAATTCGGAGTGATAGAGGTGGCGAATATGTTGCACCATTTGAAGAACTATGTACCCATCGGGCATAATTCATCAAACAACGGCACCATATTCACTACGCTTCAATCTAGCGGTGTTCTTTGACGCAAAAACCGGACTCTAAAAGAGATGATGAATGCCATGTTGATAAGTTAGGATTACCCGGAATATGTGGGGGAAGTCATTTTTAATGACCAACCACATATTGAATAAAATACCACTTAAAGGAAAGAAAAAAACACCTTACGAATTGTGGAAAAATCGTAAGTTTCTCTTATAAATACCTTAAAGTGTGGGGGTGTTTGGCTAAGGTAGCAATACACGAACCAAAACAAGTTAAAATTGGACCAAAGACAGTTGATTGTGTCTTTGTGGGATATGCATACCAAAGTAGTGCATATAGGTTTATGATACATAAGTCGGAAAATCCGGAAATGATGAAGGTACCATAATCGAATCAAGGAATGTTGTATTCTTTGAGGATGTCTACCCTTGTAGAGAAAAATTAGAAGTGAGTACTAATAAAAGAACTCAAAAGCGCAAGTGGTTCAACACCAATTAGTGAAGAATCGAGACGCAGTAAAAGGTCTAAGACGGCTAAGTCTTTTGGGCGATTACATAACATTTATGTTAGATGGTGAGCCAAACTTCGATTAAAGAGGCTCTAACAAAGGATCCGGATGCTCCGCTCTGCGGCAAAAAGCTATCAATAGTGAAATCGAGTCCATTTCGCGAGAACCATACTTGGGAGTTGGTTGATCTCCTGTTTGGTCGTAAACCTTTAGGATGTAAATGGATCCTAAAGAAGAAGTATAAAGCGAGATGGAACTATTGATAAGTATAAAGCACGGCTTGTAGCCAAAGGCTTTAAACAAAAAAAAAGGATATGACTTCTTTGACACCTATTCTCGAAGAATGAGGATTGCGTCTATTCGGGTGCTTCTTGCGATTCGCTTTGCACAATCTAGAGATTCATCGAGATGGACGCGTCAAGACGGCGTTTCGAATGGAGAGATAGATCTTTGAAATATACATGGAACAACTGAAGGGTTTGTTGCACCGGATCAAGAAAAGAAGGTGTGCAAGTTAATAAGATCCTTGTACGGTGAAACAAGCTCCAAAACAATGGCATCTTAAGTTTGACAAAACGATGTTGTCAAATGGATTCAAAATCAACGAGTGTGATAAATGTGCATATGTCAAAGGGACATCGAAGCATTTGTCATAGTTTGTCTATACGTGAGCGATTTCTTAATCATGGGCGTGAGTCATGATACTATCATGGAGACTAAAAAGAATGTTAAAAAGGAACTTTGACATGAAGGATATGGGGATTTCTTGATGTAATCCTTGGGATAAAAATCGTGAGAACTCTAATGGAATTATCTTGTCACAATCCCACTATGTGGAGAAAGTGCTCAAGAAATTCAATCTGCTTTTTGATTCACATCGTCAAAGACGCCCATTGATTTAAGTATAAATCGGTTGCTAATAAAAGCGTAAACGATGGCTCGAGATGGAATACTCACGTATAATAGGCGATCGATGTACATCACAAATTGTGCATGTCCGGACTTGGCCTACCTTGTAAATATGTTGAGTAGGTTCACGAGCAATCCAAGCCATGAGCATTGGAAAGCGTTAACCAGGGTGTTAAAATACTTGAAGTATACCTTGGATTATGGGCTATACTACTCAAGATATCCATTGTACTTGAAGGATATAGTGATGCTAGTTGGATTTGATTCGAAAGATTCTTATTCAACTAGTGGATACATATTCACCATTGGAGGTGGTGCGGTATCGTGGAAGTCCACGAAGCAAACGTGTATAGCTCGGTCCACCATGGAATACGAGTTTATAGCTTTGGATAAAGCTGGTGAAGAAGCAGTGGCTTGAAATTTTCTAGAAGATATTCCATGTTGGAGGAAACATGTGCTCCGTGATGATTCTTTGTGATAGCCAAGCGGCTATAGGAAGGGCACAGAGCAATATGTATAGCAGTAAGTCTAGACATATTCGTCGGAGACACAAATACCGTTAGACAATTGATCTCAAATGGTGTGATGTCAATTGACTACGTAAAGTCAAAAATTTGCGAGATCCTTTGACAAAAGGATGAATCGAGATCAATTGGGTAAATTGCTAGAGGAATGGGCTTGAAGTCCACAAAATAAAAATAACTATCATAGTGGTAACCCAACCATGTTGATTGGAGATCCCAAGAACTCGGTTCAATGGGAAAACTAAACTATGAAGGTTATGTTGTAACACTTGCAAACAATGTTATAACCCATCCCTAGAAAGCAAAACCAAGTGTTGAAACACACCGCAAATTTGTGGTGAGGCTAAGTCATTTGACTTTTAATGATTCCTACACCTCGTTGAGGTTGAGTATGGCGGGATACTCGGACAGGAGATCACCTATATAAGTGAGAAGTGCGGCCGCTTCAAAGCAACACTTATGAATCAAAGTGGTGTCCATGGCGAAACGGACACAAAACGTGAAACGAGAAGGTGTTGAGACCTTATTGTGTTAATCTTTTGTTGACTAGGTATACACCGTGGAGGAATAGTTCAAGGCATTGCGTCCACTAAGCCGCCCAGATGTACCCGATGGTATTGACTACGGAAGGTTCAAAGCCATAAGCTACCTTTCCGAATGCAATATTGTCTCTTGAGGATTGGTTTGTGTGTCTCCGCATTCATGCATACATTAATTTCCACTCATGTGGGGATTGTTGGAAATTTTGGTTTTGATAAAAGGGTATCGACCCGACTTTGACCAATTTTTCGGTGGCTAAATATTTAATTCTGTAGGAATTAAATTATATATTATTAATCTACGTTCGAGTAGATGTTCGCGAGTATTTTTATTTCTCAAAACCGAATTTCGGTGAGTGAGAAATTAATACACAAAGGTAGCCACATAAATGGGCATTATGTAAAAGATTATTTTAAAGGGAGATGAAAGGCTTATGCCTTATCCCACATGGAATATAAATCATAGTTTATCCTAGTTTATTTACTAGAAGGTGTTATTTGTTGTATAAACTATAAACAAGTGGATGATCACAAGTGGGCCACACGCGCGCGCCGCCCGCGGCTCGGCCAGGGCTGGGCTGGGGCCCGGGCTTGGGTCGGGCGGCCCGACTTTTGGGCCGGTCCGAGGTCCACTAAAGTTTTGCCACTCGAAAATGGGCTTGGCCCGATTCGAGTGATGGCTGATGGACTTTTGGAGCCCAATGAATCCGGACATTGTAGGTGTCCAAATTGCGTGATTTGTTGGAGTTGTAACTCCTGCAGGTGGTGATCATCTGAAGTTAGCCCACTACCCGATTGTTATGCAAGTGGGGTGTAACACCTGGTTGTTACAAATGATTAATGCCCACTACCCAGCTTTTTTCTCCTGCAGGTGGAATGGTTGGCTATTTATACATGTTTGTGCATTGCGGTTTGACACACGTAATTCATACTCCATCAAAAAGCATACAATCATTTTCGCATTTCGCACTAAGTCCAAGAACGATCTTCAACGCATTTCTAGTTCGAAGGTGCTTACGTGTTAGTGGTGCTACTAAAGCAAGTAAGACGTAAGCGTTTCATCTTTGGAAGCAATACGTCAAACCGTGAGCACTATTTGGGACGTAATTGCTTTGCGGAAAGAGATTCGCGTCTCGACTCGGCTCGAAAGTTCTATCTTTTGTAATAGCTAGTTCGGTTTCTTGTAATCTTACATTTTTACGTAATTTGCCATTTGAAGGATTCCGATCAGAACATAAAATTCAACAGATATCGTTGGTTGAATAAATGTATTGTAGTATTGATATTTTTTGGTAAATATTGATATTGTTGTTGGGTGAATATACATGTTTTAAAACCCGGGCGTAGCAGGCGAATGGTAACCTCTAGCCCAAAATCTTTTCCCCCAAGTTCAACTATTTTTTACCCTTAAAAATATATATATAATTTTTTTCATTTTTTTTTCCATAGAAAAAAACAGGACAAATTTTTGGAGTGCGCGGGGGTCGGGGTGGACCCCCTTGTCTACGCCCTATTTAAAACGGGATTATAAATTAAAAACAAAAAGAAAATATTGTCGCCGATAGTGTTTACAACAAAAGTTTTTTTTTTTGCAATGACAAATGTCGTCACAAATCGCAAAGTGTTAGTCGCAACACGTTGTCGGAAATAAAGTCACCAAGTTGACAAAAATTTCGGACATTCATGTTGTCTCTAATACATTTGTGATTATGGTGTCGTCGCAAATAATACTTTTGTGACAAGACATTCACAACAATATTTTGCAACTTCTTGTCGTTGCAAAATTTCTATGACGTTTCATCCGATATTAAATATCATCTTATACACAAGCATTCAGGGTGCATTTGAACAAGTATAGTAAATAGGTCAATATCTTATACAAAAGGGTCAATCCTATTTAAAAATTACCTAAGAATGAACGGGTTTATTAGTTGGCGTTGGGATTGAATTGAAACAAACCAATGGATTTGTGATTGCAAGTACAAATACAATTATACAATGTCGTAAGAGTATTCGTTCATGCATCGATCTGCAAAAATAATACTAATCTGTTTGTGCAATTGCTCCAAACTCATAACTTCTTTTTCCAAACTTTATTCAAAACCAAGTGGAATATTTCATGGACATGTGGAGTGTAGCAATGCCACTTCTTCAGAGAAATATTATATTAATATATGCACCTGAATGGTTGTCCCCCAAGCAGCCTTCTTCATTACCCAACTGTTTTTGTTCCTAGCTATCAGATATTAATTTTTTTTTTTTGATAACTTAGAACTGCGCTTTACTTTACTACGCCGGGACAACCAGCCGGCTTCTTCATTCTTTGCCAAGGTAAACCGCTGGATGTGCACGCGATGGCCGTTGTTTCGACGGGGTCGGGACGCACCGAGATCCTCCAGGTAAAGAGAGAACAATTATGTTCAACCCCCAATCTACTAATAACGATCTCTCCCGAATTGAACCCACACGGATGCTTATTCAAGATGAGTTCCCACCAAATCTTCACCAATTCGCGTATATGTCCCGATGAGCAATTTGATGGAGTAGGGATATGAACCCTCGACCCCACCCCACAAACAATTTGATGGGCGGGGATTTGAACCCCCGACCTCCATCCCACAATCTTTGTGGTGGCGCGCTAAGCCACCTGGTTATCAGATATTAAATTTTGTATGTATGTGGTCTAGTTTAGGTCCAAATACAGAATTTCTTTGTAGTATCAAATGTGTTGAATTAATATTCCATCCAACAATTTCAAGGGGAATATGGCTGCTTGGACCATTTCGATGACCTCCCAAAATTTACCCATTTTGCCAGGTACAAAGTTTATTTCAAATCCCATATATTTGATGTAAAAACATTTAAAACAACCACGAAGCTAATTACTTTGTGTTACGTTTTAAGCAAGGTTGCAGAAATCGCTAGGCGCCGGTCGGCGAGTAGAAGCGCCTAGAAAAGCCCAAGTTTTTCTTATTTTTTTATTTTTTTGTATTTTGGCGATTTTTCCGATTTTTGGCGATTTATTCCGACTAGACCGCCTAGACCGATTTTTTCCCAATTTTTTCCGATTTTTTGCCGCCTAGGCCAATTTTTGCCCCAAGCGATTTTTGGCGATTTTGGGAAAATCGGGTCGGCCTAGGGCGCCTAGCGCCAGGCGGCCGCCAGGCCGATTTTTACAACATTGGTTTTAGAGATTACGGGTACTCATCGAATTACTTTAGGGAAACATGATGCATGTCTCTAACAAATCAAGATATACGATTTTTAATAATTTGGGAGTACTGATCGGAGGGGAGAGAATAAATTTCAAAGAAATTGAAAAATATACGATTTGTTAAATCTTTTATCTTCCTCAATGAAATAGATCAACTATAAGTTGGCGTCAGAAAAAAAAAATTCATTTTTCGTACTACTACAAAAAAGGTCAAAGACGACTAAAATATTTGGGACAACAAAAGTCGTCTCTAATAATCACATAAACATTTCATCACGTGATGCGGTCGGACTAACCCCCATCCAATGGCGGAGGAATGGGGGGCCAACCTGGGCCCCGGCCCTCCCATTTTTTAAAAAAATATTTTTACACTATAAAATTTAAATAAAAAAATTATTTTAAGTATATTTTATATGATTTTCTTATTCGACCCACTCTACTTTCGCGTAGACGCCCATCCCGAAAAATTTCTTAGCTCCGCCCTTGCCCCAACCCCTCCCCCAAAAAAAACAATATGGTCGACGCTAAAAACTTAGCGGCGACACCAAAAAAGTGTCCGCTATTGTCGCAAATACTGTAATTGCGACTTTATTTGTTGAACATGTTTAATATCTTAAACAAAATTCAAGAAAATGCCCTGACTAGCAAAGTAAAAACTAACCTAATCACAACTAATCAGAGTTTGCTTTTAATTTAGTACTTTTCAATGTAAGTTAAAGAAGATGCCATTCTTTTAATTTACTGCTTTTGATAAATTCACACAAGTTTAGGGAGTGGAATCTCATACCAAATATAAACATAATTAATAAAGGCAATATATGGGGAGAAATATTCTACATAATGGAGTGAAAAACCCATAGCATATTCTTCAACTACACCTTGCATCTCTTTCCATTTATAGTGTTATCCAAAGTAAATCAATCTGATTACCTTTTTTTCTTCCTCAAGTTTTAGACTTTAGTGGGTTTTTACTTGGCATGGAATCGTTACATATGCATGATTCTAAAACAATAAAGTATGGAGGATTTGATTTGTTGATCTCGATTGATCACTACATTTAATTTAAAACTATTCAGCGAGTTGTTTTCACCACTTATTTGCTAATACCTTAATCCAATAGTTTTCCCAAAACGATAGGATAATTGAAAACTCAAACGAAAATACAGTACACTCAAGTCTACTAACTTAAGATCCTTTTCGTTTCTAGAAAAACCAAAGGGAATACGAGACCACCACACCCTAAAGGTTGGACTCGAGAGGGCAAACAAAGTCCCAAAAATAAGATTAATAAAATACAAGAATCGGGTGACAAATGTGACCCAGAAACGTGAGTGCTGGAACAAAGAGATCCACTGCTATTTTTCTT
This sequence comes from Rehmannia glutinosa, assembly GCA_016081115.2. NCBI lineage: Eukaryota > Viridiplantae > Streptophyta > Magnoliopsida > Lamiales > Orobanchaceae > Rehmannia > Rehmannia glutinosa. The sequence continues at coordinate 568,884 of JABTTQ020001086.1, forward strand.
TTCATTTGAGGAATATTATCCAACTTCCTCTACGTGATTCAGACCTATATACCAGCAAGGTCGACCCATAGGTGCAACAATCTTTCCAATAAACTAGCTTGACCCAACTATGCAACTAAACTTAGTATTACTACAGTATACATGTCTCAATAGTCAATCGTAATCAAACAATTAAAGGATGATAACAAATATTACCCCTGACGTTTAGCTTAATCAATTACAAAGATTCCAGTTATCTTTCAAATTACATATACCTCCCTATAGTGTTACAATTGTCCCCTTGTTGAAGGTGCAATTAATAAAAAAGAAACAAATATCAATTGGGTATTTATAATTTTTAAAAAAAACTTTTTCTTCGTAATTAGGCTAAACCTCATGGATAATTTTGATAATTATTCCAATAGTTAATAACCTCAATCACTGTTAAACAAGCAAGCGACGTTCTTGCTTTTCTCTCACTTACAAATTAATGCGGCTCCCTTCTGTTTTAATTGCTTATGGAGAGTAAAATTAATATTGGTTTGACAATAACAATATCTTGAACACTTGATTCACGAGCGATAAGTTCTCATCAGGTCGGGTACAAAAATTACTAAAAGAAACCCTTTAAAATATGTCACTGCCAAACTTCTAAAATGTGGCCTTCACTATAACAATTACATGACGTGAAATGAAATATGGATGTGAATCATATTTAAATATTGATGCTGCCATTGATATATGATCACAGAATAAGGTAAACAGCAGTGTAATTCAAATTTAAAATAACAAACGGAGTAGTACACATATATAGGATCGTCCAAAAACTGTAGGTTTCGACTTTTGAAGGGATTAGGTCAAGTAATTGGAATATCATTGAGGTATGACCTAACTATGAAAGGCCTAAAAAATTTATATTGATTGACAACCGATTTTCACCTAGCTCTCTCCTCTCCGAAGATATATACTAAAGAAAAGTAATAGGAGGGGCCGAGGGGTTGAGTATGCTAAATCTACTAATTGGGCCCAATCATTCTCGATGACCAAGATTTGTAAAACATTGTTGATTCACACACCGCCATGTTAAAAGTAAAATACCCACTATTTTTACGGATAATGAGATGCTACACATGTAGTTGGCGGCAAAATTGTTTTTTTGGTCCGTTAAGTTGGCTCGATTTTGCTTTTAGTCCTTTAATTTTTATGGGTTGCGTTTGGCAAACACTAACTTTTCTAAACCCGCACATTTAGTCCGAATTCAAAATTTGGGATATCTTATCCTTAAAATGCTGAGTTTGACCATTTTTCCTTGAAATGACTATTTTGCCCCCTTTTTGGAAAATTAAAATTAAAGAAAAATAGAAAAAAATAATAAATTAAATTAAATAAACTTAAATTAAATAAAATAAAATGGTTGAACATATACTTTTATATTTTTCAACATTAAATAAAAATAATAGAAATTTATTTTCTTTTTTATTTTCATTTTTCGTCTTTTTTGTTTTCTATTTTTTTTAATTTTTATTTAAAGTAGAAAATTGTAAATAGATATTTTTTTCTAGTTTTATTGTTTTTATTTTTTTTAATTTTAATTTACGGTGAATATTGTAAGTCTATATTTTTCTTTTTTTTTGTTTTCTATTTTTTTAATTTTAATTTACGGTTGAAAATTACGAGATATATATGTTTTTTGGTTTTCTTTTTTTTACATATAGTTGAAAATTGTAAATACATATTTTTTCTATTCGTTTTTCATTTTATTTTTTTAATTTTATTTACAGTTGAAAATTATAAATATATGTTCATATTATTTTTTTAAATTAAATTAAAAAACAATTCGAACATATATTTTATATTCTTCGGATCTAAATAAAAATTAAGGAAAACTAGAAAAACAAAAAAGTACATTATTTTCTTTTTCTTTTGGTTTTTCTATTTCTTCTATTTCTATTTTTCTTTAATTTCAATTTACAGATTGAAAATTATAGATATATATGTTTTTTTGTTTCTATTTTTTTAATTTTATATATAATTTAAAGTTGTAAAGAAATATTTTTTCTATTTTATTTTCATTTTTTTAATTTTATTTACAATTGAAAATTATAAATATATGTTCATATTATTTTATTTAAATAAAATTAAAAAAAGTCCAACATAAATTTTATATTTGTCAACTTTATATAAAATTATAAATATATGTTCATATTTTTTTAATTTACTTTAATCTTATAATTATTTTTATTATTTAATTTTATTGAGATATTACACAAGTCATGTGATATGCACATGACCAAGGTTTCCATCCAAAAAGGGGGCAAAATAGTCATTTCATGAAAAAATGATCCAACTCAAAGCATTTTAGGCAGAGGCGGATCTATGAGTTGCTAGCACTGGGCTCAAGCCCAGTGCATATTTTCATTAAATTCCTTTTTAATACTACAATTTATATGTTATTCATAATTAGCCCACCCCAAAATTCAACTAAAAACTCAAGTCCACGTCAAAATTTAAATTCATTTTAAAAATCAAGAATAAAGAATTTAAAACTTTTGTGTTATCATGATGGCTTTGATGATATAATTTAATATATTTTTGATCTCTATACACTATTTTTTGGTCCTTAATTTATAATTAGTACACTTATCATGTCATTACTTTTATTATTTTAAAATGTACTTAACTATTTGTATTGATAATTTATGAGAATATGTATTCTAAGGTCAAATATATTTAAAAAAATCGTATGTTTATAGGCCCTAGAACAATTTGTCTCCCTAAATGTCATTATCGGATATGGAAATGGAAAATTATCTATTTTTAAAAATAAAAAGTTATCTATTTTTTTTAGCCCTTTTTATATTTAATTATTGGCTTCTTGTTGTTTTGTGAAGAAAACAAATAATATTGAGAATATGATATGTGCATTTGATTGCTAATATAAAAATATCACTATGTTTTTTCTCCAAGAAAGTAGTTTATATTCTTTATTGAGAAATAATATAGTATTGTAATTATTTATTATATATATAATATATTTTCTATATATATATATGTGTGTATATATATAATATTTTAGAAAAAATTTACTTATTAGCCCACCGTACTACTAATTCCTGGATCCGCCACTAATTTTAGGGATAAGATATCCCCGAAATTTTGAAATCGGACTAAATGTGCGGAGGTTTAGAAAAGTTAGTGTTTCAAACGTAACCCATAAAAAATTAAAGGACCAAAAGCAAAATCGTCTTGAAAACTTAATGCATCAAAAAGCAATTTTGCCACTAGTTGGCCACCACCCGTGTATCTTCGAAAATAATCATTTGTTCATTTAAAAAAAGGCAAAAAGCAAAAAATTAGTCAACAGAAAAACATATAACAAAGGAAGAATCAGAGAAACCAACTGAACTAGTGAACTACTCTTAATTTTCCACGTGGAAATAGAAACAAAACCGCGTGAAATATCTTATATTTTTATTCTGTCCAGGAAACCATTTGAAAAAAGGGACAGAATCTTATACAAAGGTGAAACCCATTATTTTAAAAATGAAATATTAGGCACGTGAATAAATTTTATTTTTAAATAGTTAGGCACTGTTTTTCCTCCTATAAAAAGAGCTACATGCCCTTCAAATCAATAACAAACAACAACAACAACAATCTTGAAATTAAAACCCTTTTACCAACTTAATTCAAATTTCCCACACATTTATTTTTCAAGCAATTGTTAAATCAAAAGAAATGAAGGTGGAAGGAGAGAAAAGATATGCAGTTCTACTAGCAGCAAGGGACTCAGAGTATGTGAAGAAAGTTTATGGTGGATACTTCAATGTTTTTGTTGATGCATTGGGAGATGAAGGTGATAAATGGGACTTGTTTCGTGTTATCGAAGGCGATTTTCCGGAGATGGATGAGCTCTGTAACTATGAAGGTTTTGTGATTAGTGGGAGTCCCCATGATGCTTATGGCCATGAATATTGGGTTCTTCAGCTTTGCTTTCTATTGCAAACTTTGTTTGCCATGCAAAAGAAAGTTCTTGGCATTTGCTTTGGTTGCCAGGTTTGCTGAATTTTATGTGTATAATAATGACATCATCTTATATACGTAGCATTTACCTGATCATCAGTGTTTTGAAACACAAGATAGAAATATGATTTTGAATAGATGATCCCAAATTCCAATGAATCTTATTTACTAGAAAAAATAATGTGTCATCTTTTTTTGTAGGTGTTGTGCAGAGCTTTGGGAGGTAAAGTTGCAAAATCATATAGTGGTTGGGATATTGGAGTTAGAAAAGTGAGGCTGTCAGAGGATTTCTACTCATATGGGTTACTAAGTGATGATGATGGGCAGGATGAAATAATCCTCCAACTCTTTCTATTATTGAGTGCCATCAAGATGAGGTACATATTACATGTCAAATTTCACCTTAATTTAGAAATAGGGTGTTTGTGGTACATTTCAGTTCTAGTCCTGTAATTATGGGGATTGGTAGTAATAGCTTTGCACAAATAACAATTTGCAAAAAAGTCCTGTAATTTTTTAAAAAAAAAACTCGCTTTTAGTTATCTGGTTTCCGAAAATTGAAAAGTTCACAGGAAAAATCCATGTATTCATATTTCCGGCTAAACCCGCTGATGTAGAAACCAAATTCTCTTTTATAGACATTTCTCTGAGTGAGTTGATATGTTGATTGAGACAAGAACTCAATAAAGAAAAACTCATTTGGAGGATATCTACATATGCGAAATTGGTTTCCACATCAGCAGAATTGCCGAAAATGTGGATACGTGGATTTTTCAGCAAAATTTTCAATTTCCAGCTATCAAAGAACTGAAATCGAGAGTCGGTTGAAAATTACAGGACTTTTATTTGCAAATTATAATTTCGGCAGGACTATTATTACAAATCCCCTATAGTTATAGAACTAAAATTGCAATTTGCCCGGTGTTTGAGTGAACTTTCTTAATTAGCCTTAATTGAAATTTGATATTTGCACAACAGGTTTGGGAGGTGCCTGAGGGAGCCCAAATACTTGCAAGTTCTGACAAAACAGGAGTTGAAATGTTCACATTTGGAGACTACATTTTAGGAATCCAGGGCCATCCTGAGTACACTAAAGACATTCTTGATAATCTAATCGATCGTCTTCTTTCTGATAATTCCATTGAGGTAATTTAATTAAGCCATCATATATAGTATTTGAGTAGGTCTCTTGTAAGACGGTCGCACGGTGCGACGGATTATACTTTTAGGATAAAAAGTGATACATTTAGTATAAAATGTGATACTTTTCGTGTAAAAAGTGATACTTTTTTTTAATACACTTAATTTTAGTGTATTCAGACAAGGTATCACTTTTTACATCCAAAAGTATCAATTTTTACACTAAAAGTATCATCCGTCGCACCGTGCGACGGTCTTACACAAAATTTTGCCATAGTATGAGTTTTCACTCATATGAAATGAGTTAAGAATTAAAGTTGTTGTCCAAACTGATTAACTTTCTTGGGTTTTGTATTTGACATGAATATTTACAGAGAGGTTTTGGTGAAGAGGCCAAATTGCAATTAATGGAGGCTGAACCTGATAGAAAATACTGGGAAAGGATTTGCAAAGGCTTTCTAAAAGGGGGGTGGAGTCAATTACAATAGCATACATTTGAGGACTTGCTTTTGGATAATGAAAGATATATAGAGTTGAAGTAAAATAATGGTTCTGATTGTATATATATAGCATAAGCTACGTAGTGGCAATGTAGGAAAAATGTTTCTGTATTTGAACAAATTAAGGAACTCCTCTCTGAAATTGCTTTCTTCATCTACATGGACCATTTGTGAAAGGGGCCCAAATATTGTTGGATGGGTACACACAATTTTTTAGCATCAAAATGAATTTCGTTTAGCAGGAACCCAAAAATAAACTTACTAATGATTAGAGAAAGAAACAGTTGTAAGACCTGTGAATCATGAATTTGTAGAAATCTGAAACAAAATTTCAAATCTAGACAGTCTAATTAATCCATAGAATCGAAAATCACAAACAATAACGACCGCATACAAAAAAAAAAAAACACTTCCAATGAAATTGGTCTTATCACAATTCATCGGTGATGACTAAAATTCGTATGAATCTTCCGAACAAAACCATCCATTAGTAACAAATAAAAACTACCTACAAGATAAACTTATTCATAAAGAGAGACCACAAATCACTTCTACCATCCTTCACGGAGGATGAGAAAAGAAAAGGAGGATGAAGATGGAGAAGGAGAAGACCGTGAGGGTTTGGAGGTCCCACACAGTTGATATAGTACTATATATTGATTATGATCCTACCCAAAAGGAAATACAATAATAATTATTATAATAATGATAGCAATTGTGTAATATTAAAGGATAATTACAAAAATATAATGAAGTTTTGGGTAATTAAGAAGAAAAACTTAGAGAAATTTCAAAATTACGTAAACTCCTTTTAGATTTGATTTTGTCATACATTTTGCCACAACTATTAGTTGACGTGATGGAAATTCGACGTCATAAAATATTTTACAATTACATCCCTCAACTTTCTACAAAATGCAAATAGCCCCAAACTTTTTGTTGGCTATTTACAAAACTTAGAGAAGTTGAGGGATGTAATATAAATTATAATTTTGAAACTTCTCTAGATTTTTGTAGTCACCCTAAATTTAGCGGTATTTTTGTAATTATCCCTAATAATAATAATTTTACACACCTTGTCAAACATGCTAGCTCGGTTGATCTAGTACAATACTTCCTACAGAAAAGTTAATTAGTTTGAATCTAATTATAATTAGTAGGCATGACACGGTATTTGCCTGATGTTACAAGCTCTTTACAAGATAATTGAGAGTTTATATACCCCAAAAAAGTTTTAAGTGACAATTCTACGACATGAGTGTGTGTATGTGTGTGTGAATCTATGTATGTCTGTTTGGAGATCACCAAACTCGAATCGATATCCAAACCCAAAAATATCCGAACCGAAAATATCTGTTGACTTTTTGACTTTTCCTGAACCGAACCGTACCGAAAATTTTCATGGTACGGTTCTGGATATTTTTCAAATATCCATATCGAGAACCGTCTTAGAATCATACCGAATGAATATCCGAAACCAGAACCGATTTTAAAATAATTTTTATATATACATATATATATATATATATATATAATATTTTTATCTTATTTATATTTTGATATTAAATTAACTAAACATTCCTTTGAAATTCAATACTATATAATACTAAAAATTATCAAATTAAAAATTTGGCATATTTTATCAATATATCAAATGAATAATTGAATATATATTTAATTAATTAACGATTACATCATATTTAGTTAAATGAACCCAATAAATTAAATTATAAAATCATATTTGATTTGTAGAAAGTATTTAATTTGATGACATTTTACTTATTAAGGATCATAACTAGACTCATCCTCTAATCAAGAAAATTAATTGAATTAAAATTAGTTTAAATGATTAGTACATTGTATAAACTAGAGTAATCGTCTAACCAAGAAATTAAGACATTGAAATTATAGATTTTTGTTTATAATAGTTTATCAAAATTATTAGTCAATTATATTTTTCCTAAGTCAAGAGCCCATGGCAATATGCCAATATTATATAATATTATTGTGTAATAGAGGCTACTAAATTTGTCATTCGTTGAGATTCTAGACTTTTACTACTAATATGAATAACATAATATCTCGAAACATATTATGTTAAAATCCAAAACGAAAAATCAATACTTTCGACTATAAATTAGATAAAAATGATTTAAAAGTTAAATTGATATTAAACTAATATGTAGTATAGTACTATAGTCTATATCATGAAAGAAAGATTTAGAATTGCAATATTAAAAATTTAGCACTTAAATATGAATTAAAGAAATTTTATGTTAAAGTTAAATATAAATTATCAAAAAGTTAAACTTGTATAGTACTAATAGTTTTAGTATGTATTTTTGAAATTGTACTAAAAAAAGATTGAAGTATAACTTAGTTTAATGATTTTTCCCCGATTTTTATTTTCACATTTTTTGTGTGTTTTATTTGTGAAATATTTGAATCTTCGTTCTCCGAACTGTCCCAAACCGTTCTGTACCATCCCATTAGAACCAAATATCCGTCCCGAATCGTTCCGAACTTTCGGGACGGTTCGGGATGGAGATTTTTTTATGGTTCGGTTCTAGAGATTTAATTTTGGGATCTCCGAACTTTGGGACGGTTCTGGAGATTTCTAAATCTCCGGATCGAACCGGACCATGCACACCCTATAATGGTACTTATTCCTTGCAGAACAAAGTAAAATACCCTCAGAACTAGGGTTGTGCAGGATTTGGAGATTACGAAACCGAACCAATATCCAGGACGAAAAATCTTGAAGGAAATATCCGTTGACTTTTTGACTTTCCCCGAACCGTACCATACCGAAAATATTTATGGTACGGTTCTGGAGATTTTTCAAATACCCGTACCGAGAACCGTACCGAATCATACCAAACCACTCCGAACTGAGGACCCGAAGCTAGAACCGATTTTAAAGATTTTATATAAATACATATACATTATTTCTATGTTGTTTTTATTTTGATATTGAATTAACTACAAACTATTTGAAATTAAATTGAATATAAAGCATATTTCTGAAAAAACCATAATACTACAACTATTATGAATTTTAAAAAACTTTGATATTAATAATAGAGTAAATAATTTGAAATTAAAATTAGTTAAATGATTAGTAAATTGCACTTAAAAGAGAAACAAGTAATAGTACCATATTATAACAATATAAAAAAATCATATTTTAATTTTTACCACACCACATAAATTATAAATATAATTTTATTGATTATGTTAAGTGTTAAGTATGACACATTGATTATAAATTTATACAAGTTTTTATTTCATGTTGATTTATAAAAAATATTAATTAATTATATATGTTCTATGTCAATAGAATGACAATTGCCCAAATAATATACTATTATTGTATTATAGAGTTTATTAAGTTTGGAATTTTGGATTGTGTTACCTATTATAATTTTAGTTTTTATTTTGAGACTACGCTAAAAAGAGACTAGAACTCTAGAAATAAATTCGTTTGGTGATTTTTATATTGATTTTCTTTTCTCTCTTTTTTTCCCAAATTTGTATGCTTTATTTATGGCTAATCTCCGTCCGTCCCGAACCGAACCGTACCGTCCCGTCCCATTAGAACCGAATCTTCGTCCCGAATGTCCCGAACTTTGATGCGGCTCGGGACAGATTTTTTCTATGGTTGATTCTGGAGATTTATTTTGAGAATCTCGAACTTGGGACGGTTCGGAGATTTCCAAATCCCGAACCGTCCGTCTGGTGCACACCCCTACTCGGAACGTACAAAAGGCAAAGAAACAAAAGAATGAAGAAAAAAACATGTTTAAAGCTTAACTTTATTCATTAGTTTTCCGAGTGGGTGGGTTCTCCAAGATTCTCATCCAATTCGAATTATTCAACAATATCTTTTCAGGAAGGAAAAACAAAAAAAGAAAAAAAATCCTCCTGCTTATTAAAACCGCATGGCAATTGGTTACAGCAGTATAATTAATTTGAAAATTGAATCATGATCAGTTTACACAATTATCCAATTAGGCACATTAATGACAAGAATGGTTTCGTGTCCTCCTTCCTCCATACAAAGAATGATTAAAGCTTTATACTAGACTTTAAGGCAGTTCAAATCTGAAGCTCCTATTCTTTATGGTATTTCCTCTAATAATTCTTAATACGTGGTGAATACCAATGTACCGTGTAAGATAATATGTCATGTAAATAACAAGTGTAAAATGATGTACATTATTATTGTACACGTGTCATTTATTTGATGCATCACAACACTAGATAAAATACTATAAGAACTAGAAGGCCCAAAAAATTTCAGCTCATCTTTAATATCTTTATACTACAGATTCTTACAGATACATATTACATATTTGACAAAATGATCATAATATACAGAGACAAAAATTATAATATGGAACTTTTTAGCCTCCCCAACCTTTGGTCAAGTCCACACTCATGTATTCTGCAAAACTAAGGACAACAACCTACTAGAGTTATAACCAAAATTAAATACACCAATATGTATTACATTTTTTACAAGTGAAAAGTAGAGCAGAGACACCAAAATAATATTAATTAATAACCTCTAAGTGTAGAAATTAATCTCTTTTATAATTTGTTAAACCATGTATACTATTGTACAAAGGACAAATTCATCACATCAGTTTGACCAAAATATCAGTCACACTGAAATTATGCAAAAACAGCAATATGCACAAATAATAGACCACATAACATATGCACAAAAGTTGAAAATAAAGGACTATAATAAACAACATTGAGTCATCTCCATTCAAAACACCAAAATCTAGTCAATGTAATCAATCAGATGTAGTTCTTTTACCTCTTTCTATACCGCATCCAATGATAATACATAGAAAGATTTACAAGGGCAACCTAAGGCACCTCTCCTCTTGCTCGAAATTTTAATTGTTACAACAAATGAAATGTAGTTCTTTCACACCTCTTACTATAATGACAAAAAGCAATATACAACATAAAAAGAGATGCTCGATTAAAATTTTGCCACGAAATCAATTTATAACTATTCCTACCATTTTTTTCGATGTCCTTTGTCTTTTAGGACCCCATGATGACACCAATTCTGTCTTCCTTTTAGTCCTTGGGCAAAACACAATCTTCCTTTTGGTTCCAAGATAGCCATGACAGTTTGGAGCTCCACAATGACACTCAACTTTTGGTCCAAATTGTACAAATCTGCAATAGTAGAAAAACAAGTTCTTTAGCCTCTATATCTACACTTTATCAACACTGCAACCTTTCGCTCTTCCTTTTTTTTTTTTTTTTTTTCTTAAGGGTAATTTTTCATCAATAAATTCAAACTACTATTTTATTTCATATCTTGTCTAGCAATATACACTCAGAAAAAAATTGAACGAGAAAATTGGGTTTGCCAAGCTTGAGCTCAATCTTGTAAATATTATTGAAAAGTTTCCTAATATTATGCTCAGCTCGCTCTCCTATTAATGTCGCCTTCTAGTTCTAAGTACCTGAAAGGAAAAGAAAGGAGAAACATCCTTCAAGCTGCTGCAGAAGTGAAGGTTTACAATTTATAGTTATTCTTGAAGACCAAAAGTATTTTTTTCTCCCTCATCGTATACGTACAGCACATGCATTCTATCTTCTAACTCCTATGCCTCAAGTCTAGAGAAGTAAAAATAGGCTAGCTTGAGTTGTTATGTTATAACTAGCACAAGCAAGTTCTTAACTATTTTCCATGTGATTGATATCCCAAAGGATTTCATAAAAGTACTCTTGAATGTATTTCTTGAGAATATTTTTCATGTAATTCTGGAATAGGAATGAACATAGCTAGACTATTCCTCGTAATTTAGTTTACACAAGAAAAAGATTCTCCTCTTCTCTCTCTCTCTCTCTCTATATATATATATATATATATATATGTATATATATATTTATATATTTATATACCACACACAAAGAGTCAGGTTACGTGAAGCACTAAGACACTAACTCTGATGTGCTTGAAATATAATTAGATCTTTCAGTGATGCCAATATTGAAGGAAAAAAAAAATTGAGTCACAAATATTGGAAGGTACAAATCATCTTTCAAGTTCAGTTTCCTCTTATAATCAAGTTTGCAAGCATCAAATGCTTTTGCGTCTTTCTTTTTGTACGTCAAGAAAATAGAGATATAGCACCAAATATGCATGAAGGAACTTTTCTCTTAAACATTGTGATATTACTGAACCAGCAATTTAATGTCAGTTGATTGCACATAATAAAGAAAGGAAATTGAATGCTGCATACCGGTAATCATAGGTCAATGCTTCTCCAACTTCAATGGATCTAGATGCAAAGACGCCAACACGGATCTCCCCTTCGACCTGCCTATTGGTTAGACAAGATAACAGCAAATAGCCAAATATAGTCAGAATCCTCTGTTACTTTAATAAAGAGAGAAATTTCATTGACAAAATAACCATTTGACTCTCAACTTGCCCAACAGGTAAAGATATCTAAAGAGCAAGAATAAAAAAACATGCAATGGATTCAGCATTGCCTCTATTCATAAGCTTATGACTTCTGAATTTCGAAATATGACTTTCAGAAAAGGTCATTGGATTAAGAGCTCATATAATCTAAACTCGGACTGGGGCAATTCATACTTGCTCATGTCTAGGGCAACCAAATTGCTTGTCCAGTCCCCTTACAGCAAACTTAGGTAAGAAAAAACACAATTAATTGAAAAGCATTTAACGAACTTCTTCTTTGGCTTCCCAAACTTAATTCAAGATTTTCATTGGCAAGTCCCAAATATTAAAATACCCTATGCGCAGGTGAGCTAACTCAAATTTATATCTCATTAACATTAGAAAATGTTTATCCACCAGTTCAAATAGAGTATAAGCATACAAGTACCAGGTAACTCTGGAATATAAATACTACCAGTTACTTCAACCGTTCAGCAAGATTTAATGAATTAATTTCTAATTATCAGAACTAGGCCAGTAGGGCCATAAGTTCCCAGACCTTTGTGGACGAACAAAATTAAGGTGTCTAACAACTAATGCTGAAAAACATATAGTTATACTAGGTTTAGGGGTTCGGCCAGAAAACAATCTTCTGAAACAATTGTCTGAGAAATCACAAAGCATACTTACCACTTCTCCAGTTTACAATTAGGGGCACAACTGTGATTTAGAAACCATGACGCATTGCCCTTAAATGTTGCATCAATGACGAAGTCCTTATTAATTTCACACATATAGAAGTTCTTAGCATCCTGGTCTTTCATGTCCCAGAGCCTTCTTTCGCACATGGCGTCATTAATTACTGCAATATAGAAGCAAATAATTATATTGATCAAATATCACATTGGAAAATTCTATAATTGAATATACATGTGGAGAATATATCTTAAGTTACATTAATTGAGAGAGAATAATTTTCCTAACAGAAAATTTAAAACCTTGGATAGCTGTTCCACGCACTTGCATTTTGAAACATCACAAAGAAAAGAAAATGAGAATTTATCTACTGCATCTTGGCCATGCATTTGAGAGAATAAGGAAAGGTTAAACATAACATTGTTTAGTAAAATCCTATCAAAGGAATATCACCTGAAAATATCCAGATTGCTTCTGTGGAAGGTAATCTCAAACATGAATTTAATCTGAGACACGGAAAATTCCATTGTCTATTATCTTTAAATGAGTATCCTACTCAGCTTATTAAATGATAATTCGACTATCTTCAAAAGCGTGCTCAATGAGTTCAGTAGGACACCTGCCGAGAAGTTCTTTTAAGCAGTGTTCTAAATTTTAGGTGGCCCGGGCACCAGACCAGGGCCTAGATTTAAGGCATAGTTGTCCAGTTTTGAATTTTTATTAATAGAACCTAATTAACTAGCATTAAACCTTCAAATATACTAAAAGTCTAACATAAGTACATAACATATTAGTAAATATCACCAAAGAATCTAAACAAGTATAAATAATGATCACATTACAAGATTAAGAAAGTAATGATTTTTTTTAAAAGAAAGGCCCAAAACGACGTCGTTTTGTGCCAGAGCATTTAAAAAGAAATTGGGCGCCTAAGCGCTGGAGTCTGATTTTTTCGCCGTAACATAAGTACATAACAATTAGTAAATATGACCAAATAATCTAAACAAGTAAAAATAATGATAACATTACAAGATTAAGAAAGTAATTATTTTCTTTAAAAGAGGCCCAAACGAGCGTCGTTTTGTGCCAGCATTTAAAAAAGAAATTAGGCGGCTAGGCACCGAAGTCCCATTTTTTGGCCGATTGATGAGTTTTCTCCTCGGCTATGTGGCGCGTAGCGCCTAGGCGCCCACCTAGCCCGAGTTTTAGAACATTGTTTGTACATATACTTGAAGTGCTATACCCAAGGTGTCCCATTGAGCTTGTTGGGGCATGAACCACGCATGTTTGCATTTTTGAACTCACTTACAAAAAAGTTGCATTTTTTTCAAAGTTAGGAAGTATACTTTTGGGAATTTCTTCCATAAATTTAGTTTGGAGCAATTCTCTGTTTTACCATTGAATGATAGTCTTTTAGGTATTTCCATGACATGACATCTAAGTGTTTTTCTTCTTACTTAATGGTGTTTCCATAGGAATGGTTAATCATTTGCAACTTATAATGTGAGACATTAAAATGGGTCATCATAAGATCTAAGAAGTATTTAAAATCACTTTTGACAATATAAGTATCAATTTTAAATTCCTTTGATGTACTTAAGATTATAAACAAGAAATGGAGTATCTGGATAAAGCAATCAAATTATTTTTAATACTTGTACTGGTATTTACTTTGTATAAGACCTAAAGAAGGAAGAGGTTTCCATGAAAAAATTCAAAGTTCAACATGGTGTTTGTGAAGCTCTTTAAAGGCTTCGCTTGGTAAAGATTGTATAGACTTCTCATAAAAGAATTATAGTAGCTGAAGGGAAACTTTAGGAAATTGTAGAACTGATTAGGCCAATAAACAAAAATGCATTTAGAGCCATTTATATCTTTAGGTTAGGCTGGAGAGCAAACCAGCGCAAGTTTCACTTCATCTTCATCAGAAACACAGTCAAAAGAAGTATTATGTGGGGATAAATTTCTTCCATTTTGATTTATTTTTCTTTAGATATAAGAAGACGTAAGTAGCAACAAGATGAACTCCATAATTTCTCACATGAATATGATTATTAAATTTATTGTGCGGAAAAAATGGAATACAATGAAGTGTTATGTCATGTGAAACATATTAACTCTTATAATTTGAGTTCATTTGTGTAATATTCATTTAAGTTCTAGTCCAAGCATCAATCAATAAGAATCATTCTTTACATAATGCTGTACTTCTACAATAAGAATCATTCTTTACATGATGCTGTAATATATCACTCGATCGAGGACCATATCAATAGTAAACTAGAAAGGCTCGACATCCTTTTTTTATCTGCTTCTATGATTCAGTTTTCTCCTAAACTTGGATCTTCACTGTAAAGTCCGGAGATGGAGGTAACTGAAAAATCTAACTGTTTCAATGATCATCTAATAATGTTTGAAAAATAACCTTTCTCATTTCCCTAGCATTTAGAATGTCAAATATGCCAAATCAATAGTTGTCTTTATAGATAAAATTTATGCTAAACGACAAAACAACCAACATTCAGACATTATATCTCTAATGATTTGAATAATGTGATAAAGTATATTCAACCAAAGGATGTGCTGATCCAAAGTATTAACAAATATTCTGGATTTCCAGATTCTGGTTTCCCTCTGAAGTACATAATGATGAGAGCTTCTGGAAAGCAGCAGCAGTTATTCTAGCTTACTGCAGTTTAAAGCTCAAGTGCAACAACATTGGTGGAAAATATATCATTTAGTTGAATAAAGCACATAGGTATCCATTATTTTTAATATAAACATCGAAAAAGAGACATACTATCAAGCGTTTTATGGGTAAACAAGATCATAAACTGACAGAGAATTGGCTTTTTCAGTAGCATCTGATTTCAGCAGTGAAGGCAGTGTGGGAAATTTGCAAAGTACACAGATATGGGTCTCATGTATCAACATATTACTTTTTATTTTTTAATATTTTATTTTTTTTTTTGTTTTTTGAATCGGGGTGGGGGCAGGGAGTATTGACACAAAGATATTGGAACAAGGATGCGCATTGGCAAAAGAGATTATCTGAAGAAAGAAACTGCATTCCAATAAATAGAAGAAGCTAAGGGCGCGTCCATTTTCGTTCCGCTGGATTTTTTTTACCAAACATGTGATTGTTTATGAAAATTTTCAGAAAATATACTATTCTCTCACGTTCACATTTTCTCATTTTTCTCTTATCAATCACATCTACACATTTTTCCACAAAAAACAAATCATTATTACACATTATCCCATAAATTTCACTATTGACTCACTCACACATTTCTAACTATCAATCATATCCAATCATTATTTTACTATTTTTAAATCAAATCAACTTTCATCATTACTTTTTCATCTCACATCCAATCAAACTCTCAAAATTCATCTTTTTTCTTCCAAATTTTTTTCACCACTATTCTCTAGCAAAATGAAAATTTTCAAAATGAAAGCATATTCAATCGCGCCCTAAACAATTAACTACTGTTCCTGTTCTTGAGGCTTTGGCATTTTTTTGATAATATGAAAAACTCCTTACTCTCTTCAAGTTAGTAATTAACTGTATTCTTGCTATATTTTCTAGAGAAGTTGAATCAAAGAATTAAGATTCACAATTATGTATAGAGAGTATAACTGAAACAAATCAAACAGAGAAGGCAGGCTAGTCAAGTCAAATCCGGTGATAAGTATGTGCGACAACAGTGATAATTGATAAGCTTGATGGCATGTTTAATTAGGTCGAAACTATCAAAGAATTACTATAAGTTTTCAGCTTAATAAAAATCATATCACATCTGGCTCTGAACGCGACATAACCATGATATGGGTGATTGATTGCGCCGCAACCACAAACCATCGTTCATATCAGTGGATGGTTTTTGTACAAATTATGCATAATATGGACTACAAATTTGACATATGCAAACATTATTTACCAAAATAAAACCACATTCATTCAATTTCCTCAGGAAACAAAATCGACTTTATGCTGAATAAAACACAATGATTCCTCTTGATGGCTAGTGGTTTTTGCAGACCGATTCAAATCCAAATAATGACATTGAAGCCTTCAGGAACCAACTTAATTACTGATTTTTTTTCCCATTTCCATTACAAGTCACTACTCTTCTTTCAACCAATTTTCAGTTGAGGACAATTAGTAACAATATTTTCTAGTATTCATACAACTTGCCAAGAAGCACAATATAAATTTAGAAGCAAATGCATGTACTAGTAAGCAAATCTTGGTGAGTGGAGCAAACACATTAACTCAAGAGATAAGATATAAATACACAAAATAGAAAGAAAATGGAGCATTTTCACTTTGATTATGACGAAATTTACCTTCTCCAACATATTCTACTATAAAGTCTCCTTTACTGATTGATTCACCAGCCACTACACCCCAACCACAATGTTCTGTCTGATAAGCACCATACACAGTGTCATTGATATTCAAGGGATAAAGACAAAATGAATGACTAAGTTTAGAAACAACATCAACAAAATTTACCTTTACAATCTGGATCTTTTTCACTTTCTGAAAGGGTCGATTTGTGCAGGTTTTGGAGCAACGACAAGCTTTTGAGCAGCTGATGCACTGAACCCTGTTACATAAAAATTATTAGCATATCCAAATCAATGTGGCTAGATTACATAAAAATTATTAGCATAAGCAAATCCACAAGGAACCAAACAGTTTCACTTTGAATGGAGAATAATACCTGCATACACAACCATCAGAGCATTGAGTAGAACTGCAGCTTGTGCATCCAAAATCAGCATCAACATTATTACGTTTTCTCTTGACAAGGTACACATCTAATTTAGTTAAGATTCATAAAAAGAGCACTCTTTTATGGTCCTTACAGTTAAAACTCGTTAAGTCATAGAATAAAACATGAGAAGTAGTTGGTTAGCAAGACCCAAAGTTTTAAACAGTAGATATATTCTTTTCAAATAGAGAAAATTCTGAAAATTGACAAATTTAGAGATAGTAAATGTCTAAATGATATTTTCAAACTTGATACTTAGTAGGAAGCTAATACGCAAAGGATACTTCGCTTGATGGGAATATATGGATGCGGCTCCAACTTAGTTTCTGTCTGGTCTTTCCAGTTTATGTCAATTTTGAACTCCTCCTCATTATATGGAAGAGGCAAGAGAGCGAATATATCCTGAAAAGTCAATCAAAGCATTAGTTGGTGATTTGGTAACCAAAAGAAGAAATTTAGAGAATAGGGAAAAATGTCACCTAAAAATATCCAAGGTGTTTGAATATTTCCGATTCATTAACAATGATCTATTTAAATCAATGTGAAGCTGTACTTTGTTTTACCTACATCTAAAATGAAATAAAATGAATTAATAAAATCTAACCTCCAGGTTATTTGCGGGAAGCTCGTGCTGCATAGAAAACAAAGATATGTCAATCCTGTTGGTCAGTTTGAGTAGCGAAATTGCGAAAATAATGACAAGCAATAAAGCTAACAAAAACATAAAGCCTACAGACATCTCTCGTTATAAATGTACTTAGAACTTGATTCTCGTGATGTGTCATTTAATTGAAATAATCTATTCATAAATGTTGAAGTATATAGATCATAAAACATGCTATATAACAAGGAAATGTTGGCATAATGAAAAATTATAAGAGAAAAGGATAGTAAAGGTACAGCAAGTTCGAACAATGTACCAGGGACATGAATATATTTGGCAGCAAACATTTGCTTAGATAAAATGTTGGTCATAAATCTCATATTCTCACTTTGTTTTCCATTTTGGTAATAACTCTCGTGTTTAATCCAAATGCATAAATTATTAAACAAAACTTGCTGCAGCTGTTGCAATTGCGTAAACTTATAAATACAGTTACACATGTAAAAGCATAGTGCTTATTGAAATGCGAGTACTAAAAACACTCATAATTTTAGTGCCATACTTTTCTAACCGATTTCCAAAATGAAGAACTTGTTTGAATTAAATTCCCAAGGAGGAAACAAAGGAAATAATGATTCAAGACCAAAGAACAGGCACAAATATGAATATGTTTAAGCAAGCAGAGAGTCTGAAACATAAAATATTTCCGATAATAACTTCTTGTCTATTTTTGCTCGAATATACATAAAACCCTTTTGAAATTTCTATTGTTACCCACCATTACTCATAAAAACTAAGGATAGCAAAATGCTAAGTAGCGGTCCTATATGACAATCCTTGGTTTCGAAATCCACGCTTAAGCGAATCATGGTTTTCCTTTTTCACAATTCATATTCTACAACCTCTAAATTTATTGATCTCCATTTATATCAAATATTCAAATTGAATCCATAAGCAAGGTGGACTTTATAGTGGACGGCCACCAACATGATGTGGCACTTACTACCTCTGCTTTCGACTTGCATGTGCCTCGAGTCGACCAACTAACTATGCATTGTAGATGTGCAACCTATGGACAATAATGTGATTTGGAACTAATAGATTACAAATGTACTGCAAAAAACACTAACGGGTAGGGATATAACCCAAATCGATTGTGCATGTATTTGGATTGTGACTTATAAGCAAGGGTCCAAGACAAATACATGAGACCCACGAAAGTGGACAATACCTATTGGGTGAACGCGAGCCACCCCATGCCACATAATCGGAGCCGTATGTGAGAATTTCTGCACCGGCTACCGGCATACACAGTCGACCCACATATTAGAGGCTTATGATAGGCTTATGAAGATGGGGAGAGATATATCCTACATCGATTGAGTATGTTGGTGGACTGTGTCTTATAGGCGAGGGTCAAGCCCCTCTTTCCCAAAAGACTTTTTCCAATCCAAACCCGTGAGGCCCAAGTCAGATAATACCTTTTAGGCAGATGCGAGTCACCCCGTGCCACATTGATGCAATTAATCACATCATTACAAGTATCACGATCGCCGTCTGGCAGCTTAAGAACATAGCGTGAGAATTGAGCTAATGTCACTTATAAAATTATCTTTGGTCACCGTCAATATAGATCACCATTGTTATAGCATTTTCGATTTATTTACAAGCTAATAGGTAGATTTCATCTCACATTAGACGCTCTCTTCTCCACACACATACACAGACACACGTATATATATATATGTGTACAAGTTGTGTTTGTGAGTGAATGTGTGCATGCACAAACATATAATTAATGGTGGTACTACATGGTAGCAGTTAAATAGAATGAAAATTCCAGAAAATTTTTTGGAGTCGGTAAGGATAAAGTTAAACCTTGTATCTTTTCCCAAAATCTAATACCCACACAAATAAAGTTCATGAATTCCTTATATTTATGGCTATAATACTGCTCCAAGATATCTCCATTCATAGAAATCTGGATTTACGAAAACCTATCGATACTTCCATGGGGAGTTCAATACAAAAGAGAAATGCCTTAAAACTCAGAAGTTCCCTAGAAAAGTAAATAAAACAAAAAGTTTCTGACATATTGTAACACACAAGATCTAAAAGTACTTACCAGAAAAAGAAAAAGAGAGCTGATTCAGCAGTATGAAAAATCGCTGAAATAGCAAACTTCAGGAATATAGTATTACATTCAACCTCTGCCCATATAAGGACTAAGAACTTATGTGTAAAAAGAAGAGAAACTAAGTCCATTGAAAAATGTAAAAATGCTTGTGTCAAAAAAAAAGAAAAATGTAGAAATTCGCAGGGTTTGCCAAGAAGTGAAGTGAAAGACTCACTCAAGCCCATGATATATTGAGTTGTGTTGTTTGTAAAAAACTACATTCTATATGAGCCCTAAGGAACGAACTCTTTGACCAAGGATTTGCCAGTCAAGGATGTTAGTTTGAGTCTACTTATTGACTAAAAAATATCTTAATCAGGAAAACCTTTATGCTCTACTTCTGCCAACATAATCAATTTTCCTGGAAATAGATTCCATGTTTTCCAATATTAGGTTAATTTAAATTGTAATGGTTCATACGTAAGGAAAATTATCTTAGACAAGTAAATAAATGATTAAGTAATTTTGGCATGTCATTTCCAGACAACACCACCAGTCACATGCTATACTACTAGAGCACCACCACCTCCTCTATTCAAGAATATATGCTAACATATATCGCTCTACCCAATAAAGCAACTCAACTTCCACCTGCAACTAACATGGGTGCAGGTGGTGCACCCTGGCTGCCGATGGGGTTGGCACTGATATTAGTAGAGCCTGCGAATGCATCACAGAGTACTTTATAGGTTATCTGATCTCACTGTGCTCATAACCAAATATCCCCTATTCCCCAGAACTGACAAAGTAAGAAATCAAATCTTCCCTTTGGAAAGTTCTCATTGTCTTGAAAGTATAATATACTTTTAGGGAAAAGCAAACCAAAGGAAGTTCGAAAATCAGATTTTTGGGGTTCCCATGGACCCCGCAGTACTAGTGGAAACTAAAATGGGGCAGAACACCTTAAAATACTTTTGCTCAACATGACCACTGTTGCTGCCACATACAGTAAATAGAAACAATGAATAAACACCACTGCATGACATCTCTTGTAAATTGTTAATATAGAGATAAACAGTAGAATCATACTGATTAGAAACTCGTCTATATTTCTATTTACACGAAGCCATTTATGTGGAACTTAGCATAATGAGCATATAGAAAATCTGTGTTGATGAGAAACTTATTGATATGGATGAATAAACTATCTCAAGACATTTACAATATTATTTGTCGATGAATACCTTTTAGAGAACTTTCTCCTATTAAATGCATAAGGGCAACCAAATGGTTGCAATATATTGACATTCTACATTTATGGAAGGAAAATGCACAAAACTGGATATCCAGTGACTTGTAAAATGGTGCACAAAACTTCTGCAGTTAAGAGAGATCTAGAAAAATGCTGGTGAACAAAAAATAGATAGACCTTCTCCATACGCCAATCAGTAGGATGCTTCCAACAAATGGCTTCCCCTGGTCGATCAGGAAAATGGATGACATTCTCCGGAAATGGGGCACATTTTTCATGACATGCTATTGGGCATCTTATGCATCGCCATAAATGATTCTTTTGTTTACACAAAAAGCAGGCCTGCACAAAATATATGTCAGATATGTAAGCCTTCTTCAGGCTACACACTGTAAAACAACAAACAATTATCTTAAAGAATGACTCTGCAATCAGCAAAATGAGGAAGCTTAGCACAATCAATACTGAGAATATAAACAAGAATATGGTCCACTTCTATCTTCAAACTTAAACAAATAGAAAATCAGTTACCAGAATGCAACAGCTTTATTAAGTGGTAAATATAATTACACACAAAGTTACAAGAAAAGGAAAAGGAAATAAGAAACCCAACCTACACAATTGAAATTTGATATGAAAGAATATGCCACAAACCAAGTCAATCAACCCCTCTGTTTTTTGTTAAACTTAAAAATATATAAAATGAAATTAAGGGTTATTCCTGGCAAATATGACGAGAGAACAACTTAATTTCTTGGGAAGAATATATCAAATTAGATTCCCAGAAAATTGCTTTAACAATTAATTAGGACTCTGACTCTCCAACCAGACCAAAACTTGGCATAATAATGATTAAAGTACAGTTAGTGAACAATGTAATTAAAAATAAATTTAATGAACAAAGTTTATTAATCTACTTCACTCTTTTGCAGCAACCTTCTGAAATCAAATTGGTAATGTGACTTTAGAGATGGGCGCATGCAATTATAATCTCAATTCACTATATGAATAATACCAGCGTGAGCAATATGAATAATCCCAACATGCAATTTAGCATATTAATGAGTTATCCATCACCTTAAATATAAACGGTATCAGACTTGCACTAAAACTTACATGTTGAGGGCACTTCAATTGCTTTGACGATGAAAAACTGAAACTTTTTTTCGCACATGTTATGTGAAAAACACCTCGACAACCACGGACAGAGCAAAATATTTTCTCCTCGGGGTAGACTACATTTTGGCAAACACCACACTGGACCTGAAACAATCAAAATCAGGAATTACCATTGAGAATGTTTTTGAAAGTGAAGTATTGAAAATTAATTCGTATTTAGAACCTCAAATGAAGAAAGTTATTTTTCATAGAGATTCCAACTTATGTTAGCTTCCAAGAAGTTTTAGTATGGAAACAAATAGTAAGGGAGATTTCAGTGTCGTCTATTAACAACAGATTAAAGAATGGTAACTCTATTCTAATTGCTCTACTTATATATTGTCCTGAATTTTTCTTTTTCTCTACCATGAGATAAATTGTGGTAATTACCTGAAAGCTTGGTTTTACTCAAATGAAGCAGTCCCACGGAATTCCATGTTTAAACTATTATGCCAAAATAGTCTTATGGAAAATGAACTCCACCTCTAGGAAATGCTTTTGAACATGACAACAATACCCACTAAAAGAATTTATTTAAGAATTTGATGCATGCAAAGAAATACAAAAACTTCATTATATTTATGGGAGCAAGAAGAAAATATCACCTTCAAATTTCCCTCATCGAAAGGTTGAAATTCCATTAGTTAACTAGATTCAAAAGTATGCTATCAAATTTTTGCTTACAAAAATGTTAAATTCATAAAACAAGTACAACTAGTTATTAGGAAAAATTAATTGCAAACATAGACCCAAAATCGACGGTTATAAGCAGCATAAACAACCACAAAAAGCACAAAAGGAATTGAACAAAAACTTCAATTCTTCCTCAATAATCAATGATCCAAGCTGACAAGTTTGACACCAAATTAAAAAGTGGAAAATGAGTGATTCTCGATAAGCCACATAATAAGAGGCATTGCAAAACCGGTAAAGAAACAACTGAAAGATACATTCAATAAAATTACAACTTAAATCAATCAAACCGAATATCCAACCTCAACCTCAAATATCAAGCAAGCAGAAGAATCATATTAAAAAGCTTCCTGAATAGAAAAAAGGACAGAAAAACCACAATCCATCATAAAAACAGTAGAAAGAAATTGAATGGCCATCGATTATAGCAATTAGACAAAATACAGATGACAATCCCAACCAGCAACGCTTAATCAAAAACACATTCCAGATAAATACAGCCATCCCCAATTATAAGCACGACTAAAAAAAAGATAAAAACCAAAAAATTACCCAAAACACACAATTCAATTATATCAAAACTCCACCACCCTACCCCCACCAAAGAATGTATATACATAAAAGAATTTACTTCACACATATAAAACCATCTTGAACTACAAGAAATGTTATAGTAAACTGTACCGATTTCGGAGCTCCAACAAGAAAGGGCAGGGAACACTTGAATTCAGGAATCCCTTCCTCAATTTTCCTCTTGGACCATTCTTGGACAAGCTTGGCGGTGGTGGGCCCCACGACTCTGCATGGATTCAAAGCCCTTGCAATTCCATCCCCATCTTCATCACTGGCCTCACTTCGGAGCTTTGGTTGGACCAGCGAACCAAATTCCTTCTCCGGGTCGGATTCTAGTTCCGGACTCTTTCCAATTGCTCCTCCTCCACCATTTCCTCTGAATTCGTCTTTTTTGTCATCATCGCTGGACTCTGTCGATTGGGGCCCTAGCCCGAAACCATCCGGGTCGGGTTCTCGAACGAGAACCGGTTTAATTTTCGGGTCAAACTGGGTTTCGCGGGAATGGGCTTGAATTCGGGGCACGAAGTGAGGTCTGCTAGTGCAGAAGCTGGTAAATTGAGTAGATTATCAAGGCATGGCATCTTTTCCCCCTTGATTACAGAAAGTAGAGTGAGGAGAGACAAAGGAGGAAGGAAGTTTACGTTACAGTAAATGTTGGTATTTAATATTTATGACTATGAGCAGGAGAATGGAGGGTGGGGTGGGGTGAGGTGGGGTGGGGTGGGATGGAGGGTGGCGAGGGGGGGTGTTGTTTGGGGAGGTGAGGTAAAAGCTGAGTTGTAAAAGGGTGAGGTGGAATTTTGAGGGGGAAGTTGGGCGGGAAACATGAAAATGTATTGTGCAAATTATAGGTTTAATTACATTGACGCCCAATTTGCTAGGAAAATGATATTTTATTTATTTGATATATTTAAATTAAGTTAAAATTAGGGTTATCATATTTTGATTGAAATTTGTAAATTGGGAACAGAAAACGAAATAGTTTTCAAGTAAATAATGTAAAATCCCCTGATTAGCCCAAATTTGAGTCATCCAAACAACGAAGAATGAGAAGAAAAACTCGTTAAGTCAATTAAAAATTAAAAAGGAAAATTATGTTAATTAGCAAGTCTTATACAATAGTCATAAATTACAAGAATTGAATATTTTGTAAAAGGAAAAAAAAAAGTAGTGGCAAATTATCAACCATAAATATCATGTCAAAAGAATAGAGTAGTCATTTTGAAAATTATATATATAATTTGATTTCAATTTTATGCCGTGTTATGTCTCATTGGCTACGGTAGCTTTGTAAAAAAAAAAATTAGAATATTACAATTAAATCGTTTGAAGAATTTAATGAAATAGCATTTCCAAAATCCACGATGGTGGAAAAGGCGGGTGACAATGTAATTTTATTACAAAATAATTTTTGTAATCCAGATTTACATTTATGAGTCATGTTATAGTTATTTAGTCAACGCTGGTTTTACGGATGAAAAATTATTATAATTAATTTATATAATTTAGTAAATGGCACTTGAGCTGAATGTGTGTGAAAAAATTATTAAATTACCTTAATAATTACATTATCTTATTAATTCAAAATCAAGTTTTGACAATAATCAAAATTCAAAGTTTTACTAGATGGAGTATTATGACATAATTCCTCTTCAGTGAAAAAACAAATAAAAAGAATATGTATTATTTTCGATTTCTTGTAGTGCTGCCATAGATGTAATTTTTCTTTTTCTTTTTTTTTTGAATTTTCTCAAAATTAATTAGATTTTTACTAAAAAAACTTTATAAATTTGAAAAAAAAATGAAAAACGAAAAAAAAAAGAGTTTTCCAATATCGATGTTATATAAAAACAACTTATTTTCCACAAAGCAAGCAACAGGAATACATTTTCAACGGAAATACTTGGGTATACATATGAAAATCTGCAGCTGGGATAAACAAATCCAAAAGTAGATTGGGGCAGTTTTAATGCACAAGTTAATTGAAAAGTCCGAATCTTCATAGAAGCGAATTATTTCGGGTAATATACGAGTGTAGAATCTCTTGATGTGCACCCATTCATAATTTAGAATCTCTCATTTTCAAATAATAAGTAATAGTTGGAGAAACATGGATTCATTAACTAATTATTTACAATACTATATATCATGTTCATTGTTCATGTTTGGATTTGTAAGATGAATCGTTTAATTTGAATTTCCTTAAAAAATTATTGTTAAGTGTTTTGCAGTAGCATAGCAATAAAAGAAAATTAAAAGTCACAAAATTTCACTCAACATAGACTTTGGAGAAGTAACTTACCAGCAAAATGTTGTTTAAATATAAAAATATCTAAGACATCATTTGAAAAGAGTTTTCTAATTACACTCTCTATGTATTATATTAAACACATATATACATTCAACAATATATATTTGATTGGGTTAACTTAACTTTAATAATTTCAGAGCTTGCGACCAAGAGTTGCATGAGAGAGGGTCGATGTCTGAAGAGCATAAGTAGCTAGGGTAATGGTTAGTGTTTACTCTCAATATATAAATCATTTTGAAGAATCTAATAAATTTGGTGGAAATTGGTGTCTAGACGCCTTTATGAACACTTGTTTCAGATTCACGCTCCTAGCACAGATAATGGTATTAAGTGAGTTTGATTCTATGGATAAGCACATATAGTCAATCAACCACTTATAATTAGTCTGTGCATGGTTTATTTGGCCGAGAGAAACACAAAATATCGAGATTTTGCTTTTAACTCTACCAAAACTGTTATAAAGACTGTTTATCGTATCTCATGTGTGACACACATTTTTGGAAGCATGTGGTTTTTGGAAATGCCATTCTTTCGTTACTAGATCTCTGAACTTACATGTACAAATGTCTCAATTAAAGATTTTGGTGTCCATTATTCCTTGAATCAAAACTAGCAATAGGTAAAGCTAAACACAAAATCAAGCTTCTAATAGAAATTATGTTATTCGGCCTTAGACCCAATCAAGTCTGATCGAGAAATCTATTACCCCATGCCTCCTATTGTTTGAATATTGTCCAAAATATGCTCCTATGTGGTGAATTTGTTACGGATACAAGTAATTAAACATGAACATTGTCATCTCTATTGAGAGTATTTTAGAACTAGATCAACGATTATTATTCAAATTAGGTGATATTTTTGTTTTTTTAAACTTGTGTCCTTTAGTATAAGACTGTCAATCTAGCTAGGACATTCGATCATTAAATCAATATACTTATGATTAAAACCTGCTTGACACACTTATGCTCTCATTAATATCATATCACTCTCTTCTCAACAACTTAAATGTTCACAAGGTTAACTAGTATATATATCAACTTGCTAAGTAATTTAAATTCGACAAAATTGAGCAACTTAACATGAAATCTAGTGCTAAATTGGGTGTGATCATATTATGAAATCATGTGTGTAGTTAACATACACATAACTAAAAAAAAGTGAACACAAATTGTAGCATGCTAAAAGTATTTGCTAAGTGATACACTGTAATCCATGAACACAAATATGAAATAAAAGTATATTACCTTTGCCCACAACTTGGACATGTTTGTTCAAAGACTTCCAACTTTCAAATGAGTCACATCCAACATAATCCAACTGTATGAACACAAAATACTTCAACAAAACATACCAAAAAGCTAACAAAATTTTTTCTCGAAAATATAACAATTAAACTTTTGCATTTAAGTAAATATTTGACTTTGATGAAGTGATAGTTCTACTACTACACGTGACTTTAAAATGACTGCATCAAGACAAAAGTAGCATGGTCACTAAATGCCTTAAACATCAGTTACAAGTTTTATCAAAGAAAAAGTCATGAAAGCAATAAGGCAAAATATTGCCCCTACATCTTGCAAGTTACTGGGTGTCTAATGGTATAAACTGAAACAAAGAGAAATATATTTTCAAACCAAAAAAAAAAAAAGAAAAAAGAAACAGAGAGAAAAAAATAAAAGAAAGAAGAAAAAAATAATAGAATTAAAGCACCAAAACTCTTTTCCTACTCAAACTAATTGAGTTTTCCTTTCCAACTCTCTCTATAACATCTAGAGAAGAATTTGCCTCATTTCTCTCTCTCTCTCTCTCTCGAGTTTCACATTTTGAGAGTACTATTCACCTCCGAAAATAAAATTTCGTTTCATTTTGATTCACTTCAAAAAAATCTTCAAGGAGAATTTTAGCCTTATCCATTTCCATTTACATCAATGGCTTTCTACGACCCGAACATACTTGAAGTGCATGTGTTATTGGTTGATCATGATACAAATGCCCTTCTCGAGATTGCTAGTTTGCTACGGTTCAACTCATATAAAGGTATAAAATCTTAACTACTATTTACATGAATGGTCACAAAATAAAAATGAAAGTGATAGATCCATAATTGCATGTGAATTGTTTCAATTATAAAATTAATTCAACTTATATCAATATTAATTTCCATCATTAATCAAGCATGATTACTTATTTATGTTCTTTTTTCAATAAGTTTTATATTACTTAAGATGTTCTTAATTTATTCGAATAGATTAAATTCAGGCCTATTTACTCTACTATTATTTATTCGATTCTTGATTTTTTTTTCTATAGTTGATCTTTAATAAACTTGTGCATTGAAAAAGACGGATTTGAGAAAGAAAAAATATAATAGACAAAATATGTTCAAATCGACCGCCATGCATAAAAGGATTTAAGCGTCCATTTCGCGCCATTTTCCATTTGAACTTATCATCTTTTTTATTCACATATAACGGAACTAAATAATATGTTATTTTAATACATTATATCGCCTAAATCATGAATTTTCTTTTTGATTATTTTTTGGATACGTTATCCTAAATCTTCTTATGTTTTGTAAATATTCTTTTTAATATCTTTCACTTATTCTTCAACCATTATTTTTGTTTCTTCTCTTCCATGGCATCACCTTCTCTATAAGTGTGTCGGGAAACATGAAATGAAAATTGGTGGTAGTTAAGACATATGTTTCTCTTAGGAGATACATATATGGTGAATTGGTAAATTGGTTTGGTCAATGATGACTATATCTCTTAATGATGTATATATATACCATATACATACTTTTTTGTTTATAATTTCATATAACATATACAACTCATTTGTTATTTAATTATCATAATACATAGGTTAATTATTACACCAATTGTGTAATTAGATGCTTGTAATATATCAAGTAGTTATGGTATATATTTTACTAGTTGATATTTTTATCTCCTTGGAAATTTAGAAGGAAAGCTTTATTCGAAACTAATGAAAACAATGAAACATATTCGTTTTGGAAATTTCACTTTGCTGTATTTTCTAAATCTCAAGATTATAAATATCTATAATTCCTTTATAGGACATTGTCAAAAACTTGACATTAATTGCATTGTAAAGTGTAAATCAAAATTAATATTTTTATTTATGATTTCGACAAAGAATATGTGCTAATGATGAGATTTTAATTGTGAACATGTTTAATTGCTAGTATTAATAAAGATATATCTTAACCTATATATAGCTTGGTTGTGTGTGAACGAAATTATTAACTTGTATTTTATGTGTAAAGAGATAAAATGAAAGGTTATGAGACAAAGAATAAATTGCTAAAAAATAAAGCATGTAAAGAATTAGACCTATACTCTACAAAATTATATTGAACTAAATAATATAATATTACAGGAATGAAAAGAATGAGAGGATAAGCTCAAAGATTGGTTTCAATATCTTTAGTTACCATGAAGTATATGACAAAAACTTTACTTATAAATGTTTATATATGGTTTAACTTTTAATGAACATAACAATACAAAAAATGAATTTTTTTGAAGAGTGTTTTGAAGATAGTATTTTTGTTCATCAAAGCGAGAGCATAACTAGAGTATAAGAGTACTAAAAGAACTTGTTGTTAGGTATGTTGCGTATTATTTGAAAGATTTATGAAGAAAAGTTAACATTCAAAAGTACTAAAAATTCAATTTGCTGAAGTTCCATATATTCATTTTTTTCAAAATCATTTGCTGCATAGACAGACACTTCGTTGTGTTTGATCATCTCACTTTTCTATTGTTTCATTCTTATGTTTTATACATGTTTTCTTCTTTTATTGTCATTCAAACAAATATTGCTTAAGGGCGTATAGGTAAAATCACATATGCACATGCATGAAAGTATACCATGGCCATGGTAATTTATGATTAGTAGTAGTTTGTAATCATGCTTTTCCATCTTTGTTTTGTCAAAATTAGTTCCAATACTATCATGATCATATAACTCAATATGCACTATAAAATAAACATAAAATTCAAATGTTCCAGTAAATTTTCTTTTGGCCATGCATCATAATTATATTGTTTCTTTACAATTTACTTGGTCATCTATCACGAAGGACAACAATAAGTATTGAAGATGTGATCATCATACTTTTATATATACATACATATATATATACTTGAAATTGATTACACTATTCTAATTATTTGAGCTTCTTATATTCTGATAGCACGTAGACCTCACTTTCTTTTTCTTGGCGTATAAATATTTAGTTGTTCTGTTTTGGATCCATATTTATATGTATACAATTTATTTCCTTGTTTGATGATATAGATGTACTTTAAACTCTAATGAACAAGTCTAATATTGGCATTCTCCTTTTATTGAGTTCCAATCATAAATGAACTTTTCGAGGGAAAAGAATGTCTAGAGACCATTTAAACTACCTTCATCTAAACTCCCTTGGAGTTTACATCCTTTTCTCCTCTGATTTGGGGAAGGTTGATCATTAATATATGAAAATTAATCATATAAGGTGCTTACTTAAATGGAATTAGGATTTTTTTGACAACATATTCTAGCTTACTAATATCCACAAGTTCAATTTATAAGCTAATATGTCCTTGTTTGAACCATAAAATAAAACCCAAAACTATCATTTTCCCATATCAAGTAGAAGTACTTCACACACAAAGTGACTTCCTAGCTAGTCCATGTATTTGGTTTGGTTCAATACAATCCTATAAAGAAATTTATGTGCACATACGTACTATCTTATTAATTACATTACGTTATATGATACAATGAATGTTGTGGTGATTGTAGTATGTCTGGCGTATTTTTTTGCCAAACTTATCCACAATTGTTTTGTAGTTAATGCTAAATCTCGAACATATGGGAGAATTTTATTTATTAACGACAAAATTCACCTTTTTATTTCTTTTTCGAAAAATAATAATGATTATTATTAGTATATTCTTTTCTTTTTTTGTAGTACTCGACTTTTTTCTTTTTTAATTTTCCACTTCAATTAATGTGTAAAGCTATTGTTTCAGTTACGGCAATTCAGGAGGCTTCTGTTGCCTCATCAATATTGTCCGAAGGCAACACAAATTTCAATCTTGTGATGGTCGATATAAAATCATCCAATTTACAAGGGTTTAAGCTTATGCATGAGGCCGTAGACATGGGCTTGCCAGTAATTGGTAAGTATTTCGAATTTTTCTAAGTCAGAATATAATTTTTTTCCCTTCTTAACAATTTGAGTCCTTTTCTTACCTCTTCAATTAATAATTACTGTCTTCATTAAATGTTCCTTAATTTGCATTTTTCCATTCCCAAATTGCGCGATCAAGTGATGGCGACTACTGCTAATGCGACCCTAGTTAAGTGTGCTATCGAAGACGGAGCATTTCTTTTCATGGAAAAACCAACTGCGCCCCACGAGTTAAAATACTTATGGCAACATATATTGCGGGAAATAACGCGAAAAAAGAAAGAAAAGGGGAAATGCGTAGAAACATCAACTAATAATAACCATAACCGTAATTTCTACCCGTCCAGAGGAGAAAACATGGAAGGTGACAAGACAACTGAAGGCGTGACTGTGAATCGATACGTGTCAACGAATAAGGTAACATGTCAGAAAGGAAGGCGCGAAATCATTAATTTTAGCGCGGAAAATAATGTTCCTAGTCAGTGTATGAGGCCGAAAATGTGCACAGAATGGACTCCAGAGCTTCATGAGAAATTCATGGCTGCTGTCAAGCAACTTGGTGATGGGAGTATGTTTATTCCTTACAATTCATACTGATGCAAAAATAAATATCCATCTTTATTTTATTTTACTTTTGTATTTTGCAATTTGTATATGCTTATTTATTTATTTTGGTAACATTTCTGATACTGGAATGATTTATTTATGTGGTGTTTGGTTAATTAAGGGTGTTTCCTAAAGACATTCTTGAGCTAATGAATGTTCCAGGCCTGACAAGAATGCAAGTTGCTAGCCATCTTCAGGTTCGATCTACAATATGCCCAACTAATTATATTTTGTAACATCTATTGGTTTTTGTAAATACAAACAATTTGTGTGCTTTCTTTAACTATCCATTGGTAAAACACAATTCACTTGATGCAGAAATGTCGTCATGGTTGGCAACCACCCCATGAGAGACAAGGCCGTCGTCCAAAAGGTTCAAAATCTTCCGACTCTTCAAATTCGCACCAATCCAGGCCTAAAAAGTACGGAATATTCCCGCGTCTCATAAGAGGCTCTCAACCTCAATTCCCTGGTCATGATCATGACAACCAATACATCGAACAAGGTCTTATTATTGCAACTAGCGACGACATGGGAAATTCAACGCCTATTAATTCCAATGGTACACACAACAATATTATGGAACAACAAGGAACATGGGACACTACTATTTCAAACAACAGTAACAATATGAATATCGAAATTTGCGGTGAAAATCAGTCTGATGCCTCGTTCGATTTTGCTACTGGTGATGATGGTTTGATTTCAAATAATTTCAATTTGAACGGTTTTGATTATGGTCACTCCAGCACTGGCCAGGTTAGTCCTAGTACTTGTCAACATTGTAAATAACTTAGTCTTAATTAAATTGGTATTTCTAGTTTTTTTATTGTTTGTTAAATTGACAAATAAAATTATTAGAAGTTAACTATTGAGATTGTATTTTTACGAGTCTATATTTTTGTTACAGATTTCTAATGTTGCTACCACTACTACTGCTGTTGCTGCTACTGCTGCTACTGCAACTGCTACAACTGCTGCTATTGCTACTGAAGATCCGGGCTTTTGGAGTTCGTGGGTTGCAAACTTCGCAAGGGAGTTTTGAAACCAAAGAGTACTAGCACAAGGGAGGAAAATTAACTGAGGACAAGTTCTTGATTCATGGATAAGGATAAGAATATGTAACTATAACTTTATAATATTGTTATGGAAATTATTATATATGATGTAAGTATATGACAGTAGGTCTATGAAATGTGGGGATAAACTAGATTCAAGAAGACATGTAAACATATATCTGTACCTAGAACTATTTGTAAGTTTATAATATATATATACATATATGTTGTGTCTTTAATTTATGTTTATAATAGTATGGAGTGATATTGAAAACTAAACGTAAGTCATTTTATTGCATATATAGTTTCTGTTTAAAGAGAATATGATAAAAATCATCAGTATAGTATATTAATATGGATACTTGATGAAAATTACAGCTATATATGCCTTCAACATTTAGAACAGATTGTAGGACTAAAGTGATTTTTTTTTTGAATCTGACATACTAAAAGTTTCACATCCTGCAATTAATATAAGTACCTAGCTAGAGACTTGGTACCAAAACAAATTATTTATGTTTTCAGAAATAGCACTAGAAGTAAATATAAAGCAAAATGGTAGTTTTCATCCGGCATCTTGTACGTACATGCAGTTCAGACATTTAGTTCGCTAAATTGTCAAAGTTTGGTCTTAGTGTTGTATCTTTAAATTTTCCGGACATTTGGTCTGATATTTGCCAGAAATTGCTGGTTAGGATCCGATTTTTGCTGACATGGCAAATAATTTGGGAATTTCTGGATTTTGACCAAAAACTTGCCACTTGTTGGTGGATGTGCATAGTGACGAAGTCAGAGGGGAAACAAGGGGGTCATTGGGCCCCTGAAATTTTGAAAAGAAAAAGGGGGTATTTGGGTATTTTAATTTACTAGTAAGAAACACGTGTGTCGCACGTGATTCACATGACTTTACTAAATAATTATATTATTTAATAATTTTATTAATTAATATTAAAATATTAAAAGTGATTTAGTAAAAATAAATATTATTTAAATTTAAATATTACATAGTATTTAAGATATATCTTTCTTTATTTTAATTATAGATCGATATGATTTGTTATATAATCATTTAAAGAACACAATCCCACAAAATTTTTAAGATTAGTGTAAAACCAGATAAGTTCTATATTAGCTTATAATCATATTATCAATCTTTTATTTCATTTTATGACTAGAAAAGCCTTTTAGTCTTACTTGATTTTTGAATTCTTTTAACATTGGATGCATTTTACGTAACCAGACAAGTAATTTAACTTATAATTCGTAAGCTAATGATTAATAAATCTCATGCAAGTTATCGTATTTATAAAAAAATATTAATTAATTAAATTTTATACCAAAATCCAAATAATATCATCATTTTATTTGTTATTGTTATCCAATTAAAAAAATATAAAATAAAGGTTAATCAATTTTTATACTTCTTGTGCTTACTTAATTCTTTTATTTTATCTCAGTTCTTCGATTAACGAAATATAAAAAACAAAATTGCAATACAATATACATATAAGAAAAACTTTTCATATATTATCTTAATTCTAGTAACAAAATAAATATTTTATTATTAACACTTAAAAATAAAGTTTCCAGTCCTCATATTTCAAATGTCTTAAAAATAATAAATCTTAACCTAGTCTATAACAAAATTAATCAATTATTTTCATCGAGAATCGAGTATTAAATAAATATATGAAAAAGTGATAAGTCAAAATATGAGTTTTGAAACTCTATTTAATTACATACAAAATATCTCGACTTAATAAATAATAAAACCAAAGACAGTCTTATGAAAGAAAAACATGTTAATGATTTCCATGTGTCACTCTTGTATGATTAAATATAATACTAATTAACTTTTATGTTTGACGATTATTTTGAATACACTTAAGTTTTTAAAAGATATATAATGAACTAAAAACTAATATAGTTTTTCAAATTGCATAATATTTTCGAAAGATACGTTATCTATTAGAGTTTGTATTTATAGTTGAATTTAGCTATTTTGGTTTATATTAAATTTACATAATTGTAAATTTTGTGAGCCATATAGTTATGAAAATTGCAATTATTCTTTAATATACTGATATTAATCTATATTTTTTGAAGATACTGTAAATTTTAAATTGATCTCTTTCAATCTATTTTGCAAAATCATATTATTTATTTTAAAATATAATTATCAATCCATTTTCAGTGCCCTTTATTGAGAAAATGGTACATAGTACATTGATTTTTATTTAGAATTGTTATTGAATTTTTGATCAAATAAGAAAATATAGTTGCCAAAAAATTAGATATCAAGTTGTAAAAAAAACCTTTTAACTATTCTCTTGCGCCTCCTTGTGCCCGGGAGAATTCATATTACTTGGCACTAAGCATGGTCATCACTTCAATTTATTATTATATATAGTTTAACACAATAGATTTGATATATAAATAGTATTTTGAATATTATATTGGTACTTAGATTAACATATAATTTTAGAAATATTAAACTCTGACATAAATATCAAACTATTTCATATTAAATAAGTTTATTTTAATTATTTATTTATTACAAATTCATATGCATAGAGTGACTTTCCATTTCTGATTCTTATTTCAATTTTCTAATACTATTTGATTTTGTAAAAGTTAGAATAATTTGTACCGAATTCTATATTAATTGTTTTAGTACTTGAATCTTTATAAATCCTAAAGGTGCACATGAACTGATATTTTATCGAAAATGTCAAATTATACATATTATATGAAAGTTATTGAATTTTCTTTAGAATTTCCCGCTAGGACACGCATATTTTTTTTTTAACTATTTATCTTTATTCTTTCAACTTTTGTAATATGTTCCATTTGACTTAATCTTAAACTATCTATACATATGAGGTTAACGCCCAAAATTATTTTGATCAGTCTCAATTTACTATTGACAAGTATAACTATTTGTTTTTTTTAATATTTTCTATTCCAAATTTTCACTTTAATTTGGTGTAATTATTTAATTTACTTAGTTTTTTATGAATGTTATGTTAGTATTTGAATTAATATATAATTTAAGGAATTTATTACTTTCGCAACAAATGTCAAATTGTTACATATTAAATGAATTTATTTACCTTTTCTTTTGCCTAGCATATATGATAATTTAGACTTAATCCAATTTTCGCTCATGTTTCACTCTTTCGCATCATTTTATTAAAATTTAATTATTTTTGTCATGTTTTTATTATAAATATATATCATATTGATATTTTAAACTTATAACTTTTTAAGGGTGTAATTCTCAAATGACATTCAAGTTTTATCATAAATGTCAATTTCATACATATATATGGATTTTTTTAATAAGTTTGCCTTTTAGTTTTATATATATATATACAATTTTTAATACTTTTTTGCACTTGTTTAATTTATAGGAATTTGTTTTTGAAATATTGAAATAATAATATATTCAAATAATAAATTTGAAACTAAAATTTATAATGTTAGAAAATTTAGTAAAAGTCATATTAAACATATAGTTAAAATTCAAAAAGTTCTTATTCGTGCAACAAACTTGGTTTTCTTATTCGTATTATTTTTTCATGTTAATCTTATTCCTTTTTATTGTGTACTTTTTATTATCGATATGGCTAAATAAAACAAAATATACATCAAAATAAAAATAAAATAAGAAACTCTCTAGTTTTCAATATTATTTCTTTAACAACCATCAATAAAATTATTTGAAATTAGATATTACATATTGAGGGAGGATTTTCCGACCATAAAGAAATTATGTATATTCTCTATTTTTTATATAGCATCAAAACCACCTAAAATATTTTTATTTTATTTTTCCTTTTTCCTTATCATGTCTATTATAATTTGATCTTTTTCTTATAAATTATAATAGATATATTTAATTATTGATAAAATTTAAAAGAATACAAGAATTATACAGTTTTGCATCATACTAAACTATAAATAATTAAAAAAAATCTTCTATAACGACATATACATAGAACATATGGTTGAAGATTTTGAAACCTAATTTAAATTTGAAATTGATTTTATAACAAATTTAAAGTATTCTTAGTGTTTTGATTAAAAAATGTATTTTCAGATTTTGAAAAATAAATTGGGTATAATGAACATTTATCCAATAAATAAATAAAAAAGATAAGATAAATAGCAAAGCTATAAACAAAACATTCTTAATTTCTACATATTTTCAACTTTATAAGGTTAAAATTTTCTCAAGTGAAGTCCTTATAAATGCTTATGACATACGGTTAGAAAGCTCTTGAAATCAAGTTTTATATGAAATTGATATTATTTGAAAATTTAAAATATTTTAAGAGTTATAGATGGAAGAATAAATACTTTTAAAGTATTGAATATAAAAGGTCATTTGTCTTATAATTGAACAAATAGAAACTAAATAAATATCAAATTACTTAGTTGCCCAAAAATTTTAATATGTCAAAAGGATATTTTTGTCAATCAAAAGTTTCAAGAAACATTCACACTTTTAAGATTATATAATATATAATATATAATATATATATATAATATAACAATATAATATAACAATAATATAATATAATATATCTAATATATATAGATAGATAGATAACATTAAAAAAATACAAAAATATTAGAAATGGAACAAATCTTCAATCCATTCATTCTTATTTTCTCCTTCCCATTTGTTAATCTTAAAAATCTTTGAGTTTTGGTAATAAAAAAAAAATCCCTTTTTGAAAATTTTGAAATAATCCCCTCCAAAATTTTGAATATTAGCAATGAAGCTATTATGCAACAATTTCAAAATGTTATGATATATTGATGTACTTGTATTATGTTATTTCGTTTTTGAATATTAAGATGTAATTGAACTAATACATTGATTTAATATATTGTATTTATTTTTAATATTAATATTAGTTGGACCCCCTACTCGAAGTTTCTGACTTCGTCACTGGATGTGCATATGATTTTGCAAGAAAATAATTAACAGAGAGATAATAATAGTAATAATAATAATAATAATAATAATAATAATAATTAATTAATTAATTAATTAATTAATTATTATTATTATTATTAATGACAGCGCGTGTGTGGGCTCTGGACCGAGCCCACTAGTACGTAATTGGTTCCCCCCGTCCAAAAGCTTGTGGTGTGGTGGTGCCCCTAAGGATTGTCGCTGAAAATCATGTGAAGAATCAAAGCAATTTGAATGAAAAATTCAATAATAAAAGGAGATCGAATGAAATCTTTTATTTATTGGTAAGTAAAACTGAGATCGAATAATAAACCATTGTTCTTCAATGGCTAATATTTCAGATTTATTACATTTGTATCTACAAAAAATATAAAATTCAAAGAATTAATAACAACTTTGTTGAGCATGCAGCAGAATCTGTCATTCTAATTAATTTGAGTACTCTTGAAAAACTTGTGAATAAATCTGAAAAAAAATTATAGCATCAACTCTTCCCCACCAAGCATTGACCCAAACTGAACCATACCAAATATGTCATCATCATCCCCTTCATCATTATACGCGCTAAAATCGTTCGACTCGAAATACGTTTTTATATCGTCCGGAATAATGCTGCAGCTTTGTGGTGGATGCAGATCAGACGATTCTCTTGGTGTTGAAGGGCACTCTGCAGCCAATGTCATTTCCATCATTTCCTTAAACTTGGAAGATTGTAACAGAAGGCCTAGGGCTGAGGTGGCGGTGGCTGGCCGCGGCTGAGACAAGGCCCCGGGCGCGTCTGTGGTGTCTGAGGGTTGTTGGAGGATGAGGTGATCAAGATTAGAGGCTGATGAGCTGGCTGAGTCGTGGTTCGAGCTCGGGGGCAAGTTTGTAATTTCGTCGGTAGTCTTGTTGTTAAGGTTGTTATTGTTGTTGTTGTTGTTAGGTCTTAGCCATTTTATGTAACGGCTGAGATCGAAATTTGTGACGGCGTTGAGGCCGCGATATTCTATAGCTGCCATGTCGTAGGCTATCGCAGCCTCTTCTTGTGTAGCTGCAAAAGATTTTAATTTTAATTATTGCGAGGAAATAAAGAAAAAGAATCGGAAATGCAGTTTTGAGCATGTGAAGATTATTGGAAGATTTAAGTTGGTCATGAACTTGCTCAACTAATTAGATTGTGATGTCAAATGTAGTAGTTTTGCAGTAAGTATTAGAAATTGTTGCATAATGAAGGATTAATTTAGAATGTATTTTGTGTCAAGGAAAAACTTTAGTGCTGAAATTAGTATAAACAATATTATACCTGTAGTTATAGCAAAATTAAAGACAAGTTTTCAAACTTCTCTTTGCCTTAGTCATACAATCAACCATATGTATCTCCTTTTACATTAAATCCTAAAAAAGACTCTCATTTCCAACCTTTTTTACCAAATGGGAAAAAGCTTCTTCAACTTTAGTGCTGAAATTAGGCTAACAATATTAATCATGTAGCTATAGGGTTTGCCAAAAAATTTATTAAAAAAATGTATTTCCGTCTGATCATAAGTTCCATTTTAAAAAGAGCAAGGACCAAGCCAATGTTTAAGACAATGCTCCTCCAGGGTGGATTTTTCTCGAGAAATCACAATTTGCAAAAAAACTCATATTTTTTACAAAATTTCGATTTCAGTCAAGATGTGCTAGAAGTTTGAAAAATTTACA
Source organism: Rehmannia glutinosa (assembly GCA_016081115.2). Classification (NCBI taxonomy): domain Eukaryota; kingdom Viridiplantae; phylum Streptophyta; class Magnoliopsida; order Lamiales; family Orobanchaceae; genus Rehmannia; species Rehmannia glutinosa. The sequence goes on from JABTTQ020001086.1 coordinate 608,701, forward strand.
AAAAATCCAGTTCCACATTTTTGGCCGACTCAAATGTGAAAACCAATTTTGCTTGGAAGATATTCTCCAAGTGAGTTTTTATTTCCTAAACGATGTGCACAAGGAACTAATTTACATTAGCTGTTTTTTTATTTTTCAGGTTTTTTTTGCAAACTATGATTTTGCAGAATTATTATTGCAAAGTTGTAGGACTAAAATTGCAATTTAGTCCAGAAATTATCACAACAAGAGATTTTCTTGCTTCAAATATTTAATACAACTTTGTGCTGATATTTTATTTTTCTTTTTGTATCCATAAAATCTAAAGTTGAAATGTAACATTAGGCAAATGTTGGATTATAAACGTATTTATTTAATGCTTGTTAAGAGTCACAGAAAGAAGAAAAATGAGGATTTGCATAGATATTTACCATAAGTTCCAAGGTAAAGGTATTTGTTCCCAAACACTCTTCCAATTCGAGCTTCCCATCTTCCATTGTGGTGGTGCCTGCAAGTTTATATTACTTCAGAAAAAAATATTGATATAGAATATCTTATTGACTTATTGAATTTGTAATGGTGTTATAGTTCTCAACCATTAGAAGTTATTTAATCCATAATAAGCCCATATTGTCTCATTTATTGGCACAATAACCACATCTTAGCCAAGATCAATATATTCTAATATAATTATAAATTTATATAAAACATTTATGTAAGAGAAAAGGAGACAGAAAACTTTTATATATCCCCATTTCCTAGTAAATAATTGAAATAGTTAAAACCGGTTTATTTCTCTTAATTAATGGAATTAATTAAAAATTCTTTTTTTTTCCTGGAATTAGAAATTGTTTTATTTGGAGAAATTAATATTCTGTATGTCATTATAAAAGATTCTAACATTATAAAAACATAAGCTATCATACATCCTCTCTATATTTCGACACTCCTCTTGAAAAGCCACTGCTTTTCCTGTAATTCCAACAAAAAGGACTTACATTATTTAATTAGTTTTTTTTCTTTTCTGGGAAAAAAAAAAAACACCATTTACAATTTTTTTGAAACAGTACTTAATTTCAATTTATTGACTTGCCTTCTTAGTGATCCAATATATTCCTCTCTGGATTGTCCCTCCATATCAATCAGCTCCTTCTGATATGTTGATAGCTATAATTTGTGAAACATAATAAACCAGTCCTGAGTTTATTAAATATTTTTTTCCCCTAATAATGCACCGATCGATTGAATTATAAAATGTAAACATTTTGTCTTTTAAATGAGATAAATAAATATATTACCGGAAAGTTGAGAATAGTGTCTGGACCCCAATACTTAAGTGCAGCCAAGTCATAGGCATGTGCAGCTGCTTCTTCATCATCATAAGCACCTAATGAGCAACAAAAAACACAATAATTTGATCATGAGAAATAACGATATACATATTTTTATGATATACAAAAGAAGAAATTAAAATTAGATCACTATAATGTTAACATACCAAGATAGACTGCATTTTCCATCAACGACCGACCAAATCATCCCATCAAGCAAACAACAAGAAGAAATTAATAAAATTAATTAGTTGTTAGTACTTATATCAACACTAAATTATTAATTGGAAAAAAAAAAAACATACAAAATTAAGGAGCATTGTATTTTAATTTATGCTCGTTGATACGAACCTTGTCTGCCTTTCTTGTTTTGTGCCTCGTTCCAGCAGTTCTTGTCCCACAAATGTGCTTCATATCTCCCCAGTCCATCGGTGCCTAAACAAATCACAAAATGCAAAACCAAATTACATATGTATACTATAATATAACTAAACACCTCCTTTTATTTTAACAATCTGAAATCTAATTTACAAGTGAAACAGAGCAAATCTCACAACATAAGCATAAAACCCAGGATTATTAACAAAATATCAACATTTTGAATATAATGTGCATGGTTAAATTTTAAAGACCTAGTAACGCCCGATAAACTGAACTACGTTGAGGTGGGGAGTCTCTGGGGATAGTTTTCCGAGCACGTTTGGCCTTCATCCCGGGATTATTCACAGGATTAGCCACAACTTTTGAGGTGTTCTTAGAGTTGTGCTGTGATAACTTCCCCATGATCAAAGCTAGCTGGATTGAGTTAAAAGAGTTAAGGATTGTTAGTTTGGTGAAAAAATTATGACTGAGTCTACAAACAAATGGGCTTATAAAGGAAATGAAGTGAAAAAATAAAGGCTGGCAGGATTATCTGTGCTGGCAAATGGCAGAGAGGATTAATTAGCCGGCTGTGATTGATTTGGCCGTCTCAAACCGGCTTCTGTAGTCTCTTCTATATTGTCCTTATATTGGATTTGTGTTATTTGCTGTTTTGTTAACACAATTTGTAGATAAAGTGAAATTTGATTGGCTAAAATATTTGCAGGGTTGTTTAATTTAATCCACAAGATATCCCATTTGTCCAACTTCCTCAACTAACTTTTAAATTTTATAACAGTGTGATAATCTTTTTTATGTGTACTTTGGAAGTTAGTTTGTGTTGGAAATTGATGATGAACCAACTTAACCACTCAAATATTGGGTTGCCATCAGGAAACATATCAGAAATAGGAAAAGTAACAGTGGAACATATATTTTCCTTTTCAATGAGATTCTTAAGGACTATTACAATTCGGGGTATAAACAAATCGAGTAGAACCGAAACAAAATAACTTTTCAAGCTTGTTTTAATTTCTTTTTGAACTTCATAACTTTTGTTTGAATTTGGTTTGATTATTAATAGAGTCGAGTTTGAATGAGCTTTAGTCGAGCCGAACACAAATCAAGCTCGAGTGGTTTGATATTTTTACACATGTTGTGTTAATATTTTAAGTAATCGAGTCGAGCTCGAGCCAAGCTTTACATTTTATCGTACGTAAAAATGTGTTCAAGTTTGGATCTTTACGTTGACGATTCGAGCTCAAATGAGCTTTTAATGGTCGATCAACCCTGAGTCGAATATCGAATATTTTGGTTCCTTTTTCAGACAAATTCCTTATAGTTTGTGGTGAAACTAGCGGATTGAGATTTCATGTTCCAAAATCCTATTCCACTTTATGTTCCATTGAATTGGATGATTAAGACATGTATATGGTAATGTCATAGTTATACACATGTTAACCATCCAATACAATCGGATGAGATCTTCTATTCCAGGATGATGTTTCATCTCATATTCCACCGCACGGATAATTGTCACGTGTATAGAAGTTACCATATTAATTTTTGAGCATAAATCAAAGCCTAGATTGTGGAGTTTTAATATGGTAATATCTATAGACGTGGCAATCATCCGTGTGGTGGAATAGGAGATGAAACGTCATTCTGGAATAGAAAATCTCATTCGCAATACAATGGAACATAAAGTGGAGTAGAATTTTGGAACATGAAATCCGATCCCGAAACCAGCTACAAGATAAACTCAAAGTCACAATAATTGTGGTTCTTTTTCTTCAAAGGCATTAATAATCATTACGGAAGAGAGATGTTTGGAAGAGGGAGAAGGGTTATCTACCTATGCTATATATCACCAAATACTATTGGTATCAATTAATTTAAACTACATCAATAACTAGGCTAATTGCAAATCTGGTTATTCTAACAATAGTTGGTAGCAAAATGATCCCGTAAATACTGTGTTTTGTAAAAGAAAACTTGCAATTGAAAAAAACTCGAGAACTTAAATTTTATTTCACCGAAAAATAAATATTTTGTTGGAAATTTTAACTTGACCAACATGTGAAGCCATTTTTTGCTGCTGATTTTGCAATTTCTGATTCCCAAAAAAATTAAAAAACTCAATTCGCGAGTTTTTTTTTTTTAATTATTGAATCAAAACATGAATTCGACGGAACCAAATGTTGGAAAATATTGAAGAAAATTAATTTTGGTCTTTTCAACAGTAAAGGACAAATTTATTTTTGACTTTTTCAATATAAAGGGCAAATATTTTGTGGTGAAAGGTCTCACATTTGAATTACACACAAATAAAACACAAGAATTTCCATACATCTCCAAAAACTCTTGCAATTTAATTTTGGTGATAATTTTCAAGCATAATCTTCAGTTCGATGGAATAGGTAATCCAGTTTTCTCGTCTTATCATGTGAAATAAACGTCCAGAATAGGAGACAAATTTGTTTTAAGGATAGTGTATTGAACACACAATTCGAGCTAATTTTTATTTTGCTTACTTTGCAAATTTTACCGATTCGGATTTTTTGAGTTATATAAATTGTACTAGAAGGAAACACTAATATTTTTCCTACAACTTTGTCACACCTATAGTAATTTAACCTCAATATTTACGATAAAACAGTAAAATAGTGGTGAGATATAACATTTTCTCTAAGTTGTGCGTGCGGCCAGACGAGACAAAGGGAGAGTATTTGATAATATTGGCCTTATTAGCTGCTTTTCTGAGATTTCCTATTCTAAACTTTGAGACTGCACAACTCCTTTAGGTATCAATTGCACCACTGTCTCTTTCTAAATTCGTGGACGCTGAAATGTATATATGATATTTTATTGGGCAATAATTTAATTAAATTTGTTGAAATTCTGTAAACCGTAATAAACATATAATGAGTTACGCGAAAACCCTTGATAACTTTGCATTTATTATCCCAACATAGGTCTTTTTTATATTCTCTATGATAACAGGAAAAATGAAATTCTCTTCATTTTTTTCTTTTTCAAACAGAAATTATATTATTTTTGGCCTTAGAATATTACTATTGATCAATTGTGTTGCTTGTTCCCATCAGAGGTCCACTTTTTCCTTGTGAGAGAATTTGGAATGAACCGACAAAATGAAAAATGAAAATGGCAATGGAAAGACTGGAAATGCCATAACTAAAAAGTATAGGACTATCCCCTAAAAAAAATAAGTATAGGACTAAAATTGACAAATTCTAAAAATTACAGGCCTAAATTATTATTTTTGGTAAGGAGCAAAATTGTCATAGTTAGAGAACTAATATTACAACATTCTAATAGATACAAGACCAATTTTGAAATTTCCCCAAAATGATTATCTGTAATCTTCGTTGGGTGAAGATGTCAAAAAGGGATTCAGTAGATCAAAACTATTAAAAAAAATGTTTATCAATCAAATAAACTAATAGTCTAATACCAATAATAAATCGAAAACGGCATTTATTTTCTCAAACTGCCAAATTGCAAATGAAAAGAAACTTAATTAATGCTAAATAATCGTCCGATTAATATTAAATTGTATCATAATGTCAACACTTTGTACACATCACGATCTCCTTAAATCTCTTGTGGGAAACTGCTAAAACATTTTTATATGTTGATTTTTCCGAAGTGGGACCTCAGCAACTTAATTTTTTTTTTGAAGGAACCTCAGCAACTTAATTAGGCCATAGAATTAAGTAATTTATAACCTCTAATAATGTGCCAAAAAAATATCATTTTCAATAAGTATGAGATATATAAAATTGCCCTGAAAGATAGCATCAGAGGCCACCTAGCAAGTGTTCAAAAAAAAATATATATTATGTTACCAACAAGCAAACCATCAACTTCCGAAGGGCATTCATTGGTCATCTTATAAAATGACAATGAAAACCACAATGGATGTGTTAAAACTTAAAAGTGACAAACACAGTATGCTTCTTGTAAAAACTATCTGGTTATTACATCTAATTATTACCATTTATTTTGTAAAAATTAATCACAGGAAAAGTTTAGTTTAGGACACAATTTCCTCAGCTAATTGTGTCCACTAATCTAAACTGTTACTTTAAAATATCTCATGCAGTGACAATGGTGAGAGCGATATATAGAGGGACACTTTGCAATTTTAGTAACTATAGGGTGCAACAACATTGGCCCTTTTTAAATTTCATATGGCTTAATCACCCTTGTATCTTTGAAAGATACTCGGATTTAGTCCTTAATTCACCTAAAGATTCAAAATTATACAGAAAAAGTGAGCTGCATGTGAACCCAAAAAATTGCAGATTTTCGAATTGCTGAGTAAGGTGTTGGGGATAACCAATATTTGGCCACAAATTGCTCGTAAACACTACTTTTTGGCTGGAGATTTGAAAATCCCCAATTTTTGGGTTCATGTGCAATTTACCTGAGATTTTTCCACCAATTTTGAAATCTTCAGCAAATTGTGACTAAATCCAAGAGTTTTTTAAAGATATAGGGTAGATTTTGTCAAAAATAACTTAAGGAGGACAAATTTAGCCTCACCCCTATAGTTACAGGGCAAAAATTGCAATTTACCAATATATAGAGCAATGGGCCAAATCAGAAAAAATAATCAAGATATTTAACTGAGTTTCATGCAAATGACATTGTTCTAAAAATATTTTATTTAAAGGACATAATCAAATGGAATACTGCATTTTCATGGTTTGTAAGGCTGTTAAGATTGCAAAACCAAGAAAATTAAGCACAATGCAAAATGCATTCACCCCCAGATCATGTTTTAGTGTGCCATAAATGTTTTCCAAATAAATAAATAATGAAATCTTAAGATTCTTGTAGAAAATGGAATAAATGGAAATTGAAAATAATAAAATAATAATAATAATAATAATAATAATAATAAAAAATAATAATAATGCTCTCAACATTCTTTACCACAAGCTGCAACTAGACAGTTAGATCCATGAAATTTGGAGGATTCACGGGTAAAAGGGCGACCAACCTGTGAAATTATTTTATGCAATAGATCCAATAGTTGAGTTGCGTGCATCTCCCAATATTCCCTAATAATTAAGTTACAGAATTTATACAATATTTTTGGTCAAATTAACCACAAAAACTGCGGGACCTGTTAGTGTTGATTGAGTTTTCAGCCATCAAAATAGATCACGTCTCTCCCAATCTTAAGTTGAATAAGTACTAGTTGAAATAGCTGGAAAGAGGCCAAGAAGATATACGGAATTACTTAAAGCAAGTAAAGTTTTATAAGATGCTGTAATTTTCATGATGAAGGTATATAAAAAAATGAATTTACGATCCTGAATGCTAGACATGAAACAATCATTCAACCTGGTACGCAGTGTCATGCGAAGTGAGACATATAATAAAACAAGGCTGTAGATTTACTGTTCCAAAAGGTAAAAAAATTACTCAGAAAAGCCGAAGAGATAAAGTTACCTAACAATGTCGGACGTATGTAGTGAAAAACAACGCTGTAAGATCCCAAAACTTTGAGAGGCACAGTAGGGACGAGTTTCAAATGATTATTATCTGCAACGTAAATAAAAAAATAGATTAGTGAAAATGTAAAATAATGTATATTCAATAAACAAGAGATGGCAGCACATCGGAACCTCAATAATGAACACAAGAAAACTGCTTACAGAGATTGCCAACAAATACCAGAAGACAAAATTGTAAGCAAAACTAAGAGCAAATAATAAGCATTGCCAACAAAGATAAGCCATGTCATGCCAATACTAAAGCCAATAAATTTTTACTATTCCTAGAAGTATGAGAACAAAAAATGCTAGGTAAAGAAAGATAAATATTACAAACAGGGTCAAGAAAAGTATGGAATCTGCAACATTCTTAGACACCAGCTTTTGGGCTGACTAGAAGAAAAGAGAACATAAATGGATTCAAGACAAAGTTCCATGTATATTTATAGAACTAGTAAATGCTGAATGACCGATCTGCTTTGCCTTTATCTTTTCTTTTCTTTTCTTTTTCCTTCAATCTTTATGTATTTCCTCTTCCGATAAATCAACTGCAATCACATTTCCTTCATTTTTCCTTCATTCAGTTCAATTATCCATTTTATTTTCTTATTATTTTTTGACTGAAACTTTGAATAATTTAAAGAAGGGGACCATTTTTCACAAATCACTTGGAAATTCGTTGGTCATATTTGAGAAAATAGGCAGTTGCATAAGATCTGGAAATCAATATCATAGTATAAAAGATTATTCGAGTGCATTACATATTTCATTGATGTAGCAGATGAAAATGACGAATAATGCAATTGAAATAATTGTCCCCGCACCCAACTTAAACTGCCCAACCATAAAGTATGATTGGTTTCATTTATCACCATGCTTTGAGAAATTACGAGAATGACAATAGATATCAATTTTCAAAAATAAAGTATAATGTAGAGTCATACAATTATTGATTATATTATGTGACACTAACTGAATTAAACAAAATGGTATAGATAGTCCTCAAAACAACCATAAAGAGTTGTATAATTACCAATCATGCTCTAAGGTCCTGAGATCTCCAAGCTTCTAAACAAGAGATTAGATCTTCTCGCCACATGCTCAATAAGAATTTGCTGCAAATGTTTGGCAGCTAGACAAGGCTAGCGGACAAAATGACTGCTGATTCTTCAAAAGATTTAGAGAAACATAGGATTTAGCTTTACCCACCTTAATTACTGCAAGCAATTCTTTTCAAGCCAGTTTACAAAGATGTTTGGGATTGCTGACTTGAAAAACTGATGGCACAACAAAATCAGTGGAATTTTGGTGTTCTGAAACTCCGCTGAATGCTCAAACTGCATGTCTGACAGCAACTTCTCTAGCCTTTCCTTGAGAATTGGAGATAGCATATCACAACTAGTTAAAACATCTAGTGATGGAACTACGCCTTTCCTTAAAAGTGCACGGAATGCTGTGTTTAATCCCCGGAGTAAAATCTCCTTCCTTTCAACATCATAATTATCCAACAATATAAACAAAAACTCAAGAAGAGAATTAGTTATATCAATATATTTAGGGATAGAACTAACCATCAACAAAGCAGCAGGCTCAATATTCATAATATTATCCACCTTTTCATCAAAGAAGAGCCAATCATAAAACAAGGCAAGTTTCAAATTTGCTTCAACATGGTTTTTCATATTGGACCTTAGTAGCCAACCCAGTACAGCCCATCTGGGGATAATATCTGATTGGATAACATCATTAGACGGATGGTGGGCACAGCATATAAATCTCACAATGTCAATCAAAACTGCATTTCTTTCAGGTAGAGCAAGAAACTTCTTTGTAAACCAAACCTGGTATCGATTCTGGCTGCCAAACTTCACATCAGTCAGCAAAAACCTCAACTGAGATTTCATTTCTGGAGTCAACCTAAGCGAAAAGTACCACCTTGAAGTTCGAGTATTATATATGTGTGATATATCCACAAATCCATCAATTCTAAAGGCACTTGGATTACACAACAAGTCTTTCCATATGGAACGAAACTCCGGTACGTGAGCCAAATCTTGCAAAAGCCTAAGAAGATCCCTCCCAATCCTTAAACACAAGGAAAAATTCTCTCTCAACATTCTAACACAAAAATCAATCTCCATTTTTCTCAAAGACTCAATCTTCGGAATATTCAACACCCTGCAGTGATCAGCCAATAACCTCAGAAACACATACAGAGCACCAGTCAAAACCAGGGGCTTCTCCTCTAGCAAATAAACCCATTTTCCTGAGAAAAGGTTGACCATTTCGAAACACAACCACAAATTCTCTTCACCAAAATCCCCACCAACAATCTGCCTCAAAAGGGCCACTAGCAAACCATCAAACCCAATTGCCGACACATTAACCATCTCATGAGTCACCGAAATCAACTGCTTTTTGACAGAATCAAGAAGTTTTCCATACAACTCATTTACAAGCTTGACAAGCAAGCTCGCGAAATACTCGTACCCATCTGTGATTACACCATGAAGATGCTTAATGTGAACATTAGCAAGGTGGGGTTCGCTTAAAATGCCATAAAGAATTGCTCTGTTGAGGTTTGAGTACTCTTCTGGAGTTGGGATTGTTAGGGGAAAAGGCGGTCTAAGTGTAGTTTCAAGAAAACAGAAGGCCTCTCTCAGAGTCACCTCAAATGGGTTTTCCGCCTCATGTGTGGATCTTTGTATTAATTTCGACACCATCTATATAATATATAAAAACAAAATAGTGTTATTTCTGGAAAGTTCCCACCAAAACATGGTAAATAAATGAAAATAGCCCCACAAGATAATTTTTACACAATAACCTAAATCCTAAACAAGATATGCCATAATAAAGCAATCCCTATGCTTTAAATCTGAAAATACTAAAACTACAAAAACAATCATAATAAATCGGGTTTCTCATTGATATGTGTCAATGCAAAGCATAAATATTTTTATCTTGCATTTAACATTAGGCACACATTTTTTAATGTGTACCATAGATGTCTTTGCATTCATCAGATCAAATAACATTACACGAATATTTTAGATATTCTGGAAAAACAATGTTTTCATAAAAATTTCACATTTCAAAAGTTTTTCAAAAGTTAGCTGAGGATTAGATCTGAAAACTTTGTTTTTGCTAATTATAAATGGTGTTGATATAATCAAAAACTAATCTTTTATTTAATCTATCTTAAAGCCAAAAAAATCTGTTTTCCTTCCTAAATATTCGAAGTAGGGTATATGAGAAAAGTGGAGGAAACAAGCAAATCGGTAAATAATCGTAAACTTACAACTATACAAAGCAACAAGAAGCAAAACAGTGATAAATTATTTTGAAGCAAAAAAGTGGAGCCATTTTATATCGGGAATTGAAAACGGTGGATGGAAAAGCAAAACATGAGAAATAAATAGTCATTGATAGAGCAAAAAAAAATTTGAGAGATTCTAGGTACTCAAGGATAAACTACTAATTTATAAATTAAAATACAAAGTGAAAATCATAAAATTAGTACCTAGGGTTTCGAAGGTTGGGGCTTTTGCTTTTGAGTGAAATTTCTTAGGATTTCGAAAGTTGGGGTTTCGAAAGCTGGGGCTTTTCACTTTTGAGTGTCTATGAAGGCTGGAGATGTTGAGCGATGAACGGTGGTGGGATTTCCGCCTACGGTGGTTGCGAGTGGTTGGGGCTGCTGTAGACGGTTGTTGGTTGAGAGTTGAGACGAAGATGGACCACCGGAGAGTTTACTTTGACCGCGACGGTGGCTGGCTGGCGGGCTCACAGCGTTGGTGACTTCTTGCTTCATTATATGGGGCTCTTGACAATGTCGCTTAGATCATCGAGTAGGCATTTTGTGACCAATTATTTTGAAGTTATTTACATTTGCAATTGAGATATTGGTTCAAAAAATGTATAGGTAGTTGAATTATTTTAAAAGTAAATCATAAATAATAAAATAGAAGATAACATGGGGTAAAGTGTCAAGCAAATTAGTCAAGTCCCATTTGTGACAATATGATATTATTTTAAATTTTACTATTTAGTTCAAGGGAGCAAGAAAAAGAAAATTGGTGTGTGGAGTTGATGAAAAATATATGCATACCATCTACAGGTTTCAACTTTTCAATGTAATTTTTGTTGTGTTGTGACTAAGTTTCAATCGCAAAATGCAAAACCCAAAAATATTGATTTTAGCTAGAATTGCAATTGTATTGAGTCGGGCCGAAATTTTGAAAGTTTGAGCTATGCTCGTTTATTATTGAGCTTGAGTTCGAACTTAATTTTCGAATATATTGATGGTTTACGAGTTTAATTGAGTCTAAACGAGTCTTGTAAATATCAATTATAAAAATTAAAATTAAAGTCAAACTATTAGTTTAAATTATACGAGTTTACTAACAAAATTATACGAGTCTTGTAATCGAGTCTAACATTTATCCAATTGATAGGGGTATCAATCGTGTCGTGTTTAGGTGTCGCGGGTCGTATTTTTTGCACGGATATTACTGGTCCGACCGAACCCGAACCCGATTTATTTATTTATTCGTGTCAAGATACATGCCACCGTTTATAACAAACCCGACACGACACGAAAAACTTGTATAATTTCAACTTTACAAGAAAAAAAAATATTAGAAAAATCAGAAAAAAATAAAATACAAATAAAAATACATTAAATATTAAAATTTATTAAAAAATGCATATAATAATTTTTTCATCATCATATAACCAACTAAAACATCACAAAATATTAAATAATATATCACAACAAAATTAAGCGGGTTACATAGGTCAATCATGTCGAATTCGCGTGTTAACCGTGTCCACCGATTTTGACCAACTGTTAAGGGTTGTACATGTATCTCGCTTAAATGCGTGTTGTTAGATTCGTGTCGGTTATCGCGTCGTGCACACAAATCGACGCCTCTACAATTCAGTCTTCTCATCATAAAACAAAATGAATGGATGGAGTGACAAACGCAAACTACACAAACTAGAGCGAGAATAATAACGACCAACCACCAAATTTCCTTGGTACCCATTCCAAATCTCTTGGTACCCCTATACTGGAGAATGAAGAACATATAATCAAAGATGAAACGAATTAGAATTATTAAGATAAAGAACAAGCGGAAATTAATTTTCATGTTACTGTTAATTATTTTGATCTATCTTTGTCAAATTATCAAACTTTGATATTAATCAAGTGAGATTGGATGACCATGTTAGAATTAAACAAGTAATTTGAAAGCTGGAAAAATAGTTGTGAAGATTTTCATATTATTGTTGATTATTTTGATGGATTTCCAAACTAGGAGTTAAACTTTGCTATTAATCAAGTGAGATAGGAAGCTCACTATAAAATTAACAAGAAACTTGAAAGCCGGAAAAATAGCTGAGAAAATATCTCAATAATTTAAAAATAGTTCTCCTTATTATATTTAGGAAGTGTATTAAAAAGTAGCATTTCATTCCTTATAACTCTTATGCATTTTCTTATCTTAGGTCATCATCCTTTTAAGGATAATTTGGTCATTTCAATATTGATATATTTAAACGAGCCTTCGTTTTAAGATAAGGATAGTCGTTTTATATATCTTGTACATTGGATGATATAGATTTGTAATTTTTTCCTTTTTTGAGATTTATAGAGTTGTAATTTTGATAGTGTGAATAAATACTTTAAATCAAATTTTCTTATGAGAAATTGCCTGAAAGTTTGGTTTTGCCATGTGACTCACCAACACAGTCAGAATAACCACGAGTTTTGTTAAATGTTTCTATAATGTAGTTACTAAAAGTTGTTACACAATATTTTGTCGACCTCATAATATGCATGGAAATATTTATAGGTGATTAGTGTTGTGGTCATCGTGAACATATCTATCCTATTAAGCTAAACTAAGTAGTTGTAAATGAATCAAATTGCTTGTGAGTTATTGAGTCCGACTCGTTAAAAGCTCATTTGAGCTCGTTTAATTAAGCTTGTTAAAACAAATGAACCAAACTTAAACTCGATCATCTTCGGCTCGTTAACTCGTGAGCAAGTTCATTAGTTAGCTTGTACAATTTAAACAAATAATTTGACTTTAACTTTAAGTTTTTTATATTTACTTATGATGGTCATAGACACATTAAAACAAACTTATTTTTGTCAGACATCTATACATAATTCTCAAACCCACAAACTTACCCAAACCCACATATGCAATAACCTCCAAAAATCCAGGGAAAAAAGGTGAATTCTCCATTCCACAATCGGCGGATAACGCTATTGAAAAGGATTGGGGCGGATCCCCATTCGGATCATCTAAGGCAAAGAAGCATATAACTAGCGTTTAAAAAGTGCTTGAAGGCTTCATCGATCGAGACTCAAACGATCACATCTATATAGGGGAGCTATGCAACTTGTTAGGAGCAAGCAACCTTTCGCGTAGCTCACACATCACTCCACTCACTTGTAAGTTAGATAAGTAAGACAAGCGCTTTAGGTTAGGTCAAGAAGGGCAAGTTACTCAAGTGTACATCCATATATTGAATGTATATGAGAAAAACGCAAACTGGTGTCAATCGGGAAGCAACAGCAAAACTTACTTCGCCTAATTCTCTTCTTTCCAAAAATGCCCTAATTAGGTTCTATCTTACTCCTCTACCCTCACCCAAAATTGAAGAGACTGTTGATAGTTGATAAAAATATGGGTAAATTTTATTTTACCCTCTTGTACTCTTATTAATTCTTAGTTTACTCTCTTGTACTTTTATTTTGTCTTACTTTACCTCCTATTGTTATTGTTTTCTCACTTTGCCCCTTATACTCTCATTTTTCTCACTTTACCACTTACTATCCTTCTAAAATAAGTATACTTTTAATTTATATACTATTAATTAATACTTATTAAATAAAGTTTATTTTATACAATTATTCACTATTTTTATTAGCATAACTTCAACTAAAACTTATATCTTCTGATATATATTATTTCATTCAAATAAAATCTTATGATTTTTAATTATTAGGTAATAATTTTTACTTAAAAGAATTATACTCAACATAGGTAAATATATTTATAATTAGTATTTTGAGAATGCATCAATATTAATATTTTTTTCTTTATTAAAGGAATTATAATGTTGTATAAATGTATAATTTTATTGTAATACAGTTTCTATGAACTCGTGATAATTTGATTAGCAATTAAATATTTCTACATAGTTAATAAACTATTACTAAAGAGTATATGTGTATTTAAATTTACTAAAAAACAAGTCTTGTGAAATTATATAAGCAAAATTAATTGAATATTGTATATTTGAAATATAAAGTAATTGATAAAAATTATAATTAATTATTTAATATAAATTTATTTTTAGTAAATATTATTTAAAAGTAATAATTTTTTTGTCATGGAAAATTATTTTGAGTTCAAAGAAACTATGTTAATTTTTTTAAAAAAAAAATCCATGATAGTCGATCATTCATTCAATAGGTAGATTTTATAATGTAAAATGTGTAAGTCCAAGCGCTACGATAATCAGAGGGGTGAATAGATTATCTCCATCTTTTCGATTTCGCCCTCTTTTTGAATCGAATGCTCAAAGACAATAATAAAGGTGCGGAATGTAAACAACACACGTCGATTTATAGAGGTTCAACCCACCTAGAGCATAATCCTCTACCACCCCAAAGATATCAGGGATGGATTTCAAAAAAAGAAAAAAGATTTTATTAATTTACCACAAATTAATACAACATCAACTTACAACAACACATTGAAGAGCACCACACTCTTCTTCAACACCACCTTGAGATTACCACAATCTCTCTCTTGAAGATTACCACAATCTCCAACGGCACCTTGTGAAGATTACCACAATCTTCAACCTGAAGAATACCAAATTCTTCAACACCTCATCAAAGATTACCACAATCTTCTTACACCTAACACCTAGATCACCTTTCAGTGTGTTCTTACTACAAGAACACTCACAAGGATATCTTGTGTTGAATGATTACCAAATTCAAGATTACAACTCGATAATTGATAATACAATAGAGTGCAAGTGTAATCAAGAAAAGCTCAGACCTCAAGAATGTGAAAGTGAATAGCTAGGCAAATTACAACAAGAAATAAGACAATGTAAGAACAAGTGTATTCTTGAGTGTATCTTGTTGTGTTGTAGTTTTTCTCTCTTATTGTGTTGCTTCAATTCTTCCTCTATTTATAGAAGATGTCTTGTACATGATAGGCTCCTCTTGGAGACATGAATTCTGTAAAAAATTGCAAGACAAATGAAGAAAAGAGTTGTTAGAAATCAATCCCACAAATTAAGGAAAAGATGTCATTAAAGCACAACGGTTACATTTTTTTGTCAAACTTCGAGCGGCGACCGGTCGCGCACAATAGACGTTTGAAAATGAGAAAACACATTTATACAAAAAGTGTTGTCCGATATAAATTCAATAAATACTCCGAAAAATTCGTAAAAACATTTTAGACCAATCGGGAGTATTAGGACAACATTTAGAAACAAAGTTTCAATGAAATAAACCATTGACATAAAATCATTAAAAGTGTTTGTCAATATATATCGAAAATAAACTTGAGAAAATACTCGGAAAATATTAAAACCATTTTAAATCATTTAGGAGTATTTGGACATCCTTTAAAACCATTGTTTTGGTATAAAAACAAAATCATCAAAATCATGATAAAACCATTTATCAAACAATCTCCCTTTTTTGATGATTAAACCAAAACAATTTTTAACGAGGTCGATTTTGAAAACAAAACAATTTTACCGATTAAAGAGAACTATCCGTTGTGAGCGACAACATTCCGTGCAAAAAACAAAAGAGGATGGGAGTAGAGAGATTTAAACATATATTACAAATGCTCTATCTATCAATATGCACAACAAAAGTTATATAGAAGAACTTTAAACATAAGCTAAAATCTTAGCTTTTCAATATTGAGCTTAAGTATCAATAACTTAAAAGCTCCCCTGTCAAAGAGACATCATTAGAAACATAAATACGTCCATACTACAACCAATGGACCAAGAATCATACATAACCATAATACATCAAGTGGACATAATATGATCCACAACTTACGGCTTTACATAGCCACAACTTATAGCTTCTTTTCGTTGAAGCTTATCTTAGCTTCTTTGAGCTAAAGAGCTTATAACCTGTTTCTCCCCTTTGGAATCATCAAAAAGAATGTTAGCACGATAAATACATCATATATTCATATCAAAGTGCACAACTAAACCGATGTATCGAGCTATTTGAACATTGAAGCTTATAAACCAAATAGGAGGGAAGAGTCGAATCATACGACTTGTAGAAGCTTATGAAAGATCATTTGATAAGCAAAACATGATCTCTATAAATATATAAGACTTTTGAAATCAAGAAAATCATGTAGATGATGAATTTGTCATTGAAACGTTTTATCGAATACTTGGCGGGCGTCAAAAATTTAAAAAGATATATATAGCCCTTGTGAGCGTATTTCATTTTCCGTTTTAGGAATGTGAAAGGACATGATGATCTTAATGGTTGTAAAACAAAAACAATTGCTAATTCTGTACTCAAGCTAATAGCTTGAATAATTGTGTGCATTCTAAAGATAATATGCGGGGATTAACAATGAAGAAGAAGGAAAAGGCACAAAAAGCCTGAAGTTGAACCAAGAGCGTACACGTACCATTCGCACGATGGAGAGGAGAACATGTGGATAGTTGACGAGCATGAAAAACCTCCTTTAGTGATGATCAAAGGGAAGTGTACATCCAAGTGAGCGGGATTGGCATGGAAAAGCGCGCGATGAGGTGACAAGCCTCATTTCGCAAGGATCATAATCGGAATAAAAAGCGTCAAGCTAACGGCGTTAAATATAGCGCTTGTTGGGAGGCAACCCAACGGTTTTTTCGTGTGTGTTTTGTTTCAAAAATTTGTATGTTTTAGTGCTTTGATATGCGAGTTTTTTTTTCTTAATAAGTGTGATTAGTGTGTTTTTGTTGAATTTTTGTGTGTTTTTTTATAAAAAAAAAAAAATTCACGCTTATCAAAATCCCCAAACTTAAACCGTTGACCGTCCGATCAACAATATTTAGAACACGATAAAGCATAACAGGGAGATAAAGATAACAACGCACACCAAGAGTCTACAAGAAAATCCAAATTGCTCGTCATGAATGCTGAGTACAACTCAATCAAGCCTCAAATATCTAATCAAAGAACACGCCTCAAATAAAACAAAGTGAAATGCTCTGAATCCAACTCTCAAAATTAAGTGTATACTCTCATCTCACAAGGTTATAGGACGTGTTTACGCTCAAATCAATTCGATGTCGCAAAATTGCCATAGGCTTGCAATTTGTCTCATATCTCCGCCACGAGAGTGTATGCAACTTGTGAATCATAAAGGACTTTCTCATTTGGTTGTAATGAAGGCTCTTTGGTTTAGGTAGGAGATTTTTGGATAAAGTGACTCAAACTCGAGTGTATAGACCGATGAGCATATCAATCATTTTCATTACAATCTCATATGCTACTCCAATCATCCCTCATTTTTATCAACTTCATTTATCTCCATTTCCGTCTTTTCCTTTTGAGAATCACCTCCATTCACAATCCTTCGCCCCAAGTTTATCCATCAAAACTCACATCATAAAATCGATTTTTTTTTTTTCGACTCTTTTATGAATTTTCAACATTTCTTTTCTCCTCCTTTTCTTCCTCTTTTGTTCCCATCAACCAATTTTTGCACAATTATCCAATTTTTCAACTCCAACTCATTCAACCTCATTCATTCCTTTACTCAATGTTATACGCTCAAGTGTAGGGTAACAAATATATCAAGTTAAGGCTTGAATTGTTGCTATCAAGAAATTAGGCAATAAGCTCGAGTTGGCTAACTAGGGATTTCAATATCATCATTAGGTAAGCAAAAGGCTTGAAGGGCTAACAAAAATGGCCTTTAATCACATTCACAATTCACATACACATGTGGCTTGAGAGATACCAAGCAAGTTCTAGAATTTTAATCAACATGAATGATACACTCAAATTACAACAAGATCGCACAAGATATAAGCGGTAAAGGCTCAAAAGCTCACAGGCTTGTCAAAATGTAATTCAAAGCATCACACCAAGTTTTTCATATCAACATGCTCAAAGTTATCTATTGAGGCTCAATCAATCCATAACCAAAGATCCAATCCCAACAATATGAATTCTCAATCAACACAAAACAACAAGTTGCACATGCTTGGTCAACACACTCTCTAACCACTACTAAATCAATAAACATCTAAAGCTATAAACGTGCTCTAATGCAAATGCAACCTAGCATGCTCTAATGCAACTATATGAAAACACAAAATGCATGAACTTTTTTTTTTTTTTTTTTTTTTTTTGAAATCCACACATTTCATATCAAGATACTATCTCTCCCCAAACTTAAATGAAATTATATCGCACATAAGGAAAGATAGAATTTCAATAAAAAAAAGTGTGAAGTTACCATTGGGTTGCCTCCCAACAAGCGCTAGATTTACTCTATAGCTCGACGCTTTGTTTTGTTAAATTACGGATCGCGCAAGGTGGTGGATGTCACCTCCTCTTGATTCCCTGGTGGAAATAGTCTTAATCCGTTGTAGTTTACCATGAAAGTCTCGCTTTTTTGTCAACAATTCTACAATCCGGTGGATTCAACACTTTCTTTATCACAAATGGCCCCGACCACTGGATTTGAGTTTTCCAGGGAAGAATTTAAGGCGTGAATTGTATAGGAGCACCGGTTCTCCGTAAAAACTCTCTTTTCTTGATCATCTTATCATGCCACCGCTTGGTTCTTTCCTTGTAAAGTGCAGGAATTTTCGTGACGCTTCATCCCGAAACTCTTCCATCCGATTCAAATGGAGCAACCTTTCTCACCACCAAACTACGAAAATCCAGTTCAGTTTCTTTACCGCCCAAAATGCTTTGTGCTCCAATTCTACCTAGGTAAATGGCACGACTTCCCAAATACAAGTTGATATGGAGATGTGCCCAACGATTGTCTTATATGCTTGATTCGGTATGCCCCGGGCATCATCCAATTTTAACGCCCAATCCTTTCGGTTGATGTTCACCGTCTTTTCAAGGATTTGTTTGATCTCCTGTTAGCTACTTACGCTTGTCCGTTGGCTTGTGGATGATATGCCAATGCGACTTTATGTTTGACCCCATATTTGGCCAACAAGTTGCTCATCAATTTGTTTACAAAATGCGACCTCCATCACTAATTAAAGCTCTTGGAGTGCCAAATCTAGTAAAGATGTTTTTCTTAAGGAATCGCATTACAACTTGAGCATCATTTGTTTTAGAAGGAATTGCCTCTACCCAACGGGATACATACTCCATGCAAGTAGAATATATTGATAACCAAGACGATGGAAATGGGCCCATAAAGTCAATCCCCCACACATCGAACAACTCCACTTCAATTACGTTGGTCATTGGCATCTCGTCTTCGGTAAGTGAAATGTTTCCCGTTCGCCGACGGCTGTCACATTGTTGTACAAACAAATAATGAGTCATTAAATAAAGTGGCCAATATAGCCCACTTTGCAATACCTTGTAGTGCGAGTGGGACCAAAATGTCCGCCGGATGGTGAAGAGTGACATTGTTGTAGGACTCCTCCCATTCTCTTCGAGGTCGCATCTCCTTATGATTTTGTCCGCGCACCTCTTAAAGAGTAGGGGTCATCCCACATGTAGAACTTTACATCATGTAAGAATTTCCTCTTTTGATATGGTGATAGATCCAGGAGGTAGAACTCCAATCGCAAGTAGTTGACAAAGTCCGCATACCATGGGAACTTTGCCTCAAGCATGAGTAATCTTTCATCGGGAAACTCTCTTTTATCAATCCCGTACCTTTTTTTTCTCCTTCTTGATTTTCTAATCGAGATAGATGGTCCGCTACTACGTTCGCATCCTTTTCGGTCCTTGATTTCCACGTCAAACTCTTGCAACAATAAGATCCATCGAATCAACCTCGGTTTCGCATTCTTCTTGTCAAAGAGGTATTTGATATTAGCCGCATGGTCGGTATGCACAATCGTCTTCGTCCGATCAAGTAAGATCGAATTTATCGAACGCGAAAACAATCGCCAACATTTCTTTCTCGGTTGTGGTATAATCTCGTTGAGCATCGGCCCAACGTTCGACTTGCATAGTAGATGGATCGGAACAATTTTTCCCTCTTTTGACCAAGAACAGCCCATTAACAAAGATAGTCGCTTGCATCACACATTAGCTCAAATGGTTGGCTCCAACGGGGTGACGAGTATAGGTGCGGTCACCAATCTTTGTCTTCAACATTTGAACGCTGCAAACATTCATTGGAAAAAATGAAAGCAACATCTTTTTCTAGCAATTGGCTCGAGGCTTAGAAATTTTAGAAAAGTCACGGATAAACCTTCTAAAATCCGGCATGGCCCAAAAAGCTCCGAATGGCTTTCTCATTTGTGGGAGGTGGTAGCTTCTCAATTGCTACAATCTTTGCCCGATCAACTTCCAAACTGCCGAAGAGACTCGATGACCAAGTACAATGCCATCGCGTACCATAAAATGGCACTTTTCCCAATTTAGTACTAAATTGGTCTCTTCACATCGCCGCAAAACTAGGGAAAGATTGTGAAGACAATTATCAAAAGAATCCCGAACAGAGAAATCGTCCATAAACACCTCCATAACTTTTTCAATAAGATCGTGAAATATAGCCATCATACAACGTTGGAAAGTGGCGGTGCATTACATAAACCAAATGGCATACGTCGAAATGCAAATGTGCCATATGGACATGTAAATGTTGTTTTCTCTTGGTCTTTCCCGCCGCAATCATGATTTGATTGTACCCGGAATAACCATCTAAAAAGCAATAATAATCATAACCTGCAAGACGATCCAACATCATATCGATAAAGGGAGGGGAAAATGATCTTTTCGAGTGGCATCATTGAGTTTTCTATAATCAATACATATTCGCCACCCATTAACAATTCTAGTAGCAATTTGTTCCTCATTTTCATTTTTACCATCAGTAACCCCTCTTTTTCGGCACCCACTTGTACAGACTCACCCATGAACTATCGGATATCGCGTAAATGATCCCGGCATCCAACCATTTCAATACTTCCTTCCTAACCTCATCTTGCATAATAGGGTTTAGTCGTCTTTGGTTTTGCAACTTTGAGGGTTTATAAACATCTTCCATCCGAATTTTATGCATCACAATGGATGGACTTATGCCTTTTAAATCGAGTTATAGACCAGCTAGTCTTGCCGACTTATGTTTTCGTAAAACCTTAATGATTTATCAAGTTGGGTAGGAGTGAGAAGAGATGAAACGATTCGGATTTGCATTATTTGTCCTAGGAATGCATATTTGAGGTGTTGGAGGTAATTGCTTGAGTTCAGGTGGTGGTGTGATTCGATCTCACGCACGGCTGCCGTGCTCGCGCACGGTCGTGCGCTCTTGAAGAGAGTTCCATCGTTACTTGACATCACGCACGGCTGACCGTGCGTGGGCGCACTGGCCGTGCGTTCTTCGAGAGAGTTCCATCCTTTTTTTTTTTCGGCTTTTGCGTTTTTCGCCTCTTTGCTTATTAGGTAATTCCATATGATCTAAGGCACAAACATAGTCGTACAAATCTTGGTTATCAAAATCAAGTACAACACTCGACATTGAGCACGAGTGGGCTAGACCAAATTCCAAATCATCTGTAGACAATGTATGATCAACATAATCCTCAATGCATGAACTAACTATATCCAAGAAATTACAATTCTCTACCGAATCATGAAATTTCATTGCCTTATATATAGAAAATAAAACATGCTCATCATTAACACGTAATGTGAGCTCCCCTTTTTGCACATCTATTAAGGCTTTACCCGTTGCTAAGAAAGGACGTCCAAGTATCGGTGGAACGTCTCGATCTTCGTCGGCCCATATCCAAAACCAAAAATCCACGGAAATATAAATTTATCGACTTTTACCAAGTCGTCTTCAATAATTCCCTAGGATACGTAAGTGATCGGTCCGCAAGTTGCAATGTCACCGTAGTAGGTTTCACGTCGCCTAATCCAAGTTTCGAAAATGGACAAAGGCATCAAATTAATACTTGCCCCCAAATCACATAACGCTTTATTAAAGAAATTACCACCAATAGCACTGAGGATAGTGAAACTCCCCGGATCTTTCGATTTTGTGGTAGCTTCGGCTTGGATAATTGCACTACACTCTTCCGTCAAATTCCGTTTTCATAGCTTGTCATCTTCCGCTTTTTGACATAACATCTTTAAGAAATTTCGCATAGTTAAGCATCGTTCTAATGCGTCTGCAAAAGGAATGTTAATGTGCAATTTCTTAAATATATCAAGGAATTTGGCAAATTGATCATCAAGCTTTTTCTTTTGAAATCTTTGAGAGAAGGGGGAGAGATATAGGCAACTTAGATAAATTCGAGCTAGAGGATGATTTTAGCCTTTCCCCACTGTTTGTTCCGCCTCTTTGTTCTCTTTTCTCATTTTCTTCAATATCATCCTTCATCACGGAGTCTCTTGTTTTCGGCCTAGATCTTCATCCGAAAATTTGGATTCCCAGCATTTTTCTTTAGGCCCTTTATATTCCGCATCCGCCGTAAACGAATCGCCTTGCATTGTTCCTAGGATTCATTTCCGTATTACTTGGAAATTGACCTTTTGATGTTGACCACCCACAATTTTAGCCAATTGACCCATTTGAGTCTCAGATTCTTTATTGAGCTTGTCACTTGTTGTTCCAACTTATCCATCCGAAGGTCTTGCTTAGCGAGGCGGCTCCTCGTGTCATTCATGAAAACATTCGATTGATTTATGTAAGAGGTGAGTGCATCTTCCAATGACGATTTGCCTTCCCCATTACCGCTTCCACTCGAAGCATTAAACCCCGTGGAGGTTGTAACACGTTCTTTTGTATTCGCATAGGAGAAATTTTCATGATTTCTCAACCCTGGATGGTAGTGCGTTGGGTTTGAATTATTAGGAAATTGTTGAAATTAGGTTATTCACATAATTTACCTCTTCCGTCGGATATAGAAGAGCTTCACTACCCGTGCTCGTCCGTCTAACCCGCCCTTCGTAAATACATTCAATTGAGTTGTCAAAGCCATTACTTGTGCCGAAACAATGTTTTGATAGGTCGAATCGAGATTTCGGCTACTCGTTGTACATTGGATCTTTCGGATGGCCATTGGTAATCTGTTCATGGCCATTTCTCAAGAAGATTTAAGGCATCTTGTGGAAACCTTGCCAACAAAGCTCCTCATTGCGGCATCGACAAAGGCCCTCGTTTGCCCCATTAACCCATTGTAGAAGAAACATAATCGTTGATCCTCGAGGAAAGCCGTGTTGTGGACATCTTCTTAACAAATCCCTAAATCTTTCCCAAGCCTCGTACGGAGGCTCGGAATCAAATTGTCGAATTGAGTGATCTCACTTTTGAGTCGCAAAGTTTTGCTTGGTGGAAAGAATTTAAACAAAAACTTTTGGCTCAAATCATCCCAAGTGCTCACACTTCCTTGCGTCAAAGTACCCAACCAATTTCTCGCCTTATCCCGTAAAGAGAATGGGAATAGGCGCATTCTTATGGCGTCATCCGAGACTCCGTTCATCTTGATCGTATTGCATATTTGGATAAAATGTGCAAGGTGAGAGTTAGGATCTTCATTTGCAAACCCCAAACCGATTTTGTTGCACCATATTGATTAGTGCGGTTTGAGCTCGAAGTTGTTGGCATTGATGGGAATATGGGCAATGCCACCGTAATTACGATTCGTTTGTGGTCGAAAGTAATCACGAATGGCTTCTTTGTTGAACCGATATCGGTAACTCGTTTCCACCATTGTTTGAACCGGTATTGGTAACTCGTTCAAATCCCCCATTCTCGGATTGTGTTGTCTTTCGGCTCGTCTAGTGGTAGACTGATCCTCTCGCGAAAGCCTCAACTTCCGGTATAAGCGGTATTAAGTCCCCCGCTTAGAGCGCGTGTTCATACACTACCCTGGACCAAACTAGAATAAACAAGTCAAATAATGTGGAATTCAAGTCACATAAAAAAATAAATAATAAAAAAAAATGTCTAAATTAAGAATAATTCTATCTATCGCAATATTAGCACCAATAATTGTATTAGTCCCCAACAACGGCGCCAAAACTTGTTCGCCTTATTTTTAGCTTCACCGCAAAGTGTACGGTGTAGTTTATAGAATAGGGTAGCAAAAGGTCGTATCCACGGAGACTAATAAATTATTATCTAAGTATTGAACTAAGATAGTCTTATTTTTATTTAGACGATCGAAATTTGATGATTGTTGTATTGAGATCAAGACAATTTAAATCACTAAAACACAAGATTGAGATAATACAAATGATAGAAGTATCAAGATAATGGAATGGATTTCGAGTTAAGGTTTCGATTAATAATCCTCTTGTTGTCCGATTAAATCAAAGCCAAAGTTATTATCAATATTCCTATAAGACGATCACAAAGCTATTTTATCCCCTCTCGAGATGTATATATAAAACGTAGATTGAAATATCTATGCTAGCATCTCTACTCAACAATAGATACACAACTCCCAAAAGCATCAAAGATCAAATGTCCTCACAATATTCGCAAACCTCTCGATTCATGCAAATATTTGTGTCGAGTATTCAAGATCTAATATTGAAACTCATCTCTCGAATTATGAATCAATATATCAAACAAGTTAAATCATTGATCAAGTGATAAAACAAGAATAAGCTCAAAATACTCAAATAGGCTTTAAGATAATAACTTCAACTAAGATTAAAACATCCAACAAGAGTTCATTAATCTACTACCAAAACCGGAAATCTCAAGAGTTTAGCTACACATGATTTCTAAACAACTCATAAACAAATTGTTCAAAGCCATTACAACTAAAATGAAAGATTGAAACTAAAAGAGAAGCAAGAAAAACTTAGGGAAGTCGACAATCTCTCGATATATCTCCGTTCCTTAAGCTCCGATGCAACCCGATTGTCTCCTTGATGTCTTCCAAGAATAGACCCTTGTCTTGTGTTGTAGATCCCAAAATATGTCGACTCCTTGTGTGCGCCCCAAAAAGCCTTCTTATACTCCCCATCATGTTTAGGGCTTAATGCACGGCAGATTGTGGGATTCAGCGCGAGACGCACGGGTCGTGCGCCCACGCACGAGGTTACCGTGCGCCACCTCTTTGGAATACCCCAACTCTCTGTAGGGCGCACGGGTGGTGCGTCGAGCACGGCTACCCGTGCGCCACCCCGTGAGAAATCGACTCGACGTATGGCGCACGGGTGGTGCGTCGAGCACGGCCTACCCGTGCGCCATCCGCAACTTGAATACTCCTTATACGGGTGCACGGGTGGTGTCTTGAGGCACGCCCAACCCGTGTGCCCTTGTTTCTTGATGAACGCTCAATTTTCGCTCTTTTAGGCTTCACGTTTCGTATATCCACTCAATTCTCCGCGTTTTACTTTGCTTTCCTCATATTTTTATTCAATTATCTTCAAATATCATGAAATTCCTACAAAATAAGCAAAGTGTAATATCTTTTCCACAAGGAGTGAATATGTAACGTTTAACGCGAGTATATGCATGTTTACTTATCATTATAGCTCGAAATACGCATCAAAATACATGCAAAATTCACGCTTATCGGATCTCTATAAATATATAAGACTTTTGAAATCGAGAAAATCATGTAGATGATGAATTTGTCATTGAAACGTTTTATCGAACACTTGGCGGGCGTCAAAAATTTAAAAAGATATATATAGCCCTTGTGAATGAAATCAAGCCAAATTTTTTATCACCAAATGCAATTTACTAAACACCATTCATCAACAATCAATAAGCTCATCACAAAAATATATGAATTGCATTAAGAAAAATACATATAAGCCACAAACTCGATGGTTCAATTGATTGAGCTAAAGAGAGTGAAATTCTTACCATTCGATCGGTAAAGACGAGCAATAATGATGATAGTCGAGCTATATAATCCCCAAACTATGTAATACATGCAACAAAACACTTTTGAAGTGAAATGTGTGCAAATGACAAAGGGGACGAAATAGAGAAGAAAAAGGCCAAAATGCCAAAGTGCGGAAACAGAAAGCAATATATCCGAAAACTTCGTAGAGGGGCGACCGGTTGAGGTCAGGCGACGATCGGAGGCTAGGGCGACCTGGGTCGACCTCGGCCCTTCGACCACGCTTTTTCTGTCTTGCAAAATCCGAAGTTTGATCCAAAATCCGATTTTTAGCCCCTAAGTTTTAAAAACGTGCAAAATACAAACGTAGACCTCATTCAATATACGAGTATATCATAATCAAGCTCGAAATGAGGTAAAATACTCGGCGGTTAAAAAAATCCGCAAGTTATCCTTGAGATGGAATTAAACACATCTCAATTTTTCGTTTTAGAAACGCAATCCCTTAGAAAAAATTTCGAATCTCAATATGTTTAGTTCGATTATGACGAACCATATATTGATAAATTGTAAACACGAACTTGTTATCCCGGAAAAATAAGAACGTTTTAATACTTTGGATATACAAGTCATAAGAAGAAGTGCCCTTCAAATATTTGAAAATTTCTTTTAACGGCACTTTAATGAGATTCGTTGGGATAGTTTTTGAAGTCGAGCAAATAGACATAAGGCATATAGAATGTCGAGTCTATTGGAATAATACAAGAAAACATACCTCGAATTTGTTTGTCAATCGATATGTCTTTCTCAACCTTTGTTAATCTCTACATTGGTAGCCATAAAGGTTGAGTTGGTTCTTCTTTCTTCAATGTTTAACTCCTTCAAGAGTTCTTTTGAAAATATAACCGTCTTCTTGGCATTGAGTAATTTGAATTCCAAGCAAGAAATTGAGCTCCCCATCATGCTCATTTCAAGTACGCCTTGCATCAACTTGGAAAAATATCTTGCACAAATATTCATTAGTAGTACCAAAAATATTCTCATAAATATGCACAAGTAAACAATCTTGCCCTTTTTCAAAAACAAAGAGAGTAGATCAACTTTACCTCTTGTAAAATCATTTAGCAAAAATAGCTAAGTCTATCAACCGTACAAGGCCTTAAAAAAATATTTGGCCTAGAAAAAATTTTAAACCCCGGAGGTTGTTTTACATAGACTTCTTCTAAAATAAAACCATTGAGAAAATTGGATTAAACATCCATTTTGTAAAGCTTGAAATTTTCTTAAAACAAGAATGGGCAAGTAAAATGCAAATAGCTACTAAATGTGCTATGAGTGCAAATGTTACATCAAAATCAATTACCTTCTTCTAGAAAATACCTTTGAGCTACTAACCTCGCCTTAGTTCGACCAATGTTGTCTTGGTCATCGAGTTTGTTAGGAATACCCTTTTTGTCTACTTCATTACTATCATCATAGGGCATCCAATTTGTCAAGGTGTTCACAATCCAAATATTTTGAGGTAACCAATATTTGGAGTACTTCATTCTCATCTACACAACTTAACAAACTCATTAACGGCATCGCTTATATAATCAAGAATAAAAATAGCCCTACCGATCAAAAAAAAAAAGAATAAAAATAGCCCAAGTGTAAAAATATGTCTCAATCATCAATAACAAAATATCTTGCAAAAGAGCATAGTAGTAAGAGACATTATATATATAGATCATGAAGCAAGAAACACATACTATGCATTTAGAAGATCATCAAGATTCTAATAAATCATGCAAGTTCAAATAAGCTTAAGAAAGCTACAAAAGGTCTCTTTTGAAATTTTAAAATTCGATAGCATATAATTGAGACCTCATTTAAAAAAGTATTTGAACAAAAGTTGACAAAGCAAATATGTGCAATCAAATATCGAATAGTGCCTTTCAAAAAATCTAAAAATCCTCTTAATGGCACTTGTATGAAATACTATGAAAAATAAGCACATAGGCACATGGCAATATATATCGAGTCTATAAGAGTAAGAATAACACAAGTAAGCGTACCTCGATAATTTATACCTTTCTTGACAAATAATGACGTAAATGGCCATTTGTGAAAATATGTAAATCCTACACAATTCTTAAAACAAATCTAGCACAAATCATATTGATAAAAGTGTAGGCTAAGAGATATCACAAGTAAGCTCATGCCATAAAAATCCATAAGAGATGATAATACACTTTAGTCTACAAAAATGCACAAGAGTTTTAAAAACATCATATAAGGTCTTCTTTTTCAAAAAATAATTTTAAAAAAAAATACAAATAAGTTTTGAAGACCTTAATTTAAAATTTAAATACATGAAAACTCATTTTGCAATTAAGACACAAATAAAAACATGCATAGAAATAAGATATAATGCATATTTAAATGGGGAGATACGGATTACCAATTACGCCATTTCCATGGGTTGTGCCGTTCCCATTGTTGATGATATCTTCCCTTTGAGAAGTCACTTTGTTGATGATGGCTCCTTTGATTACTCCATTTCCAATATTTGTGTTCTTCCCATTTTTGATTATATCCTCTTCTTGGAAATTGGCTTTGTCGAAAATAGTTTCTCCTTCTTTGATCAAATGAAACGGTCATTTGATGTCTTCTTGGCGGTATAAATTTTCTTCGATCATTATTTCGCGAGAGTACCTAATATGACATTGTTTTGTGGTACCCTCATGTGTTTGGGTCCTTTGGGATTAGTTTTGAGACTTTTAGGTCTCCAACAATAATTAGAGCTATTTCTAGCCCGACAAGTATTTACCGTATGACCCTTTTTACCGCAATAGAAGCATGTAATAATTTTAGGAGCATAATGACCAACATCTTAGAGACTTGATTCTTTTTCATTTGATTGACACTCTTAGGCTTATGATCAAGTTCTAGTTTGAATTATCACCACAATCAACAATATCCGTCATTCTATTGGTACTCAAGTTGGATTTTAATAAATCATTTTTCATGCAATCAATATTCTCAACAAAGTACTATTTATTTTCTTTTTCAAGGTTTCTAACCTTGTCAAGTGTGGTGGTGTGAGCACATGATAGTGATTCATAGGAAGTAAATAGACTATCATTATCATTTTTCAAAACATTGAATTCCTTTTTCAAATTTTTGTATTTAACAAGTAAGCTTTGGAATTCATTTTGAAGTTCATCATAATCATTTTGCAAATCACTATAATCATTTTGAATAACAATATCATAGGAAGTAGAAGGTTTAAGACATACCTCGTTTTTTCTTGATGCCCATAAAACAATATTCAACTTCTTCATAGTTGGAAGTTGCAAGAGGCTTTTTCCTTAAATTTGAGCTTGTATCCCTTTGAGAAGTAGATGCTTTTGTTTGACTCCTTTCATTTGCAAATACTCCATAGATGGCTTCTAATATTTGCCATACTTTATGTGCCGTTCGAATTCCTACAATATGTTCATATACCAAATTAGTAAATGAACAATACAAGATATTTAGAGTCTTATCGTTTAAAGAGATGATTTTCTTCTCTTCATCATTTAGCTCTTTGAGACTTTTGGAGGTGTGTGGTGTATCTTTCATCGGAATGGATTCTCTATTTATGACGGTGTTCCAAATATCAAACCCGCAACCTTGTAAGTAGCATTCCATTCTTTCTTTCCAAAATATAAAATTTTTGGAATCAAACCGAAGGTGGCTTGGTGGTGGAGGTCTAGGAAAGATGAGATTCGTTCGTAGCCGATAATCGTTTCTCTTCACTCGCAATAATGAAACGAGCTTGCCAAAGAGTTTGGCTTTGATACCACTTGTAAGTCCAAGCGGCTACGATAATCTAGAGGGGGTGAATAGATTATCTCCATCTTTTCGATTTCGCCCTCTTTTTGAAACGAATGCTCAAAGACAATAATAAAGGTGCGGAATGTAGACAACACACGTCGATTTATAGAGGTTCAACCCACCTAGGGCCTAATCCTCTACCAGGTATATCCGTGATGGATTTCAAAAAAGAAAAAAAGATTTTATTAATTTACCACAAATTAATACAACACCAACTTACAACAACACCTTGAAGAGCACCACACTCTTCTTCAACACCACCTTTGGGATTACCACAATCTCACTTGAAGATTACCACAATCTCACTTGAAGATTACCACAATCTCCAACGGCACCTTGTGAAGATTACCACAATCTTCAACCTTGAAGAATACCAAATTCTTCAACACCTCAAGAAGATTACCACAATCTTCTTACACCTAACACCTAGATCACCCAAGTGTGTTCTTACCACAAGAACACTCACAAGGATATCTTGTGTTGAATGATTACCCAAATTCAAGATTACAACTCGATAATTGATAATACAATAGAGTGCAAGTGTAATCAAGAAAAGCCTAGACCTCAAGAATGTGAAAGTGAATAGCTAGGCAAATTACAACAAGAAATAAGACAAATGTAAGAACAAGTGTATTCTTGAGTGTATCTTGTTGTGTTGTAGTTTTCTCTCTTATTGTGTTGCTTCAATTCTTCCTCTATTTATAGAAGATGTCTTGTACATGATAGGCTCCTCTTGGGGACATGAATTACGTAAAAAATTGCAAGACAAATGAAGAAAAGAGTTGTTAGAAATCAATCCCACAAATTAAGGAAAAGATGTCACTGCACAACGGTTACATTTTCTTTGTCAAACTTGAGGGCAAGTCGTTCGCGCACAAATAGACGTTTGAAAATGAGAAAACACATTTATACAAAAGTGTTGTCCGATATAAATTCAATAAATACTCAGAAAAATTCGTAAAAACATTTTAGACCAATCGGGAGTATTAGGACAACATTTAGAAACAAAGTTTCAATGAAATAAACCATTGACATAAAATCATTAAAAGTGTTTGTCCAATATTATCGAAAATAAACTTGAGGAAATACTCCGAGAAAATATTAAAACCATTTTAAATCATTTAGGAGTATTTGGACATCCTTTAAAACCATTGTTTTGGTATAAAAACAAAATCATCAAAATCATGATAAAACCATTTATCAAACAAAATGTATTATCTAATAATAAAATCACAAATTTTAAATTTTAATAATTAAAAATAGTCATTGAATTAATTAAAATATACTTTTAAATTATTTATTATTAAGTATTATATAATAGTTAAAATAATATTAAACAAAAGTATATTTATTTTAGAATGTGAGAAAGGGGGTAAATGAGAAAAATTAGAGTACAAGAGGGTAAACAGGGGCGTAGAAAAATTATATTATATATTTTTAAGGGGAAAAAATAGTTGAGCTAGGGAAAAAAAAAAAATTTGAAATTTGAAGTCTTTGGCCGGGCTACGCCCAGGGGTAAAGTGAGAAAATAATAGGACTAGGACAAGGGGATAAAGTGAGACAAAATGAGAGTACAAGAAAGTAAAGTGAGACAATTGAGAGTACATTGGGGATAAAATGAGAATTAAAAAGAGTACAAGGGGTAAAGTGAAATTTACCCTAAAAATATTAATGAACACAAGATTGCTCACAACTTAAAGGACAACATAAAGAAAGGAAGGAAAAATGGAGAAATTTGGGAAGACTATGTCTCGTGCTCCACGCTCTTTTCAAGGGTAAAAAATAATTATATGTTGAACTGGAAACGATGAACTAAAAAATATTACTTATTTGCAGAAAAATACACAATTGAGAAAAGTACTACCTATTCCTCAAAATAATGTCAGCTTATATTTAAATTTGTAACCATATATTTAAACATATATATATATATATATATACACACATACACATACACATACAAGATAATAAAATTTAACCATATATATATATATATATATATACACATACACATACAAGATAATAAAATTTAAATATATTATATATGCATAAAAAATACATTAATATTTTCCAAAAAAATACATTAATACTCATTAGTAAATACAACAACAACAAATTAAGGCTTATCACTATGTGGGGTCGACTATATGGATCATATCACGCCATCGTTTATAGTCAAAAGCCATTTTTTATTTATTTCTATATATGGATGTCTTTTTTAATAGTTTCTTTCAAAGTTTTAATCAATTAAAACTTAACATTTATCTTTTCATATCACGAAAATCATCTACAATTGAATCTATACTATTTTTTTGTAGTTTACTTTTCAATATACATTAGCAAACAATAATTATTTTTGAACACTATAAAACAATAATTAATATTTTCTATTCCTATTTTGTCTTTTGATTAATCGAAAAGAGAAAATTTTATATTTATTATAATAATAAAAACACATAAAGTCTACAAAGTCTCCAATTTAACTTATTAAAATTCATAGGTCATGTTGTGGCATTTAATAAAATTTACCAATAAATTGTAAGCACAAGAAATAAAAGGACTAAAATTATAATACATACATACATACATATATGTAGTAATGTAAAAAAATAGTTTGGGGGGCGGGGCCCCAAGCTTCAACTTAGGTCGCCCTGCGTGTAATACTTTCGCATAAAGCGTAATATGTTTTAGTTCAACATGTGATGGTTATCAATTCGGCATGTAAAACTTTTCGATTCAATGTGTAAATTGAAAACACAATTCATACCAAATACATCCACCACGATACAACCCAAATAAAAGAAAATAATAAAAAGGGAAGAAAGAATATAAGGTTCCATTCTAAAGCTTCATGTATAATTTTAATTGGGAATTGATGGAGAAGGCAACAACTATCGGTGAAATTGGTAGGGGTGTCAATTTAGGACCGACACGCAAACCCGAGCCACGAACCTAACACGAAATTAATGGGTATGGGTCCAGGCTTCGTGGGTCGGTCGAAAGTGGGTCGGACGACTAACCTGCCAATTAAGCGGTCGGGTCCGGTCAACCTACTATGACCCGTTTAACCGTCTAACCCGTTTTGTGAATTTAAAAAAATAATTAAATAATTAATTGTAAGAAAAAAACAACAAATAAGAAATATCTTTAAAACTCAAATGATAAAACCTCATTAATTATGTATTTGTTATTATTATGCATATCTTTTTGAATATTGTCCTCAAAATATAATTAGTATGTTATGTTATTTATGCAATTATGTCATTTCTTTTTGTATGTTGTAAATTGTAATATTTTTTATTCATCGAATAGTGTATGATTATGAAAAAATAAATTTATTCGATTAAAAATATTAAATATATATTAAAATAATTTTATTAGACGGGTTAAGTGGGTGGTCCAGGGTTACATGTGAAATAAGCGGTGGTCCAGGGTTCAAGATTCGACACGAATAATTAAGCAGTGGTCAAGTCATTTGTACATTTCGACGCGAACACACGAACCGGACCACGAACCGGACCCAACCCAAATTGACACCCTAGAAATTGGATAGCGGATGGTATCTGAGTAGAATGAGGGGTGGAATGGCACCTACATGTAGCCTATGGGGCTCGTCTCATGAATTACATGGGAGGTAGAGCGAGGTCTTCAATTCTCCATGTTGAGCAAAAATGTTAGTGTCAATTAATGGAGAAGGCAACAACTATCGGACTGTTGATGGTAGAATTGGATAGCAGGACGGCAAGGCGAGTAGAATGAGGGGTGGAATGGCACGTACATGTATAGCCCATGGGGCTCCGTCTCATTGATTACACGTAGGTTGACCGATGTCTTCGATTCTCAATGTTGAGCAAAAAAACGTTCATTCATTCTGGTCCGTCGACACCTCTCTAGGATATTGAACCATAGTCATTGGATTAAGTAAACATAATTATTGGTTAGAGGTGTGTTACTATAAATAGAGATTGTATTGCTCATTATATAACAAGCAAAAATTTGAGAATAATCAAAAGTAAGAAAGCGTTTTTCCACAAAGGTCCAAAACTATACATGAAATATATGATCTCAACAATATAATAATCTGAATGAAGAATTAATCTTTCGTGTTAAGTAAATTCAAACACTCATCAAAAATATATAAAAAAGAAAAAACGCACTAGAAACCACCCTCGCTCATACTATTATGAAAAATATGACCTCGACAATATAATAATATTTACAAATGAAGAAATAATCATTCGTGTGCTAAATAATTTCAAACACACACCAAAAAGATAAAAATAAAAATTAAAAATTAGGCACCAGAAACCACCCTTACTCGGGTCAAAAATCTTTCAAAACGATATCGCCACCAACAATAACATCTAGCAGCTTACCCCTGGGTCAGTTATTTGGGTTTCAAACAGGACTTCAATAAAGTAACCATAATAATACAGAGATATAAGACTTCAATTTAGTATATCTACGGTTTTCAACTGTCAAAAATAATATAAAGACACGAACGAGACTATAGCCTATACTGCCATTCAGCTAAAGTGCACATCTGTCTGCTAAGGATTGACAAAAGACAGGGAACTCGATATAAGAACAGAGCTACATTGGTTGTACAACCAACAATCGATCTCACGGATCCTTGCCACAAAGAGAATATTTCAGCGTAGACAAACAACCCAAGCAACCTAGTGTATTAGTCATACTTGAACGTCACCCAACTCATACAGGTGAAATATGTTCTATGGAGTAAACGAGCAAGATTGCTTTTTAAGTTTGAAATTTGAATTTAAGTTAGATCACACGGATGCAGTTCCTTTCCTCCGTCTCATTCCCCAATTCCATCACAGTCAAGCTCATGGCCTC
This sequence comes from Rehmannia glutinosa, assembly GCA_016081115.2. Lineage (NCBI taxonomy): Eukaryota > Viridiplantae > Streptophyta > Magnoliopsida > Lamiales > Orobanchaceae > Rehmannia > Rehmannia glutinosa. The sequence continues at coordinate 643,664 of JABTTQ020001086.1, forward strand.
GTTAAGATGGCTATTGATTCCCACTCCAAACTGCATACCACATCCTGAAAGAAAACATTGTTTATAACATTAATAAAACACAGGTGTTAGGCCAAATCAGAAAGAACAAAAAGACATGAAAAAAAAAAAAAAAAAAGAAAGGAAAGGAAACAAATGGTAATGAGACAAAATGAGCCCTCAGGTTTGTGAAATGGTAATAGTATACGCACCGATGGGTTTTGTCTGTCGATGTCAAAGTTATTTATTGCGCATGGTTCAGCCAAGAGCTCTACCGGTTCTTCACCTAATTGAGTTGAAACAAGACAGTCCTCAACCATAAAACATATGTATTGATTCGCGATTGACAAAAGAGGTCTCAATCATCAAGTAATTAAATAAATGAAATTACAGGCATGAAATGGTGTACCTTGCTCAATCACAGCAAGGATCCCATCCTCGAACAAATCATAGCCGGTAGAACCCTAGATGATGATGAGTTAATGATCTTGGAAGAATGTGTATAATTGTCATACTGGACCTCCCATATGTCACTTTCTACTAGTGAATTTGCAGCATCACCAGCACCAACCCCAGACAGCATAACAGGCTGTTTTGGCCAATGAATATCCCATGCAAACACAATACCTGAAGAGCCTCCTGCCTTCACACACAAAAATATTAGAGAAACTAGCATATCACTAAAAGCAGGGGAGTAAAATTGCAGTTCGAAACTTGCTTTGCAGGTTGATCCGATGTTTTTAGAGTTGTTGTAGAATATCAATATCAAATTTGTGTTGATTGTATTTCTTCTTGTACTTTTTTACTTGGGTATTAATATATTCTCACCTTACCCATTGAAAAAAAAAAAATACTAAACTTGAGGACCCAAGCATGAAAGACTCCAAGATTCCAAAAGTATTAGCAATGTATACATATTCCCTTTTGCTAACTTATGCAATCTTTTCTCACAAGCAACATCAGTCTGAAGGCAAAATCTAGTTCAACCATCTTATGTTACCAGCCACTGTAGGACAGAATGTTGGAAGTGGAAATAGGGAACGACCAAAACTAAAACAGATAACATAAAAACAATAAGCTTCAAATCTGAATATTACTACCCCTCACCGAAGAGTGGGTTTATATTTTCAATGAAATCAAACTAACATGGAAAGATAAAGATGCATCTTACAAGGCACGTGTGTTTTCGTGATGGATGAATATCAATGGAATGAACAATGCCAGAAGCAGTTCCACCTGTCCTGTTAATATCGTCATGGAAAACATGCTTCAGCAAAATATTATTAATCCTTGGAAGGAAGAGACTAATCAAACCACTAAAACCTTCAATGAAGCACTGCAAGTTGAGTAATGAAGGCTGATCAATATGCATTTTTCTGCAATAATGTACACATTTGAGAAGCAATTTAAGGCATGCGGCTTTGCACCCATAATGCTGACAGATACTGAAAACTCATGCCTACTCAAGATTGGAAACATAAGGCATTATTATTCAAGTCGAGGATCTTGATACACAAGAACCCAACACCCAAGCGCGAGCAGAAAGAATATCCATTATTGCAGGCAGGTCAATCTCGCAAGTTGCAAAATTTACTGTAACTACTGGTTTTTCAACAGTTTATTATTAATGATTTTGGATGTTGCTGTCCAAAAAATCGAACAAAACCTCTGAATGATATTGTTTCTCATCGCTAGTCAAAAATTCTAATTGTATATACTTATTCATTTCAAAAGTGTAATTATTCTGGCTAGTAAAAGTGAAAAAGCAGTTGCAAATTAAATGTTAGTAATGTCGGAAAAATAAGCTCTAAAAGTGTTTTTGTGTATAAAAGTTTAAACTATCCTCGAAACTCAAAATAATTCATATGGTAAAACTCGATAAAATAAATTGAACTAAATTGTTTATAATAATATATACAAAATATAATAGATATATGACGTATGATATTTACATACAGTAATAATTATAAACAATTAATAATAGAATGTAAAAGTAAATTAAATAGTTTAGTATTTATAAACACATTTGTCTATATTTATATACTTATTTCAATATATAGATACGTGTACAATTATATGTCGAATATTTGCATATATGTTTATACATATTTATATATAAGTACTTACTGAAACATATATTATACATAAACTTATGCGTATTACATATAATATCATAAACATAAAAATACATTTATATATACTTATATATCTATAAATACAAATATGTGATCAGGACCATGCCTTTGACTTCCTTAGTTCCTACCAACATGGTATGCAGCACTATAGGGTTAGATCCTTCTACACCATAACATCCATAACAAGCCAACTAGAACCTCACTAATCAAGATGAGGAGTGCAGCCACTGCAAACCATTACCCAATTCACCAGTTAGAAACCAGTAGCAAGTAGTAATGCTAGACGACAATGCATTGTAATTCATAGCTTATGCAATATATTCTGGAGTTGTTTTATTTTGTTTTTAAAACTTTAAATCAGGGAGATTACTCAGAAAAAATTCCTCATACAGACCCTCGGACAATTCTTTATTTACCACAGCATGCACCCTTCAGTTGATCCATTGTGCCATGCAAACAAATACTTTCAGAATCACATCTAGAAAAAGTCTTTTCTTACTTCTATCACTATCCTTTGAAGGACACTTTCTAAAGACATGATTTTTTGCGCTTAATTCGTTTGGTTAGTAACATAATTCTCATAGTCGACAATTCAAATTTCAAAGCAACAATCAAGAATTATAATCTAAAACAAAAAGAATGTGAACTAAGTAATCATGTTTAACCCGAACAACTCGATAAAAAAACAAAAAGAAAGCATTAGCAATCGTTCTTAAACATAAGAATAAAATAATCAATATAAAAATAAAATAAAGCATTACCAATTGTTCTTAAACAAAGCCACCGGACCACCGGCCTTCCGCTGATCCCACCAATGAAGGCCAAACCCAAATGCACCCGTCACGAATTCCACAGGCGAAGCCCCTTAACCGAACTATACGAAACCAATCCATTACTGTCAAACACCCTCCTAAAATCCCTCTTCCCCGACAAACTGACCAAATTAACCCTTCCATCTTCCCCAACGCTCACACACTCCGACCCATTCTCACTCAAATCAATCCCCGAAACGGCACCTGAATGAAACCCCTTATCAGGCACCGAGAATTCGAAATTCAAAGACTCGTTTATCAGATCAGCTGAATAGAAGAGAACTGAACCAGAAAAAGTAGCGGCGGCAATTAGGGGTTTAGAGGGGGTTAATTGTGACGGAGAGACTTTCAAAGAGGCGATTCTTGACGGAGCGGAGACGGAGGCTTGCAGGGCGACGGAAGGAATAGTTTGAGAAGGGGAAGAAATGAGGGTTTGAAGGGAAGAGGTGGAGGAATCGGCGTCGTAGGTGGCGAGGAGGATGTGGCGGGTGAAGGTGGAGAGATGGGGCAGCCAACGGAGGGCGTCGATGTATGTGTATTGGGGAAGTTTGTGGATATGTAAGGAGTAAGGGTTGTGGGAGGGGATGAGCGCCATTGTTGAGTGGAGTGGAGATTGGGGGTTTTCGGGCTGGGGTTTTGATGGAACATGCAACTGAAATGGTTTTAAGTGAATGGTGGGTTTTAGCAAAACAAAGTTTTTTCTTTTTTTTTTTCCTTTGACCAAATTAGAGAGATAGTCTCTATTATTTGTCCCCAATGGTTAAACGAATCCAGGATTAATGAATTTAGCTTACCCTATCTGCGGACCCAATGAAATATTAATATTTTTGAACGGCCTCTCTAATATTTTTTGATTGGAACTACTAATCTTTTTGATAGAAAAACTAATCTTTTCGGTGGAATTCTTTGAAAAATCTTTTAAGAAAAATCTAATATTTTTTCTAGAGAACTACTAATACATCTTACAAGGACTACTATAACTTTATTTATTTAATTTGGATTAAATTTAATTTTCTGTACTTAGCATCTTTCGTTTCTTTTATTAGTGAATAGTGATTTTTCCAAAACTTTTATGATTGAAGTTTGAAGATTGAACAAGTTAATTATTACGAAGCTTATTAATTGACGTGAACCAGTTACTTGTCCGAATAAATTAATAAGGCTAGTTTTGACGGGTTCTATTTTACCCAAATCTCAATCTATTCTAAATCAAAGAATTAAATAGATTCAATATTTTATAAATAAATTGAAATTAATCACATATACAAATTTTAATTAAGAACAGAGTAACTATTATCAACAATTAACTAACTAGCTAATCAATTGTTATTGTTAAGTATCTATTTAAAATTTCAAATCGTTATATAGTGGGCCAGAAAATGAAGATTGAGAGGCGAGATTTATTTTCTCTTGAAAATAGTGGGCAAACTAGTATTATAATTTATTTAAGTGGGAAAAAAATTAAAATAAACAATTATATGTATAATCTATAATAATTTTATGAAATTTATGGGGGTGCCGCCAACCATAGAACTTTATGGTATTTAGAATTCCATAATATTTGTCCTCGATTTGAATTTTTATGGAATCTATTAAATCCATAGGTTCTTAATTTGGATTTTAATGGATTTCACAAAAATCTAGCATCCTTAGGCATTCAATTTTACGATTTCTTTTATAAATGGATTTGAGTGGGGTTTGGTGTAATTAGAAACTATATTATGAAGGAGAAACTCCCACCTTCCCACTCAAATTCCATAATAATAATAATAATAATAATAATAATAATAATAATAATAATAATAATAATAATAATAATAACCAGGAGGCATTAACTCTTCATCGCCGCCACAAGGACTTGAATCTATTGTGACGGTGGAGGTTGTGGGTTCAAACTCACACTCAATCAAAATGTATCGAGGGCATATATCGGTTGTCGTCGATAAACCCTATCAAAAATATTGGTCGGTTCGTGCACATCCCATGATTTATATTTAAGGAGGACGCAGTTGTCGTCGTCGGACCCCATAAAAAACAATAGTTATTCATTGCATATCTCGTGGTTTACATTGGTGGTAGTGATGAGCGAACGTTTATTGTCTTAGGAATAGTCGGCGTAAGTTGAGTTATGAAACAAAAAAAAAAATCAATGTGTTATTCTGGTGTTCCAGAATTTCTAGTTCGGTTCTTCACGATTTCGGGGGAACACCCAGGCATATCAACAAACCGAGTATGACAAATTGGGGATGACAATAGATGGGGGCGAAGCGGTATTGAATATAACATTCTATCTTGAAACCCATCCCAAATATTTTTCTCGTATTATTCCTCATTTTAGGTATTTGGGACGGGGATGGGGAATTCCTTTCGGGGAACGGGGTCCCAGAAATCGTATTCTCTATTTTGTATTATATATTAATAAAAAGTCGTAAAATAAATTACTTAAAATCACCAATATTAAAATAAATAAATAAAAATATAAATCCCTAATTTGTAAAAGAAAGAACGAGAACAAGTAAACTTACGAAGACTTAAGGGTTTAGTTTTTGCAATGAATAAAATAAAACATTATATATAATATTCATATTAATAATAAATAAACATAATATATATATATATATATATATTTAGTAAATGAGGGCAGGGAGGAGGAATCCCGCTTTATCTAAATCACGAGACATGGATGGGTCGGGGATATAAATATCATCTCCATCCCATCCTCGGTTTTAGATAAGTGGGAAATCTCCATCCCCTTAGTTAGCGAGGATTCTCGTCTTAATTTATTTTGGGACCCATTTTATTTTGGTAGCAATGGAATGGTTCCTCACGGGAATTTTGTCATCCGTATGGCAAATGTTGAAAACTAATATATTGGTAAAAACTTGATCAAAGCGATCTAATGAGCAAAATTAATCGAATGATTCTAAACCCAAACAAAATATATCTTTAAAATATTAGGCGTGCCATTTTTTTATATTCTGGGGGTAGTGGCATTTTTGTTATATAGGCGGTGTAGTGGTAGTATTGCGTGCCATAGAGGCTAGTGGTATTTTTGTAATGTTAGGTCGTTGCATATTATCACCAAGCAATTTGAAAAATATTAGCGGACTCTCAAAAAAGTATTGGTAGTTTCGTGAAAAGTATTTTTTTAGTAGCTAAGTTTTCGAAAAAGAGTCACACATGAAAAAGTATTAGTTTTTTCATCGAAAGTATTAGTAGTCCTAAAACATACTAATAGTATCTCTAAAAAGTATTAGATTTTTCTATGAAAAGATACTTAATAATTACCACACAAAAAGTATTAGTTTTTTTCCTTAAAAGTATTAGTGGTTCCCCTCTTAAAAATATTAGTTTTTCCTCTACAAAATATTAGTTCCCCTGAAACTTATTTAGTTATCTCATATATAATATTAGTTTTTCTGCTTAAAAATTTTTGTGGTCCCCTGAAAAGTGTTAATAATTCATCAAAAAGTATTTGGATGAATACGCTTTTCTAATAATAATGGTAGAATTAGTATACACCAAATTCAAAGCAAGAAAAAAAAGACGAGATCAGGAATCAAAGACAAAAAACAAAAACAACTTTTGTTAATATATACGATTTGACTCATGATAATACCACCCACTATAAGATATATCATACCATGGACTTGTTGCATGCACCAATAATGCGAAAAGTATCGAGAGATAGACTAACGGAGAAGAGAGATACAAACAGAGGTGTTAGTCTAGTGACGATGATGACTTGCAGCGGTGGATGGAGGCTAGGTGAGATAAATTTGAGGAGGAGGGTTGGATCGAGTAAGAGAGAAAAATTCTTTCTTTTTAGACCTTCTTATAGAAGACCTAGTCAATATATTTTTAATGTGATCAATTCCGTCATGTAAAATTGCACACTTGCTCGGAATTATGTAGAGGTCGTGTGATTAAAACTCTCAAAGCGCGAGACATAAGATCTAATTCTACCATCATCCCTCCCGCCCCTAGGCCGGATACACTAGCGGAGGGGGGGCCAACCTGGGCCTCCCCTTTTTAAAATAAGACTTTTCCTATGTAATTTTGAAGAATAAAACTTTTGATTAATATTTATAAGGTTTTTCTTTTGTTTCTTTTATTTGTCTACCCCAACGTGTATCGGCATTTTATCCCAGAAAAAATTTCTAGCTACGCCATTGGCTAGATATGTTGGAAAAAGGCTGGATGGTGTATAGAATGGTGAAAAACGATCGAGCATATTAACGGTATAAATCAAAATGTCGAGACAAAGAGTTGGACTCTTTCTCTTTAAGACAAGATTGTCCCGCTCACGGTGCGTGCACGGTATGCGACAATAATCTCCCAAGATACAACGACAAACACTTGCGATAGTTGTTGCACTACAAATCGCAAAACAACGAACACTTTGATATTTTTTTGAACTCTCTTTATTGACTTATGCAAAATGTATATGAACAAGAAATCCGAATTTTACGATGATGGAATGATTAAGGGGGTTCTTTATATAGAGCTCTGGTGCCTCTTGTTGGGTGCAACCCTTGGTTCGGATCGATCTTGGTCTTGTCGTCACTGTAGTTAACAAGCGATCGATCGATGATCTTGATCGATCCGATCGGTGAAGGGACACACCCTTTGGCATATACACTCGCAAGGTCCCGGATCGGTCTTGGCCGTCGAGATCGCTCCAGTAGTTAATAATGCGATCTTATGATCTCTCGATCGCATCGGCGAAGGACACACCACTTTGGCATACACCTCTGCACCTTGGCCGATCGTGTCAATCACGGGTGCCGGCAACGAGCGGACACATCAATCGGCGCCACATGTCGCCATTCGGACAACTCGCCCAAGTCAACGCACGTCACGAGCCGGCTGGATGAACCTGGTTCGATTTTGCAAAGTGCGCCTCTAAAGTTCCCAATGCGACTATGTGCGGCGTGCGGGCGACTCAGGACTCCGGCTCGGCTCGGACGGTGCTCGCACTATTCTCGGTGCCTTTTAAAAGTAGCAAATTTTAGTTAAAATTGACTTAGTCCACTAGTGTGTCCATAAGGAGTTCCACTTGTTTCTTTCTTTTATTAACTAGTCAAACATTCAATATATTTCTTGTGTGGGATATGGTTTCATATTAAAACCCTTTTATATTCCATATATAAAAGCATTATAAGTGGCAATTTAGAGCATTTATTTCTCATTCATCCGATATTGGTTTTGAGAAATTCAAAATCTTTAAATTCATCTACCCGTCTTAGATGATGTTTATCTCATTTATTTCATATTTCGAATAACGAAACCACTTAAATAATTGGTCAAAAAGTGGGTCAAGCCAATTTATAAAAAAACAATTCCAACAAGATATGTAATAGGTAAATGGAAAAAATGAAAATATGTACCCTTACAGCCTTACTCCTGCCTCTCTCTTATCTTGGTTCTTCACATACCGTGAAGGCGTGAACATATCATAGCCACTAAAAATGTAGATAAGGGTTTTCAGACTTAGTCTCAGATAAGAAAATGTTCATAGCAGATCTCAGCAGATTTATCTGCTGCAATCTGATTTCCACCAGAAATGGCAGCAAACAATATGTAACTGTTTCTCCTACTTTTGCTAAGAAAAATGATTTCTCTGAAAATTCAAGTAATCATGAAAACAAGCCATTGTTTCCATTGAAACTTTCTAGCAGTAAAATTCTCATACAGTCTGCTATTGGAGTGTTTGCATTGGGATTCATCGATGCGGGTACTTCAAATCTCCTAACAAGATACAATATCAGAATTGTTAATTTCTTTTTAATCTTGAATCACTTTTCTGATCTATTTGATTAGGATATGTATGTTTAATTATCAGGTACAGTGGAGACTGGTCAAGAATTGGTGTGATTTCAAGAGGAACAGAGGATTTGCTCAAAGCTGCAGCCTTTTTAGTTGTCCCTTTATGCCTTTTTGTGATTTTTCCTTGTCTAGAAAAGTTCATGAGGAATGAAGTTTGGGATTTTCTTCATCTTCAATTTTTTCAAGAAAGATGGGATTTCAAGAACTTGAGTGATTGTAGATACAAATCTTAACCTTTACACTCACATTGAATATCTTTTTATTTTGATTTTTTTCTCGCTGGAAAATAGTGATTAATTCTTTTTTGAAAGAATAATGATAGTTGATTTGATGTTTCTTTTTTGAAAAAAATGATTAGATTTAATTGTAGATTGAAAAAATAAAAGCGAGTGAACTGTATATTTTCTAAAAAATCATAGTGTTTCTTTTTTTGAAAAAATGATTAGATTTAATTGTAGATTGGTGAACTGTATATTTTCTAAAAAAATCATAGTACTGGCATGTAGGAAAAAACAACTTTCTCTAGCGATAATGAAATTTTTAACACACACTAGTGCCCTTTCTCTCTCTCTCAAATTATATTTGAGTTTTCACTCACCCCAAGAGTACCTAAAAGATGAGAAGGTTTTATCACAATTCTGCCAATTTTTTGAAAACTCTATACATTGAGAGTGTAAAATTACTATATTTAAGTACATTGTTCTTATAATAGGCAGTATTTTGTTGGGTTGAAAAGAGAAATTAGTCAGGCTCTAGCCTCTAATGCCAGAATGTTATTGTTCATGTGAGAAACTTAACTGAAGCCCTGAACAAACTCTTTGACCATCACCACCCCCAAAATTGAAGTACCATTTTCTTCCTATTGAGATTTTACCATCTAAATGTACAAGTTACAACATATGCATAAAAAATCTGGAGAAATGGAAATAATGTATGCTAAAGTATAAATATAGGATATGCAGATTAGAGTTTCTGATTAGTTGTTTCCATCTAATCTTGACGGCCTAATGGCAGAGATAGGGGGCATACTCGGTCCCGGCCACGCGTGTCTTCAGCCCTGTAGTTTCCATTCGGCTCACCTCGCTTTCGGCTACACAATTGCTCGAGGCCACCTAAGAAATCTTGAGTTACAGCTTCCAAGACTACGAGTCTCATCACTTAGCAGTCTGAAAAAGCCCAATGAAATGCTTTTTTCTTATTTGGTTCAGAAAGCAGCAGTTTTCATCATTCTCCATATCAAGAAATCAGTAGACATGCGAAAATCTGCTGCAGTGCATATTGATTTCATTCATTTAATGAAGAGTTTGTTCTGAAAATGATGCCTCTTCAACAAAGCAATTAAAAAAAAAAAAAGAGCAGACAATTTTTCATCAGTTCTTTTTGATGTATATTACTAATCTACATCAACAATCAGAATCAAACGCGCACATTACTCATCTGATTAGTTTGTTCGTATGAAAATAGGAAGAAACAAGATAAGTAATACCAAACTATGTATGTTTCACTTTTTTGAAATTTATTTTATCTCCTCCGACTACTCTAACTTATTGAAAAGATAAGACTACATAAATTTAATCGAATGTCATCTATTATGTAAAAACTAGAAAGATATAAGGGGAACACAATGACATGAATGAAATAACAGAACCATAAACCAGTATTTTGATAAGTCATAACTTTTAGGGATAATTACAAAAAACCAAGGCCAACATTTCTATTGGCAACATTTTTGAAAATTGTAAAAGACTCATTGAGGCCGAGGTTGCTTTACATTTTTCGTTTTTCTAAATACAAATAAAAAAACAGTTCAAAAATCATCTCGATAGTTATAGAAATATTATAGTTCCCCTTATTTAAGATAGAAGCAATCGAGGGAGCTTTTTGTATTTTGAAACAACTCTGGTTTTTTTTTTTTTTTTTTTTTTTAATAATTACCCCAAACCTGAGGGGTGTTTTTGTATTTATCCCTAAGTTTTGGAAAACACTTGCTTATGAGACTTCTGATTGTTTTAGTTTTCGTGTTTCTAAGTATGGTACACTGATTGTTTTCAAAAAAAAAAGTATGGTACACTGACGATCAATTCGGCTCAAGAAAAATTCGTTCTCCCAACCGCGTTGTCTAAAGACACAAAAAGGGAAAATAAAAGGCACTGTTTTTCATGTATCAATTAGGATAAGTAGAAAAAGACAAGCAATAGTAACATAATTTAAAGCACCAGACGTGGCTTAAACTTAAGCGCGCAAAATCTATCGTTTTATCCAATTAACCACAAATCTTATCTCATGACCAAAGCCAAATACATCTTTTCTTCACCACAATAAAAACTTAAGTAAAATGTTAAAACAAATTTCGTTATGACAACAACTTTTCTTGCAAAAGCTTTTTATAGTCCCTAATGAAAAAAAGCTCCCAAATGGGAAGAAAATGAGATTGAGAAAGACAGAGAAAGAGAGATAAACAGTTAGAGAAATGAGAGGTCAGAAATTGCCAGCCTTACATTCTTTCTTGCTTATGTACAAATAATATTAACTAGAAGAGAAAGGGTTGAGGGATATGTATTACCTTATCCTATCCACCTCTCACTCTTTTTTATTTTTCTCAATATCCTCTCAAAAAATTCACAAAATTTTACAAACACACTCTCTCTAAACCTTTCTCTCATGGCCCCTACTCCCCTGCCTAGTTTTAGCTACCTTTAATGAACTTCAACAAACTATCTTTACTTGGAGGAGTATAAATTTTAGTGTCACACTTTATATTTTTCTTTCGTTTGAATTTTTCCCTTATGTGAATATTTCCATTTTCCTTCCCTAATCTTTTAGTTCATTATTTTTCCCAAGTTCCACTTATTCTAGCTCACATTTCATTCATTTTTGTTGAATTTAGCATATTATCATCCTCTAATAGATTCTAGCTCACATTGATTTTGTGAATTAATACGCGCTTCGTGCACGCTAATTCGCTGAGTCTATAATTCTTTATAGATACTGAGTTTTGTTCTTGTGAAATTTTGGATTACAAGTTGTTACCTGGAGGAGATTTTATTGCAAATTTAATTGCCAAGTTTCTGTCTTTTTTTTGTTTTTGTTTTTTTGGTTCATTCATTTTCTGCCATAGCTATCACTTGTTTCAATGGCTCCTAAAACTGGAAAGACTAAACCCCACAAAGCCAAAGGAGAGAAGAAAAAGAAAGAAGAGAAAGGTATTGATGATGTCTTATCCTTTATATTACCTGTTTCACATTTTCTTGAATTTTTAAATAAAAATTTATGGTCTTTTTAATCTATTCCAATTCTTTTTCAGCATTTAATCATCTTACTATATTTTTATTTAATAAAACTGCTTTAGAATTGGGGAGGAAATAAATTAATAAGGTACAAAAAAATTCCATCAGAAAATTCTGTTTTAAATTTTTATTTATTTTTTTATAATCAATTCGTGTGTTATGCTGCAATTCATAATGTGAGCTGCAGCAGGTTTCCATAGGGCCCTGTTTGTTATTTTTCCATTTTATTTATGAATCCAACAAACAGTAGCTGACAAAATTTCTGCATCAGTAACTAATTATTTCTTGTTGTTTACCTTTTTTACAGTGTTACCTACTGTAATTGAGATAACTGTAGAAACACCTGAGGACTCACAAGTGACACTTAAGGTATGTATGTTTTAGCTTTATATTTTATGTTTTATACTATATATGAAACCTATTATAACAGCAATCCATTAATCATATAATAATTAATACATATAGAAAGTGTAAGTTTACTTATTTATGAAAAATATGAGTACGAAAAAATCGAGAATTTTAGTATGAAAAATACTAAAAAGGATCAAAAGAACTGCATTTTTTTCCTGTTTGCATTGACATGAGATTGTTACATGAGTTTGATAAACATTGGTAGACTTATTTTATTCCATATTTAAATTCAAATTCCTTAATTTCAAAATATTACTCTCCAATATTACAACCATATATCAAAATTCATGAAGATACGGTAACTTTTTTTTTTATATATAAAAAGTAATAGTAATTGACCTTTATTAAGTAAAATTAAAGTGACCAGATCATAGTACAATACGAACTCATACTGACTCTACTTAATTGTCTCAATGTGTACTAGTACTATATATGTTGGGGTCCTTTGGGACATATACAAGTGGAATTTATGAGAAAAGAAAAAGTAGAAAAAAGAAACCAAATTTACATTATTGTATGTACTAGCATATATAATAAAGGTTAATAATTTCAATTTTCGTAGAAGATGCATAAAAAAATGAATCAAGTAAATATTTTCTGCCTTATAGTTTAAGAAAATTTAGAGCTTCACTTATTTAATTTGTGAAACAAATATACAAAACAATATTTACATTTTGTGGTTGCAACTTTTGGCAAAAATTATGTAATTAAAAATGTATTGCACTGCAGGGAATATCAACGGATAGGATCTTAGATGTGAGGAAACTTTTGGCCGTCCATGTTGACACGTGTCACCTGACCAACTACTCATTGTCTCATGAGGTAACTCTACTTGACTATTTTCAGTTTTTCTTTTTTTTTTTTAATAAATTATAGGGCAAAATGCCAAAATAAAATAACATCCTGAATTTACAAATGTAATACTTACCCACTCAATCAAAATAGAATTTAATATATGCATAAAATTGCTTTCAATAACAATTGATTATGACATGTTTAAATAATTGTATCTCAATTTTGATTTTATGTGATCTATTTAAAATATTTTTAAGAAAAAAATAGTAACGTAACTAGTTCAAATATAAAAATATTATCAAACACATTTTAATAGACGTGTATAACAATTATACAAATATATTGAATGTAGATATTTTGATTACTTGAGTTCAATGTAAAAATAACTTTCAATGTTTAAACTCTTCCAAAGAATATGGATAAATATATTTTTATATACTAAATATGCATACATATATTTGTTTTAAATTATTTTAATTTATAATTATAATATAACAACATATGTAATAGTTTAGTAAAAAGAAGAAATAATACATATTTTATTTGGTAATCTTTAAATATTTTGAAGAATCTTTGCTCAAATAACAATATTTAGTGTCTAAAATATTTTAATATAGCTAATTGATTGTGCTTTAAATTTGTTTCATTAATAATATCAATTATTCATTAAAGATGAAAATTTATTAACATTATATTTTGAGCTATGAATTATATTGAATAAAAAAGAAATAAATAAAGAAGTGTAAAATATATAACTAAATTAGGTTTAAGATAATATATTTATTAATATTTTTTCTAGTATTGAAAGTTATTTAAATTAAATAGTTAATACTTTATTATTTTCATTTGTACTTCATATTTTTTGTTTGTGTATTTATTGTACATTGCTTTAGTATTTTAATGTTTGAATTACTTAATGTACAATTAAAAAAAATCACATTTTGAATTTAATAAGAATAAGTTAAATAGGGTACGGAATATTCAAAATTTACAAAGAATTATGTAGGTTCATTTTGTCTTAAGGGTAGTTTTGTCCACAAATTTATATTTAATTAGATTGAGGGGAGTAAGTGTTACATTTGCAAGTTTAGAGTGGTAAATGTGACGTAGGGACAACTGCCAAGTTCATGGGGGTGTTATGTATTTTGTCCTAAAATTGTATATCTCAATTACACTTTATAAATATATATAATTACGTCAAATATAAATTTAAAAAATATTTTATACACCTAAATATATACTTATATAATATAATATCAAATTAACATAAAACGTTTAAATTGCGCTACCTTTGTTACTATTTATGCAATATATTACATATATATACTTTTCTTGCATATTTTTTTGCCCTGCATGGAAAAATGACTGCATGGCCTAATCACACTGGTATGTCAATTATAGTATCTCCAGATGTT